>JANFOE010000296.1:1200000-1870000 GCA_025667525.1 Glebionis coronaria
TATGCATTTTTGGCTAATCATTTATGGTTGATATGAGTACGTCTCAAGATTCTAAGTTAGCACGTTTTATGTGTACTAGACTTATGTCATGCTCCATATTTAGCGGGTGTTTTTCCTTTTCTTCTTTGCAAATTTCTTGGTGAGGAATAAAGAAAAATAAGAGCGGCTTATGAAAAAAAATGAGTGGCTAGAAAAAAAAAAGAAAAAGAAAAAAAATTTTATGCAAGACTCCCAAGAGGGGCAGTGTGGTGTTAATTATAGTGACTATTGAGTTCCAATATTACCTTGACGGGTTGCGGGGATTCAATAGATTGCTCCAATCCAATATTACCTTGACGGGTTGCGGGGTTGAAGATCCAAAATCTCAAAAAGATGCGGATGTAAATTATTGCGTGAGTTTTATTTTTCTTTCCTTAGCGAGTGTGTAGTTACTTATGAAAGCATGACATGAGGATTTTACACATAAGGCGAATGACTTATTACTCTTAATACGGACTTATATTAATTGTGAGCGGTTTTTCAAGTAATGGATGAGAAGATTACTTAGGATTAAAACCGTGCTTCCTTATTTTTGGATTTTACATTTCTTATATTTCACACTTTAATAATGACAAATTTGCCCACAAGCAATTTGCTCAATTAATAACCGGTTCCACATTTAATTGTCATGAATAAGTTGATGCACTTTTTACTTGTGAATGCAATGATCCCATTTACTAGCTTGGTTTGGGGAAAGTGAAACTTGAGGGTGATAAATGTTCATGGTATCCAAGCCCTAATTCAAGTCATTGATATCTTTATGAGTTATTTCCATCAAAACCATTTATGAAAAATCAAAAATATATAAATAGAATTGTTTTCTTTGCATTGCATTGTAAATATTCAAAATCATGCATCATATAGTGTAGAGTAGTGTAGATGCATTCCATAATGGCCAAGGTGGGTTAATTATGAGAAAAGTGTAACTTTAGAGCTTTAAAATGCTGCATTGCATGAGGACATGGCAATGGTCAAGTGGAGGGGAGTTGATAAGTGTGAAAACACTCATCAATAATGATCCAAATACCACTCAAAACACAGTCAAATACGTTATTTTAACTGTTAATTATCAGAATTACGCGTGTATTTGGTGTTTGTGTATTTTCAGGTAATATAGGTACATTTGAGACAAACACGAGCTTTCAACGACTTATTTGATCAAAAGACGAAGAAAAAGACGAAAAGATGATTCAAGGATTTTATTTGCCAAAATTTCCAAAGATCGAGGACTTAAGTTGCACTTTTAACAATTCAAAGGATGAAAGAAATGTGCTTCAAAGTCTTATAACCATTTTGAAAAGAAATGAGAAGATTAAGGACCAAAGAGAAAATAGAAGAAAAGTTAAAGTTATTAACTTGGTCTGTTGACCAAACTGGTCAAACACAACCCACACACGTCCGTCTCTTCTTCAACCTGGAAGAGAGAGAAAAGGTTAAAACCGACTTCATCTTTCCATCTCTTAACCTGCAAACGCGAATCAAGCACAATCAAGAGAGATTCAGTCGAAGACTTCAACTACAAAAATACTCCCCTCTTTCTTCTCTACATGAAGGTACTATTCAATTAGATCAAAAGTCAAGGACAAAGAAAGCCCCAATTCAAGATTGAAGATGAAGAACGAGTATTCTCGTATTTTACACGTGGCATCCACTCATTGGATAGACCACGTCACTTTCTTCCACCAGACGGCTATAAATTGAAGACGATGCCATCATTTGCAACCGGTTAGACTAGGAGTAGATTTCACATAGTAGAATTAGTTAGGAGTAGCAATTAGTTAGTTAGTTAATCTTTCTGTTATAAATTTTCAGTTTTCAGTTGTAACAATCTTATTGTTCGCCATTAATGAAACGTTTAAGCTTTCTAACTCTTTCCTTCTAATCAGTTTCAAAGTCAGTTAATTCTTGTTAGCCTGTTCAAGTTTTCTTGTGATTAGTTGAACTCAGTTTTACTTAACTGCCTTTAATGGATGTTCTAAGTTTTTCAATCTTCTATCTTTTCAATCTTGATAATCGCAAGTTCATTCAGAATTATGTTTTTCTTTGCTGATGCTATTCACGTGATATAATTGTAGATAGAAGTATGATTTTAAATTTCCGTTTTGAGTTCTTTGAGATTTAGCTTTCAAATCTGTCAAATCAGTTTCAGTTTCAGTTTTGAGTCAGTTAGATAATTGTAGCTTAAAATTGTTAAAATTAGATAAATACAGGGCATATAGATTAGGTATCGACTTGATTTTCAGATTTAAATAGCTGTCAGTTTGATTTTAGTCAGTAGAAGCTCAAAATAAAGTTTTGTGATTCTGCTTAATAACGTTTCTTTGATATTCAGTTAGTAATTCGGTTTGATTCATTGATTGAGGTTATCAAGAGATAATCAGTGATGTTTTTCTTCGATTCGTCATTTTTCTAAATTTCTGATTCAATATAGTTTTTGAGGGAGTTAGTTTGTTCAAGATTTTAAGCTTTCGTTAATCGAGTCAGCTCCTTTCATTTTATTAGTTTGTAGAATTTGTCAGACTTGAATGTTATCAGCGTTATAACACGTTGATTCAGTAACAGTAGTGTTCACGTAGTAATCAGAATCAAAGGATCTCGTCCAGTTTTCTTTGCTTGGTTTGTATTTGCTTTGTTTTGATTTTGCAGGTTTACACGTTTTGGAGTTGCTATAGCAGATAATCAGTCAAGATTAGATTGGTGGAGTTTGTTTTAAACCGGCTCAGCGCCGCGTTTCTCGTCTCAAAGGACTGGCTTCGGATGATTGGTTAAACACAATTAAGTTTCTGTATTTCAGTGTAGTAGTAGAATCTGCTAGTGTAAAGTTTTTAGTATAACTTTTGTTCTCTAAACGCTTGATCTACTTATTTGATTCATGATTCGTTATATGTTATAATTTTTGTGCTGAAGTAGGGTTGTTAATCGAGCTGTATAAGATTGGTTTTAGCTAAATTCGTTTTATAAATCATGAAGTTTGATAAATGATAAAGCTTTACACTGAATTTTGCTAGATCCGTTTATTAGGCCCAATGGTAGTCCAGTCCATTTGTTATTGTTAAGAATTCTGTTAGTCTTAATCATTGAATCAATTAGTTAGTTTGGGCCTAATTGGACTGCATTCAGATTTAATATTTGACCTGGTTTTTCTTTAAACAATGAGAGTTAGTATTTGTTTGGGCTGAATAGTTCACAGGTTTTCATTTTAAGTTCAAAGTAATTTTTAGTTTCATATTCATATTGTTTTTAGTTTGACATTTTCAGCTTTATTAAAATAGATTTAGTTTAAGTTTTCGTACTTTTGCGTTTTAAATTTGTAGTATAAAAATAGTATTTTACTTTTTACATTTTGTGCATTTAATTGATGTAATTGCAATATTTTTTTTAGATAGTACGTATAAATAGTAATAGATATTATTTTTACATTTTTACGTGCTAATTGCCAATTAGAAATAGATACCAAATAAATTTGTATAACCAAGAACAATTAAGTCTTTGCTAGAAAACGTTATATCAATTCGAATCGAGCTGAGAAGACAACTACACTAAAAAACGAATAATATTACAGGGGCTAGTTTTGGATGTTGAGCAGTGGAAACTTTTTCCACTGCTTGACTATTTTGACTTTTTGTCTTTAGTGACTTTTTTGGAGATTCAGATTTCACAAAGGCACCCAAATGATCTTTGGATCAAAAGGAGTCAATCACAATCAAAATAAAACAATCACTAACACCCAATTGATACAGTTTAATCAATCATTCATCAGACATGATACAGACATGAACAATAAGCAGTTTAGCACTTAAGAGTAGTTTTAGCACAAATCAGCCAGCCAAATTCAACCAAATGCACACACAAGCTATAATAAACTCCAATAAGCAAGTCTAAACAGGTTTCATGCACTGGTTCAAAGAATTAAGCAAGATTCAAGCAATGAAAGTTACTGATGAACACTAACACATGCAGTTTTCTACTTTTGCTGATGTATTTGACACACAAGCCAATTTCAACACCTCAAATCTTTCAAACAGGTTATGTTAACTTTGTTTAAACCACTTTTATCCCTAAGCATGCATACACACTAAGTGTTCCCAAAATCCTAGGTCAAAACAAGCAGAAACAAGGTCTATATAGCAGATTGATTGATTCAAGTGTTCAAACCCAAAAACTTGCATCAAAACACTCTCAAACAAAGGTATAGCAGATACAAAGCATAAACAACACCTTCCCTTAACACAATAACAAGTTACAAGCATAAACCAGTAGACCCAAACACCCCTTTAACTTTTTCAAATCAAAATTTTCAAAAGCACAATGAGATTTCAGGCCAACCAAGCATCAATTAACACTAAAACAAGTATATTAAACAGATTCAAGCAAGAACAAGCCACAAAATTCACAAGAACAACAGTTTCATACAAATACCACCAAAAATCATAATTTAAGCAGATTTGGAGATTAAGTATGCAAACCTCATGGATGTACATCCACACCTACGAATTTTGAGCTTATGTGCTAGCAAGAACAAGCACAAGCTTCCACAATAAGCCTGCTAAGATTGAACAAGGGTTAAGCAAAATATCATAAAAATCAGAAACTTTGAAAAACTTGATTAATGCAAACTTGTTACCCCACACTTGATTATCCCCAAGTTATAAGCCTCACCACACCTTAACCAACTCAGTTAGGATGCTATGATCAGCCCTATAGCCCAAGAATTCCAAGATTGGAACAAGACTTAGCAAAATATCAAGAAAATGAGGAAATATGCAAACTTTTGCACACTCCTCTTTGAAAAACAGGTTTTGAACTTTAAGAACTACAAAGCATATAACAAATGAAAGCAGTAAACAAGATTGGCCAATGACTTTTCTTCAAGATTTCAAACTCAATTTCATTAAACTTGAAAATGGGATTTACAGAAACTTGAACAAGGAAAAATCAAAAGCAAACTGAAATGTGAAGGCCTAAGTGGCTTTATATAGCCTTACAAGTGAACTATGAAAGCTGAAAAACGTGCAACGCTAGCTACTTGATCTTCCAAAAATGCCCTTGAGGTTTTGGCATCTTCTTGAATCATGTGACTGAATTTGGAGCTTTGTGAAGTAGATAGCTGTTGTAATTTGATCCAAGGGCTCAAACAAAGCTTAAAATGTAAGCTTGTATCTGGATGGTTGATTCTCTGGCTGATTTTGGCAGTATCCCCAAAAGTGTGTAGCAAGGGTTTATCATGTGAGCATATGAGTGACGTGGCAAGGGTTTTTGAAGTGGAGATATGTTCATGACAAGCTTAATAACTAATCTGGATGATTTGGTGGTTTAATTTTGGCTTAAACACAAATACCCAATTTGTGTTCATGTGTGAATAGTGGGTGTTTTAATCTGTTTTGGGATTTGAAAGTTGTGTTTAGCACGTGTTTATTAAACTAATCAGATTAGTTATAATCCGTTGTGGGTGGAAGGTGACATGGCACAATGGGGAGTATTGATTGGTTGTTTAGGGTGAGTGGGGCACGTGTCACCCCAGGAGTGGTCTAGGTAAGTTTAGATGTTGGCCAGAATAAGTCCTTCTCTTTTCTTTCTTCTTTCACTTTGTAAATAAATCCCACAAATCTGATTCCCTTTGTTATTCAAGTTTCTTTTTTCACACTTTTTCCCCAAATACTTTTCCAAAGTATTTTCAGGGGTATTTCTTGCCATTTTTGAATTCTTCAAGGGCTGAATTGGCATTTTGATGATGGATAATGGTCTTGACTTGTATAATGAGCATTTTGGAGGACTGAAATTGCCAAGTTATGTTTGATGAGGGACCATTTTTGCCAAATGTTGAAAGTTGAGGGTCCTTTGTATAATTTTGGAATTTTCAAAGGACCAAACTTGTCATTTCTTGTACTTTGAAGGACTTCATGATATATTTGACTTTGTGGATGATATTGGTTGACAATTTAGCTTTGTTGAGGGGCTAAACTTGCCAATTCTTCAAAGTTAAGGGTCCTTTTTATAATTTTGACAAACTTTAGGGACCAAACTTGTAATTATGAGGATACAAGGGTATAAAGTGTCAATTCTTCATAATTGTAGGACCCTTCTTCATAATTCTTCAAATCTTCAAGGGTTGATCTTGGGAAGGTCTTCATTAGGGCTTGGTTCATTGTGCGGCTTCGTTTCCCGTGTTCGTTTTTGCATGATTCTTGTGATCTTTTGTCATTTTCTCAATATCCGTACCTAAAATACACAAGCAACAAACACAAGCATATATTTGGGTATTTTGATGATATTTAATGCATTTTAAGCCCTATTTGGATGATGAGACTATGTATAAAAGCAGTCTCATCAGTATCCCTAGCCATGTAGGAGAGAAGACCACTACCACAAGGGTGGATAGTGATGTGGTGATGGATGGGACTATTGATACTGGTTTAGAAACAGATTAAGCCAAGCCCAATGTAAGTAAGCCCGTCCCTACGCCCAATGAAGCCTCATTGAGGATTAATTTTCCGGATGAGGGTAATGGAAGTATGCAACCTGAATTTGAGTGACAAGAGATCTAAGGAAGGTTCAATAGGTACTATGGATATTGTTGATGCTCTTACATGTATGAAGGAAAACAAGGAGTTTGATCCTTCTATGATGACACTGGTAAGACTTTATTTTACAGAGTTGCTTGTACAACAAGAGAGTATTGGCAAAGGTGCAGCCGCTGACAAGCCACTCATAGCCGCTGGCACTTCTTTGTCAACCATTGACACTTCATTACTAGCCGCTGACAAACCTCCAGTGATTTTTGGTGTATCCCAACCACAATTGACAATAAGGGAGGTGTCTACTTAGGTACCAACTACTTTACCTCTCATAGATCCAACAGATAAGGGTAAAGCAATTTTGGTAGAAGAACAAGTTCCCAAGTTAAGTGCACATATTAAGTTTGATCATTTGGTTGCACAACAATTGCAAGCAGAAGAAAGGATAGGGCAACGCAAATGTAACATAAAAGCCCAAATCCTTAGTTTTGAGTCTGGGAGTTTGAAAGGAGGTAGTGATAATGAGGGTGGTAGTTCACACAGCTCAAATGTTGATGTGGATTTTGAAGAAGAACCAGAGAGGTTATAGTATGGAGAGGAGGCAGCTAAGGAAAGGTTTAGAGAGTTGTCCTTATTGGTAGATTTTGAGATACCTTAGATTGCTAGTTTGTATCATAGGCATGAAGAAATGTCAATAGATGATCCAACTGTTACTCTGTCTATGAGAATTTGCAAATAAAGTTGACAATGTTTTGTCGAAACCTAAAACAGCCAGAAGAGAGTTGTATAAGATCTTGCTTAGAAGTCATCAAACTGGATGGACTTATAGGAAATTGCAAGCATTGTCATTTGATCAACTGAAGTATATTGCATATCCTATTTGGGTCTATGTTAGTGAGCATAATACATATCTTAAGCTATTGTTGAGAGACAAGAGGAGATAGAGGAAGAGATGAAAATAAAGAAGGCATCAGAAATGCCTAGGCCAAGGAAGCAAGGAGTGAAGCTTAATTTTCCAAAATATAATCCATTGGATTAGAGTTTGCCTAGTGAAAGTGTGTTAAAGAAAAATTTGGAGCTCTCACCTTTAGAGGTTGCTGATATTGTTGCAGTTGTGCCTCTTGATTTTAGAAACTATGTGATCAAATATGAAGAAGATCGAAGCATGGGTTTTTGGAAGATCACCAGATGTGGTGATAAGGTACAAGTATTTACTTCTATGATTTCCTTGTTTGGAAGTATGAACATATAAGATTTGGATACTATTTGGGGTCTGTTGAAGGAAAAATATGATGCTGAGGTTCCTTCAACTCATGGTAGAATAAAGATCTGGTCAACATTTAGAAGAATGTTTGATCATGATGAAACAGATCCAGTATGGCTAGATCTTGAGGATGCAAGTGGATTGGAGTGACATTTGTATTTAGCTACTGGTGTGTATCATCTATTTACTGCAAAGTTCTCAGAGTACTTGTTGGTGGATAGAGTCTATCTATTGACACAAGACATATTGAAGAAGATGGTTAGCATAAAGCTAAGAGTTGACTACACTAGTGACTTGAGTGTTGACTTTTTTAGGTTCATTCACACTCAAATTCATGGATGAATATATTTGTAAGAATCCTCTCTGTGTATTTTGTTTTAACAGAAACTTGATAGTTAGTATAAATATCAAGTTTGGGGGAGGATTGTTGGGAATAAAAATGACCAAGTCCCTAGCCGCTGATAAAGAAGATTCTAGACGCTGACAAGAGCTATGTAGCCGCTGACAAGAAGAATCTTAGCCACTGAAAGATTGTATCAGCTGCAGAAGTCAACACGTTTTGGTTAATTAGGAAGATATGTTCAAATATTGTATTTTCTATATTTATCTCTTCCTAGAATAGTTGATTCATAGATTTTTGTTCAAGGCTCCTTAACCTATAAAAGGAGGCCTTAAGGTTCATTGTATGTACGCTTTCAATATCTTTGTTCACAGTTATTATTATCAATCGAAGTTGTAAGTTTGGTAATCGTTTGTGTTCTTTGTCCTAAGTATTAATTCCACATAGTACTTAGATGATTGCAAATACAAAGTTTCTCTATTTATTACTCTTGATTTGTTCTCGATAATACAAAGATAAACCGATCTATGTTTGGGATCAACATAGAGTATTGTGAATATCTTACCTTTGTGGAACCTTTGTGGTTCCTTTTATACCCGATGGAACCCTAATTGGGATCCCCTATTCTTGCGGCTTAAGCAAGAGATAATTATCGAATATAGTCGAATCCTTATCGCATAAATAAGGAGAGTGTATCTCTTCTTAGCTTAGGAAAATAATAATCTGATTTAGATTATATTATGTTTGATCCTGTCCAAGTGCAGCCAGGACACGACTGAGGTAAAACCGCGCGCGACAACGGCTTACTGGGCCTCATATACGGGTAGTACTCGTGGGTCGGGTTATCCAGCCCGACTAGGGACTATACGTCATCAATCGTGGTTTGAAATGGCTTCTCCTTGTAACACCCCCATTTTACCTTTACGCAACGGAACATTGATCTGGGGTATTACTTCATAGAACACAAGTCATAATGATAGAAAACAACTCAAAAGAGTGATGAAATAAACTTTCTTTATATATCATTGAAAAATCCGAGTTTTACAATATGAGGTTCCCAAAATCTAGAATAATTTCAGCCTTGTACCTCTTCATGCCATCCTTGTGCTGCTCCATGCTATCAGTTACCATTTATCTAAGATATATGCTTAAAGTCAACACAAAGGTTGAGTGAATTCATAGGTTTGTAATCCTTTTAGCTATTGGTGTTCCGGATTTGGATGGGGATGGGTTTACCAAAGAAACTGTTAAAGTTGAATATGAGTGGAAGCCTCCTAGATGCCCTACATGTAATGTTTTTGGCCATACGGCTGAAATTTGTCCTAAACGTGTTATTCCCAAAGTGGCACCTACTGTTGTACAGGAACAAGATGATGGATTTCAACAAGTCAGGAGTAGAAAGCGTAATAATAAAGGTAAGCAAGAAAGTCAGATTCCGAAAGGAGTTCCTTTAAGCAAGGGCTTTCAGGTTGGTAATCCTTTTAGCTTTGTTCCAAAGACAATCAATGCTGATAATCCTCTCAAATCTGGTACGAATCCTATTCCTAACCGTGATAAAAACAGTGGTGATTATGGTAATGTTTCTATCCCTGGTAGTTCTAATAGAGGTAAATCTGTTGTGAATGTTTCTACTTCCAATTCTTTTGAGAATCTACCAGATGAAACAGGTGATCAGGTTGAAGATGATGATGATGAGGAGGTTGAAAATGTTTATGATGAAACTGTTAATCTTCTCCACTATCAAACAGGGGCAAGCACTCCTGATACGACTGTTTTAAATGTTTAGTATAGCCTCATGGAATATACGGGGTTTGAACCAATCCCCTAAACGAAAAGAGGTTCGTCAGGTTGTTAATGAAAACAATCTGAGTGTATGTGCTATCTTGGAGTCCCATGTTGATGCTTCGGGTGTTTATGATATGTGTCGTAAGATCTTTAGTAGATGGAAGTGGACATCTAATGGTGGTTTGTGTCCTAAAGGGACACGTATTATTCTTGGCTGGAATGATGATAATGTTGATATTATGGTGTTGTCCCAAACTAGTCAAGTTATGCATTGTCAGATCAATACCCGTGTGGATAACCGTACTTTGTTTTGCTCCTTTGTTTATGCAGATAACTACTATATTGATCGGCGTGTTCTCTGGACTAATTTGATCTCTCATGCTAATTTTATGCATGATAAACCGTGGGTTGTTTTGGGCGATTTTAATGCTGCTCTTAATCTTGAAGATCACTCAAATGGTGGTTATTCTCCTAATATTGCCATGCGGGAATTTAAGGAGTGTGTTAATCTTATGGAAGTTATGGATGTTAATGCTACAGGTCTTCATTTCACTTGGAATGAGAAACCTCAAGGAGATGATGGTATTCTTAAAAAGATTGATCGCATTATGTCTAACATTAAGTTTCTTGATGAGTTTCCAGGATGTTTTGCTATTTTCCAACCTTACAGGATTTCTGACCACTCTCCCTGTGTGTTACGGATCCCTTCTGTTAGCAGGCCTAAGCCTAAACCGTTTAAATTCTTTAACTTTCTTGTGCATAAGGAGGGCTTTCATGATGTTGTTGCTAACGGATGGGTGGCTGAGTTTAATGGTTGTGCTATGTTCAAGCTTGTTAAAAGGTTAAAAGGGTTAAAGGCCCCGTTACGTAAGTTACTGTTTGAACAGGGTAACCTTCATGATCGTGTCAACAAGATTCGTGTGGAATTAGATGCTGCACAGAAAGCTCTTGATTTAGATCCATCAAATGTTCTGCTGAAAGAAGATCATGCTCATTATTTAGTTGCTTTCAAAGAAGCTGTGCTTGATGAGGAACGTTTCTTTCGGCAAAAATCTAAAATTGAATGGCTTGATGCAGGTGACTCTAACACTGCGTACTTTCATAATTCGGTTAAGAGTAGGGTTGCTAGTAATCGTATTGAAATGGTTCGTGATTCACTTAATGTTCTTCATGAGGGAGGTGTTGTGCCTGGTGCTTTTGTTGCTCATTATGAGCAATTTCTTGGTCAATCAAGTGCTTCAGGTGAATTTAATACTTCTAACTTATTTGTTCGCAAGATTGGTCCTCAGAAAGCGGCCCACATGGTTCGTGCTATCTCTGATTCTGAGATTAAAAGTGCTATATTTTCTATGAGTGATGACAAAGCCCCTGGGCCGGATGGTTTTACTGCTGCTTTCTTCAAGAAGTCTTGGGATATTGTGGGTGCTGATTTTACTTGTGCTATTCGGGAGTTTTTCTCTAATGGAAAACTACTTAAAGAGGTTAATCATACTATTATTGCTCTTATCCCTAAGGTTACTGTTCCTAACAAGATTACTGATTATCGCCCTATCTCTTGTTGTAATGTTATTTTTAAATGCATTAGCAAGATCATTGCTAACCGTATTAAAGGGGATTTGGGGGTTTTGGTTAATATTAATCAATCAGCCTTTGTTCCGGGCCGTAGGATTTCGGATAATATATTATTGACGCAGGAATTGATGAGAAACTATCATAGGAATTCTGGTCCGCCAAGATGTGCTTTTAAAGTTGATATTCAAAAAGCTTATGATACGGTGGATTGGCAGTTTCTCCGTAACACTCTGACTGGGTTTGGTTTTCATCATATAATGGTTGATTGGATTATGACATGTGTTTCTACTACGTCGTATTCGATTTGTATCAATGGTAATTTATATGGGTGGTTTCAAGGAAAGAGAGGTCTCAGACAAGGTGATCCGTTATCTCCGTATCTTTTTACTTTGGTTATGGAAGTTCTTTCTCTCATGATGCAGCGAAGGGTTCTTGATGCTGATGACTTTTATTTCCACCACCGGTGTGAGCAACAACGAATTATTAACCTTTGCTTTGCAGATGATCTTTTCTTGTTTGCCAGGGGTCATTTGGGTTCTGTGCAAGTTATTATGGATGCTTTGGAGGAATTTAAAATTGCTTCTGGTTTGGTTCCAAGTATCCCTAAGAGCACTGTTTTCTTCTGCAATGTTTCCACTGCTGTTAAAAGCACTATTTTACATATTATGCCTTTTGCTGAAGGCGAGTTACCTGTCCGATACCTTGATGTTCCTCTAATCTCTTCCAGGCTTCTGTATAGGGACTGTAAGGTCCTTGTAGAAAAGCTTGAGAGTAGAGTTAATGATTGGCGCAATAAATTTCTTTCTTTAGCAGGAAGACTCCAATTAGTTCGTTCAGTCCTATCTTCTATGCATATTTACTGGGCGTCAGTCTTTATTTTACCTGTGCGGATTATTCATGATTTGGAGCAGCTTTTGAGAGGCTTCTTATGGTGTCAAGGTGAAATGAAGAAGGGTAAGGCTAAAGTTGCTTGGGACTCTGTCTGTAATCCTTTTGTTGAAGGTGGCCTTGGTATTCGTAAGCTTTCTGATTTTAATGCTGCTTTAATGGTTTCTCATATTTGGTGTATTTTGACTCGTAAAGATTCTTTATGGGTCAAATGGATCTATTCTTATAAGTTAAAGGATAGAAGCTTTTGGGATGTTCCTAGTATTGGAGACATGAGTTGGGGCTGGAGAAAACTTCTCCAAATCAGATCACGTGTTCGTAAGTTTGTATGGTATAATATTAATAATGGTAGAATTGCTTCTATGTGGTTTGATAATTGGGCAGATTTATGTCCTCTACGAGACATCCTCACGGTCCGTAATATCAATAGATCGGGGTTCTCTTTATCTAATAAGGTGAGGGATCTTATCGTTGATGGTGCTTGGCAGTGGCCGCAGGATTGGAATACTAGATTTCCTAATATTGTTTCTATACCTGTGCCTATTATTAATGATGACAAAGAAGATGAGTTGTTATGGAGGGATATTAGTGGTGTTTCACGGCAGTTTTCTGTGGCGTTAGCTTGGGATTCCATACGTGATAGGGCTATGGAAGTAAATTGGTATAAAGCTGTCTGGTTTTCTCATTGTATTCCTCGTCATTCTATTAATTTGTGGCTGGTGGTTAGAAGGAAATTGAAGACACAGGATAGGCTTAAACAATGGGATGTTGGCCCGTTGGTGGATTTAAGCCTTCTTCGGTGTCCTTTATGTAGTTTGGTGCAGGACTCACATGACCATCTTTTCTTTGAATGTTCTTATTCTGTGCAGGTTTGGTCTAAGGTTCGGACATTGTGTGGTATGGATACTGTCCCACCTCGTATTGATGATATATTAGCTCATGTTATTTCAATTTCGAATGGGAAATCATGTGTTAGCATTCTTGCTCGTCTTGTGTTGGCTGCTACTGCTTATTTTATTTGGATGGAACACAATTTAAGACTATTCAAGAAGAAGCGGATGTCTGTTGATCAGTTATTTCAGATTCTATGTGATACTATTCGCTTGAAGTTGATTTCTTTCCGTTTCAAGAAATTATCTACCAGATCAAGTTTGCTGCTTGACAAATGGAGGGTGCCGAGCTCTAGATTTGTTCCATGATAGGTGTGCCGGGTGAGTGTTGTACTCTTTTTTCCTTGTCCAAGGTTTTTCCCACTGGGTTTTCTTTGGTAAGGTTTTTTAAGGAGGCAGACTCATTTGGATTCATCCTGCTCCTATCATGGTGGTGTTGGATGTTGCAGAGTGAGCGCGGTTTCATGTTCACATCTTGGTTTTTATCTAGTTTACTGTTTGTCTTCTAGATTCGGTTAGGGCTTTTGATGTTCATAGTCTTTGTTAACAAGCTGCATGTAGCTTGAGGTTAATGTGGTATCTCAGCCACATTCCTTTGTATTTAAACGTTTTTTTGGTTAATATATTTACCGGGGTAACCCATTACCAAAAAGAATTCATAGGTTTGTAGTAACAGTTTTGAACACAAGTATATCCACCGGGCTACGTTGTTATGCACCCACATAAAATAGTCATCATACTGCACTATGCTCATGAACCGTTACTTGACATACAGAAACCAGCAAATTGCCCTCATGCAGGCCGTTTGCCAAACTCCTGAGTTATGCAAAATAAAGTGTATTCGTTTAGCATATGTAGGAACCTTCAGCTGCTAGCAAGCGCGACTTGCCCAGATAGGAGATGTCAGTCTCCAAATAGTACTATTCACGATATTAGCGCTCATTTTCAAGAGATTAGCGGTTCACGATTAAAAAGGGACTTAATGGCAGTAGTAAACATAGTGTCAATAGTCATACCATACATTTTTAAAAGCACTTGTATTTCAGTTTTAGCATATATCCCCCTCACGGATTTTGAAATCATTTAGAAAGCAATTAAAAGTGAGGCTATGAACTCACCTTATGTCCATAGAATCCGAGCTATAATCAGATATATTTCATTCACATATAAACATCTTGATCATACAAACCACAACTTGGTCTCACAAACAGCTTGATCTTGCACAAACCTGGATTAATACATGGTGTATAGTATCAAGTCTTTAATATTTTGTTAAATATTGTTAAGTGTTGGTGATATTTTCTTTTATTAATGTTTGGTGGTAATTTAGTACCATTGTTCGGTCCATCATACTTAGAAGCCATTTTATAAACGTTTGAGGAGCGAGGACACTTTAAATCGTAAACCCAACCACTCAGTCAGAATGTAATATCGAGATGGGACATCTTTGTACAAAGCTCCCTACTAACATGATACTTTCATTATTTTCTCATATTCTTGATTAATCTTCTTTAGTTTCCAAATTGGCAAAATTAGTCCTTTTGGTTATACTTTGGTATAATTGCACTTTTAACCCCTTAAGTGTATAGTTTTAGTATTTGCATTTTAAACCTTCAATATTTAACCTTAGGACCTCAAACTTTCCAACATTTATTATTATGGCGTTAGCTTTTATAAAATGACACTTTTGGCCCAAAATGTTAAATAGTTTCAAAAATGGCAGTTTTAGTCCCTATACTTGTAAAAATCACATAACAACCTCAAAATGGACCAAATGATCTAGGATTTTAAAACAAAGTTTCAAAAAGTGTTTATAATCATAATAAAAACATTTTACCAGAATTGATTTTTTTCTTATTATTTTATGTAAATTACAAAACTAGGGTTTTAAGACATCTTTAACTTATAACTTGCATTTAAAATGATCAAATGACTTAGTTTCTTTTAGATTATCTTTCTAACATAATTTTGCCATTATAACAACTCTAAGAAAGTATTATAACAAGATCAAAGCATAGCTAACATAGAAATTACCTAAGATGCTCCAAAATGGCTCCTAAATGGCTTCCTATGAGCACATCTTGCTATCAAAGCCTCAAGAGCTTCAATGGCTAGCTTCTAGACCTGGTTTCTGGTCTTGGGACATGTCCTAGGGTATATATAGAAGTGGAAACATAATGGGAAATGGAGGTTAAGAGAAAACGGGGTGCAAGTTTCAAATGAAGCTCATATGTCCTATTTATACTACTTTCAAGCCTTAGCCTCCAAGGAATGTTATGAAACGTGTAAAAACAAGGGATTAGTGACTAAGGAATCCTAGGAAAGATCTATTCAAGTCTAGGAATGAGTCATTAGGTCTAGGATCATAATAGCTAAGTATACGGTCTATATTAACCCACGAATTTTAATGATAAGAATGAAGATGTGTCATTGATAAGTAGCTTATGAACCTACTTGGAAAATATCTCAATATATCCTAAATATCTGATCCTAAGTTTAAATTTAGGAGGGAAATGGTTTTGAATCATTATTGGAGGGAAAAAGTAAAATCGGGTTTAAAGTTGCCATACTTAAGGGGTTAAATTTGCCATTTTCAAAAGACAAATCAAGCTTAATCTGTGTGAAATGAAATCAACCAATGAGAGGGCAAGGAAACACTCACATGGATTACCACATACTACTCCACCTCATCATTTGCATTAATGCGCCGCAAAGCATTTATTATTCCCACTACTTCCAAAAGCAGCCAATAGGAGCAAGACACTCAATATTCAAATTATCCATTATGGATAATGATCCGTGTGCTCTCTCCTCGCCCAATCAGAAAGTGCCACGTGGCCTTCTTCTTCAACGCAACCCAGATGCGAATTGGAGCTACACTTGATTTCAGAAAGAGTTATCTACATGAAAAGTGATCGGTTTTAAGTGAGGAATACAATGGACACAATCAATTAAGCTCAAGATCAATGAATCAAAAATCCCGAAATTGTGAAGAACACGAGGATGAACACTTAGTAGTTTTGTGACACGTGGCAACAAACTAGTGATGGGAACACGTCATCAACTCCAAGACTTTCTCACAATTTGCCTATAAATAGGATGATATTCTCTCATTTGTACAAGTAATTAATGTGTGTAAATTTTACACACATCTTTCATTCTCTCTCAATCTTAGCTTTTAGTTAGTTAGCTTAACAACTCAAGAGTCTGACAAGCTCTTGAGTTAGTTAGCTTAGTTGTAACAGAATTACCTGCTTTGTAACAAACTTTCTCCTTAAATCAATAAAATTCACATTCATCTTCTTCAGTTACTGTTCATACCTTGCATCCTGTTTTCCTTGTGTTACTGTTAGCTCATTGTGATCATAATTGATCATGATTAGCTAAGTTTGAAGTATTGAAGCTGTTTTGATCCTGTTCTGTTCAAGCCAGTAGAGTTCTTGTTGATTTTGAAGCTTTCAAGTTCATCAATGGAGATTATGGTGATTGTAGCTGTTGATTTGTAGATCTTAATGCTAAGGTGGTGGTTTAGCATTAGTTAGAAAGCTCAGCGCTTCTCTACTACATCAATGGAGGTCTAAACTAAAAGGTTTCAAGTTTTGAGTTCTTGTTCTACTAAAGTGTTGTCTGCCTGTTAAATTCCTAGTGTAACCTTGTTTGACTGTATGATCAAGTGTGTTAGATAGCTTTTGAACTGATATTGTTGATAGAGTAGCTTAATTGTAGCTTAATAATTTTTCCTCAGCTTAATACTTGTCCTGTTTTTAGCTTTATTAGTCATTTCAGCTTTATTGAGCTTATTGAGTTTTAGCTTGTTAAACTGTTTGTTACTGGTTCAATTGCACTTCGTTTGAGTAGATAAACTTAGTCTGATATGTCTTTTTAAATAGCTTAACCAATTGCCTAAAATCCTTTCAAAAAGTTTGATAGAATTCAGTAAAGTAGTGTTTGGGATTAGCTTTCAAGTTGAGTTCCAGTATTTGTAATTGGTCAACTTTAGTTCATTTACAGTCACTTAGTCATTTTAAGTCAAGTTTAGTAGATTTCAAGTCAAGTTTAGAGTCAAAAAGGCAATTGGCATAAAAAAGTTTGGGTCAGTCTTTGTTAAAAAGTATTCAGAAAAGTCCTTGATTTCAATCACTTAGCATTACTTTGTTTCTTGATGAAATTGTATGAAACCAGTTCTCATCTCTCACTTAACATCTGAACTTTTAGCTTATTCAAGGAAATTACACGGTATCTTGATTTGAGTGAGAAATAAGCAAATCATTAAGTTGTTGAGCATTTGTCAGTTTCTGTAATATTGAGCTAATCTGATTTCTCAAATCTCCATTTCCACTTCAAAAACTTCTTGATTTTCTTTCATATTTCCATTTAGAAAGTGTTCCTGAGTAGATTCTAAAATTTTGAGCTTTTTGAAAAATCTGGTCAACGAAAGTCAAATAAGCTTAATTTAGCTTATTTCAATTTTTTGAATTCGTTACTTGATCATTTTCCATTTGGAAAGACATTCCAAGCTTCTTATGGCTTGAAAAACAAGTTTTGACAAGAAAATTTGATTGTGCATGTTCAGCTTATTAGTTAGCTTAATATTGGCTTATTAGGAATTGCTTATTTGAGTTTCACTTGGTTTCAGCTTAAATCCTTTTACAAGTCTAGGTAAAATCAGATTTTAAGTCTTTTGCAAGTTGTTAGAGCTTATTTGGTCCATTGAATAGCTTAAACGAGCTTATTGAACTTCTTAACCCGTTTTTGATAAAATCTCACCTTTAATTGCACTTTGGTCCCCCATTTTTAGATATGTTTTCATTAGTAGCTAATTGTCCATTTAATTAGGGTTTGCACTATTACAGTCCTTATAATTTTGGAACTTAACATTTTCAGTTAGTAAGTTTTGCATATTGTTACAAATTAGTTAATTGTTAGTTACTTTTGCATAATTAGTCCTTGTAGTTAACTGATTTACATTTCAACCACTTAAATTTCTAGAATTTACATTTTCAGCCCTTTACTTTCATAGATTTACATTTTTGTCTTACTTGGATAAAAAACTTGGTATTTGACTATTTGTTTTACGGTTACGTAGTTAATATTTTCCATTTTTACTTGATTATTCAATTAGACATAGCAAAGCCAAATAACCCTACCAACCAAAAACGATTATAAACCCGATCTTGTTAGGACTTTCAATTGGTTAAGAAATGAGAAAACGAACTTCAAATATACACAATTTCAAATGGCGCCGCTGCCGGTTCTTTGACTTTACGAGAGACTATCGATTGACGGTTTTCATTAGCTTTTGGGATCCGTTCACCTAGTGAACGTTATTTTTACGTATCATAAATCAAAAACAATAAAAAAATCAAAAATATAAAAATACATAAAAACTAAAAAATAACAAAAGCAATTCTTTTCCTAAAGAATTGACCAAACAAATTAAAAAATCCAAAAAGCAATCTTTTTCCTAAGAGATTGCACCCAAAAATATATATTATTGGATTCTCTCGTTTTTTATGTACATATAGTATGTTCCCTTAAAAACTCATACATACAAAAATATTTTCCATATATTATTATAAGTAAATACGTATACATATAAGAACAACCAACACACATATTCTCCATAAGTATTGCCAAGGCAATACACCGTGTTGAGGGGCGTTCCGGTCCTTGACACGTGTATCGATCAAACAAAATAAAGCAAGAATCTATAAATACTTCCAATAAGCAACAATTCGAAGAATACAAACAATTAAGTGAATAGAAAGGCGATGAGCTATAAAATGCCATCTAAGGGTCAATAGGTACTTAAGTGCTTCGCGCCACCTAACCCCCCGTTCACTTGTGAGTATTCTAAGAAGGAAGGCTTCATTGGGGGTCTTGCACCCAAGTAGTACATAAGTATATTATTATTTTCTTGTGGATATTTCATATTGAAACTCGAAGGGGATAATCCTTTTCTCTTCAAAGTCACATGAGAGCTTCTCTCTCATTCCTCGTATTGAGTTGCATGCTCACTCGCGGGCGTGCACAAATACCGATTGGTGTACAACCCCTTCCTCCGAAAAGGAAGAAAAAGAGAAAGAGTAGGAACACCACCGTCCATCAAGTCGATCACGAGAACTGTGCTTTGATTCATCCACAACAAGAAGCCATGGCCGGAGTTGATACTCGTTCTTTGATGGAGCAATTGCAATCCAATGTGCACGGATATGCTGATGCTATCTGTTGGGTCTACTAGATGTAGATCTTGCAGCCTGTCAGGAACGGTGAACGACTTCTGTAATCACAAGTCAATCCACAGAGAGACTCTATACACAATATGAATGCAGAATACAAATATAATAAAGAAGAACAGAATAACTATAAAGACTTGATCCTTTTAGGATTTTTAATATTGATAATCACTAGAACTACGTTTGATGAAGGTGTCCCTAACCCTTCTGCCTAAGGTTCCTTTTATACCACAAGGAAACCCTAATACAGCATTAAACAAAACGTGTAAAACTGATATGCATATCCTTTCCTAACATATCTCATGCATATCCTAACAGAATAATAAATAAATACTAAAGTTTGACTTTGACCAGGACCAGGAGCACGACTAGCTCCTACTACTACTAGGACTAGGAGGAACTACATACCTCCTAGTCTACCTATTACATTTAACTATTACAATGGTCCTAACAATCCTCCCCTAAACTTGAATTTGACCTGTTGAGTTCAAGTTTCCTGGAAAACGTGCAATAAAACTCGAGGATTGAATCAGCAAAAGCAATAGCAGCATCAGCAAGATAAGAAACAGAAAAACCGTCGCAACATGAAACACTAGAAGCTTCTTCAAAGCTTGGAACAAATCAGCATCGTGTTGAATCTTTCCAGCAACATGAGCAGATTTGATGAGCCTTTACCAAGTAGCTGCTCGCTCTTGGGCTAGCCAGTCTTTCTGGTGGAATAAGCATCACCCTGGGAGACTAGAACCCAGCCCAACTCTTAGAACGTGAATCAATGGTGAGTGGGGGTACCCTGATGATTTTAGGCAAACCATCACAGCTGTCAACGGATTTGATATGTCTTTACCAGAAGTCGTACCCCTCTGGACTCGCCAACTCTTAGCAATGAAGCATCGGTAAGTTGAAAACCCTATAGCTTTAAGCAAGCTATTACAGCTATCAACGGATTTGATAAAATCTTTACCAAGAGCCGTACCCCCTTGGATTAGCCACTTTTCAGTCTAGGACCATGGCAAGTGAAAACCATCCAGTTTTGGGTAACCTGGCAACCATCAACGGATTTGAGAATCGCACCAGGAGTCGTACCCTCAAGGTGAATCAACTCTTTCTTGTCGATTAGACATGGTGAGTTGAGGACCATTTGTTGTGAGGACCAAGTCCAACACCAGATGAAATCAGGAACCAGCACAAGAACAATTCAGCAACCAGAACTCATAATGTGAAGCAGCAAATGGTATTATATTCACAAGTGTAAAATCCATGATGTGTTTAAAGTATAAGCAGATATTATATAAAAAGTATAAATTTTTTTCTTTCTTTTTTTTTAACTATAAAGAATGAAATTCACCAAACACTTTACAGATTGGTGAAAAGAATGAGAATATGAACAAATGAACAAAAAACACAAAACATAAACACTTACAAACCAACCAAATCAAAGACCAGAAGCAGCCTTCTTATCTGCTTTCAAACGAGCCTGGATTCCTTCCACCAACGCAGTTGCCATAGAGGACTCATTCCCTGATGGAGCATTTGAAATTTTCAAGTGACTAGCCAACATAGCCTCCATTGAAGCAATCGTCAAAGGATAATCCACATCTGTGAGCATGAAAACCATATGACCAGATTCCAACTCCAACATATGCACACCACATCCCGCATACAACTTCCATCGCTGAATAACCCATTGCATCTGATCCTTCCATATACCAGAAACAGGAGCATGAGGAGGTGCATCAAGCATCATCTTAAGATCAGCCCATACTCACAGACCAGGCCAGGAAGACATAGCCATGGGATCAAAAGGCATGCCAGAATCCACAAACCCATATAAACCCATAAGATCTTTACGATCAGCCCAAGACAAAATACCCTGCAGACCCGAAGCTAACCGCACAGACCCATCACTAAGAGTAATTCTATGAGATACCATACCAGGAAGAGTCGTGGAACGCTCAACCGTCCAACCAGTAATATGTCCATTTCCCAAAGGCAAATCAGAATCACTGTCAGAAGCTGCATCAATCAAATTTTCAGGATCACGCTTCTCATAGGGGACCGTCTTGCCACGTCTAACACGTCGAGCCGATTTCTGGCGAAGCGAACGTCGAGGTGTGGAATCACTAGGAGAGGGTTCAACCTTTACCTTGACCTCAGCAGCAGCAGTGGGAGCAGGAGAAGTAGACTCATTAGTTTGCCCACCCAAGGGATCAACAGGAGTTGCACTAGAAGAAGGAATAGGTTGAGGACCAGAAACTGGTGGTGATGGTGATGCCATATCAGGTGTAGCAGTTGTGGTGGTTGTGGTAGCAAAGGTGGTGGTGGTAGCATGTGTGGTAGTGGTAGCAGGACCTGAAGAAGAACCCATAGGAGCAACCAAAGGAGTAGTGGTGGTACCAACTGTAGAAGCAACAAAAACCGAGGGAATAGCAGTAGAACCAGGAGTAGGAGCAGATGGAGGACCAGTAGAAACAGCAGGTGAAGAAGTGGTCACCACACGCGGAGAAGGACGGTAGATAAATCGTTCCGGAATGGGTTGACTCTGATGCTTGACCATACGTTCATAGAGTGCCTTTAGCTCATCAAAAGACAAAGCCCGAACCCTGTCCCACTTCCAACCAGCTTGAAAATAAGCAGCCGATTGATACTTCACATATCGCTGCATCTGCTTTCGCTCCTCAGTTCTCGATAAAGGTATATTCTTAGGCTTCTCACGAAGTTGTGCAGCAAGTGCCAACTGATGCTTGCGCATCAATACCATGGCTCTTGGAATACAGTTATGCTCATCCACATCCGCACCCAAAAGATCAGTGAACTGGGCATAATCCCTGGTAAGAATAGTCAATACCTGCATCCAATCACTCTCATTCCAATGCATTGCATCATGCTGGACTTGTTCACGTCTCTGCTGTTGAAACGCTTCCTCCTCAGCCCGAGCAGCTTCATCAATTTCGGCTTGCATCCGTTGAGCAGCCTCCTCACCTAGCCTATCCTCCTCAAGATGTCTGCGTGTAGGCTTGCGAGGTGGTAAGGGAGCATCAGTCATTGGGGCCTTCCCCTTTGAATTATGGGAGGGACCAGCATTGGAACCAGCAGTAGGACCAGAAGCACCATCCATAGGAGTGGTAACACCAGTAGGAGAAGGAACACTGGAGGATGTCGGAGGAACCGGCAAATCATCATACAATTTATCAGCAAAGGCAGCCTTTGCCAACAAGGTCAAACCATCCTCAACACGATCCTTAACTTCCTCATCAGAATCTGAATGAACCATATGCTTCTTTCGTCGTCTTTGCTGAGTCTCCAAAGCTTTGATACGATCAGCCATAGGAAGAACAAACTCCCTAGTAAGTTTCCGGTGTTGATTCAAATCAGCTTCCAAGGAAAGAATCCGCGCATGATACCTGTGCATAAGATCAAGTAACGACATAAGTGTAATAGGCTCCTCCGCCTGCCCACCAAGAGAACCTGGGTCAGGGAAGGCGTCATTGGAGCCCGAAGCAACAGATGGGCCAACATTAGGAGTACTAGCACCAAAAGGCTTATCAGAAGAGTGTGGAGCAGGACTAGGAGGTGGAGTCTCCACAAATAGAGACTTTTGTGGTACTGAAGAAGGACCAGCCTTGGAAGTGGATGGTCTGTCAACCACCACCTCCTCAACCAGCTCCTCCTCAACCACATGAGAAGCACCACCAGTAGGAGCCTCCTCCTCTATAGGGTCATTGATATTGAGTAAAAACACGTCTTTTAGGAAAAAGAACGTATAAGTGCGGCAAGTATTAAACTCGACGATTTAGGAAAACCGACAAGTCGAATAAATGCGGGTTCGTTCTCGAAGGAGGTGTGTGGATTAATGTGCCAATATATAAAATCAAGTTTGGATTAGTGACGTTTTTGGTTTAGAAAAGAAAAATTAAAGACGAGCTACGACTACGATTACGCTACGACGTTGACGTAAAACGAAAACGTAAATACGAAAAACGTGACGAAATTAAAAACAAAGCCTAAAAATTAATTAAAAGATTAAACTAGGTCTTAAATAATATAAATAAGAATAAAAATCCAACAAATATATTTTAAAACCTTTTATTAATTAAATATTCAATTTTAAATGCTAATTAAAGCCCTAAAATTAAATATAATTAACAAAATGTCCAAAATATTAATTTATTGAACTAATAACTAACTTATCTTATTTAATGACTAAAAACTATTTTTCCTAAATTTTAAAAACTATTTTTCTATTTTTAAATCACTTAAAACTATTTTTAAATTAGAATAATCCTAAAAAATAATAAAATAATGCCAAAATTAATTTAACAATTTTAAAAAATCCTAAATTAGCCTAATGAACAGTAGAAAATTGAAAAAGTTTAAAAAATGTAAAAATTTGCACTAAAAGACAAAACAGATTAATATTTAAACCCTAATTAAACTAATTTAATTATAAAAAATAATTAAAAAATGAACAATGAATATTTTTTTATCTAAAAATCTTAAATTAATTTTCAGAATCTAAGAAAAATTTTAAAAGTGAAAAATATAGATTTTCTACACTAAAAGACAAAAACAGTATAATTAAAAGTAAATAAAAATAGCAATTTAATCTAAAAATTATAAAATGAACAGTAACAGAAACTTGAATTATACTGAAAAATCAGAAATTAAAAAAGAAAAATAATGCAAAAAGTTTGAAGTTCTAAATCCTATTTTGAACCATAAAAGACAAAAAAAAAGAGTGATAGTGACACTTGGGCTGTTTGTCCTTTAGCACAAGCAGGGGGAACTAAACAACTAGCAGGGGAAACTTTTTCCCACTGCTATTGCAGTAAAACGTGTCTGGTGGGTTATGAGCTTAGGAAAGCTTTGCTGGTGGATTTTTCTTGGATACGAGGGCACCCCTACACTCAGTGGAGTGTAGGGAGTCTATATAAACAAGAAATACAAAGGCTCAAACACAAAATTCACACACAACAAGGCAATCTAAGTTACTGTTTAACAGAAAAGTGGCCTGGGGGTTGTTTTGCTGGTGCAGTGTGCACAAGATTGAATTTCAAAGGCCAAGAACTTGCTCCAAACTAAGCCAAATCACATGAAATCTAACTACAAACCTAGATGCTACCTATATCTAACAATCATAAAACTTGGAGAGCAACTTTTCACACAAAACAATCAGAAAAAAGGATTACTCTTTTTCCAAAAGTGAGCACCAAATTTTGCATACAATTTACTTTAAAAACCTACCTAACTTGCACCTATTGACTGATTTTTACTCAAACTAACTAAAGGGGTGTGTTTAGCCTGATTTTCAATGGGTTGTGTCACCCAAACTCACCTTTACCGTAAACCCAAACACCCCCTTATATTTCAGCAATGGAAAATTAACTAACCAAATCCCAACCAAATCAGTTTAAACAGACTCAAGCTACTTTAGCATGCATATGAGACGTATTTAAGCATAAATAAGCAATACTAAACACATAAAACAAGGACTTTCTCAAAATCACATAATCACTTCAAGAAAAGCAAAGAAAACAAGTTAATAGGGTTCAAGCCTGTAAAACCTGGGCTGATGGCCTTCTACTTGGCTTGTTCTTGAGCTTTTTTGAGCTTATGGGAGATTTGCTGAAGTAGAGAAGTGCTGGTGTTGACCATCCAGTCAACACCCTATATATCTTCAAACTTAAAACAGGATGGAATGATGATAAGCTTGAGTACCTACCAAGAAAACAAGAGAGACAAAAAATATGACCTGTGGAGAAACCAAGAAGCTATAAACAAGCTTATTAAATAAGCTGCTATAGCTTATGGCTTTAAAAAAAATTGAAAACAGATTTTTCTTTTTTCTAAAATCTTTTGGAACCAAACTTGAAACTTCTAATGACTTTAACAAACAACAAAACAGCTTTGAAATCACACACACAAATCCACTATCACTTCATTGTGTGTGTGGATTTCAAGCAGTAAAAAAACGTTTTTGGAAAGAAACCTCTTCAACCAAACTATTTTACTTGAACTTTGGAACCTACACTAATTTTTGCAAGTTAAAAATAAAACTTACACTAAGAAAAACAGAATAAGGAACTCAGTATTGTATATTTTAAATTCGTTAATTTGAACAAAAAAATACAAAGACTGGAACAAAAAACAAATTAGATACAAGCCATCTCATTTTATACTAAGCTAAAGAACATACTAGAAAAAAATAATACAATAATACTAAAGCCCTAAACCCTAGTTACTGTTTTTCCTCATTTGCCCTTGGTCAAATTTTTGAAAATCGTCAAAGGAAGCCCATGTGAGTGATGGTGATGTTGCTGAGCTGTGTGAATTGATCTTGAGCGTCCTTTACTCCTTAGGGACCAAGTTTGGAGCCTTGGCCGTTGATTTAGTCAAAAGATGCCATTGTTGCTAAAAATAGTGAAGCAGGGGAGACTTGGGGGGCCCAAGGGGAGTCACGGGTTGTAGGTTTTATGGGTGGGTTTGGATTAGGTGATGGTGAATCACTAATCTGCACCTAATCAAGGGATACCCCTTTGATTTGTGCAAATTAGAGATTAGGGTTTAAGGGGATTGGGGAAAGATAAACAGTGGTGTTTAATGTGTTTTAGGGGTGATTAGGTTTTGAAAAAGTGTTTCCCCCACAAAACAGGTTTAATTAAAAAAAAGGGTTCAAAAAGGATTAGTGACAGGGTCGAGTTTGGTTGTGGACTGGTTTGTTGGACTGGGTGGGGGTGACGTGGATGAGGTGGATGAAGTGGAATGTGGTGATTGGTGGGGTGGTGACGTGTAAGGCAAGGGTTAGAGGGTTTAAGAATGTGTGTCTGCCCAAATAAGTCCCCCTACTCCTAAATATGTGTCAAAACAAACTTCAAGCAGATTTCTCTTTTTTCCTTTGATATCAAGTTTAACCATCTTGTCAAAAATGGCACATGATATTTCAAAACTTTTACCAAGGGTTTAAAATGCACAATTTGCATTCTTCAAGGGCATAAATGATATTTTCTTGAAACTTAAGGGACCCTATTGTAATATTTGAGATTTACAAGGGTATTAAGTGACAAGTCTTCCAAAGTTGAGGGACCATTCTTGCCAATCTTCAAAACTTCAAGGACTTGAATGGAAAATCATGATTCGGGTCCGGTTCTTTGTGCGGCTTCGTTTCTCGTGTTCGTTTTTGCTTGATTCCTTTGATCTTTTGGTGAATTCACGATATCCGTACCTGAAATACACAATGAACAAACACAGGCATATTTTGGGTATTTTGACGATATTTTAAGCGTTTTAAGCCCGATTTGGACGATGAGACTATGTATAAATACAGTCTCATCACTCCCCCATACTAAACCATTGCCGTGTCCCCACGCAATGCTAGAATTAAGTATCTTAGCACTTCCAAAATTCATTTTATGATGACATTTATTAAAGACATAAATTTAAATAAACTACTACACGCGTTTTAGACATAATGTATTGTTTTCATCACGAGAAAGTGACTTTTAGGATCATAGAACAAGAACACATGAATGCTTCGTTAGAAATAATTTCGTTGTCCTCGATTTTCACCCAATTCCATGCTAAGCGTGTAACGAGATCATTGTTATTATAAGTTAGCAACATGAACACATCTCATGAGTGTTAATTACGAACCTAAACTCCCTTATTCCTACTTGGTATCTCTTATATTTTATTTTGTCTTAATGATCACGAGGATACATCATTGACTTATGCGTGAATAGAGATTAGGTCTAAAAATAGAAACTTAACGGTGTAACCAAAATCATTAAATCAATAATTCATCCCAATAGACAACGATGTAAAAAAATTAAGTCAACAAGAAGGATCGATAAACACGGTTTTATAACGGTTTTGAACATGAGACTTATTACGAAGACTTTTATACGCCCCCTAACGGAAGGGCCTTATTATCTTTGGTTTACCTCCATCTTTTATTCAACTCCGCCATGGAGCTTTTATTATGACTTCGGTCTTGCCTTGCCTTTTATTATCCGCCTCATCGATGGTTTTATTAGCCAAAGACGTATATCCTCACGCTAAGG
The DNA here is from genome assembly GCA_025667525.1 of Glebionis coronaria. NCBI lineage: Eukaryota > Viridiplantae > Streptophyta > Magnoliopsida > Asterales > Asteraceae > Glebionis > Glebionis coronaria. Next base: position 1,227,587 of record JANFOE010000296.1, read on the forward strand.
CGAATTTTGGATCTTTAAAGCTTCAAAGATTAAGGCTTGATTCACTTTCAATTTGGGCATAGATTTTTCGGCCTTGTGAGCTTCAAATTTTTGCTTAATTTAGGTGAGCACTTGAAATCTTGTTATTAGGTGAAGCTTTCGATTATTCGGGTGCCAATACTTCAAAACCGTGATGCTGGCGATACCTTAATGTTTTCCCAATTTAATTACATGGAAGCTACCAAAACAAATTAGAAACCCAACAATAGTGACTAAACCGCCAAATCAATATTTATTAACAATTTATTATGCAAAAGCGTTGGGAGAATAAGTTAATAATTACTACACATAAGATCGTGACGATTACGAGACTTATAAATAACTCTATCATTTCTCGTCCTCATTTAAGAGACTTAGCCTAAAAAGTTAAGGAATCGAAGCTAAGTGCTCAACACGCACGGTCGAGTCAAAAATTACTCTTGTTCTCACCATCGGAAAACCTACATTCGTGTCTTAAACACTTATGAAAAACTAGAAAAATTTTAAAATTTGGCCATTTTTAGCCTTATTTTGCAACAAAACGATAACAAAAAGATGAATATTGGATTGCATGTTGACGTAAGCAAGGTGAAGTATCTACTCACCCCCCCATACTAAAACTAAACATTGTCCTCAATGTTTCGAGTCTAGGGGTGTAAACACCCCTATACTAGAGACGAAGTCGAATGCTTAATCTCGATCATGGAAAGGGTAAAACGAATAACCTATAAGCCGTTTATGAATTATGCTAATAAGATAAACGTTAGAACATAAAAGGATATCATCGGATATCGGAATCTCCAAAGGAAACGATCGAAGCTCGAGTGATCCGTAGAACGAACACGAGAGGCTTCAATGATGATGATGAACCTAATAAATCACAATCACAAACAACCACGAAACAAAGGTTGGAAGAGCACAAGTCCCCTCGTGACGTTATCTAAGAAAGCAATAATATGTACAAGGATAAGCATGAGAATCCCCCACGAGGCACCTTGTTTTTGATAACCGAGTCAAAAGCTTGACTCGAATCCCCATAAATGTGATCATTTAGGGATAATCTTGGTTTGGTCATTTTTGGTGGGGCTTACATGATAAACAAGGCCCAAAAGTACATGGAGTACTTTTAAAAACCCGATAAACGTATACCGGGGTCAAAGATAGCGTCCTCGTTTTCGGATGAAAGACGAAACAACGCCACTCCAACACAAACCCCAATGGGGTAGAAGAAAAGAGATAAGAAGTAGAAAGGTGGGGCAATGGGTAAGTCAACATAATGAGCTACTCGAGGTAGACTCACACCAAGCAAATAGATATGATTTCCATTTATTGCATCGGTGGAAGACCGAGATTTCCCTTTACAAGCAATTCCGGGATCGTAAATCTCGTCCTCGGGGTCTACATACTTGTCATCCTCATGAACGTCGATCTCATCGATTTCTTCATCAAAGATAGGCTTGTCAAACCAAGGTTTGTCATTCCCCTCCTTGAGTATCTTAGAAACTCTCTCGAAGAGATCACGATCAAGCACGAAACCATCATTCTTTTGTGGGGATCGTTGATAAGTTAGATCCTCACGAATGTGGTAAACGTCATTCTCAAATGAGGAGTGTTGATAAGGTAACTCCTCGAGAATTGGATTCTTAGTGGTCACATGAGTTGGTTCGTCATCGAAAATAAGGCGTTCCAACTCATTAAGTTCATCCTCGATTTTGGAAAGGTCGACCTCACTCGGTGGTGGAAGTGAAGGCATAAGAGCTAGCTCTCGTTCAATGATTTCCTCAATCTCGGTATCAAACTCATAATCATCGTACTTCACATGTTTCTTCTTAGTAGAATCAAAAATTGCATGTGGATGTCGAAGTACGTGATCAATCTCGGCAAAATCGCCATCGTCATCGTCAAAGAAAGAGTCGATGTGAGCATTCACAACCATGGACTTACAAGTCAAATGACTAGGCTTAGGTGACTTTTCTAAGACGAGAGGATCGATGTCGATAAAACCTTTAGCCTCAACGGGTGTTGGGCTAGGCAAAGGAGGCACTTCGATGGAGTTAGAAGTTGAAGCCTCAAAGACGTGGTCCTTCGAAGGTGGTGAAGACGAGCCCATTTTGGTCGTTGTCGTGATGGCACTAACGTCGCCCTTCGGAATTGGTGTTTCACTTGTTTCGCTAAAAACATCCCAAAGTGAGTTTTCATCCATAAATTTACACATACCCTTTTGAATTAGGTACACGTATTCTTTATCATTAAAATCATCATCTTTAAAACCGTTTTTCTTAATTCTTTCAAAACATGCATCAAGCTTCATTCTTTCCGCTAAAGTAAACATTTTGAAATCATTAGAATTTGAATCATTAGGTTTTGAAACCTCGGTTTTTTCATTCTCATTAAATCCTTGGGATTTTCTAGCGAAAAAGTCAATTTTCTCATCCCCATATCTCATAGTAAGTCTCCCCTCGTGAACGTCGATTACGGTTCTAGCCGTCGATAAGAATGGTCGGCCTAAAATAATGGGGCATTTAGGGTCACACTCGTAATCGGATATAACGAAATCCGCGGGAAAAACAAACTTTCCAATCCTAACATAGACATCCTCGGCTATTCCAATTGGTATAAGTGGAGTACAATTTGCAAGCTCGATAGTCATGTTCGTGGGGGTAAGCGAAGGCAATCTCATCAATTTCCAAAGAGAATGAGGCATGAGATTGATGCTAGCACCTAAATCGGCAAGGGCTAAACATCCCTCAATCTCGGAAAAATCACAAGGTAGTAGAAATTGGCCCGGATCCTTTTCCTTTCTCGGCATACCCCTTTTGGGTTTTTTAAGAAGGATCGAAGCACAAGTTTCTTCAAGGGTTACTTTAGTAAGGTCGACAAAGCTCTCTTTTTGAACCGTGGATGGAATTTGAGGTACACGAGGGTGTGCACTCTTTTCCTTGGTCGCCACGTTCACCCCATCGACTTTAGAACAAGAAGACGTCTTAGAAGTCGAGGGTTGAGAGGGATAAACAACACGGAATCCTTCAAGGTTAAGGGTAATCACACGACCTTTCTCACGAGACGAGGCGGCTTTACATTGTTCTTTCGGATTAGCAACGGTGTCACTAGGTAACGAACTCGATGACGAACCCGAGGCTTTGTTCATTATGGCCGAAAACATCTTTTTAATATCAATTTGCCCTTGCTCAATCTTCGTGTTTTGCAATTTCAAAGTATTTGTAATGTCGTTTTTCAAAGTACCAATTTCTCCCTCTAATCGTCTCATATTAGCCTCATTCGTTTTCATGTAATTTTGAAAATCGTTTGACGAACTATTTTGATTAGAATTAAAGTTCCCTTGGTTTTGATTGTTTCTTTGAAAATTGTTTTGATTCCCACTTGAAAAATTATTTCCTTGATTGTTATCTCGATTTTGCCAAGTTATATTACGACCTTGATTATAACCTCCTTGATTTTGATTCGAAAAATTTCCTTGTTGATTATTTCCTTGAAAATTGTTTCGGTTTTGAAAATTGTTGCCTTGGTTATAATTGCCTTGTTGTGATGGACCCGCGTTATTTTGATTTGAAAAATTGTTGTTTCCATTTAACGCACTCACATTAGACGTTTGGCCATCCGTAGCCGCACACTCGTAATAATTATGAGGTCCACCACAAAACGTACACGAAACCTCAACCGCTTTCACCGTAGCGGGAGCGTCTTTCTTTTGCATCTCAACGAGAAAAGACGTAAACACATTCGTCAACTTGTCGACTTTTGCATCAACTCTCTCAATGTCGCGATTAGAACTACTAACATTGGCGACATTGGCAACACTCGGTGCATTGCGGAGTTGGTAAACCTTGGATCGGTTCTCGATAATTATCAAAGCTTCTCTCGGAGTCTTACACAAAAAGTTGCCACCGGCGGCGGAATTCAACGAGTCTTGTTCTTGAAAATTAAGACCGTTGTAAAACGTATCGATTTGGTGCAACTCGGAAAAACCATGGTGAGGACATTGCCTAAGCAATTCCTTAAAACGATCCCACGCGTCTCTAAAAGATTCATTCGGTTTTTGCTCAAATTTCGTAATTTCATTCTTGAAAAACGTTGTCTTAGACGGTGGGAAAAAATAATTAACGAACTTGGAAACGAGATCCTTCCACGTAACTATCGAATTAGGTGGCTCTTTCTCGTACCAATCCTTGGCGGCACCATCGAGCGAGTATGGAAAAAGCATAAGCTTGACGACATCGGTGTCGACGTTCTTAAACTTGCTCGTGGCTAAAAGACGATCAAAATTTCGAATATGGTCGTGAGGATTATCGGCTTCACGACCTCGAAACTTCGTAGCTTGGATCAACGAAAGCATTCCGCTTTTGATCTCAAAATTCTCTGCCTCGATAGCGGGAATTACGATCGCGTCTCCATAACCCTCGGTGGGCGCTTGGAGCAATTCCATCATAGAACGATTGTCGGCCATCTCCTCTATGGTTTCTTCAACAACGATATTAGGAACGTCGGTTTCTAATTCTCGTCTACGTCGTCGATTCCTTCGATTACGATTGCGTCGATTCGAAGCTTCACTAGAATTGGAATAGTCCTTCGATCGAGTGCGCATGCACTAAGCGTAGAATGGGTGGTAGCAAAGAAGATTCTTTTTGCGGTTTTTTTTTTTTTTTTTTTTTTGATTTTTTCAATTTTTTTGGTTTTTGATTGTTTTTTAATTTTTTTTGGATTTTTGAATGTATTACGTAGACACAAATCTACAAATCTCCCCTCGAATCGACTTTCTCGATTAAAGGAGCCTCAAAGAATGAAAATGATCACGTGGAGTGAACGTTCTCGATGACTTTAGAACGTTGGTGGAACACCAAAACGTTCAAGAGGGTTTAATCTTGAAAACACAAGCAAATATAATATACGTAGATAATACTTGGGCGGCAAACCCTCGATTAGCCTTCTTTCTCAAAACACGCACAAGCAAGCGGAGGAAACGAGGCGGCGCGAAGCACTTAAGAGCCTTTTTCCTTTAGGTCGTGAAATACAACCGCCTTATACCCACCTTATAGTTTGTGTTAATTGAAATTAAGCCTCACGAAAGTATTTATCTATTTTGCCTTTAAACTTTTGCTTTGGATTCGAATACAATGATCGAGTGATGAAATCCCGAATCAAGGTTGCGTTTTCACGCTTTTGGAGTACTTGTATATTTATTGTTCTTACGTAGACACAATATAGTAATAATATATTCACAAGAAAAACGAAAACCAATATATCTACAATATAGTAAAAGATTGTTGTGTGTTTAGTTTAGGAAAACTAAACACGATTTATTTGGATACTATAATATATTAATGAAAAATAACAAAAGTGAGTATTTACGGTATTTACGCTTTCCAAAAATTGAAAAGCAAAAACGCACTACTCACACAAACACGATACTAATAATAATGGCACACTAAACACCTCCCCGGCAGCGGCGCCAAAATGATATTGAGTAAAAACACGTCTTTTAGGAAAAAGAACGTATAAGTGCGGCAAGTATTAAACTCGACGATTTAGGAAAACCGACAAGTCGAATAAATGCGGGTTCGTTCTCGAAGGAGGTGTGTGGATTAATGTGCCAATATATAAAATCAAGTTTGGATTAGTGACGTTTTTGGTTTAGAAGAGAAAAATTAAAGACGAGCTACGACTACGATTACGCTACGACGTTGACGTAAAACGAAAACGTAAATACGAAAAACGTGACGAAATTAAAAACAAAGCCTAAAAATTAATTAAAAGATTAAACTAGGTCTTAAATAATATAAATAAGAATAAAAATCCAACAAATATATTTTAAAACCTTTTATTAATTAAATATTCAATTTTAAATGCTAATTAAAGCCCTAAAATTAAATATAATTAACAAAATGTCCAAAATATTAATTTATTGAACTAATAACTAACTTATCTTATTTAATGACTAAAAACTATTTTTCCTAAATTTTAAAAACTATTTTTCTATTTTTAAATCACTTAAAACTATTTTTAAATTAAAATAATCCTAAAAAATAATAAAATAATGCCAAAATTAATTAACAATTTAAAAAAATCCTAAATTAGCCTAATGAACAGTAGAAAATTGAAAAAGTTTAAAAAATGTAAAAATTTGCACTAAAAGACAAAACAGATTAATATTTAAACCCTAATTAAACTAATTTAATTATAAAAAATAATTAAAAAATGAACAGTGAATATTTTTTTATCTAAAAATCTTAAATTAATTTTCAGAATCTAAGAAAAATTTTAAAAGTGAAAAATATAGATTTTCTACACTAAAAGACAAAAACAGTATAATTAAAAGTAAATAAAAATAGCAATTTAATCTAAAAATTATAAAATGAACAGTAACAGAAACTTGAATTATACTGAAAAATCAGAAATTAAAAAAGAAAAATAATGCAAAAAGTTTGAAGTTCTAAATCCTATTTTGAACCATAAAAGACAAAAAAAAAAGAGTGATAGTGACACTTGGGCTGTTTGTCCTTTAGCACAAGCAGGGGGAACTAAACAACTAGCAGGGGAAACTTTTTCCCACTTCTATTGCAGTAAAACGTGTCTGGTGGGTTATGAGCTTAGGAAAGCTTTGCTGGTGGATTTTTCTTGGATACGAGGGCACCCCTACACTCAGTGGAGTGTAGGGAGTCTATATAAACAAGAAATACAAAGGCTCAAACACAAAATTCACACACAACAAGGCAATCTAAGTTACTGTTTAACAGAAAAGTGGCCTGGGGGTTGTTTTGCTGGTGTAGTGTGCACAAGATTGAATTTCAAAGGCCAAGAACTTGCTCCAAACTAAGCCAAATCACATGAAATCTAACTACAAACCTAGATGCTACCTATATCTAACAATCATAAAACTTGGAGAGCAACTTTTCACACAAAACAATCAGAAAAAAGGATTACTCTTTTTCCAAAAGTGAGCACCAAATTTTGCATACAATTTACTTTAAAAACCTACCTAACTTGCACCTATTGACTGATTTTTACTCAAACTAACTAAAGGGGTGTGTTTAGCCTGATTTTCAATGGGTTGTGTCACCCAAACTCACCTTTACCCGTAAACCCAAACACCCCCTTATATTTCAGCAATGGAAAATTAACTAACCAAATCCCAACCAAATCAGTTTAAACAGACTCAAGCTACTTTAGCATGCATATGAGACGTATTTAAGCATAAATAAGCAATACTAAACACATAAAACAAGGACTTTCTCAAATTCACATAATCACTTCAAGAAAAGCAAAGAAAACAAGTTAATAGGGTTCAAGCCTGTAAAACCTGGGCTGATGGCCTTCTACTTGGCTTGTTCTTGAGCTTTTTTGAGCTTATGGGAGATTTGCTGAAGTAGAGAAGTGCTGGTGTTGACCATCCAGTCAACACCCTATATATCTTCAAACTTAAAACAGGATGGAATGATGATAAGCTTGAGTTCCTGCCAAGAAAACAAGAGAGACAAAAAATATGACCTGTGGAGAAACCAAGAAGCTATAAACAAGCTTATTAAATAAGCTGCTATAGCTTATGGCTTTAAAAAAAAATTGAAAACAGATTTTTCTTTTTTCTAAAATCTTTTGGAACCAAACTTGAAACTTCTAATGACTTTAACAAACAACAAAACAGCTTTGAAATCACACACACAAATCCACTATCACTTCATTGTGTGTGTGGATTTCAAGCAGTAAAAAAAACGTTTTTGGAAAGAAACCTCTTCAACCAAACTATTTTACTTGAACTTTGGAACCTACACTAATTTTTGCAAGTTAAAAATAAAACTTACACTAAGAAAAACAGAATAAGGAACTCAGTATTGTATATTTTAAATTCGTTTCATTTTCATTAATTTGAACAAAAAAATACAAAGACTGGAACAAAAACAAATGAGATACAAGCCATCTCATTTTATACTAAGCTAAAGAACATACTAGAATAAAATAATACAATAATACTAAAGCCCTAAACCCTAGTTACTGTTTTTCCTCATTTGCCCTTGGTCAAATTTTTAAAAATCGTCAAAGGAAACCCATGTGAGTGATGGTGATGTTGCTGAGCTGTGTGAATTGATCTTGAGCGTCCTTTACTCCTTAGGGACCAAGTTTGGAGCCTTGGCCGTTGATTTAGTCAAAAGATGCCATTGTTGCTAAAAATAGTGAAGCAGGGGAGACTTGGGGGGCCCAAGGGGAGTCACGGGTTGTAGGTTTTATGGGTGGGTTTGGATTAGGTGATGGTGAATCACTAATCTGCACCTAATCAAGGGATACCCCTTTGATTTGTGCAAATTAGAGATTAGGGTTTAAGGGGATTGGGGAAAGATAAACAGTGGTGTTTAATGTGTTTTAGGGGTGATTAGGTTTTGAAAAAGTGTTTCCCCCACAAAACAGGTTTAATTAAAAAAAGGGGTTCAAAAAGGATTAGTGACAAGGTCGAGTTTGGTTGTGGACTGGTTTGTTGGACTGGGTGGGGGTGACGTGGATGAGGTGGATGAAGTGGAATGTGGTGATTGGTGGGGTGGTGACGTGTAAGGCAAGGGTTGGAGGGTTTAAGAATGTGTGTCTGCCCAAATAAGTCCCCCTACTCCCAAATATGTGTCAAAACAAACTTCAAGCAGATTTCTCTCTTTTCCTTTGATATCAAGTTTAACCATCTTGTCAAAAATGGCACATGATATTTCAAAACTTTTACCAAGGGTTTAAAATGCACAATTTGCATTCTTCAAGGGCATAAATGATATTTTCTTGAAACTTAAGGGAACCTATTGTAATATTTGAGATTTACAAGGGTATTAAGTGACAAGTCTTCCAAAGTTGAGGGACCATTCTTGCCAATCTTCAAAACTTCAAGGACTTGAATGGAAAATCATGATTCGGGTCCGGTTCTTTGTGCGGCTTCGTTCCCCGTGTTCGTTTTTGCTTGATTCCTTTGATCTTTTGGTGAATTCACGATATCCGTACCTGAAATACACAATGAACAAACACAGGCATATTTTGGGTATTTTGACGATATTTTAAGCGTTTTAAGCCCGATTTGGACGATGAGACTATGTATAAATACAGTCTCATCAGTCATCATCAAGTTCAACAACATCAGGAGGACCCTGAGCCAGCCCCAACATGGCCTCAGTAAGGGGCCTCTACTCCCCGGTAAACCCATGGACCATATTATAATACACTTTTGCAGTAAGCTTAGACGGCACATGTTCAGTCCTATCACGAGGAATGAAAACCAGTATTTGTTGTAAAAACCTAGGATACATAAGAAACTTCTTTCTAGAACCAGCATTAGATAGATTACTAACCATCCCCTCAAACAAATAATGAGAGAAATTAAAAACTCTACCCTGAGCTAAGCAAATGAGACCAGTAGCCAAAGGAGTAGGGAAAGCATCCCAACTCCCAGACTTGGGACTTAAACAATGAATCAGAAAATGCACCAAAAGCTTCCATTGGGGGGAAATCCTATTTTCCTGGAAGTTAAACTTCCCCCCATGATGGTACCCTATAGCAGCCATCCCCTCCAATACCTCCGAATTGGGGATGGACTCAACACCACCCTCATCTTGAAGATGAAGGGGAGATCGAATAAAAGCCTCAGACACCACGTATGAACGTCCATTTATGGTAGCATGGAGTTCACGTGGACGACCAACCACAACCACAAGACGAGCAGATGCCCAAAACTGACGAATGACACTATCATAAATAGTGGGACAAACAGTAAACGCATACCGTAGGTTTAAAGCCTCAATGAAGTCCAGAATGTCAGTAAAATCATCACGATGTGGACCATCGCCTAGATAGGCGACCTTGTTGTGAGCAGGTTGGTATACTAGGGCAGCCATGGATCTTGATTAATTGAATGGAGGATGATTTTGGTTAGGGTTGAGAGAGTAGGATCGGTTTTGTGTGTGTGATGAGTGGAATGATTAAGTCAAGGGGGTTAATTGGACCATAAATAAGGAAGGTAGTAACTGTTCATTGACCCCTATTAATGGGGGGTTGCCCTTTCCAATTACACAATTATGACACAGTAACCACTTGCCCCTTTTAACATAATTCCCAAATTCCAATTTACCAAAGTTAAATAAGAGTGTAATTACCAGAAGCAAAATGTGGTCAACAAAAGACAATAAGAATGAACAGTGTCCCAGACCAGCACCAGAAGCCAATCATCACTTGACAAAGAAGGATTTTGAACCACCAGAAGCCAACCAATTATGACTAGAAGCTAACCAATGAGGACCAGAAGCCAGTCATGAAAGAATATAACCACCAGAAGTGAGCAAAATCCTCCACCAGGAGTAACACACACCACCAGAACCAATGCAATATGCTGTTAAAATCTACCAATATGTTAGTCTGTGCTAAGTAATATGTACACGAAGCCTCCCCTTAGGCTTAGCCTCCCCTCAATCCTAGACCTCAAGGATTAACCATCCCAATATGAACCACCAAGTGGTTGAAACGAGGACCATCAAATGCTTTAGTCAGCAAGTTAGCAACATTATCATCCGTATGAACTTTAAGAACCTGTATCAGCTTCTTCTCATTGGCATCCCGTATAAAATGGTGCCGAATTTCAATATGCTTTGTTCGCTGATGAAAAACAGGATTCTTCACAATGCAGATAGTGCTTTGATTGTCAATAAAAATTTTGGTGTTCATAAAATTGAAACCATAATCCAACATTTAATTTTGGATCCATAAAACCTGTCCACAACAACTAGCAGCAGCAACGTATTCAGCTTCTGCTAAAGAAGTAGCTACTATTTTCTGTTTCTTGCATTGCCATGAAATAAGTCGGCGACCCAAAAATTGACAACCACCAGTAGTAGACTTTCTGTCATTATTAGCACCTGCATAGTCACTATCACTATATGCTTCTAGAACAAAAGGTGATTCTCTAGGATACCATAAGCCCAGTTTAGGTTGAGCCTTGATATACTTGAAAATCTTCTTCACTACATTCAAGTTCGAAACCGTTGGAGTCACCTGATGTCTAGAACAAGCACTTACTGCAAACATGATATCCGGACGTGATGCAGTCAAATACATGAGTGAGCCAATCATAGACCTGTACATGTGAACATTGACCGGGGGGGTCTGGCTCATTCTTGAGTTTGACTTTAGCAACTTCATAAGGAGTTGCTGCTGGTCTAAGAGGATCCATGTCAAACTTCTGAAGGATCTCGTGTACATATTTATCTTGACTGATGAAGATCCCATCCGACTGTTTCTTGACTTGAAGACCAAGGAAGAAAGAAATCTCTCCCATCGCACTCATCTGAAATTCGCCTTTCATCAAGTGTTCAAACTCATCACACCATTCCTTCCTAGTAGAACCAAAGATAATGTCGTCCACATACACCTGAACAAGGATAATGTCCTTGGTATTCCTCCTAAGAAATAGTGTTTTGTCAATAGTACCTCTTCTAAAGCCATTCTTTAACAAGAAAGTTGAAAGACGCTCATACCAAGCTCTAGGAGCCTGATGTAATCCATAAAGAGCCTTGACCACCTTGTACACTTTCTTGGGATGAAGTGGATCTACAAAGCCCTTAGGTTGAGTGACATACACCTCCTCATCAATTTTGCCATAGAGAAATGCACTCTTGACATCCATCTGAAACACCGTAAAGCCCACATAAGAAGCAAAAGCCAAAAACAGACAAATGGCCTCAATCCTTGCAACCAGAGCAAAAACTTCAGTGTAGTCAATGCCCTCAATTTGAGTATGGCCCTGTGCAACAAGCCTAGCTTTATTCCGCATGACAATTCCCCGTGCATCCTTCTTGTTCTTGAGAATCCATTTGGTATTGATTGTTGTCTTTCCATCTGGTAAGTCAACCAGAACCCAAACATTCTGAAACAAGAATTGCTGCATTTCCTCCTGCATAGCCTCCACCCAACTTTGATCCTCAAGAGCATGAGAGACTGACCTAGGTTCCACCTGTGAAAGAAAACAAGCAAACAAACAGTGTTGAAAGTCCGTATGATTATTACGCTTTTGATCTTCAATATAGCTCACAAGAGCATGATGATCAGACGAGGCCTTCTTCTGCATTCTGCGTGTCTTGACAGTAGAACCAGGATCTCCAATGATTTGGGTGGTAGGGTGATCTTTGTGTGATTGCAAGACTGGATTGGAAGCTACCTCCACTTCTGGTGCCAAGTTATTGAGATCACCAACAAAGTCAGCATCATATGAAGCAGCGTTGAAAATCCCATCTACTGGTTGTTTATGAATATCATCCAGCTTGGTAGAAGACTTCTTTTGATGGTTCCCCAAATCAGAAGGACTGGAGAAACGAGTATTTGAAGCAGACTCACTAGCTGGAGTACCAATAGGTGATAAGCTGGCACTAGGAGCAGAAGTTGGGGTACCAGGAGTAGCTTTGTCAGTAGGCGTATTCAAGGGAAACTCAAAACCACCTTGAGCAGCTGCTGTAGTAGCTTCTTGTTGTTGTTTGAGTAGAGTGTCAAGAGCTACTTGGGAATCCAGTACATCCAATAGAGGTGCATCACTAGGAGGAGTAGGAGAGACGGTGGTGGAGTAGGATGGAACCACAAAAATGTCATCCTCGTCATCTGAATCAGAAAGACTAGAAGGAACACCTGTACTAGAAGTTGCAAACACTTGTGGACCTACATCATGGTTAGTTTTGAAACGAAAATATCCTAACGAATCACTAAGATAATCAAGATCAAAATACCATTCAGGACCCTTGCCTTGGATGTTTGACTTCTCTTTAAAATACCTGAGATTTATAGTTTCAATGATCCGCTTGGCTTGGAGATTGTAGACACAATAAGCCCGAGAGTGAGCTGAATATCCCACAATGTATCCTTCATCTGCCTTGCCATCAAACTTCCCCAAATAGTCACTAGTATTTAGAATGGTTACTGGACACCCAAAAGGCTTCAAATGAGCAATATTTGGAACTTTGCCCGTTAGAAGCTCTAAGGAGTCTTCTTGTGAGGATTGGTAATAGAAACCCTATTCAAAACATAACTTGCAGTATTAACAGCTTCTGTCCAGAACATGGTTGGAAGCTTGGAATCGGCAAGCATTGTTCTTGCTGCTTCTATTAGTGTCCTGTTCTTTCTCTCCGCCACGCCATTCTGTTGAGGAGTTCTTGCTGCACTATAATCTCTTTTGATGCCCTTAGCATTACAAAGTGTTATGAGGTCTTTATTTTTGAACTCGGATCCATTATCACAACGAATACCTTTAACTTTCTTGGACAACTGGTTCTCTATAAGGGTAAGAAAATCTCTAAGAATTGAGTAGGTCTCACTCTTGGCAGCCATGAAGAATACCCACGTAAACCTGCTATAACCATCAGTTACCACCAGACAGAATTGTTTGTGGTCAATGCTCCTAATGGAAGTAGGACCAAATAAATCCATGTGTAGTAGCTGCAATGGCTCAGTAATAAGACTAAGAGCAGTAATAGCCTTGAAGGATGCTTTATGCTGTTTGCCTTTGCTGCAAGCAATACAACTTATATCATTCCTAAATGACTTGGGAGGTAAACCAGAGACCAGATTCAGATTTGCGAGTTTGTGAATGGTCTTGAAGTTCACATGCCCCATCCTTCTGTGCCATTGAGTGGCTTCATCTTCTGAGGCTTTAGCAACCAGACATGCTAGTTGACCAGTAGGGTTGACTTCATTCAGCTTGATGCTATAGAGATTGTGTCTTCTAGGGATTCTGAGCAGAACCTGTGAGTCATCCGGAAGCTGAAAGTCTTTGGAGAGCACAAGTGCATCAGTATCCGTGAAGAGAACAAACTGCTTCTTGTCACATATCTGAGAGACAGATATCAAGTTGAAATGCTGAAGTGCTTCCACATAGTAGACCTGCTCAAAATTTAGATTAGGCGTCTTAATTGTTCCTTTGCCAGTGATCCTGCCTTCACCTCCACCAAAATAGACCTTGCCGCCTTGGAATGGTACAAAGTTAGAGAGAAGATCTTTATTTCCTGTCATGCTCCTGGAGCAACCACTATCAACAATGCCTAAACTAGGATCTTGGTATGGAGTAACCTACAACAACAAGATAATAAAAAGCAAAAGTTAGTGTCTTAAGGGGACCCAAACCTTTTCAGGTTTGAGCCTGCCTTGTGGATCTTTAGTAGAGAGCCAAGAAGATTGATGAGATCCACCGTTATTCCTTGGTTGCCTATGCATCATATGGGTATTATTGTTTGACCAAGAACAACCTGCTGAGGGCTTAACAGCAGTTCCCAAACCTCCCAAACCAAAATACATATGGTCAAAATTATGTGGATAAATTGGATTAAAATTTTGAAAATAGTTACTGGTGTTTCTATTCGTTGTTAATCCAATGTTTCTCCAATGATCAGAAGATAATGGAGAGGACATTCTAGAAGAAGAGAACGATTGAGCACTAGGATTGAGTCTTCTAGAAGTATATGGGGCAGCTCCTGGTGGACCAGGAGCAGGAAATGCTTGATTAACAGAAGCATGTGTGTCATAAAAATCACAATATTTAATCAAATGAAATGCACTTCCACAAACAAAACATGTTTTAATAGACCTTTTATTAGAATGACTTTGTTTCATACTGCTAACTTTATTACACACAATTCTAGGAGAAACATTCTTCCTAGGACTCAATGAACTAGGACCAGACACACTTGACTTAAAAGCAACTCTTTCTTCACACATCCTAGCACCAGTAACAGCATGATCATTCGACTTGGAACTTGTAGGTCTTGACTCTTCACTTGAACCACTTGATGTAGAGTCATTGGCTTTGTCACTGAAAGTACACGAGACAAAGTCATTAGAATTAGTAGAACTTTTTGGGGACTCATGCATCTGTGATCCATCCAAGTCATTATGCCAAGAAGTGGGCATGAAAGTTCCAGTAAGAGGGGAGGGACAGCATGCATTTTTGCTGTTGGTTTAAACCTATTGTACCTAGGTTCTCCCTCTTCCTCTTTGTCAGCATCAAAGACACTCGAAAAAGATAAATCAAACACATCTTCTGAATCAATATATTTATCAAATCCTAACCCTCTTTTAGTCCTACCAGACATACTACTATCAATTAATTTTGAAAGATTTTTAGGTGCCTTTTGCCATTTTTCAAATCTCAACATTGTAGCATCTAATCTTTCTTGCATCTCTTGTTTTTCTTTTATACTGGCATCTTTTACCTTTTCTGTATATTTAAGCATATTAGTTGTATTTTCTAAATCGATGCTCAGTATCCTAATTTTATCTTCATACTCACGTTGAGTATCTTGTAGCCACCTCTTTTGTTGTTCCAATGTGTTTAAAGAAGCCTTATAGGCTTGAACCTCTAAAAATACTTATCATTTTGATCATTTACTTCAGTAAATTGGGACAACAATTCTGAGTATTTATCATGACAACCAAGAGGACAATGTTGTACCTGAGGTGAGATGCCCATAAGAGCAAACTCGTTTGCTTCTTCTGCATTAGAGAGATTCCCAGCAATCATTGCAAATACGTCAGACGAGGATTCAGCGGATTCTAAAGTGGTAGTCTGATGATCATTCCAGTTGACCATAGAGTCAACAGATACCAGTGCCTTCTTGTCATCTTTTACCTCCTGAACCTTAAAAGCTGAGTACCTGCTCTTCTCCTTGTCATTCTTGCTAGGGCATTCCCTTGCAAAGTGACCTTGTTGCTGACAGTTATAGCATCGAACCTTGCTTCTGTCGAATCTTGCTGGCTCCCGAGGGTTGTAATTGAATTTTCGACCTGCTTTCTTCTCAAACTTGTGAACCTAAGAGTGAGCATGGCCATCTGCCATTTAAGATCCATTTCATCCAGGTCAAGTTTATCGACCTGTTTGAAGTCATCAAAAGCAAGTTGTTGTTGAGCGTCAACATCAGCCACAAAAGAATGAAGAACGGCTTCTACCATACTACCAGACTTGGCAGTAGGATCAGGAGCATAAGTATGCTGAAAAGTATGTTGAGAGGACACAGTATTGCTTGGGCTACTAGCATATGACATGGGACTGGATTCCATAGAACTCACAAAGGCAGAATTAGAAGGAGTAGGAAAAGAGTCACTTGAATATCCTCTCACATGAGGTTCAAAAGTTCTGAGCTTATGAAATAAATCATCAAAGTTGAGATAGTCAAGCCCACCTTTGGCTTTGAGAGAGATCACCACCTGATTCTATGAGTAGGGTAAGGCTTTAAGAAACCTTGCATTAATATCACCATCGTCAGGCTTTGAACGAAGTTGATTCAATTGGCTCAATATCTTCTGAAACCTGTCATACCCTTGATGTAAACCTTCAGTTTCTGAGATTTTGAATTCTGTGAATTCATCTCTCAGCATGGATCTTCGCATTTTCTTTGACTCCTCATTCCCACCAAACCTTGCTTTTATACATTCCAGATCTCTCTGGCATCATCCAAATGGTAGAAGTCACCCATGTGATCATCAGGAAGAGATTGAAGCAAAATCGTTTTTGCTTTGACCTCCTTCTGAATAGCTATGATTTCTTCATGAGATTTAGGGTCAAGAAGAGTAATATTACCATTCTTGTCTCTTCCAGTTAGCTTCCTGCTGTTCCCATTCAGAATAATCTTCCAAAGGTCTTGATCAGTACTGGTGATCCACTATTCCATCTTCATTGCCCAACTATAATATTCATCCTTTTTTAGAAGAGGGAATTTACCATTCGTGTTGGAAACCCTAGCAACGATCTGCTGAGGTTGCACAATTTTAGGAGTGTTGTCTTCTCCTGTTTGAGTAGAAGTTGAGGCAGACATGATAAAACAAAAATGTCAGTAATAAGAAAACTTGATTCTTCTTGTATAGAGACCCTCCCAGGCTCTGATACCACTTGTTAGGTCTACTAGATGTAGATCTTGCAGCCTGTCAAGAACGGTGAACGACTTCTGTAATCACAAGTCAATCCACAGAGAGACTCTATACACAATATGAATGTAGAATACAAATATAATAAAGAAGAACAGAATAACTATAAAGACTTGATCCTTTCTAAGGATTTCTAATATTGATAATCACTAGAACTACGTTTGATGAAGGTGTCCCTAACCCTTCTGCCTAAGCTTCCTTTTATACCACAAGGAAACCCTAATACAGCATTAAACAAAACGTGTAAAACTGATATGCATATCCTTTCCTAACATATCTCATGCATATCCTAACAGAATAATAAATAAATACTAAAGTTTGACTTTGACCAGGACCAAGAGCACGACTAGCTCCTACTACTACTAGGACCAGGAGGAACTACATACCTCCTAGTCTACCTATTACATTTAACTATTACAATGGTCCTAACACTATCAAGATACCCGATATTCCCGCAAACACATTTGAGCTAAAAACATCCATGATTAACTTGGTTTCAAACACACCTTTTTATGGGAACAAGAATGATAATCCTCATGATCACCTTAAGAGATTTCTTGCTCTTTGCAACACCATTAAGTACAATGGAGTTCCCCATGATGCCATTAAGTTGATATTGGTGCAATTTTCACTAGAGGGTCCGGCAAAGCATTGGTTAGATACAAAACCATCCGAGAGTATTACCACATGGGATGGTTTCACTACCAAGTTTTTGAACAAGTTCTTTCCCCCATCTAAGACCACGGCTTTGAGAATTATAGGCTTTCAACAAAAACCTAGTCAAACATTTAGTGATGCTTGGGAGGAGTATAGAGAGTTATTGAGGAGATGCCCTAACCATGGATTGGATGAAGTTCACCAAATCAATACTTTCTACAATGGCCTAAACCTCATCACCAAGACTCACTCAAAGCTTCCGCGGGAGGGAATATTCTTCTTAAATCCATTCAAGAGGCTTGGGATATTATTGAGACCAAAGCAATGGTGAAAATCAATACACAATTTGATGAAAGAGTACATGTCATTCAAGAAGGAAGTTCTAAACCATTGGAGACTCAACTCATTTCATGCATTCAAGCATTGACTCAAGCTCAAAAGGAAAATCAAACAATCATGCAAAACACTCAAAAGATGCAAGAAACAATCATGAATGACTTTATGAAGCTTTCTATGGGCAATCATTCCACAAATGATGTGCATGCCATTACTCTTTCATGTGAGACTTGTGGAGGTCCTCATTCCTATCAACAATGTGATGAGGTGCAAGGTTATCAAGGGGAATGTTATGCTTACCAAGAGGAACATCGTGAACATTTAAAGCCAAACATCAATCAAAATAACCTTTCTTACAAATCTCAAAACTATCTTGCACCACCGGGATTCCCACCCCAACTTCCCACCCAACTTCAACAAAATCCCCCTCAAGTGTTACAACAGAACCAAGGTCCAAGGCCACAATACCAAGGGAATAACTATAGACCACCAAATACTTTTCACAATCAAGGAAATACCTTTCAAGGTAACAATCAAGGGTTTTACAATCAACCTCCACCTTTCCAACCCCAAGGTTTTCAAGGGAATGTGCCACATGATTATAACACAATTGAGCTTCTTCACAAAATGAATCAAGAGAATGAAAGGAGGTTCCAAGATAATGAGAAAAGAATGAAAGAAATGCATGAGGAAACAAACAAGAAGTTTATGATGCTTTTAAATCAAAGACAACAAGGGGCTTTGCCATCCAACACGCAAACAAACCCAAGGGCAAATGTCAATGCTATCACAACAAGAAGTGGGAAGTCAACAAAGGATCCTTCACCACCCAAACCTTCTTTGGTAGAGCCTACTATGATTCCTTCTTGTGATAAGCCTTCTACATCTAGTTCACCATCCTCAAGTTCTCCCATTTCTCCCACTTCCACACCTACTCATGAAGAAATCAATAAGGAAAATCCTTCATCAACTACTCAACCACAACCAAAACCAAGTCTCCCTTATCAATCAAGATTGAGAAAGGAAAAGCTTAAGAACAAGGATGATATCCAAGTTTCAAACTTTTTGAGGATGTTCAAGCAACTTAACATTAATATCTCCTTTGCGGAAGCTTTAGCCAATATGCCTAAGTTTGCTAAGATGATCAAGGAGTTACTTTCTAACAAGGAGAGATTGGTGGATTTGCCTTATGCTTCCTTGAATGAAAATTTCTTCGCGGTTTTGCTTAAGAAGTTGCCTACTAAGCTTGGAGATCCGGGGAGGTTTTTGATTCCTTGTAATTTCCCGGGGGTGGAAAATTACATGGCTTTAGCGGATTTAGGAACAAGAATAAATCTTATGCCATTATCGGTTTGGAAGAAACTTTCACTTCCCGAGCTCACTCCTACTAAGATGACCCTTGAGTTGGCAAACCGTACTATAGCTTATCCGGTGGGAATTGCAGAAGATGTTTTTGTTGGGGTTGATAGATTTACCTTTCTCGTGGATTTTGTGGTGGTTGATTATGATATGGATCCGAGAGTGCCTTTGATTGTTGGTAGGCTATTTTTGAGAACGGGTCGAACTCTAATAGATGTGGCGGAAGGTGAACTTACAATGCGGGTAGGAGATGAGAGAGTTGTGTTTAACATAGGGAAGTTGTCAAAGAAGTCTAATGAGCCCGAAGCGGTAAAACATATTAATGTTGTGAATGAGGAGGAAACACAAGATGATATCCTTGATGAAGTTTGTCATGAATACTTTTATGAAGCTTGCTCAAGTGGAGATTATGATTTACCTCATGTTGAGACTATTTCTTCCATTACTTCATCTTTGGATTTTCATGAACCTCAAGAGCTAAAATTTGGTGAAACCTCATATGACAATCCACTTCTCCACAATGATGACGATATTCATGATAACTTTACTGATGAAGAATCTCTTCTTTGTGATACACCAACATATGATGACTATAGTGATGATGAGATTTCTACTTGTGACTCTCCATTTGTTGATGATCATACGTCCTTGGGTTTTGAGGAATAACCAATGTTTGATAGTCCAATCTATGATGTTTATGGTGATGAGGAGGATTCTATCATGGATGAGAGAGATGAGTTTTTAGAGATGGATATATCTTTTGAGTACACTATTGGTTATATTGATGAGGAGGGGGACATACTCTATCTAGAATCTTTATTGCATGAGGATTCTTTACCTTCTTCTTTGTCCACCTCAACCCTTTCACAACCAATTACTCCACACCTTTTCTCTCACCATGTGACCTACAAGGGAGAGTCTTCTAAGGCAACCAACACTTGTTGTTTTCCCGTCAAGGAACGGATTTTTGATCCTGGCATAGAGCTTGCTAAACCATCTCAGTATCCGCCTAATGCAACAAAAGGAAAACTTGTAAAAGATTTGAGAGCATCACCTTATCACCTTTTAAAGGAAATGTGAGAAACCATTTTAAACAACCATACCTTACCCTTTTTACCATTGCTTGGGAAGTTAGTTGTGGTTTTGTGTTATAAGTGGGATGGTAATTATGTATTTGATCCTGGGGGATATTTATGGAGTTTTGATAAATGAAAACTTGTTTTACCTCATCATGGAGATTTTTCTTAAAAAAAGGGCAAAACTTTTCTTCTCCATGATAGGTATTAGGCACTTTTAAGTGTGGGATGAGTCGAGCTAGAGACTCCTTAAATCAAGCATTGTATAACTAGGTTTAGAAGTTGTTAGAACTAGAGTGTTGTAGGTTAGAAATAAGGATAGCAAATTGTTGAGAAGCTGGGGTAGACCTTCTTTTGTCTTCATGATGTTTGTAGGGTTGCTCACTCATTTCATGCTTTGGAGCTTATGGAGGAGGCCCTTGTATCCGGTTCACTTCGTTACTATTGTGATCTTTCATAGACACCTTGTGCTTTAAAAATGAATTTACTATAGTTGATCTTTCCTTAACTTGGGTTAAGCAAAGTCTATTCATTGTCATAAGTGTAGGGGAAGTTTTTATACTTCCATGCTCTTAAAACATTGAGGACAATGTTTAGCTTAAGTGTAGGGGGTCTTCTATCGAAGTGACCTTACCTAGAACTTGTCATTGACCTTCGTTATAACATGGAAAATTAATTTTTCAAACATTTTTCAAATTTTTGATCTACTTTGGCCACCAAAAATATGCATTCATAATTTTTGCATTAATCATTTTTCATTTGCATAACACATTTGCATTGTGTTAATGCAATAATGACTAAAAACGTTATTTGCATTTTTCGGTCTCGCTTAGTTTTGATTACGACAATATGTAAAAACAAGCATTTACGAAAACAACGAAAAATGAATTCTTGAGTTCAAGTATTTTTTCATTTTACCCATTTTCACTTAAGGTATGGATAAACAAGTACTAACCTTAATCAAGTGATCAAGTGATTTAATCTTTTCTTAAAACTCACTTTTTATTAAGTGTGACAAGTTTTTATTAAACTTTCTTTTTAAGAAAATGTTCTATTAAATTAATTATTTGAAATTTGAAAATGGCATATTCTTATTTGGTTAAGAATATCCTTTCAGGATAATTTTTTATATCTAGATAAGACCTCCACCACTAAAGGACAAAAAGGAGCGGAGTCTAGTCTGGCGGTACCTTAGCGCCTAGGCGGTACCTTGTCGATAAGGTACCGCGGGCAGATATAGTCGTTGGCTCCTTTGTCCTATAAATAGTGGACCATTCTAAGCTTTTCACCTCACCTCTTTTGCACATTTATTTCCAGATTCAAACCCCTTCTTTAGTCACTCAAATCTTTGATCATTTGTTTGATTATTACTTGTTTAAGAAGTGAATCTTGTTCTTCCATCCCTCCCTCTCCAAGTGCAAAGAGAAGAACACTATCCTAGTGAAGTGTTGAGTCCACCACCAAAGATCCATTGAAGATCTAATTTTTTATACACTTGTAGTTGTGTCATAGTTGTGAAGATCCAAGTAGTTGTGTCTATTTGGAAGTTGTGTATGTACTAAGTATAGTTGTGTAGATTGGTCCTAGCTATAATTAGGGCTCGACTTTTAGCTTAGAGTCGGAAATTGGTTAAGCGACGTGTACGGTTTTCTCCACCATAAGGAGCTTGTTGTGTAGTGAACTCTCGAGTAAGGAGTACTCGAGGAGTGGAGTAGGAACGAGGAGTGAGCTTCGTTGCCGAACCACTATAAATCCTTGGTGTTCGGTTTGATCTTTCTTTACCCTTAACTCTTTACATTCTTTATTCTTTTTGCATATACATGTGTTAGTATTAGATTAGCTACACTATCATTCTTTATTCTTTGTGGATATATTTTTGTTAGTATTAGTTTAGTTACACTATCATTGTTCATATTGTGCATAAGAAGATTTCACATATTTCCTCAAGCCTAAGTTTTTGAAAAAGGATTTTTGGAAACCACATTTTAACAAGTAAATATAAGAAACTATTCAACCCCCCCTTCTAGTTTCTACAATTGGTATCAGAGCGGGTTGCTCAAGAATTTTTAAACTATATTGTATTTTAAAACTTGAATCGATCTATGGATTCCAACAAGTACCTAGAAGGGCAATCTATGCAAAGACCACCACTTTTTGAAACCGATAGTTTTATTTATTAGAAAAATAGATTTGAAACTTATGTGAAATCAAAAGATTTAGATCTTTGGCATGTTATTACCAATGGTGATTTTTTACCCTTTCAATTTAATGAAGTTTCTAAAACAAAAGAATTGGTCACTTTTGACAAAGCTAATGACGATACTAAAAAGAAACTTTCAAAAAATAATGAGGCTAAAATGGTGATTTATAATGTTTTGCCTAAGAAAGAGTATGAAAGAATTTTTATGTGTGAAACCGCTAAAGATATTTGGAACACTCTTTTAGTAACCCACCAAGGTAATAGCCAAGTCAAAGAAAGCAAAATCGATCTTCTTGTCCAACAATATGAACAGTTTGTCATCTTAGAAGATGAAACTATTGATAGTGCATTTGCTAGGTTTAACACCATTATTACTAGTCTAAAAGCACTTGATGAAGGTTTTTCTAGCAAGAACAATGTTAGGAAGTTTCTAAGGGCCTTACATCCAAAGTGGAGAGCAAAAGTCACGGTGATTGAAGAGTCGAAAGATCTCTCAACTTTATCACTCGATGAACTTTTAGGAAACTTGAAGGTTCATGAGATGATAATTTCGAAGGACTCGGAATTAGTGAAAACCAAGAGTGAAAGGAAATCTCTTGCACTTAAAGCCAAGAAGGCACAAAGTGACCATGATAGTTCCTCAGAAAGCGATGACGAGGAGTATGCATTGGTGGTGAGAGATTTCAAGAAGTTCTTCAAGAGACGAGGTCAACACGTTAGGCAACCCAACTATGACAAGAAACCATTGTCAAAGAATCGGTTTGTCAAGAACGAAAAAGGTGATAGGAATTGCTTTATATGTGGTGATCCAAATCACTTCATTGGTGATTGTCCAAAGCCCGCTCGTGATAAGAACCACACGGCATTCGTTAGTGGCGCTTGGAGCGATAGCGGTGAAGATGATGATGACAAGCCCAAAGAGGAGAAATGTCTTATGGCTCTCACTTCTAAAGAGGTACATTCCGAAACCGAATATTATAGCAATGATAGTTCCACTTTAGATGATATTGAATTTGAAGGCAAATATGATAGCTTACACAAACTTAGTCTTAAATTCATAGAAAAGAATAAAACCTTAAAATCAACCAAAACTAAGCTTGAAAATGAGATCACTGAACTTAGGGAGAAATTGGCTAAACTTGAGAAAAACAAAGAGGTTGATTTAGGTTGCTTAAGTTGTGAGAAACTTAGATTAGAGAATGAAGATCTCAAGAGCACCTCCATTAAATTGGAAAAGTTCATGAAAGGTACTAGTGCTCTTGATGATATGTTAAACAAACAAGTTCATTCTAAGGAAAGACTTGGTCTAGGTTTTAACTCAAATGAAGCCTCAACTAGTGAACCAAAACAGGTCAGGTTTCACAAAAACGCCCACTGGACGCGGTTCCAAATTGTATGGCGCGGTTCCTTATCACTATGGAACCGCCGCCATAGATAAGGTACCGCGGCCAGAAGATGAATTTTGTGAAAATCCTGAATTTTCTGAAAAGTCTAAGTTAGATGAAAAACTAAAGCATCTTACTGTTAATAAGGTAAAATTACCCATACTTGACGACAATGCTATTGGTAAGTTCTACAAGCCTTTAAGTAAACCTCTCATGGGAAACAGAAGTTTATCTAGACTATCCTCTACTCCACCTAGAGTACGGAATGAGTCTAAGCCTATAAGTAGAACGACAATGCCTACAAGAGATAATCAAAACAACTCACGACCTAGAAGTAAAACTCCAACACCTAGAAGGAATAATAATAACTCTAAACCTAGATCAAATACACCTAGGAGAAATAATAAACAACAAAATGGTTACATGAATTACTACCCTCCTCCATTTTGTTCTCCATGGGGAATCCCCTCCTCATTCAGGCATCCCAACCAAATGCAAGGGATGTTTGGAACTAACAATTTTGGACCCATGAGATATTGGGGACCAAATGTTTGATCTTGTGTGTTGTTACCTAGATATGCTTGGGAATTGATTTGGAGCCCGATGAGTGGATTAAGGATAGTGGATGTTCTAAACACATGACGGGTAATCGAAGTTTGTTCTCGCATTACAAAGCATATGATGGAGGTAACATCACATTCGCTAGTAGTCTACGTGGTAATATCATTGGAAAAGGTATGGTTTCTCTTGACTCCATGACCATTGAAAATGTTGAGCACGTAGATAACTTAGGTTTTATCCTTTTAAGTATAGGTCAAATTTGTGATAATAAGTGTAAGGTCATATTTTCGGAACATGACAGTGAAATCGTAAAAGATGGAAAAGTCATTGGAAAAGGTGTTAGAAAGCATGGGCTTTATGTCATGAAGGTTAATAAGAAGTCAAAAGACAACATATGTCTTGCGACTATAGATGATAGTTCTACTCTTTGGCATAGGAGATTAGGTCACGCTAATATGCGTTTAATTCAATCTTTAGTCTCTAAGGAGTTGGTAAGACACCTCCCCAAGATTAAGTTTGATAGTCACTTTTGTGATGCTTGCAAAGTTGGAAAGCAAGTTCACTCAAGTCACAAAGCCAAGAATTTAGTTTCGACCTCTCGGTGCTTAGAGCTCCTACATATGGATCTCTTTGGACCTTCCGCCATACGGAGTTATGGAGGTAACCTTTATACCCTAGTTATAGTTAATGACTATTCTAGATTCACTTGGACTAGATTTTTGGCATCCAAGAATGAAGCTTTCGATCACTTCGAAATCTTTAGTCGAAGAATTCAAAATCAACTAGGATGTTCAATTGTTTCTATTAGGACGGATCATGGTAGGGAATTTGATAATGAAGTGCAATTTGGTGCCTTTTGTGAAGCTCATGGTATTACCCATAACTTCTCGGCTCCTCGCACTCCACAATCAAATGGGGTAGTTGAAAGGAAGAATAGGACTCTCCAAGAGATGAGTAGGACGATGTTAAACGAGCAATCTTTGCCTCAAAAGTTTTGGTGCAATGCCGTGGACACATCGACTTATATTCTCAACCGAATTCTTATTCGACCCTTCCTAGGAAAGACCCCCTATGAGATTCTTAAAGGTAAGAAACCCTCATTAGAATACTTTAGGGTGTTTGGAAGCAAGTGCTTTATCCTCAACACCAAAGACTACCTTACCAAGTTTGACCCAAAGTCTTACGAAGGTATTCTTTTAGGTTATTCCCAAACTAGTAAAGCCTACATAGTCCTAAATAGAACCACGGGGGTTATTAAAGAATCACTCAACGTAACCTTTGATGAAACCCCTCCTTCACCCAAGACACCACCATTGGTTGATGATGACTTGGATGAATTAGAAGTAGTTAAAGCCAAAGAGGTTAGAAAAATAGGAGTTGAAGACCTTAGTGTTGAAAAGGAAGTAAACATTAAGGAGTCTAGGGATCATACTCTCAATAATGTCATTGGTGACTTAAATCAAAGGACCCTAAGATCTCAAGTCCAAAACCAAAGCAACTTCTTTTGTTTTGTCTCCTTGATTGAACCAAAGAATGTTAAAGAAGCTTTGACGGATGAGAGTTGGGTCATTGCGATGCAAGAAGAATTGAATCAATTCGTTGCCAATGATGTTTGGGAACTTGTTCCTCCACCTAGAAGTTCTACCATTATAGGAACCAAATGGGTATTTAGGAATAAGCTAGATGAGAATGGTGTTGTGTCTCGTAACAAGGCTAGACTTGTAGCTCAAGCTATAATCAACAAGAAGGTATTGATTATGACGAGACATATGCACCGGTAGCTAGATTAGAATCAATTAGAATCCTTTTAGCCTACGCTTGTGCCTTAGATATTAAGCTTCAACAAATGGATGTAAAGAGTGCATTTCTTAACGGTTTGATCAATGAGGAGGTATATGTGGCTCAACCTCCCGGCTTCATTGATTTTGAGAAACCGGACCATGTTTACAAGCTTAAGAAAGCACTTTATGGACTCAAACAAGCACCCAAAGCTTGGTATGATAGACTTAAAGCGTTTCTTGTTAAACATGAGTATACCATGGGAATGGTAGACAATACACTCTTTACAAATAAGAAAGGTCCTCACCTCATAATCGTACAAATATATGTTGATGACATTATATTTGGCTCAACTTGTCAAGAATTGTGTGATGACTTTGCCAAAATCATGCATGATGAGTTTGAAATGAGTATGATGGGAGAACTTAACTTCTTTTTAGGACTCCAAATTAAACAAATGAACGATGGTATTTTCTTTAGTCAATCTAAGTACGCTAAAGAAATGCTAAAGAAATTTGGATTAGAAGAATCTAGACCAATGAAGACCCCTATGGCCTCGGATACTAAACTCACCGTAGATGATGATTGTGAGTCGGTAGACAACACCAAATATAGAGGTATGATTGGTATTTTGTTGTACCTAACGGCAAGTCGACCGGATATCATGTTTAGTGTTTGCCTTTGTGCTCGCTTCCAAGGGGCTCCCAAAACCTCTCTCCTTGAAGCGGTTAAGTGTATCTTCCGATACATTAAAGGCACTATACATTTAGGATTATGGTATCCTAAAGGGACCGGTGAAACAGGGATTTTGACACCCCGTAAGAAAATTAAAGTTCAAGTCTCGATATCTTAACGAATTGATCTAGGTTCTCTATGTGACTCTGTTTTATTTTGGTGGAACAAAAATGTGTCGTTGTAGTTTTTAAAATTAAAAGAGCGAAACTTTAAAGTAAAAGTGCAATTAAAATGAATCTAAGTCTAATTAAAATAAAGTGCAAGTATTTAAAAGCGTGACTGAAATTAAAGGGCACTTAAAAGTAAATAACGCAAATTTAAAACTATCTAAGGCAATCTTAAAACGCAACTAAAACTTAAACTAAGGCAAGGTTAAAATAAGGCTAAGACAAGTAATCTTAAAGTGCAATAAAATAAAAAGGCGGGAAAAATTAAGCTTGAAAATAAAAGAACTTAAAAAGAAGAAAAAAACAAAAAGAACCTGACAGAAAAACCTTGATTCGGAAGTTCAAAACTTCCGAATGAACTAGCTTGACTCGGAACTTTTTGAGTTCCGAATGAAACAGTCTTGACTCGGAAGTTTTGGTGTTGATCCGGAACTTTTTCCTTCCCTTGATCCGGAACTTCGTTCGGAAGATATTGATCCGGAACTTTTGCCCTTGGTTCGGAACTTTCGAGTTGATCCGGAACTTTTGAGACTTCCGAATAAACTGCTTGACTCGGAACTTTTTGAGTTCCGAATGAACCCTCTCTGATCCGGAACTTTTGGAGTTCCGAATGAATTGCTTGACTCGGAACTTTTGAGTTCCGAATGAAACCTTTCTGATCCGGAACTTTTGGACTTCCGGATGAAGCTAGCTTGGTTCGGAACTTTTGTAGTTCCGAATGAACAACTCTAGATTCGGAAGACTTCCGGACGAAGCCCTTGATCCTGAACTTTCAGACTTCCGAATGAACACTCCTCTTCTCTTGGTTCGGAAATTTCCTAGGAATTATCAAACACAGAAACAAACTTCCCGAAGAACAAGGGATAACAGAAACAAGAATCTAACCACAAATTAACCAAAATCAAACACACGATTTAATCAAACTAATAACAAAACATCAATAATCATAAACTAACAATTTAAATCAACAAAACTAACAAATTTAACCACAATAATCAAAAACCCACTTGATCAAAATAAAGACATGAACATAAACATAAACTTAAAAATCAAAGATTAAGAAAGGTAGATAGGAGATTAACAAGATAAAGTAAAGATTGACAAGAATTAAATGAAAACTTACTTGAAATTAAAGGAATTTAAGGTGCAAGACAAGGTATTTAAATTTGACAAGTATTTAAATGTGCATAAAATTAAAGGTGCAAGGTAAAGAAAATGGAAGACTAATTGTCACACTTAGCCAACAAAGAAAAAGTGATTAACATCTAATCTATTTATAGGGGAGGATTAGGAAGCTTCCTCTCCTCCTTCATTTCTTCTTAATTGCGAAATTAAGTCCCTCCTTCTTTTAATCTTCATTAATTGCATCATTAGTCCTTTATTCTTATAATCTTCTTTAAACTTGGACTTTAAGGACTTTTGGCTTGGGATTTCTTTGAACTCGTCTTTAATTTCTTCAATAAATTAGACTTGAGTTTCTCGGCTTTAAGTAAACTTCCGTCTTTTGACTTTTTCTTCGATAAATCTTCAGAATTGGTCTTGGACTTCCGTTCTTTTTGCACTCTTGACTTCTTGACTTCGTCTTTCATCTTTTTCTTCAATAAAAGTCCGTAAATGCCCGTGAATATCCGTGTTTTCTCCACTTTTCACAATTTCGTCCTAAATCACAACAAAAACACAAACCACGCATAATTTTAACATAAAAGACATAAAATACACGTTTTGGCTCGGTTATTATTGTAATTAAGTGGTAGAAAAGATGGGTGTTTACACACCTATCAACCGGCGTAGAAACCATCGTCTACGCGGACTCGGATCATGCGGGAGACTATGTGGACCGGAAAAGCACTAGTGGAGTTTGTACCTTTATGGGTTGTTGTTTAACTTCTTGGTTCTCCAAGAAACAAACCGCTCTTGCGATATCCACCACGGAAGCCGAGTATGTGAGTGCCGGAAAAGCATGCCAACAAGCTCTATGGATGAAGCAAGCGCTTGTTGATTACGGGATTTCTCTTGATGATGTTCCCATCATGTGCGATAATAAAGGCGCTATAGACCTAAGCAAGAATCCGTGCAACATTCGCGAACCAAACACATAGAAATTAGACACCATTTCCTTAGGGATAATGTTTAAAAGGGGAACATTACTATTGAAAAGGTGCCCTCCGAGGACAACTTAGCCGATATCTTCACTAAGCCACTTAAGAGGGAACCTTTTAATTACTTGCGTCTAGGTCTAGGATTAATGGAACATCTTCCTTAAATTCTTTTCTTCTTGTGTGTTTTCTTTTACCTCTTTGAGTCCTTGAGTCTTTTAAACTTATTTTGAAAAATCTTCTCCTCTCCTTTTCAAAATTCTCAAAGTCTCTTTTGAAAATGGTTGAGAAATTCGTTTGACATTGTTAATTCAATCTAAAAACGATTTTTCATAGATTCTCGCTATTAATCTAGAGCTTACATAATTCATATGTATGATTCTCTCAAACATAGCAAGAACAAGATTGAATCATGGAGGATCATTGGGTCATGACTTAAGGTCTTGTCTTACACACCTCCTACATTGATTTTTTTAATCCATGTATTTTGGTCAAACCTCTATTTGGTAAGTTTGCATATGTTTTCTTTGTCTATCTTTGCTTTTAAGCATATCCCTATGATAAGTTAGACTAGAAAAATAAGATTTGCTGAAAAATCTTCCTCCAAACACCAAACCCTGCTTCTGCAGGCGGTTCCATATGTGAACCGCGGTACCTTATTGATAAGGTACCGCCACCCTAGATAAGGAACCGCCTACAGTGGCCTTCCTTTTTCGGGTTTTTGTTTGAAACTCCAGATTTGCTACAACATTTTTGAGAATCTTTGTTTCAAACCCTTTGACCACCCCAAAAATACCCTAAGCCTTCCCTATTTAAACCATAATCATTTTGCATTTCTTCACATCCAAAATGTCTTATTCTCCAAATGAAAGCCTTGAATCTCCTCCATTTTCTCCAATTGCTTTCAATCCAAACCCACCCAAGAACACTCTTAATCACATGTCTCCTACCAAGAATGTTGATTGTGGAACATCTTTTCTTCCACCACCACCCTTTAGTGTTCTTCCTCCTTCTCATGATAATGTCATCATGGAACATATTGTCATTGTTGTCAATATCAACATCTTGCTATGGCACACATCTATGAGGAGTTGAGCTACATCAAGAGTCTCTTAATCAAGCCTCCTCTTCACTTTGATTATGAGATCTCCAACAAGCCAACACCACCACCCTCCGCTATTACCTTGTCTTTCATATAAGCATTGGTTGCTTATCCACAAGACACCAAATTCAAGCAAATCTTAGAATTCTAGAATAACTAGGATTAGATTTATGCTTTTGGCTTGTTTCTTTTTCCATACTTCTTTGTATGATGTTCTTTTAGTAACCTATCTTAGATCTTTGTCTTTGTGTTTTCCTCTCTTTTAATTTTTTTTATCTGACCTATTGCTATATATTGTTGGTTGTTTCTTTTGTTCAACTAACCCTTCTATGTAGCTTGTCACCATATCTCGATTCCTCGGTGCCCCAAGTTAGGGGGAGTAAGCACCAAGGGGGAGTCTTTGCAAAGTCCGTTTCTTCAACACCGGCTTACGCAACCTTTTTGCTTCGACAAAGGGGGAGAAATGAATAAACTCGTCTTTGAAAATCTTGTTTTGGTGTGATTGAGTTTATGTATTGTCAGAATCAAAAAGGGGGAGATTGTTAATGCAATAATGACTAAAAACGTTATTTGTATTTTTCGGTCTCGCTTAGTTTTGATTACGACAATATGTAAAAACAAGCATTTACGAAAACAACGAAAAATGAATTCTTGAGTTCAAGTATTTTTTCATTTTACCCATTTTCACTTAAGGTGTGGATAAACAAGTACTAACCTTAATCAAGTGATCAAGTGATTTAATCTTTTCTTAAAACTCACTTTTTATTAAGTGTGACAAGTTTTTATTAAACTTTCTTTTTAAGAAAATGTATTATTAAATTAATTATTTGAAATTTGAAAATGGCATATTCTTATTTGGTTAAGAATATCCTTTCAGGATATTTTTTATATCCAGATAAGACCTCCACCACTAAAGGACAAAAAGGAGCGGAGTCTAGTCCGGCGGTACCTTAGCGCCTAGGCGGTACCTTATCGATAAGGTACCGCGGGCTAAGATAAGGTATCGCGGGCAGATATAGCCGTTGGCTCCTTTGTCCTATAAATAGTGGACCATTCTCAGCTTTTCACCTCACCTCTTTTGCACTTATTTCCAGATTCAAACCCCCTCTTTAATCACTCAAATCTTTGATCATTTGTTTGATTATTACTTGTTTAAGAAGTGAATCTTGTTCTTCCATCCCTTCCTCTCCAAGTGCAAAGAGAAGAACACTATCCTAGTGAAGTGTTGAGTCCACCACCAAAGATCCATTGAAGATCTAATTTTATACACTTGTAGTTGTGTCATAGTTGTGAAGATCCAAGTAGTTGTGTCTATTGGAAGTTGTGTATGTACTAAGTATATTTGTGTAGATTGGTCCTAGCTACAATTAGGGCTCGACTTTTAGCTTAGAGTCGGAAATTGGTTAAGCGACGTGTACGGTTTTCTCCACCATAAGGAGCTTGTTGTTTAGTGAACTCTCGAGTAAGGAGTACTCGAGGAGTGGAGTAGGAACGAGGAGTGAGCTTCGTTGCCGAACCACTATAAATCCTTGGTGTTCGGTTTGATCTTTCTTTACCCTTAACTCTTTACATTCTTTATTCTTTTTGCATATACATGTGTTAGTATTAGATTAGCTACACTATCATTCTTTATTCTTTGTGGATATATTTTTGTTAGTATTAGTTTAGTTACACTATCATTGTTCATATTGTGCATACGAAGATTTCACATATTTCCTCAAGCCTAAGTTTTTGAAAAAGGATTTTTGGAAACCACATTTTAACAAGTAAATATAAGAAACTATTCAACCCCCCCTTCTAGTTTCTACAATTGGTATCAGAGCGGGTTGCTCAAGAATTTTTAAACTATATTGTATTTTAAAACTTGAATCGATCTATGGATTCCAACAAGTACCTAGAAGGGAAATCTATGCAAAGACCACCACTTTTTGAAACCGATTGTTCAATTAGACATAGCAAAGCCAAATAGCCCTACCAAGCAAAAACGATTATAAACTCGATCTTGTTAGGACTTTCAACTGGTTAAGAACTGAGAAAACGAACTTCAAATATACACAATTTCAAAGTCCTATAAGTATTTATAGACTTGTCCAAAAAGAACTAGGTAGTCATTCCATGTAGATTTCTTAATATTAGGGTTTTTAGGTAATTAATCCTAATGACTTTCTATCTTGGGTAATTAGGGTTTATACCTTTATAAACACTTATTCTAGGGCTTATATAGTATTTCTATGACTTCTAAGGTTTCTACATTTTTAGTTTAAGGGTTTGTATAGGTTTATCATATTCTAGGGATAATTATGGGAGCTTAAGATCATATGCTTTGATAACTTGTACCTTATGCTTTACCAACTTGTAACTTGACTTGAAATAAATGTATAATCTTAATATGATATATATTTGATTTTTACAATTTATGGCAAAAGAGTAGACTCTAATTCAATATGAAATGGATTTTATATGCTAATCTTGGTTACTAGGTCTTAACTTGTAATTAGCTTTGGATTAGTGAATATCAGTATTTTGTGATCAATTAACTTTCCTTTATATGATGGATTACAATTAGTGTATTGCTTTGATAATAGTACATGGGTTTTATGTAGTTACGGTGCTTGAAATATTGTTTATCAAGGGTTTCTAGTTGATGATCTTGACTACTATGTACAATTACTTGTACTTAGCTTTGTAGGGTTTGTTCTTGCCATTCTTAGGTATTATTATTTCTTCAGAGTATAGTGTACAACTTGTTTATAATTCTTAATGACGTATTCATATGTGTTTTCCATTCATATTTACTATTCGTGAGTTTATAACTCATTTAAAGGGATTCTCGGGTTTCTAAGGGAATTAGGGCATCATGGTTACTTTTGAGATGTTCTCATTATTATTGAACTTATTAGATCACTTTTAGATCTTAGACTTGATATATACATTGTATTGACAACATATATGAATATGTTGTAATGGCAGTTCAGGTTGTGAGAAGCAATTCATCTTACAAAGTAAGGTACAAAAAGCGAAAATTTCTAGCCAAATTTTCATATTGAGACAGTTATAGCTTATAGCATAGATGTGAAATTTGAGGATTGTCACACTCCTATTGTTTGTGATATGACTAATTTTGTTTGATCTTGTATTTGGTGTAAATTTATTGATGTTTTGCTTTGTGTTGTTGAAGGTATACATGATTGTGGGTTTTAGGGGTTTGGATGTTACTTTGTCCCTTTGCTTCTCATCATGTCTCAACATTGCATATGCCTTTGTTGCAGTAGGTAATGGTTGCATTAGTAAGATTAGACTATTGATTTAGAAAAGCATTTATCGAAGCCCATAAAGAACTATAACAACTGTTAGTGCAAACATTACGATGTTTTATCGATATAATCTCTTTGTGTTTTGTTGATGACAAATGTATAATTCGCAATACATTATGTAAAATGTAAAGGTACTCGCAATCACTCAAAAATACATTTGTATACTTCTCTCGACAGCTCCAAGATCGCATTTGGCATGAATCACTCAAGGTATGAATAAACATGTCATTAACCTAACTAAGTGATCAAGGATTAATATTTTGTTAAAACTCACATTTAATCAAATGTGACAAAAGATTTTAATAAACTTTATTTTTAAGAAAATGTTTTATTAAAAAGAAAACGGAAATTTGAATTTGGCATATTCCAAATAATATTTCCTAAGGTATATTCCAAAGAATATTCTTTAAATTTGAATTTGTCATATTTCATATGCCAAAAGAATATCCTTTGAGGGTATAAATGGTATTTCTCCACTAAAGGACAAAAATGCACGGACTCCAAGCCTGGGGTTCCTTAAATGAACCTGTGGTTCTTTATTGATAAGGAACCGAGGTGAAAATTAAGGAACCGCATGTATTTATGATCGTTGCACTTTTACCCTATAAATAGCGGATCATTTCCAGCTTTTCTTTCAACCCTTTTTGCACAAATCCTTCTATTTTCTCACACACCTTAATCCTTGATTAGTAGTTTGGTTAATCTTTTATTAAGATATGATTCTCTCCTTCAATCCTCTCAAGTGCAAAGAGAAGAACACTTTCATTACCATGAAGTGTTGGGTTCATAACATGATGAAGATCTCTCCTTCTAGATCAAGTCATTGTTTTCCTACTATGTATATGTAGAAGATCCAAGTGTTGGGTTCACTTGGATGTGTTTTCAAGGGTAGAAGATCCAAGTGATGGGTATCCTTGGATTAGGTGTTAGTTGTGTAGATCCAAGTTGTGTAAAACTTGGATATAGTGTTAGAGTAATAGATCTAAGTGTTGTGTGATTAGATTTATATGGTTTATGTGTTTAGGCCATAAAACACAATGTTTGTTATGTTGGGACATAAAACATAACTAGTGTGAAGATTAGTGTAGATTGGTGTAGATTGGTCCTACCTAAGGTTAGGACTCGACATTTAGCCGTGTGTCGGAATATGGTGAAGTAGGCGACGTTGTGTAGATTGGTCCTACCTAAGATTGGGACTCGACATCTAGCTTAGTATCGGAAATGTGTAAGCGACGTGTATGGTTTTCTCCGACTTTAAAGGAGTTTTGTTTACTAGTGAAGTAACTCTCGAGTTGGGTACTCGAGGAGTGGAGTAGGGCGAAGAGGAGCTTCGTGACCGAACCACTATAAATCATCGTGTCGGTACTTTCCTTTACATTTATGTCTTTACCTTTATAGATGTAATTATAGTTGCATACTTGTTGTTGTATGTTGTGTGCATCTCATAATCTAAACATCTAAATTGCAGAAAAGCTAAGGCTTAGTACGTGTGTGCTTCATGTTTAGATTATGGTCAAGTGTACATCGCTTAGTCTAAACATCCAAGTTGAAGAAAAGCTTATGCTTAGTACGTGTGTGCTTAGTCTTTAGACTATTGCTTGATGGACTCTTGATTTGATGTGTTTGTGTGTTTACTTACTTGTAGTATTTATCTTTCAATCAAACACATCTCATATCTAGTCAAGCTTGATCGAGAATTTGATACAAAGGATTGTTTAAGTTTAACATGTATCAATATGTTGCATTTACTGTCGTAGTTCCTTAAATGGACCGGCGGTTCTTTAGTGATAAAGAACCGCGGTTATGTTTATAGAACCGCGCACAGTGGGTTTAACGAAATGTTTTGAAAATGAACAAGAAACTATTCAACCCCCCCCCCCCCTTATAGTTTCTATAATTGGTATCAGAGCGAGGTTATTCAAGATATTTTAAGTATATTGTACTTTAAAGCTTGGATCGATCTTTGCTCTCGTTTTTAAAACAAATGGTTTTTAAAAATGGAAACGGTTTTTAAAAATAGAAACGACCGTTGTATCAAATTTCCTATGAAGAATGATTACCTATGAAATGTGTTTTATTGTTTCATTCGTACAAGTTTTGGTGTTAAATAAACTTTGGGAAATAGCTTGATTTTAAGTGTTTTTATTTTTGGAAGTATAAAAATCTTTTGTGTCATAATTAACTATAATATATGAGTTCTATGTGTCTAAAATAATTCTTTAGAGTTCTAAGTCCTTCCAAAATGTTACTAAATGATTTTGGTCAAAAACCTATTTTTTGTCCTCTGACCACGGTTCCTTATTTGTTCCCCGAGGTTCCTTATCAATAAGGAACCGCAGTCAGTCCGACTCAGATTTTCGCAAACTTTGAAAAATCATATAAAATCAACCGTAAGTCCGTAGAAGTCGTGTCACCCGTCATTTCGAATGTAATTGAGTCCTCTTTCTTTTTAGACTACTTCCAAACCTTTATTCAAACTTTAAAATTTGGATGTTTTGTAAGTTCTATACTTTGTCCAAAGTATTGAGCGTTAGTTTGTCGTAAAACTTATGTTTTACTCTTTTCTATTAAGTTGGACATCTCTTTTTGGTATATCTTTGAAAATTGATATATTTATAAAGTACTGAACTTAATTAAATTTTGAAATGGGTCAAAAACTATTTTCAAATAAAATGAAGTTATGAATACTTTGTCGCATCTAACACTCAAAACATGGACGAATGCTTTTTATGTTAAGGTAATTGTTTATGTATATTTCCTTGTGTGTTATTATTATGTGTAGACATTATTGAGTTATCATTACTATTGGTAGTATAGTTGCTTATTTGTCTACTCTCTTGTGCATTGCACGGTATTTGTTAATCTAGTTTTTCCTAAGTAGGATTTATGCTATATTTCTTGCATTTTGTTTGCAACATTATTTGTGTATTGCATATAGGATCAACATCTCTAGGTTTACATATGTTATATAAACATCTTGTACATCTCGTTATGTTTATTAACACAATTAGGTTTGAAATCTTTGTGAGCTTCACAAATCTATTGATGTGGATCGTCTTACTCGATCATTGTGTTATTAGTTCAAGTAGATTAATGTCTCACTATAAAACATGAAACACCCTTTGAAAATCTTAGCTATTTTCTCATAAAGGAGTGTTAGTGGGAATCAAGAAAGATTTCGAATTTATATAAATTCATTATTCAAATTATGATTGGTATCATTATCTGTGACAACCCCGGTTTTGAGGTTCGTCACTTAGTTTTATTTTGTGCATATTTCGTGAAATTACGTGTCTCTATGTGTTTACGTGTTATTTGGTATGAACAGAATGTGGCTTGGATATCGTCTTCTGGTACGGTGTACCTTGTGAGTGGAACGATATGTGATGTTTTCATGTTCATGAGCTTACAAGGTAGTGACTATGAAATGAGATGGTGTTATTTAGTGGTTTACGTATACGTATATGTATTAAAGAAAAATCGTATTTTTACAATTTAGGGTTTGCATTTAGGGGTCTCGGATGAGGTATTTAGTCACGGGAATAATTTACGGGATGGTTTTAAGTCATTTAGGAATTAGTTATATAGTTTATTTCATATTCTAAGAGTTTTTATAAAACTGTACATTTTTACGTATTTTACGGTATACGCGTAAAAACTGACTAGTTTTATGGTTTTGTGGTTTTGGAGGCTTTAGAAGCTGAAATAAATTAAGGTAATTTAAGGTAATATTAATAATACGTTAATAACGAAAAATAAAGAAAAAAAAATGAAACTAAGAGGGTGTTTGGTCGGTTATGTGACACAAGGGGGAAAAAGAAAAGGAAAAAATAGAAAACAGAAACTAGACTTGTAATGGGCCAAGGACTTGTTAGATAATTATATTAAGACATTTTATTAACCAAAAACACATAAAAATCCCATGCAGATCAAGATTTATTCAACATCCATGGAGTCTAATTAGGGTTTTCATATTTTTCCCGTCTTCCATTAATTCTAAGGTAAAGGCCTTTAATATCTTTTTAATTAAATTGTTTTCAATTCATTCTTAATCAATACATGATAGATTTAGGGTTAGGTTAATTATGAAATCTGTAATTTAATGATATGAACATGATTAAAACAATTAGGGTTAATAAATATATATGGTGATGGTAATTATTAGGTTAATTGTGTTAAATTCGTTTTTAAAAAACTGGGCAGTATTTTAGGTCACTTGTTTTGATCATATCTAGAATTTTACAAACTTTTAATTTGAGATCTTAATACCCCCTGGATAGGTATTTGAGTTGGTTTTGAATTCAAGAAACGGAAACTGAATTGGAGGTCGGGAAGTGGGTCAAACACAGGTTACATCAGTCGGTTGTTAAAACAGTTGTTGGATCAGCCTGTTTTCATTTTATGTTTTGAGTTGTTTGGGGTACTTAGATTTATATTTGGACCTTCAAACGAACATGAGAGTTAGTTTATATCTTATATAAGATATCTGAAATAGGTCTAATCAATTGGGATAGTGGAAGAACCTCTGATCATAACCAACTTTTCATATGTTCAAATCGGTAAAATCTGGATAGGGAAAAGTATAAGTTGTATATCCGGGACTTAAAATTTGCTTTGATGTTGGGACAAGGGCTGAGATTTTAGCTAACACATATAAGTTTATGGGATTTTCATTGGAATGAATGTGGGTTAGGTTTGGTGGGCGTTTGGCTCATAATACGGAGTATGAAAATCGGGATTGTTTTGGATAAAATGTTAACGGGACGGGTTATGAACTTAACTAAGTTAAGGGCTTATAGAGGGGTGTATTGGGATGCTTATAGCATATAAATGAGGTTAAGTTGTAGGATAAGGTTAGATATCTATCATAGATTGATGAGCCATTTTGGTATGTGGTTCATGTCTTGATTGTGTACGTTTGTGTGTTTAGATTTTGTTAGAGCGTGGATACTTGGAGAAGCTTGTTCAGGTAAGTTTCATAGTCCCATGTCTTTTTATGATTTGACTTCCAGATGGGATGAAAGAGACACTGTATGGTTTTGTAACTAATGTTGTGAATGTTTTTTTATGGTTTGTAATGGACTTGTGTGTACACTTATGTAATTAACTGCTATGTCATTCTTGATTGTGATTGTGGTTTGACTTGGTACCAAGGGGATGTTGACAAGGTGGGGCCTTGGGATTGGTTCATAGGTGTATGGGCGCCTATGGGACCATGGTGATTGGTAAGGCTTGGAGCCTTGGAATTATGGTGATTGGTAAAGCTTGGAGCCTTGGAATTATGGTGATTGGTAAGGCTTGGAGCCTTGGAATTGTGGTGATTGGTTAATCTTGAATGCTAGTAGTTGTTAATGCATAGTTGTAGCACATTGTCCATATGTTCATGTATTAATGTTTGTTACTCACAGCTTATAATTGTTTTGGAGTTGGAGTCTAAACCTATGACTCTCACCAACTTTATGTTGACGTGTTTTAGTGTCTCTTTCAGGTGAGAATGTGGTTACGCGTGAGAATAGGAGTGGCTAGCTGGGAGGCTTAGGATTGCATTGTAGGAACCCCCTTTCCTCTTATTCTTTAATTTATGTTTGAATAAGTGATACTTTGTAGACACATATATGTTTGATTTGTGTTATTTGAATGTCTTTAGTAAGAGGTAGACCTGTTACCTACTTACCTAGATGCCTGCATTGTTTGAGATATCGTCATGACATCGTGTCACCCATTTATGATATTTCCATTTCATTTAGTTATCTCTATAGACACGCTATTGTTGTGACGATATCCATACGTCGCGCCCCATATTCCGCCATGGTGGGATGTGACAGAATGGTATCAGAGACAATGGTTATGGAGAATTAGGTTGCCTAGCCTAGTCTATAGCTTAAGGATCCGTGCATATAGGCGTCATAGGATTACGTATATGGTCTTGATTGTATTTTCCTAAATTTTATTTTCTGTGAGTTTTGACTAGTATGAGTTGAACTGTGGACACACCTGTTAATTTCTGTTTTGCTTTTGATATATTACTTTCACAATAATTGATAAGTTATTTTGTGTATCTAATGTATAATATTTTTCTTTTGATGTTTAAGTCATGTTCCCTAATAATCATGTGGTGATTCGAGTTACTAGGAGTAGGTGGATAGGAAGGATTTTAAGTTGTTTCCACTCTTATGGGCGACATGACTTAAAAACTGATTATGATGTTATGTTGGAGTTTTTCTATGTTGTTTTAGCTAGACTATGGATTTATGTATTCTAAGACTTTGACTATGTTATTTTAATAGATGGAGTTTTGAACCTTATTAGTTATGTGGTTATGAGCTTATCTGAGTAGATGGATTTATGTGTTATATGTTGTATTAATTCTTATAAGTGTCATCATAGGAGGGAGTGCATTGGGGAAAGGGTAATTGTATAATTATGGTGGCCAACATAGTTATACAAGTACCACAACTTCAATGGGTTCCTAGGTATGATTGCATGAAAGAGGGTTAGTACATGCTTGTATATGATGACATGTGGATTTTGGGTATATGTATAATATATAGGTTTATGCAACGGCTGCCTACGACATGGCTATTTTTTTAGTGTGTTATATGTTTTGGGTTATACTCATGTTGTGTGATTATGGGGTCACATGATATGGACTGGTTTTAGTGATGGGTTTTATGCCTTGTTGTAAGATGGTGATTACTCGTATGAAAAAATGAGTGTATGACGCGATTGATTGATCTGACATGTATGGTAACGAGTATTTTTGGGTGATTTAATAGGTATATATATGCGGATGTATATATACTAGTATTTGTTAAGTTATGATATATGGTCGTTCAGTAGTTATTATAACTTGAACGTACCTTGTGTTTGTTCGTGTTTTATGGTGTTGGAGTTTGATGGAGTTCCAACGACGTTTTGAGTCTTTTTGATGTGTGTCTACTTTCAGGTATTTATTTTAATTAATTAGAACTATTAAATTTTCTTGCAAATAAGTCTGGCTAATTATAAGAAAAATATTTTGAAAATAATTTGTAGGTGTATGGTATGATATCGTGACTTACATATTTTTTTTAGTTTGCGGTAGTAAGTTATAAAAAAAATTGTCTTGAAAATAATTGGATTAGTTTTCTATGTAACATGTGATGATACATTTTAAAGGGGTAAAAAAATTTTACAATAATTTTCTTAAGTGGATTTAAAATTTTAGAAGTATTTAACTAGAGGGAAAGAGTAAAAAGGAAATTTTATTATAGTAATGATAATAATAACACCACACCTTGTAAACGTGTAATAGTTTAGTTATAACCAACCTAAGTGGACTGTATAAAAAAAATAGTACTAATAATAATAATAATATATAATAAAATAAAGAAACACTATATTTTATAAATATGTATTGGTTTCATAATAACAAGTGAAATAAGTTTAATACGAGTAAACAAGATAATGGTTAGAAGAAGATTGTAGTGTACAAACTAGTTGATGTCTTTGGTTCTTATGAGAAGTAACTAATTGGGACGAAAGTTTAAAATTTTCTAAGGTATCGAAATTTGGTTATACTAATCGTGACGAATCTAATTTTTTGTTGTTGGCACACTCCACTGAATCTTTCGGATTACATTGTTTCGTTTTCAGTTGTTTTAGCTAGCGTTCGTTATGGTTGATCTTTCGGTTTACCCTATATTTATTATGGGGCGCGACTGTTTGGAATTCTTTTGGTACACGTCATGGTTGATTTAGTTATGTTGTTGTGGAAACGTTAGGATGAGATGATAGAGTTGGGTAGTATTATTTATGGTTAGATATTAGAATGGAGAGATTTCTTTTGGTTTAAAGGTTGTGTTGAGAGAATAACTAAGATTTGTAGAGTTGAGAAATTTGGATTGGTTATGGGAATAAGAAAGTAAGTAAAGCTGGTTAACTGGTCGTGGGATTGAGATGACATACTATGAAAAGAGGGTTGAAGTACCGTTAGGGGATTGATGAAAGTGCTAGCGGATGTGAGGGTAGAGTAAGGATTTGGCATAGCTATGGAGACAAGGTAGTAGTAGACATGTGGAGAAAGGAGCTGCAAGGAATACGTGCCGGCTGTAAGAAGAATGGAAGCGATTTCAGAGGAGCCACATAAGCTGCAAGGACTGGATTAGTGACAAGTACAACGAAGGAAAATTTCCTTATGGTTCGAGATGAAGAAGGAAAAATCGGGTACCGGAGTGGAGCTACGAAGAGCTGGAACAATAGATCGTGATAGAGTGACTACACAACATATGAGTTAAAGGACTTGTGGAAGTAACAAGAGGGAGTCGCGTGCTACACGAAGATAGAATTTCAGGGTAGTTGATATCGAGGGATTAGTAGTGAAGCTGGAGCTGAATAAATTCGTGGACATGTGATTTAGAGAGTCAGTTTTTTGAAGGTGTTATGAAAGATCTTTGGAAGATACGGTTATGAATGGAGTATCGAATTTTTGTTGGACGGGATAGTATAGGAATTAGGGAGAACCATGGAAGGAGAGAACCAAGTATTCCTAGAGGATGATGATTGAAAGTACCTCATGTTAGGTGCAAGATCATAATAGAAGTATGAGACCTGAGTAAGAATTTAGAATATGGCTTAGTTTAGACAAATGGAAACTAATATGGGTATAAGAAGAGAGGGTGATCCGCATGTAATCACATGAAACTCTAGTCTGTCCCTATTAGGAGGGAGTAGGAGAACTGGTCGTGAGGAAAACAATGAAGCTAATTGGAAAATTTGACGTATAGATGACTTGAAAGACGGGAAGCATAACATCGTGATGTATGCCATGAGCTGAGGAAGAAAAAGGAAGTGTGGATGGATGTGAATCATAAATGAAATAGGTCGAGATAGGAACCGATGGTAGAACTTTGGTATAGCCTAATGAGTAGACTAAGGCACTAAGCATGTTAATATTGTTGTAGTGTGGAAAGGAAATGACACTGACCTATATTGTTTAATTGGAAGGCTTAGTATCGATAAT
Organism: Glebionis coronaria; assembly: GCA_025667525.1. NCBI lineage: Eukaryota > Viridiplantae > Streptophyta > Magnoliopsida > Asterales > Asteraceae > Glebionis > Glebionis coronaria. The sequence continues at coordinate 1,270,299 of JANFOE010000296.1, forward strand.
CGAATGGATGACAAGTTATAGATGTGATGTGTCATGAGGGACGAAGGGCTTGGTCTAACTGAGACAAGATGAGGAGCACTATGACCTTGAAGGTAAGATATTGTGTAGGTATAAAGAAAGTGTTGTATATCAAGAAAAAAAATCTTACATGAAGAAAAGTGAGAAAGAAGTGTATAGGTGCTACGAATGATCTATCCAAATTTAATGGAAGTAGTTGTAGCATGGGTTTGGGTGGCAGTTGATAGACTAACTGAGATAACCCTCCTTTTTGGTGATGGGTATAGATCATAAGTTGATTTGGATTGGAAGAGCCTTGTTGTGATGAACTAATAAATATGTGAAATACCGTCATAGGTCACTTGTGTAAGGAAATTGGAATTTTTAAGTAGTTTGAGGTACGGACTAAAGGGAGTTGATGAACATGATTGGATATGAGTATATCCAGCTAATTGGAAAAGGATGGACAAGTGAGAGATTTATAAAATCTTAGGAGTTACACTGAGGGAATGAGTGATTGATTTAGAGGGACTTAGGAAACTCGTTAGCGATGGCTGAGTTTTCATATAATGATAGTTATCATACTAGAAGTCAAAATGCCATTTGAGGCACTATATGGAAGGATAGGGTTGAGTTGTCCCTATTATGGACTAGAATTGGTGAAAGAGGATACTAATATAATAATGGTGGTTGTGGAAAGGATGAGAGCAACAAGAGATGATATGTTGAAAAGGAGGAAACCGCTAGAGTTTAGTGACAAAGTTATGTAGGAAGTTTCACATATAGTAACGGGCGACATGTTTTGGTAAAAGGGAAAAGTTGATGTTGAGTTTTGTAGCTCCATTTATGATCTTTTGAAAGATTGGATCAGTAGCTTATGGGTATAGAATTACCTAGGGAATTCAGTGGTATACATGATATATTTCATGTATTAAGATTGGAAAATGTTGTTTGAGAATGCATATTTGCATACGGTTATTCGGGATTTGTGTTAATAAGAGTCTTCGATTTATCAAAGAGTCATTTGTGAGATTTATGGGCTGTGAGGTCAAGAGTTTGGGAATGAATGTAAATATTGTTGGTTAGTATATGTGGTAAATTGAGACATAAACTAAGGTACGCATGGTAATGAGAGGAGTTCATTTAGAACAAGTATCCTCATGTGATTTGTTAATTGTGTGTTTGATCCTAAGGAGTAAATCTCGGGACGAGATTTCTATTAGGAGGGAGTGATGTGACAACCCCGGTTTTGAGGTTCGTCACTTAGTTTTATTTTGTGCATATTTCGTGAAATTACGTGTCTCTACGTGTTTACGTGTTATTTGGTGTGAATAGAATGTGGCTTGGATATCGTCTTCTGGTACGGGGTACCTTGTGAGTGGAACGCTGTGTGATGTTTTCATGTTCATGAGCTCACAAGGTAGTGACTATTAACATTTGTCTTTTTGTAGTTCGTTTTTTCTCGGTATCTAATCGAATTGATATAACATTTTCAAGCTTGACTTTATTCTTTTTGGTTATAAAATCTTGATTGGTATTTAAGCTACTTTGACAACTTTGACAAGTAAAACTCCTAAAAATGTAAAATAATATCTATACTACTACATACGTACTACACTAAAACATTTAGCACATACGACAATTACTTTGCACAAAATATAAAATGCTAAATGTAAATTTATCCTACAAATATAAAATGCAAGATTCAAAATTATACACTAAAAGTAATTTTTATCAAACTAAGAAATACATTTTCTTAAAATCTGTAAATTCAAAATGTGTAAAGTCTATACTTCACAAATGAAATCCGAATGAAATACTGTAATGGCAGTCCAGTAAGAAATCAGCCCATCAAAATGAATAATCCAACAATCTACTATTATTCCTAACAAATTTTAGTTAAAGGGCCCAACTCCTTTTATGGCCCATTAAACTTATATTTCTCCTTAGCCAATATGTATACATTTTGGAATGTAAAATAAGAATGGAACAGTATCATTTATCTCAAGTTCAAGTCTAGCTACATATGTCCTAACAGCTTATGATCAAAGACAAATTCGACAACAACTAATTCTATCAAACAGTGAACTCCTACTCTACTTTAACGGTTTATAATGCGAACTTGAATGCAAACTTGAACTTTAACTCTAGCCTAACTAACAAGCTGATTTAATTTGAAACAAACCTGGCAGCTAATTATATACCTGCTAAAATAAACACTCCTTATCGCTAACAGGCAAGAAAAAGAGAAAGAATCAAAGATTTTACCTAAAACTGAGATTTTACCTACTGTCTGTTTTACTCACAGTACAAAAAGATTTGTTTGTCGACTTCTATAGCTTCTTTACATGTACTATCTAACTATCTGCTTGAATTACAGCTATTTCAAACAAAATTTACCTAAACTCTATATCAGATCACTAAGAACTTGATTATCTGAAACGCTAGTCTACTAGATAGCGCGCAAAGAAATTATGAAAAGCTATCAAACTCTAATCAAAATATGAATGGCTCACAAACTCAAATCAAAGATCGAACAAGTACAGTTAAAATACATCTAATAACAAGTCCTTTTAAACATATCGCAGGCACATCTACACTACAACTGACCTACACGTAGTTCTATACTACTAAATGCAGAAAAAAGAAAGTCGTGCTTAACCAAGATTGTCAGGCCTCCGTTGTGGGAGAAGCGGAGCGCTGAGCTCGCTTAAACGAAACTAACACTCCACTATTTGAACAGAAAACCTCAACGACCTCACCTTATCTTTATAAACCTGCAACACTTGGTAAATCTGCAAGTATGACCTCCTACAAAACAGAATTCTCGCAAAACTGATCTACACAAATCTCCTAAGCGAATTGAACTTTCTTGGAATCTTGTTATCTCTACTGATCTCTTGCAGAATTAAATCCTACAGATTTTGAGACAACAGTCGTTGAATTTGACCAACTAAGACTATTTTATAAGAGCTTATTACTCTAAAACAACCTGATTAAAAACTTTGAACTGAAAAGCTTCTAATTATTAAATCAACTCCATTAGTAAGATTGAAACAAATAGCTTGTAAGATTTTAATTCTGAATGAACAGTAACGATTGATTTTAAAAAACATGAACTTCCATTAACAGAAACTGAACGACTGAATTAACTGATTTCTAACAAATTCTAGACTGACTTGAATTGTAACCAACTTTACTAACCTTTTTTAACAGTTTTGACAGAAAGAAAAAGATCAAAAGCTTCCATTAATGAACGAATTAGTTAAGAATTGTAACTAAAATCATAACTGCAGAACATATCGTATCCATCATTGAGACAGTAGTTTATTAAAGAAGAATAAGAGAAAGTTTTGAAGTTTATTAATGGAGTAAAAAAAAGAATTCGTTACAACTGATTTCAAAACAAACTAACAGAAAATTAAACTGAATTCATAACTAACTTGGCTGCGAAAATGTAAAGCTTAACTACTTCTAATCTACTCATAACAACTATGTGTTTCTACACCTATCTAACCGTCTGAAAATGAGGGTCTTCATCTTGTATTTATAGGCGTCGAAGAAGAGGAAGTGAGGTGCTGATGACGCGTCTTGTCCAATCCCTTGATGCCACGTGTTTAATACGAGGATTAGTCTGTTCTTCATGCTTAACCCAATTTGGGTGTTTCTTCATTCTTCATCTTTGATCTAATTAAATCATATCATCTTGAAGAGGAGATGATAAGGAACGTTTTTGCTTCATTAATCTTCTCTTGAAACCCTCTTGTTCTCTTGTGAATTTGATTTGCAGATTTTGTGTTGGAGAAGAGAAGGAACCGTCTGAAACTCTTTCCATTTCTCTCTCTTCATTGATAAAGAAGATGAGTGTTTTATGAGTATGTGAAGTGCCTTTGACCAAGTAAATAAAAAATAACTTTCCTCATCTTTCTATTTGGTCCTTCATCTTTCCATTTTTTTATCAATTGTATATAAAAGCTTTTAAGCAAATCCTTTTTCATCCTTTGTCTTGATAGAAATTTCAGCTTAATCCCTCGATCTTGGTAAATAATGGCAAGTAAGGTCCTTGAAACATGATTCTTCCTTTTCTTCGTCTTTTTGTCAAATAAATCCTTGAAAACGCGTATTTGCTCCAAAATGCATCTTGTTATCTGAAAACACATGAAACATAAATACCCACGTAATTCTGATATTTTTCAGTTAAATATAATGTATCTGACTTTGTTTTGAGTGGTTTTTGGATCATAATTGATGAGTGTTTTCACACTTATCAACTATGAAACGAGATGGTGTTATTTAGTGGTTTACGTATACGTATATGTATTATAGAAAAATCGTATTTTTACGATTTAGGGTTTGCATTTAGGGGCCTCGGATGAGGTATTTAGTCACGGGAATAATTTACAGGATAGTTTTAAGTCATTTAGGACTTAGTTATATAGTTTATTTCATATTCTAAGAGTTTTTATAAAACTGTACATTTTTACGTCTTTTACGGTATACGCGTAAAAACTGACTACTTTACGGTTTTGAGGTTTTGGAGGCTTTAGGAGCTGAAATAAATTAAGGTAGTTTAAGGTAATATTAATAATACATTAATAAAGAAAAATAAAGAAAAAAACAAAATTAAGAGGGTGTTTGGTCGGTTATGTGACGCAAGGGGGAAAAAGAAAAGGAAAAAAATAGAAAAAGGAAACTAGACTTGTAATGGGCCAAGGACTTGTTAGATAATTATATTAAGACTTTTTATTAACCAAAAACACATAAAAATCCCATGGAGATCAAGCTTTAGTCGACATCCATGGAGTCTAATTAGGGTTTTCATATTTTTCCCGTCTTCCATTAATTCTAAGGTAAAAACCTTCAATCTCTTTTTAATTAAATTGTTTTCAATTCATTCTTATTCAATACACGATAGATTTAGGGTTAGGTTAATTATGAAATTTGTAATTTAATGATATGAACATGATTAAAACAATTAGGGTTAATAAATATATATGGTGATGGTAATTAATTATGTTAATTGTGTTAAATTCGTTTTTAAAAAAACTGGACAGGATTTTAGGTCACTTGTTTTGATCATATATAGAATTTTACAAACTTTTAATTTTAGACCTTAATACCCCTGGATAGGTACTAGAGTTGGTTTTTGAACTCAAGAAACGAGAACTGAATTGGAAGTCGGAAGTGGGTCAAAAATAGGTTACATCAGTCGGTTGTCAAAACAGTTTTTGGATCAGCCTGTTTTCATTTTAAATTTTGAGTTGTTTGGGGTACTTAGGTTTATAGTTGGACCTTCAAACGAACATGAGAGTTAGTTTATATGTTATATAAGATATCTGACATAGGTCTAATCAATTGGGATAGTGGAAGACCCTCTGATCATAACCAACTTTTCATATGTTCAAAATCAGTAAAATCTGGATAGGCGAAAGTATAAATTGTATATGAGGGACTTAAAAATTGGTTTGATGTTGGGGAAAGGGCTGAGATTTTAGCTAACACATATAAGTGTATGGGACTTTCATTGGAAGGAATGTGGGTTAGGTTTGGTAGGTGTTTGGCTTATAATACGGAGTATGAAAATCGGGATTGTTTTAGGTAAAATGTTAACGGGACGGGTTATTAACTTAACTAAGTTAAGGGCTTATAGAGGGGTGTATTGGGATGCTTATAGAATATAAATGAGGTTAAGTTGTAGGATAAGGTTAGATATCCATCATAGATTGATGAGCCCTTTTGGTATGTGGTTCATGTCTTGATTGTGTATGTTTGTGTGTTTAGATTTTGCTAGAGCGTGGATACTTAGAGAAGCTTGTTCAGGTGAGTTTCATAGTCCCATGTCTTTTATGATTTGAATTCTAGATGGGATGGAATACACTGTATGGTTTTGTAACTAATGTTGTGAATGTTTTTTATGGTTTGTGATGGACTTGTGTGTACACTTATGTGATTAACTGCTATGTGATTCTTGATTGTAATTGTGGTTTGACTTGGTACCAAGGAGATGTTGACAAGGCGGGGCCTTGGGATTGGTTCATAGGTGTATGGGCGCCTATGGGACCATGGTGATTGGTAAGGCTTGGAGCCTTGGAATTATGGTGATTGGTAAGGCTTGGAGCCTTGGAATTATGGTGGTTGGTAAGGCTTGGAGCCTTGGAATTGTGGTGATTGGTTAATCTTGAATGCTAGTTGTTAATGCATAATTGTAGCACATTGTCCATATGTTCATGTATTAATGTTTGTTACTCACAGCTTATAATTGTTCTGGAGTTGGAGTCTAAACCTATGACTCTCACCAATTTTATGTTGACGTGTTTTAGTGTCTCTTTCAGGTGAGAATGTGGTTAAGTGTGAGAATAGGAGTGGCTAGATGGGAGGCTTAGGATTGCATTGGAGGAACCCCCTTTCCTCATAGTCTTTAACTTATGTTTGAATAAGTGATAATTTGTATACACATATATTTTTTATTTGTGTTATTTAAATGTCTTTGGTAAGAGGTAGACATGTTATCTACTTGCCTAGATGCCTGTATTGTTTGAGATATCGTCATGATATTGTGTCACCCATTTATGATATTTCCATTTCATTTAGTTATCTCTATAGACACGCTATTGTTGTGATGATATCCATACGTCGCGCCCCATATTCCGCCATGGTGGGGTGTGACATTATCGAATCTAATTGACATGTTTTTAGTGTAGACATGAATGTGGATTCGTAATAATATACATCGGATCATAACTCACACTTGTGTTGATGATGCTATATTTAATCTACTTGTTCAAAATTTTTAGACAAATTTGTTTAATAATTGCTTATAATACACAATGGAGTCGGTTTGACAACTTGGATGTTTCATCCGAAATACTCAAGTAATTTACATTGCAATGCAGTTGGTAAATGTGTTTCTGAAAGACCAATCAAGAGTGTTCTAAAAAATCGTGTAAACTTGGCTTATACAATTCAATGTTATTGGCCCCAAGATCTATTAAGGTAAATAACCTTAACTAGACTCTTTTGACAAGAGATGCAATAGTGCATTCTTAACCCTCATTAGGTTGTGCATTGTGTCGTCATGCAAGTTTCATCCTTGCTACACTACATTAGGCAAATGTAGAAATTACATTTTGTCTAACTTGAGAATGACTACTAGAGAACTCATTGCACTAGAATCTTAATATGACCTAACGGTTGAATTACTTCAATGTGGGAAGTTGGGTTATTGTATAACTCGTAAAAATGGTCGTGCTTAGCCTTAATTGAGCACCTCTAGTGATTGTCTCATACTCATTCTCTAAATTGATTAAATGGCTCTTCTTAAATATGACTAATGATAGTTTACCTTGATGAACTTTGTATGTCATTAGGAGTCCTTTTATTTTGTAGCCATTAGGTTTTTCTTAGCCTTCTTCCTACGTGGTAATTGAACCTATGTGTTTTTCCTTTGTGTGTGTTCTAGTTTTTATTTCTCTTTAGCATAACTTTATGATAAGTTAGACTAGAACATTAGGATTTTCTTAATTAGAAAATCATCCTTGTCACCCAAAACACACCCTCTGTGGGCGGTTCCTGATTTAACTGGTGGCTCATTATCACTAACGAACCGCAAGCAGAAATAAAGAACCGTAGGCAGAAGCTTTCAAAAACGGATTTTCTAAAACTCCAATATTGTTCTTTTGGAATCTTTGTTTTAAACCTTTGACCACTCTCAAAATATCTTGTGCTCTTTCTACTTAACCCTAAGCATTTTTGCATCTCTTTTTCACCTAAGCAAAATTTCTTGCTCACCAAATGAAAGCCTTGATTTTCCACCAAAGAACACACAAAATGAAATCTATTCTCCTTCTAAGGAAATTGATTTTGGAAATTATCCTTTTCACCTATTCCCTTATGTGTTCTTCCTACATCACATGATAATGTCATGCATCATGGAACATATTGTCATTTTTGTCAATATCAACATCTTGTCATGTCTAATATCTATGATATGTTGAATTACAAGATTATCACCAAGCCTTCTCCACCAAATTCCACTACCACTTTGTCTTCTAATTAAGCATGTGTGTTGCTTATTAATAAGACATCTAATTTAAGCAAATCTTAGGATTCTAGTGTAACTAGGATTAGAATTATGCTTAAGTTTTAGGCTTGTGTTTCATACATCTTTGTATGATCTTTATTACTTGTAGTTCTTTTTGTGTTTTTCAACATGATTTATCTATAGGCCTTGGATCTCGTTGTTATTGTGTTCTCTCCTTTCTATTATTTTGAGTCTTCTCATATAGACTAGTAAGAATTAGGATTCTACATAGATTTTTATACTACGTGCTGCTTGATATGTGATATCTAGATAGATAACTTGCTTATATGTTACATGATTATATATTTTCTTGCTTATCATAAGCTATATGCTTAATTGCCTAGTTAATGAATGCATGCTTATTATAACGGTTTTGTCTTTGTTAAGCAATTCTGGTATAATATCTCTTAGATATGTCTAACTCATGCATGTCCTTAAATTCTAAGTGCTAACATGTTTTACTTATCCTCTCTTTTTTAAGTAATCATGTTCTTGCGTATCATTTGTGTTAATTGTGAACCTTCTCTACATTGGTTTATCGTAGACTTTATTAGGCTTGCCTTTTCTAGATTAGTCTCTAGAGTACTTTTAGCCTTGCACCTTAATCTCTAAGGTTTATGCTTACATGCTTATGCTTTACATGCATATGATCACGTGCTTAAAACCTACTTGCGTTTAAGTCTAGGAGTGATGGAACTCATTCCTTGATTTTGCATGCTTAGTTGAGTTAGGTTCTACTTTGTTGAATGTTAAGTAAACTGCCATCTCCTTTGTGTTGCATATAGGCATTTACTAGGATATTTTCTTAATGTCAATCCCTCTTCTATGATTACATTAGGCATTGCATGAATTATCCTATGTGCTTACTTGATTAGGTGTTAGATTTTGTGCAAACTCTATCATGTCTTCTTGAACCTCTTTGAGTTTCTTCTCTCATTTTCTTTCAAGATTTCACTATCACCTTCTAGGGTATAGTATTCTTGAATTGTATTGTGAAGTTATCCTTAACTTCTTTGTTGAGTCTCTCTTGATTTCTTTTAATCATGCCTATCTAAGTTGAGTCTCTCTCTTTTATCCTTTCTAAACTAAGGTGAGTCGAACCTCGCCATTTCATCGTCATGTAGTTGTTCTTTGAACATTCACAATAATTGAGAAAAGCTGTGAAACTTTGAGCATGTAGTTTATCGTATGTTAAACACCATCCATCTTGGTTTTTCTTTCTTTGGCTTATTTGATGTTTTTTTCTTTAGATCAAAGAGTCGTCTTCTTTTGTCGACATTCATAAGCATCCTTGCCTATAATGTATTTGGTTTGTGATTTTTCGTTCTTCTCGTTTTTCAGAGTCGATTGCGGTTAAAATTTACAATTGTTTTGGGTGATCCCAACAATTCTAAGTTCTTAACCTTTTGAGAGGATTTTGGTTAAATCTTGAATTTTCTTGGGTGATTCCAAAAATTTTAAGCTTTTAACCCTTTGACATATTATCATTACAATTGGTATGGATGTTTCTTTTCTACCCCTATTCCAACAGTTGTGAATTGATCTTGTCAATATCCTCTCCTTTGACTTATCTTTAGATTGATAGCATTGCGTGCACACTTCTTTCTCCAATGCTTGTCATTGTTTGTGCAAACGACTTGTTTATCGTCCTCGTTTTCGTTTTCCTCATAGTCATTCTTCCTTTCTCTTCTACTATATGGAATTATTTTATTATCCTTGTCATACTCTCTTTAGTTCGGTATTTGTGCCAATATATTAAAGTAGAGTATGTTCTCTTGACAATATGTTTCTTATAAATTGGACATCTCTTTTCTCTCTTAGTCCTCTTTATATATTTTTTGGTGTCACAAAAATAAGTTGGATTCTCTTTTCTATCTAATAGTCCTCTTATTTTTCTTAACTTGTCATATTTTTGACACTTCTAAAAGTTAAGATTGTTTTAGCTTTCTCTTGAGTCCCTCTCCTTGTACTCGAGATGTTTAAAGCTAATTCCGCTTGAGTGACATTGCTATACATATATGCTCTTGTCCACTAACTTTGTTTTGTATGACTTCTCTAACCCTTCTTTGTAGCTTGTTACTATCCTTGCTTTATTGGTGCCTCAAGCAAGGGGGAGCATTTGCAAGATTTCTAGTCATTACATTTGCGATCGTTGACTCACTTAAATTGCATTCATCAAACATCTTGCAAGTAATGAATTATGGGATCTCTAAGATAAACATATTATTATGCATGGAGTTGGTTAACCTATGGTGATTGAAGACTTCATTAGGATGACGCAAGCTCAATATCTTTGGATGATGTGTTTACGGTTTGGATACTCGCTTCTCAACCGACAACCACAATGGATGATTAGCTTTTTGGATGCATGTTCTCTTGAATTCAATCCTCCTATTCTACATATGAAGACTACCTTTCGGATGCAAGCTCTCCTAACGTCAATTCTTCTCTTCTTCAAATGACGTGTTATCGATGACTACCACTTTGGATGTGTGCTCTCTCGACGTTGATTCTTCTCTTCTTCAAAGACGTTCACTACCTTTTTGATTCGACAAAAGGGGGACAAGTAAGTGTAAACGAGTAACTTATACATTTTAATATGCGTTACGGTTTACTTGTTTGTCATCATCAAAAAGGGGGAGATTGTTAGTGCAAACATTACGATGTTTTGTCGATATAATCTCTTTGTGTTTTGTTGATGACAAACGTATAATTCACAATACATTATGTAAATGTTAAGGTACTCGCATTCACTCAAGAATACATTTGTATACTTCTCTCGACACCTCCAAGATCGCATTCGGCATGAATCACTCAAGGTATGAATAAAAATGTCACTAACTAATAACTGATTTTTGGTTAGTTAAAAATGTTGCTTTTGCAAGATCTTTCTTTGTGTTGCTCGTACCCAATTATATATGTTGTTATTTCGTTCTCGGTATCTTCTCGAATCGATCACGGTTCAAAGTGGAATTGTTGTAATTGGTGACTAAAAAGGGGGAGCTTTTGATCTATATCTACTAAAACGATAAGTGCGAGAAGTAATAAAATTAAACTAAGAGCAATTACTGATAATTAAACTTGAATTAAAATTAAACAGTAAAATACCTAGACTTGAAAAAGAAACAGCTGATTCGGAATAATTGCTTGATCCGGAATATTTGGAATATTTGGCTTATTCGGAATAAATCAACTCATGCGGAATAACCTAAAAAACTGCTTCATTCGGAATGTTCAACCAAACTTCCTTCATTCGGAATGTGCTTGATTCGGAATAAATGTGTTGATCCGGAATGTTTGCTTCATGCGGAATATGCCTTCATCCGGAATATTTGCTTGACTCGGAATAAGTGCTTGATTCGGAACAATTAATGGAACACTGATTCGGAATATCAACTGACTCGGAATAAATTGTTTATTCGGAATAAATCACTTGACTCGGAACATTTGCCTCATTCGGAACAATTAACAAAAAAGGGTTGATTCGGAATGTTTACTGACTCGGAACAATAGCTTCATTCGGAACATTTCTTTATTCGGAACATTTTAAACAAAAAGCTTCATTCGTAACTTTTACGAAAAACTGACTCGGAATATTTGACAAAACTTTGATTCGGAACTTACCTACTCATCCGGAATATTGATTATTCCGGATGAACTGCTGGTTCGGAATAATAAGCTCAAACCCTTTATTCGGAACAATTAATTCATCGGAATCTGGGGATGAGAAACAGTAACAAGAGCGAAGAACAGGGGAAACAACTTGATCACGAATTTAACCTAAATCCACCAAGTTTTTAACCAAAACTTAAACCAATTTAACCACTAATCATTTACTAATGATAATCATCAATCCAAAACAACAAAAACTCAAAACCCACTTACATTTGAATATCAAACTCAATAAAATGAAACTTAGAACTTTGAATCAACAAGAGAAGAAAGAAAGATCAAAATGGAAACTTGTATTAATGATTAAGATTCAAACAAAAAAATGGAAAGATTGAACTTACAAGATGGTGGAAGAAATCAAAGAAAATGAAAACCACCAATCTCCTTAAGGGAGTTGGTTCCTACGAACTAGGAAAAGAAATAACATAAAGAAAAACTAGTCTCCAAATTGTGAATGGGAAGGGTATTTATAGGGCTTGGCTTGGTTTTGTGAGTGGGCTTTCTCCCTTTCTTTTTGTCTTCTCGTCTCTTCAGAAAAGTTGACGTTTTCGATTTCAATTTGGGATTTGTCGACGAATAAATTCAACTTGTCTTTTAATTTCTTCATTTAATAGACTTGAGTTCTTCGACATATGTAAATCTTCCATCTTTGGTCCTTTTCTTCGATAAATCTTCAAATAGGCCCATCGACTTCAAATCTTTTGCATCTCTTGGATTATAGACTTCGTCTTTTCGTCCTTTTCTTCGATAAAACCCGTGCAATCCCATGTTTTCTTCAATATTTATCCGTTTGGCTCTGAAAACACAACAAACACACAAACCACGCATAATTCAAAACAAATGACATTAAATACGCGTTTTGGTCTTGTTTTAGCAAGAAATAAGTGGTAAAAGGATGGGGGTTTTCACACCTATCAAATCCCCTACACTTAACCATTGTCATGCCCTCATGCAATGCTACAATTTTAAAGCACGGTTTACAATTCTCATCATAAATAACCCACCTTGGCCTTTATTAAATTCTAAACACTAACAAAACCAAAAGAACAAAATAAGTAAAGTATTTAAAGACTTACATTGGGGTTTTAGATTGTCATGAATGTTCATTATTCTCAAGTTTCACGTTCCCCATACCAAGCTTAAAAACGAGATCATTGTTATTATAAGTTAGCAAACTAACACGAACTCATGTGGCCCAATTATTCACTTAGACTCCCTTATTCCTAGGTGTATCTCTTATATTTTATTTTTGTCTTGAATGATCACGAGTATGCATTGTTTGACTTATTTTGATAGTTATTTAGGCTGAAAACAAAGTATGATGATTTAATCAATAGTTAGATAAAGGACAAAATATTTTAAAACTGCTTCTCGGGACCTCATAAAGTTCATATCTTGGCATAACTCGCTTCACGATTTGAGACCTTTCTCGGACCGATATTTGGCAGCGACTTCATACTTCGAATCTTTGAGAGACGTTCTTGAAATTATGGTCTTCTCTTCATAATAGGAATTTATTCACTTGAAGTTTTGAGAGATTCTTCATCTTTGGACCACGACTTCTTTCATTTTTCTCCAATCTTTATTTTGGACTTTGATATACAACGATCCGCCTCCTTTTAGGACTTGGATCTATTTATCCTCATACCTTGTTAGGGCCTTTTTGGATAGACTTCTCCATGACTTTTGGGGAGTTTTTGCTTTTCGTCGTGTGTCTCGATCCTTCATATTGATTTTCGATAAATGATTCTTCACATCACTTTTGGATCTTTAGTAAAATGTAGCCCTCATGCCTTGTTAGGGCCTTTTCGGACTCGCCAATCTTCGCATCCCGCTTCAATAAGTTATGCCTTGGCTATGAACTCTAATTAATATCGAGCAACTTTTAAACGATCTTGGGCTAGAAGCTAAGTAACTTTTCAAATCGTACAACCTTATTTATTGCAGATAAATTTATTAGCAAGCGATGGGAGAATAGGCTTATAATCAACTCACATAAATTCACGAAAGAATACCAAACTTATAATTGACTCTATCATCTCTCGTTCTCCACAATTTAAAATCTGAAGGAATGAGACTCGTGGATGCTTAGCCAATTAAATCAAAGTTTTGGGTTTTCGAGTTGCCTATAGGATCTTGCATCTTCTTAGACTCTTTCAAGTTTAGAATTTACGTTTTAAAGTTCCCTTGATAAACGACTCTCTAGGATCAATTATAGGAACTTGCGATAATTTCTTGTTCTTAACCCGTGAGAGCTAAGACTTTCGCGTTTTAAAGCTCCTTATATAAAAGCCTAGCAAAACTTGACTTAAACACGTTAAGGATACTAACTAGAGTAAACTTAGATAAGTAAACTCGGGTTGAGTCAAAATATTCACGACTTTAAAAAATTTAAAACCACTTTATTGAAATTTTATTCTAGCAAGGAGAGAAAACATAACAAAGGAAAGTGCAACTATACAACTAGGCCAAAATAGATTAAAAATTTTGAAAAATGTCGAAAAATTGAATTTTCCGGTTAAATGAAGGCACTTTAATTGAAAAGTCCACTTAAAACTTCGATAGAAGTCTCCCCTACACTTAATATAAACATTGTCCTCAATGTTTAAGCATGTGAGAAAAGTCTCCCCTACACTTATGACATTGTGCACGTTGGTTAAATCAAGTTAAGGAGGAGACAACTAACGTGATCAATTTCAAAGGTGAGTATGAAGAAGATTGAATCACGATAGTTGAGAGATAGAACCGGATTTGCGGATAACATGGGAGCACAGTTCTTCAAAGATTCCAAGAGTGCACTTATCCCTGTAATCACATCACCATACAAACACAAGCAACCTATATTGCTCCCCCTACACTTAGGATGAAAAACGGGAAAGGGGGATAGATACGCGGGTTGCCTCCCGAGGAGCGCTTATTTTTGTTAACCGAGTCACGAGCCTAACTCGGTCCCGAACTAATTCATGGGAGACGTGGTGAGGGATGGAATCATCTCATGAGAGATGTCCTCACCAAAGTACAACTTCAGACGCTGGCCATTCACCTTAAAATTGGGCCTATTTGGCTGAGAAAGCTCAATGGTGCCATAGGGAAAGACATTGGCGATGGTGAATGGACCAGACCAGCGGCTCTTCAACTTTCCCGAGAAGATCTTCAACCGAGAGTTAAAAAGTAAGACTTGATCACCAACGTAGAACTCTCGGTTCTTAATTCTAGCATCATGGATAATCTTGGTCTTCTCCTTGTAGATCAATGAGTTCTCGTAAGCTTCATTCCTCAATTTATGTAGCTCGTTGAGTTGAATCTTGCGAAGATCACCGGCTTTGTTGATGTCGAAGTTAGCCCACTTTAAGGCCTAGTATGCCTTATGTTCCAGCTCTATGGGAAGGTGGCATGCTTTCCCGTACACAAGACGATAAGGTGTACAACCAATCGGTGTCTTATAGGCGGTACGGAAAGCCCACAGAGCATCATCAAGTTTATCGGCCCACAAGGCACGATGCTCTCTCTGACACCCCACCAAATGCTATGCGCAGCGGAACTACAACATTTGGGTGCTAGGCAGTTATCATCGCTCACAAGATATATCGAACGACTCCAAAGAGACGTCAATTTAAAACTTAAATTAAAAATTGTTGAAAAGTTACATGTCTACGGTTTTCCAACCCCAAGTGATACAACAGAGTTTTGCGTTTTCGGTCCCCATGAATCTCAACCCCAAAAGTTACAGTTTTCACAACAACATGACATCAAAGTTAAAAATGTTTAAGTAATGACGGGAGGAAAAACAAGTAGACTCCAAGCTCCACACACAACATCCATCCAATGCACGCTCCATGCTACACTTCAGCGGTTACCTGAAACACATGCTAAATTTGGTCAACGAAAACGTTGAGTGGAATTCATAGGTTTTACAATTCATTTTGAACATATGTGTAATAAAACCATTCACGATCATTCATAGACTTGTCGATCAAACAATCTATATTCAAGGTACTGACAATTATGTTTAAGCTCATGACACTAAACTGTTAACTCAATCACCCGCGTAATAATTACCGGCGTGACTCAGATGAAACCAGTGCCCCTACTAAGACATCAGTTGCAATTATACCTTATCTCTTATCACAAATTATCCGTCCGCAGGGGGTATCAACGTACTAGCCCTCGTCTCGGATAGGGTAGTCAACCCCATAGTACTATCACTTTGTATAAGCGGCTATTTCTAATCTACGCTAGGACTAAACAATAGTTAATAGTTCATGAATTTAGGGTCTTTTGCAACTAGGTACTCAACACAATTTCAAAGGCAACATTCGGGTCCAACAATCATTCATGACATATGTTCATTTTGAAAACTAGCATGCATTTCCCTCGCGGGTAAAACAGTTTGAAATAATAATAAGCGAGGCTATAAATTCACACCTTATATAACAAGTAGTCGATAGTTCGAGAGACGGTCACTGACGACGATACGGATGCCCGGGTAAATCAACACCTATCAAACCAAATAACGCGTAATGAGTAATCTCATTTTAAAACCTTATGGTACTGTATAAAATACATAAATATTAGTCACTTGTGACAATTACAACTCACGCCAAAACAAAACGACAAGTGTTTCTCGTTTTATACCATTTGTCCTTATTATTAACGTTATCCATTTTTACTCATTTTCGCTGATACTTACCGAAAGTACGGACTGTTTTACTATACTTAACCATTTTTATAAAATGTGAAAAAATTCTCAAAAATACTATAAGACCTGTAGAAAACACATATTTAATCCCAACAAAAGTTTTCACTTCTACGACCCGTTACTCAACACTTTTCCAAAACTACGTTTTTCGGACTGAAATTGTACTTTGACCAAGTCGGACTCATTTGACCCGTTTAAAATACTCCATTGACCCATTTGACACCTAAGTCCTATAATAGACTCAAATGTGCAGGTTTGACACCAAAATTCAACCCTTGACCATTTACCAAACTAAACTTATAGTCTCCGGGATTTGACCTAAAACCAAGCATAATTTCGGATTATGACGGTTTTCATCTCCCGGTACACGAATTTCAAAACGTCGTAACTTTTGACTCGTTAGGAGTCGTAAGCTCTACCTTATACCAAATCGAAGCTAAGAAGATGCTCTACAACTCTGTCCTATTCACAAGACCTGTTTACAAAATAATTTTTACGAAAATGCCTTAAACTTTCTGCCTAAAATCAACTATACCAAAATCACACTAACGCTCATTTCTAAACCCATTTATCAACACTAGACAACATCCTAAGCATCCCTAATCACAACCAAACAACATTTTCAGTCCTAAACCCCTATTGATCATCAACCTCATAAA
Source organism: Glebionis coronaria (assembly GCA_025667525.1). Classification (NCBI taxonomy): domain Eukaryota; kingdom Viridiplantae; phylum Streptophyta; class Magnoliopsida; order Asterales; family Asteraceae; genus Glebionis; species Glebionis coronaria. Next base: position 1,287,406 of record JANFOE010000296.1, read on the forward strand.
ACCAAAATCATAAAAACAAGCATGCAAGTAAATGTATCCATCTAAAACATCTACAAACATAAGATTAAACATAAAATCAAGCTCAAAACATTAACCACCATGATCCCCAAACACCCCCCATTGTGCCGTGGGGTCTGGGTGATCAAAACTCACCAACCAAATTAATTTTGGTTGATTTGTTTGGTGTTCTAGCATCATTTTAGCATGAATTAAACATGCAAATGCTCAATTAACATCAAAAACGAATTTGAAAAATCTTGAATTTTTGGAAGAAATTTTTGTTAATGCATGTGTGAATTGATCATGGATTAACACTCACTAGATGATTTTAGAAGGTGGTCTTTGATTAGAATTAATCAAAACTAAAAAAAAATGATGTGGTGGTGGTTTTGGGTGTTTGGCCGTCGGCCTAAGAACACAAGGGAGGGGGTTTTGATCTTTTTTTTTTCTTGAAAAATGTGTTGTGTGTTGTTAGTTCCCTTTTTGTGAAATGGGAAGGACCATTGTGCAATATAAGCATTCTTTTGGCCTTAAGCAAAAACGACACCAAAACTTTACGGGATTGACTCACTAGTCTTTTTTAGAAAATTTTACGGGAGTCGGGAATCATCCCAAACACTCCAAAATACTTTTGGGATACTTTAAATGTACTCGGAAAGCAATAAAACTCACCCGACTCGACTTAACACGAACCGTAAGTAAAATTCTCGAAAAATTACATTATCGATAAAACGTCAATAATTATAAAAATTTGGGCATCCATCGGGATCGTATTCGTCATCGTCCTTCTTAAATCGTCATTCGTCAAAAGTATAACCTCGAACATCGGTTTCAACCAAAATACTAAAATATATAGCAATTAAAATTTATTAAAATTTTAAAAATAAGTGTAATTTAGGGTAATGTTAGTGACCTCGGTTCTAGGGTATCACATCCACCCCTCCTTAAAGAGAGCGACGTCCCGGCGCTCGCCTCTTCTTATACTCACATTTCGTGCCGCTGGAACAGATGAGGATACCTTTCCTTGAAAAAGTCCTCACGTTCCCAAGTGTATTCCGGTCCATGCCTATAATTCCATCGAACCTTCACAATGGGAATTCTACTACGCTTCAGCCTCTTGACCTCTCGGTCCATAATCTCCACAGGTTCTTCCACAAAATGCATTTTGTCGCCCAGTTGAATCTCGTCCAAAGGAATCACCAATTCCTTATCCGCCAAACTCTTCTTCAAGTTCGATACGTGAAACGTGTCGTGAATAGCACTAAGCTCGCTCGGCAACTCTAACTTGTACGCTACTGGTCCAATTCGTTTAACGATCTTAAATGGTCCAATATACCTCGGACTCAACTTTCCTTTCTTCCCAAAACGAATTACACCCTTCCAAGGCGATACCTTAAGCATAACCATATCTCTGACTTCAAATTCTAACGGTTTTCTTCTGTTATCGGCATAACTCTTCTGTCGGCTTCTCGCAGCAAGTAGTCGGTTCTTGATTTGCACAATCTTCTCGGTCGTCTCTAAAACCATTTCGGGTCCAGTCAATTGACTTTCTCCTACTTCACTCCAACACACAGGCGATCTACACTTTCTTCCATACAATGCTTCAAACGGTGCAGCCTTGATGCTCGCATGGTAACTATTATTATACGAAAACTCCACTAGAGGCAAGTGGCGTTCCCAACTTCCTCCAAAATCAATCACGCATGCTCGGAGCATGTCCTCCATCGTCTGAATAGTTCGTTCACTCTGGTCGTCAGTCTCCGGATGATAAGCCGTACTTAAATTCAATTCAGTGCCCATCGCACGTTGAAGCGATTTCCAAAATTCCGAAGTAAATCTACTATCGCGATCCGAAATGATCGATAACGGTACTCCATGTCTGCAAACGATCTCCTTCACGTACACACTGGCCAGCTTTTCCATACTGTCCGTCTTCTTCATAGGTAAGAAATGAGCAGATTTCGTCAATCTATCCACTATCACCCAAATCATATCACATCCACTCGGAGTTCTAGGTAAACCCGTCACGAAATCCATAGCGATTTTCTCCCATTTCCATTCTGGGATCTCTGGTTGTACCAACAACCCAGACGGTTTCTTATGTTCTGCTTTAACCTTCGCGCAAGTCAAACACTTACTAACGTAACGAGCAATATCCGCCTTCATATTCGGCCACCAATAAACTTTCTTCAGGTCATGATACATTTTATCCGATCCAGGATGTATCGAGTACTTCGACTTATGAGACTCGTTCATAACCAAATCTCGTACTCCAGGCTTTCCTTCCTCAGATGAACACAACGGTAACCAAATCCGATTCTCGAAATATCTCAGTCCGTCTGACCTAATCACAAAAAGAGGTTTCAACATTCTTCCCAAGTTCTCAGCATCAACATTCTCTTTCATTAGTCCCCTATCTTGAGCCTTCAGTATAGTTTCGGTTAAGTCAACACTCTCAGTCATCACCAAAGCTTTGACTCTCAAAGGTTTCTCTCAATCCTTCCTACTAAGTGCATCCGCTACAACATTCGCCTTGCCAGGATGGTAGCGAAATTCACAGTCATAGTCACTCAGTAATTCTACCCATCGTCTCTGTCGCATGTTCAACTCCTTTTGATCTAAAATGTGCTCCAAACTCTTGTGGTCAGTGAATACAACACACTTTGTCCCATACAAATAATGTCTCCACAATTTTAACGCAAAGACTACAGCTCCTAATTCCAAATCGTGCGTCGTGTAGTTCTCCTCATTCTTCCTCAGTTGTCTCGACGCGTAAGCTATCACCTTTTCGCGCTGCATCAACACTGCTCCATAACCCTTACGAGATGCGTCACAATACACTACAAAGTCTTCGGTTCCTTCAGGTAATGACAATATCGGTGCTGAACATAACTTGTCCTTGAGCGTTTTGAAAGCGAATTCTTCCTCATCTCCCCATTCATACACTCTATTCTTTTCGGTAAGCTTTGTTAATGGCTTCGCAATCAACGAAAATCCTTCAATGAATCTCCGATAATACCCAGCTAAACCAAGGAATTGTCGAACTTCAGTCGGCGTTGTCGGTGCCGACCATTCCCTGATCGCTTCGACCTTGGCAGGATCCACGCGAACTCCTTTGCTATCAATCACGTGACCAAGGAATTGCATGGACTCTAACCAAAACTCACACTTCGAGAACTTCGCATACAGCTTCTCTTTCTTCAGCAGATCCAATATCTTTCTCAGGTGCTTCTCGTGCTCCTCCTTACTCTTAGAGTAAATAAGAATATCATCAATAAAAACAATGACAAACTTATCTAGATACGGCTTGCATACGCGATTCATAAGGTCCATGAATACAGCAGGCGCGTTTGTCAACCCAAACGGCATCACTCGAAATTCAAAGTGTCCATACCGCGTACGAAAGGCAGTTACAGGAATATCCTCCTCTCTTACACGTAGTTGATGATACCCTGATCTTAAATCGATCTTTGAGTATACACAGGAACCTTGCAATTGATCAAACAAATCGTCAATCCTCGGCAATGGATACCGATTTTTAACCGTCAGCTTGTTGAGTTCTCTATAGTCAATACACATCCGAAATGACCCATCTTTCTTCTTCACAAACAACACTGGCGCTCCTCATGGTGATGAGCTCGGCCTAATAAATCCTTTGTCCATCAACTCCTTCAGTTGATCCGATAACTCCTTTAACTCGGATGGTGCTAACCGATAGGGTGCACGCGCAACCGGCGCAGCTCCTGGCACCAAATCGATTCGAAAATCGACCTCACGGGTGGGTGGTAAACCCGGCAGCTCGTCTGGAAAAACTTCCGGATAGTCGCAGATTACAGGTACCTCTTCAATCCTCGACTCTAAATCACCCTCACTCGAAACTTGTGCCAAAAATACATCGCATCCACTTTCTACATACTTCATCATTTTCAAACAAGAAATCACTTTCAAACGAGAAGTGCATTCGTCTCCCTTCACAGTCAAGACTTTATTCCTCAACGGGATCTGAACTAACCTCTCTCCACAGACGATCACAGCACTGTGCGCCATCAGCCAATCCATTCCCACAATCATGTCAAACGATCCTAGCTCTATAGGCATTAAGTCGATTTTAAAAGCGTAATTTCCTAACTTCAAGGTACACCCTTTCAGTATAGAATTCGTACTAACGATTTTCCCATCAGCTAGTTCCACGTTATAACTAGTCGCTAACAACACTGGCTTTCTATCGATATGACGACTAAATTTAACATCTACGAAACTCTTGTCGGAACCAGAATCAAACAAAATACTAGCATAACAAGCGTCTAGCAAAAACATACCGGTAACCACGTTAGGACCCTATGGTTTATCAGCCGTCCCTACTTGATACACGGCAGCAGCATTGTTACCTCCTTGCTTGTTTCCTGCCTTCGGGCAATTTCCTTGCTTATGGCCTCTTTCTCCACATCCAAAACAACCCATCACTCTCGTAGCATTCGCCCCAGTGGCTACCCCCTTTGTTCGGCAATCAGACATCCTGTGACCCACTTTTCCACATTTGCCGCACGCAGGCGGGCAATGCCCTACATGATACAAGTTGCATCGACCACAGTGGGGATTCACCTTCGCTCCTCTGGGGTTTGTCACAGCTCTCATCCCTTCATTCCTTCGCTGATTGAACTGCTGATTGCGGTTCTGACCATTGTTGTTTCGGTTTCCACCTCGGCTTTGACCCTGGGATTGATTGCTCTGTGCCGCCTCCCACTTCCTCTTATTTCCTTCAGCAATGAAGTTCTTCTTGTCTTGGAGTTTGACATCCATCAACGCGTGAGCCATCTGGACCGCTTCATCAAACGACCCAGGTTTAGACGAAGTCGTCTCACCCTTGATATTACTGGATAGACCTTTGATGTACTGTTTCATCTTCTTGTTATCATTGGCAAAGGTGTCTGGACACAAAAGGCTTAGTTCATTAAACCTCCTGGTGTAAGCAGTGATATCATTGTTTTTTAAAGTCAGGTGCCTCAACTCATCTTCCAATTGACCTAACTCCTCTTCAGGACAGAACTTCTTGGTCAAAAGAGCTTTAGTAGCAGTCCATGTTCTTGCATTCGCTACTGCTAACCCAACAGTGGCTACTTGGGTGTTCCACCAACTCAATGCATCGTCAAGAAATGTAGCAGCCGCAAACTTGACCTTGTTCGCTTCTGAACAACCACTAATCTCGAAAGTACTTTCAACCTTTTCTAACCATCTCCTAAGTTCTAGAGCTCCACCAGTTCCACGAAATTGCGTGGGACCACATTTTATGAAACTAGAGTAAGTACATTCTCGTAGGGCTTGTTGTCTCCCCACATTTCTGCCCTGGTCTGGGTTCCTTCCTGCTCGATCTGCTTCTAGCGCATTCGCAATGGCTTCCTGAATCATCGTGTTCACACGGTTGGCGGTTAGTTTTGGAGGCATGGTGCGTTATCAAAAACACCTCTCTGCAAAGACAAGGAAAATAGAAAAACAATGTAAGTATACACATCGAGATTAAGATGGATTTCTCTTTCAAGACATAATATAAATACAACGACACATCACTACAGAGTTACTAATATTCATCAATTCACATCACAAAAGATCAGATTAAAGACATATCACAGATCATGAAAGGTAAACATGGATTGTATTGATAATCAACCAAAATTGTGACAAGTATTGCCACTACAACCATTCACCATAAAACTTAAGTCCTCAAGTTTTTCGTCACAATGCCATCATACAAAAGTCTAAAACAGTTCTATTACAACGATCAAAGATAAAATACAAGACAAGCAACTAGGCATGTGGTGATCCACACGGCCTCTTGGATGGCGGTTCATCATCATCTTCCTCGGGTTCCTCATCGCTATCATCCTCGTCCACATCATCCATCTTTCTCTTTCCTTTGTCGTTCGGCCCACATTCAGTCGCCTTCTTCGTCCCTGACGTAGACCCACACTCAACCGCTACATGATTTCCCACAGTGATACAAGCACCTCTGGCAGGTGGCTGGATCATGAAGTCATTAGCTTCCATTTCCAAATTGTCCACAAATCTCCAATCTGGGGGCAATGATGCTCTCACTCGATGCTCCCAACTCTTCATCCTAGACAATCTCGCTTGATCTTCCCTAACACGATCAAGACTGGCGCTCAAGTTTGCGATCATCGATCTTAGACTATTGATATCACTCTTGTTTGCATTTCCATCATACTCAATTCTTGAAGTCCTTGCCAATAATCCTTGGTGTGCTCTCTCATTCTTATCAAACCTCTTAATTACCCTGGTCTCTACCACAAACCGCTCATACATCAACCTATCCATCCTCCTCAAACGACCCTCGGGATCCCAGTAGTGTCTTGGTCTCGGAAAGTAGACCCTTGCGATATTCTCATGGATAGATTGTGATTTAGATAAATTGCTAGATTCTGCACCACTCCCATTACTTACTCGAACAAACCCTGGCACTGTCTTCAGGTAGTCCTTACAATTATCCATCGGGCGACTAAAAGGTTGCTGCTCATATCGATCGGTCGGAGGCACTTCATAACCCTTTGGCGAATTTGGAGATTGAAATAATTCAGGTTCGGTCTGACCGACAGCATTCTCGGGAATACCATCATCCATCAGTTCCTCGGGCTCTTCCTCAGAATCCTCACTCTCATCACTACTGATACTGAAATTGTCCACGTCACTTTTGTCACTGTCATTTCCCGGCTCTATTGCTTCTTCTGGAGCGATCCATCCATTGTCATTATCTGGCGGGTTCGGAGGAAACGGTCCCCCTTCGTGACCTACGACATAATCGTTTCCATTACCATTAGGCGGTACCTCGGCCATTCCTGCAATAACAGAGAATTTTGGAGGGTACGTAAGATAACTACACAATATTTATAAATACATGCATGCAAATGCAATGCAAAGGTGGTACATATGCCCAAAATACAATAATATGATGCTCATGCATGATTAATACAATAATTACGGTGTCGGATATTCCACGTATAATTTCAACGTTTACATATAGTAATTTCCATATTTACGTAATAAATACCCATATATATACTTTAACTAAAAAGTATACGTCAAATGCCATGAATACAAAAAGAAACCTTACCGGAGCCATGCAGGATAGTTGTGTGTGCTTGGACAATTTCTTACGACACCAAAAGTTATAGTTTAGGAATTTTCAAAACGACCTAGTTCTCTATAACTCATGGCTCTGATTACCAATCTCTGACACCCCACCAAATGCTATGCGCAGCGAAACTACAACATTTGGGTGCTAGGCAGTTATCATCGCTCACAAGATATATCGAACGACTCCAAAGAGACGTCAATTTAAAACTTAAATTAAAAATTGTTGAAAAGTTACATGTCTACGGTTTTCCAACCCCAAGTGATACAACAGAGTTTTGCGTTTTCGGTCCCCATGAATCTCAACCCCAAAAGTTACAGTTTTCACAACAACATGACATCAAAGTTAAAAATGTTTAAGTAATGACGGGAGGAAAAACAAGTAGACTCCAAGCTCCACACACAACATCCATCCAATGCACGCTCCATGCTACACTTCAGCGGTTACCTGAAACACATGCTAAATTTGGTCAACGAAAACGTTGAGTGGAATTCATAGGTTTTACAATTCATTTTGAACATATGTGTAATAAAACCATTCACGATCATTCATAGACTTGTCGATCAAACAATCTATATTCAAGGTACTGATAATTATGTTTAAGCTCATGACACTAAACCGTTAACTCAATCACCCGCGTAATAATTACCGGCGTGACTCAGATGAAACCAGTGCCCCTACTAAGGCATCAGTTGTAATTATACCTTATCTCTTATCACAAATTATCCGTCCGCAGGGGGTATCAACGTACTAGCCCTCGTCTCGGATAGGGTAGTCAACCCCATAGTACTATCACTTTGTATAAGCGGCTATTTCTAATCCACGCTAGGACTAAAAAATAGTTAATAGTTCATGAATTTAGGGTCTTTTGCAACTAGGTACTCAACACAATTTCAAAGGCAACATTCGGGTCCAACAATCATTCATGACATATGTTCATTTTGAAAACTAGCATGCATTTCCCTCGCGGGTAAAACAGTTTGAAATAATAATAAGCGAGGCTATAAATTCACACCTTATATAACAAGTAGTCGATAGTTCGAGAGACGGTCACTGACGACGATACGGATGCCCGGGTAAATCAACACCTATCAAACCAAATAACGCGTAATGAGTAATCTCATTTTAAAACCTTATGGTACTGTATAAAATACATAAATATTAGTCACTTGTGACAATTACAACTCACGCCAAAACAAAACGACAAGTGTTTCTCGTTTTATACCATTTGTCCTTATTATTAGCGTTATCCATTTTTACTCATTTTCGCCGATACTTACCGAAAGTACGGACTGTTTTACTATACTTAACCATTTTTATAAAATGTGAGAAAATTCTCAAAAATACTATAAGACCTGTAGAAAACACATATTTAATCCCAACAAAAGTTTTCACTTCTACGACCCGTTACTCAACACTTTTCCAAAACTACGTTTTTCGGACTGAAATTGTACTTTGACCAAGTCGGACTCATTTGACCCGTTTAAAATACTCCATTGACCCATTTGACACCTAAGTCCTATAATAGACTCAAATGTGCAGGTTTGACACCAAAATTCAACCCTTGACCATTTACCAAACTAAACATATAGTCCCTGGGATTTGACCTAAAACCAAGCATAATTTCGGATTATGACGGTTTTCATCTCCCGGTACACGAATTTCAAAACGTCGTAACTTTTGACTCGTTAAGAGTCGTAAGCTCTACCTTATACCAAATCGAAGCTAAGAAGATGCTCTACAACTCTATCCTATTCACAAGACCTGTTTATAAAATAATGTTTACGAAAATGCCGTAAACTTTCTTCCTAAAATCAACTATACCAAAATCACACTAACGCTCGTTTCCAAACCCATTTATCAACACTAGACAACATCCTAAGCATCCCTAATCACAAACAAACAACATTTTCAGTCCTAAACCCCTATTGATCATCAACCTCATAAAACCAAAATTATAAAAACAAGCATGCAAGTAAATGTATCCATCTAAAACATCTACAAACATAAGATTAAACACAAAATCAAGCTCAAAACATTAACCACCATGATCCCCCAAACACCCCCCATTGTGCCGTGGGGTTTGGGTGATCAAAACCCACCAACCAAATTAATTTTGGTTGATTTGTTTGGTGTTCTAGCATCATTTTAGCATGAATTAAACATGCAAATGCTCAATTAACATCAAAAACGAATTTGAAAAATCTTGAATTTTTGGAAGAAATTTTTGTTAATGCATGTGTGAATTGATCATGGATTAACACTCACTAGATGATTTTAGAAGGTGGTCTTTGATTAGAATTAATCAAAACTAAAAAAAAATGATGTGGTGGTGGTTTTGGGTGTTTGGCCGTCGGCCTAAGAACACAAGGGAGGGGGTTTTGATCTTTTTTTTTCTTCTTGAAAATGTGTTGTGTGTGTTGTTAGTTCCCTTTTTGTGAAATGGGAAGGACCATTGTGCAATATAAGCATTCTTTTGGCCTTAAGCAAAAACGACACCAAAACTTTACGGGATTGACTCACTAGTCTTTTTTAGGAAATTTTACGGGAGTCGGGAATCATCCCAAACACTCCAAAATACTTTTGGGATACTTTAAATGTACTCGGAAAGCAATAAAACTCACCCGACTCGACTTAACACGAACCGTAAGTAAAATTCTCGAAAAATTACATTATCGATAAAACGTCAATAATTATAAAAATTGGGCATCCATCGGGATCGTATTCGTCATCGTCCTTCTTAAATCGTCATTCGTCAAAAGTATAACCTCGAACATCGGTTTCAACCAAAATACTAAAATATATAGCAATTAAAATTTATTAAAATTTTAAAAATAAGCGTAATTTAGGGTAATGTTAGTGACCTCGGATTCTAGGGTATCACACTCTCCCACAGTACGTTCCAAAATTCTCTTCAATCCACGGTTGGATATTTTGGCTTGACCGTTGGTTTGAGGATGGTAAGCGGTGGAAAGACGGTGATTGACACCATACTTAGCCATGACTCTTGCAAATTGATCATTGCAAAAATGAGTCCCGCGGTCACTGATTATAGCACGAGGAACACCGAATCGAGCACACAGTTGTTTCAAGAAATTACAAACCACCCTTGCATCGTTAGTGGGTAAAGCTTTGGCTTCAACCCATTTAGAAACGTAGTCAACGGCGACAAGGATGTATCTGTTTCCTTTAGAAGAAGGGAATGGCCCCATAAAGTCTGCCCCATACATCAAAGATTTCACATTCTTGTATGAAATTTTGAGGCATCTCATCTTTATGTGTGATCTTGCCTTGTTTTTGGCAAGCATCACAATGTTTAACCATTTCGTGAGCATCACGATAAATGGTGGGCCAATAAAATCCCGAGTCAAACACTTTTTTGGCGGTGTAGTTGGGACCAAAGTGACCACCGGTGGGTCCTTTGTGGCAAGCCTCGAGAATGTCTAAAGTTGTCGGTCCGTCAACACATCGGTGAATAATCAAATCAGCGCATTGTTTGAAGAGAAAAGGGTCATCCCAAAAGTAAGTCTTAACATCATTCAAGAACTTCTTCTTTTGTTGGGATGTTAACCCTTTGATGAGAACACCACCCGCTAAGTAGTTTGCAATGTCGGCAAACCACGGGGTGTCATCCAGATTGAGATTTATAGACATTAAGGTCTCAAGGGGAAAAGAGTCATTGATCTCTTTGTTCGGATGATCCCCTTGATATGGATCCTCAAGTCTACTTAGATGATCCGCGGCTAGGTTTTCAGCTCCCTTCTTGTCACGGATTTCAATGTTGAATTCTTGAAGGAGTAAAACCCAGCGAAGAAGTCTTGGCTTAGAGTCGTGCTTAGTCATCAATTACTTCAACGCGGAATGGTCCGTGTATACGATTGTGGTGGATAAAACAAGATAGGGGCAAAATTTTTCAAAAGCATAGACAACAGCTAAAAGCTCTTTTTCGGTTGTCGTATAATGCAATTGAGCCCCCGTCATTGTCTTGCTAGCATAATGGATTGGTTGGAAGTGTTTATTCACTCTTTGGCCAAAAACCGCTCCAATAGCAAAGTCGCTAGCATCACACATCAACTCAAAAGGTAGCTCCCAATTAGGGGTAACCAAGACCGGTGCCTTAGTTAGCTTATCCTTAAGAAGAGTGAAGGCTTCGATACACTCTTTAGAAAAGATAAAAGGAGTATCTTTTTCCAAGAGGTAGGTCATCGGGCGAGCGATTTTAGAGAAATCCTGAATGAATCGACGATAAAAGCCCGCATGACCCAGAAAACTTCTCACACCCTTCACGGTTGAAGGTGGAGGTAATTTGGCTATGACATCCACTTTAGCACGGTCGACTTCAAGACCGGCTTTTGAAATTTTGTGTCCTAGCACAATGCCTTCTTTTACAATAAAATGGCATTTTTCCCAATTTAGAACAAGGCGAGTGTCTTCGCACCGCTTAAGCATACGTTCTAAATTGGTAAGGCAAGAAGAGAAGGAATCCCCAAAGACCGAGAAATCATCCATGAAGACTTCCATGGTTTGCTCAACCATGTCATGAAAAATAGCCAACATGCACCTTTGGAAAGTCCCGGGGGCATTGCATAAGCCAAAAGGCATTCTTTTGTAGGCAAATGTGCCATAGGGACAAGTGAATGTTGTCTTCTCTTGATCGTGGGGATCGATGGGTATTTGGAAATAACCCGAGAAACCATCTAGAAAGCAGTAATATTCATTACCCGCTAAACGTTCAAGCATTTGGTCCATAAAAGGAAGAGGGAAATGATCCTTTCTCGTGGCGTCATTGAGTTTGCGGTAGTCTATACAAACTCTCCACCCAGTAACGAGATGTGTAGGAATCAATTCGTTGTTTTGATTGGGCACAACGGTGATTCCGCCTTTCTTAGGCACACAATGGACTGGACTAACCCATGGTGTATCCGAGATGGGATAAATCATGCCCGCATCAAGAAGTTTGATAACCTCTTTTTTGATAACGTCATGGATTTTAGGATTCACCCTTCGTTGGCTTTGAATTGTGGGCTTAAAGTCGTCCTCCATGAGAATTTTATGTGTGCAAAAGTGAGGATCAATTCCGCGAATATCGGAGATTTTCCAAGCGATAGCTCTTTTATGTTTCTTGAGAACTTCAATGAGACGAGTTTTCTCATCGGCTTTTAAGTCCTTAGCAATGATAACGGGAAGTTGATCAATGCCTTCTAAGAAAACATACTCGAGATGAGGAGGTAGGTTCTTAAGCTCAAGAGTAGGAGGATCCTCAATAGATGGTGTAACTAACGATGGATCATCATTAGTCACCTCTTTAGGAGGAGGAGAAAACGGGTCTTCATTGAGAAGTTTCTCAATTGTACGAATGTCTTCATCCTAATCGGTGGAAGAATCATCATACTTAAGATCGAGAGGACCCAAGCTAGCTTCAAAATCATCCAAGTCACTTTCTCCAAAAGGAGTCAATGACGGAGCAATTGAGGCAACGGTCTCAACATTGGGTAGAGAAGAGAGAGTACTTTTGCAAGCATCATGAAAGTGTTCTTCACAAGCCTCATCGAGAACATCAATAGCATTAACACACTCATATGAATAAGGGTGCTTAGAAATCTTACCCATGTTGAAGACAATTTTATCGTCACCAACTCTCATGATTATTCCGCCCGCGGCTACATCAATGAGAGTGCGACCGGTCCTCAAGAAGGGACGTCCAACGATTAATGGAACACGAGGATCCATCTCGTAGTCAACAACAACAAAATCCGCCAGGAAGGTGAATTTGTCAACGCCAACGAAGACGTCTTCGGCTATCCCCACTGGATAAGCAACCGTACGGTTAGCTAATTCCAAAGTCATTTTGGTGGGGACTAGCTCGGGGAGAGATAATTTCTTCCAAACACTTAAAGGCATTAAGTTTATACTGGCACCTAGATCGGCTAGGGCCATGCAATTCTCTACTCCCGGGAAGTTGCAAGGAATCAAGAAGCGACCCGGATCACCAAGTTTGGTGGGCAATTTCCTTAAGAGAACCGCGGAGCAATTCTCATTAAGTTGGGTCTGAGCAATGTCAAGAAGCTTCTCCTTGTCACTAAGAAGATCTTTAAACATCTTCACATATTTAGGCATGTGAGCGAGAGCCTCGACAAAGGAGATGTTAAAATTCAATTGTTTAAACATTTTGAGAAAGTTTGAAACTTGAATATCATCCTTGCTCTTTTACTTCTCTTTCCTCAACCTTGAAGGATAAGGTATATCAGATGAAGAGGAAGGCTTTAGGGGAGTAGGATCACTCACAACCACGGGTGGTGGGGGAATGGGGGTAGAAGGCAAAGGAGGTGGGGAAAGTTGCTCTTTTTCCTTGTTCACAATCACGGGTGGAGGTGTAGGAAGCTCGGGTTCCGTATAACCTTTTCCACTACGAGTGGTGATTGCTGTCATCTCCCCTCTTGGATTCGCAACGGTGTTACTCGGAAGAGTACCCAAAGAAGAGGGTTGATTACCTTGGAAGAGCGAACCGAGCATATTACGTATGTTGTCCGCTTGAGTGCTGAAAGAGTCTCTCATGTCTGCACGAATATCATTGCTTTGTTTCGCCATGTCATTCCTTAGCTCGGCTCGAATATCGTTCCCTTGTTTCGCCATTTCTCCCTTCAAGTTGATGAATTGACTCTGAAGATTCGTCACCATCTCTCTATTAGTCCTCATGAACGTCTCGACGTCTTGATTCAATGCCATCGGTTGATTGAGAGGTGGAGCTTGGTAAGCTTGAGAATTTCCTTGAGGTGGGTATGGGTTTCTTTGGGATTGATATTGATTGTTAGCACGAGGTTGGGATTGGTTATTTCGGTTATAGCTTTGTTGTTGGTTTTGGTTTGGAGGAGTAAAACCGGGTGGAGCAAGATAGTTGTTTGAACGATAACTTAGCAAGTTACGGTCTCCTTGAGGACGAGCTTGATAGCCTCCCGTGGGATAAGTACCGTATGCCGCGTTAACGTTTTCAGAAAAATTGCCTTGAGTAGAAGGACAATCATTGTAAGAATGAGGACCATACATGTGTCACAAGAAATAGCAACGGCTTTAGCTTGTTGAGTTTGGTTAGAAGCCAAAATTTGCATACTTTTGCTAATGTCAAGAAAAGCACGTTCCATGGCGGACATGTCGGTGGTGGAAGAAGTAGATGAAACATTGACTCTCGGATTAGATCTTGAGGATGCGGATGAATCCAAATTCTTGTGGTGAGTAGTCATGTTTTCAATCAACTCTCTACACTCCTCTGGTCTCCTTTTCATAAAAGTACCACCAGCGGCGGCGTTGATCGTGTCACAATCACGAAAAGTGAGACCATTGTAGAAAGTATCAATGAGAGTGACGGGGAGCATGTTGTGATTTGGACAACGGTCGATCAAATCATTGTATCGTTCCCAAGCATCAAAGAGCGATTCATCATTGTCTTGCATGAATCCACTAATTTGGTTACGAAGGCTCGTGACCATGGATGGTGGGAAGTAGCGCGACAAAAAGCGTTGAGTCATGTCGTCCCAAGTATGAATAGAATTCTTTGGGAGACGGTCAAACCATTTTTCGGCATGGTGAGAAAGCGAGTGGGGAAATAGTTGAAGGCGAAGGTCATCCATAGAAACACCGGGCGACTTCATGCTTTGGGTGATGGTAATGAATTTGTCGAGGTGTTTGTTGGCATCATCATCCGGAATTCCGCGAAATGGGTTAGTTTGCACTTGTTGGATCATGTGATGCTTCAACGAAAAATCCTGAGCCGTGATATGCATCGGCGCAATCGGGCCTCCACGTCCGTTCATCGTAGGTTGGCATAGCTCCTCCATGGTTCGTAGGTCGGGTAAGGGTGGATTATTCATGTTGGGGTGGGGTGGATTATTATTGTTGTTGTGGGGTGGATTATTATTGTTGTTGTGTACACCGACCATGTCTAAATCTTCGAGAGTCTCGGGCTCTGAATAAGACGTTGATCAAGTACGCATACACTAAAAAGAAAATGCAAGATAAAATATTTTTGGTTTTTATAGGTTTTTTTTTAATGTTTTTGTATTTTTGAAAATTTTATATTTTTATGGATTTTTGAAAATTTTTGTGCTTGAAAATAACGTTCCCGAAAGAACGGATCCCAAAATCCAGTTTTTCTCACAAGAAACCGTTGATCCTTACGAAAAGAGCCGGCAGCGGCGTCATTTTAATAACTGATTTTTGGTTAGTTAAAAATGTTGCTTTTGCAAGATCTTTCTTTGTGTTGCTCGTACCCAATTATATATGTTGTTGTTTCGTTCTCGGTATCTTCTCGAATCGATCACGGTTCAAAGTGGAATTGTTGTAATTGGTGACTAAAAAGGGGGAGCTTTTGATCTATATCTACTAAAACGATAAATGCGAGAAGTAATAAAATTAAACTAAGAGCAATTACTGAAAATTAAACTTGAATTAAAATTAAACAGTAAAATACCTAGACTTGAAAAAAAAACAGCTGATTCGGAATAATTGCTTGATCCGGAATATTTGGAATATTTGGCTTATTCGGAATAAATCAACTCATGCGGAATAACCTAAAAAACTGCTTCATTCGAAATGTTCAACCAAACTTCCTTCATTCGGAATGTGCTTGATTCGGAATAAATGTGTTGATCCGGAATGTTTGCTTCATGCGGAATATGCCTTCATCCGGAATAACAGTTGATCCGGAATATTTGCTTGACTCGGAATAAGTGCTTGATTCGGAACAATTAATGGAACACTGATTCGGAACATCAACTGACTCGGAATAAATTGTTTATTCGGAATAAATCACTTGACTCGGAACATTTGCCTCATTCGGAACAATTAACAAAAAAGGGTTGATTCGGAATGTTTACTGACTCGGAACAATAGCTTCATTCGGAACATTTCTTTATTCGGAACATTTTAAACAAAAAGCTTCATTCGGAACTTTTAAGAAAAACTGACTCGGAATATTTGACAAAACTTTGATTCAGAACTTACCTACTCATCTGGAATATTGATTATTCCAGATGAACTGCTGGTTCAGAATAATAAGCTCAAACCCTTGATTCGGAACTATTAATTCATCGGAATCTGGGGATGAGAAACAGTAACAAGAGCGAAGAACAGGGGAAACAACTTGATCACGAATTTAACCTAAATCCACCAAGTTTTTAACCAAAACTTAAACCAATTTAACCACTAATCATTTACTAATGATAATCATCAATCCAAAACAACAAAAACTCAAAACCCACTTACTTTTGAAGATCAAACTCAATAAAATGAAACTTAGAACTTTGAATCAACAAGAGAAGAAAGAAAGATTAAATGGAAACTTGTATTAATGATTAAGATTCAAACAAAAAAAATGGAAAGATTGAACTTACAAGATGGTGGAAGAAATTAAAGAAAATGAAAACCACCAATCTCCTTAAGGGAGTTGGTTCCTACGAACTAGGAAAAGAAATAACAGAAAGAAAAACTAGTCTCCAAATTGTGAATGGGAAGGGTATTTATAGGGCTTGGCTTGGTTTGGTGAGTGGGCTTTCTCCCTTTCTTTTTGTCTTCTCGTCTTTTCAGAAAAGTTGACGTTTTCGATTTCGATTCGGGATTTGTCGACGAATAAATTCAACTCGTCTTTTTAATTTCTTCATTTAATAGACTTGAGTTCTTCGACATATGTAAATCTTCCATCTTTGGTCCTTTTCTTCGATAAATCTTCAAATAGGCCCATCGACTTCAAATCTTTTGCATCTCTTGGATTATAGACTTCGTCTTTTCGTCTTTTTCTTCGATAAAACCCGTGCAATCCCATGTTTTCTTCAATATTTATCCGTTTGGCTCTGAAAACACAACAAACACACAAACCACGCATAATTCCAAACAAATGACATTAAATACGCGTTTTGGTCTTGTTTTAGCAAGAAATAAGTGGTAAAAGGATGGGTGTTTTCACACCTATCACTAACCTAACTAAGTGATCAAGGATTAATATTTTGTTAAAACTCACATTTAATCAAATGTGACAAAAAATTTCAATAAACTTTATTTTTAAGAATATGTTTTATTAAAAAGAAAATGGAAATTTG
The DNA here is from genome assembly GCA_025667525.1 of Glebionis coronaria. Taxonomy (NCBI): domain Eukaryota; kingdom Viridiplantae; phylum Streptophyta; class Magnoliopsida; order Asterales; family Asteraceae; genus Glebionis; species Glebionis coronaria. Next base: position 1,304,638 of record JANFOE010000296.1, read on the forward strand.
AATTTGGCATATTCCAAAAAACATTCCCTTAGGTATATTCCAAAGAATATTTTTTAAATTTGAATTTGGCATATTCTATATGCCAAAAGAATATCATTTGAGGGTATAAATGATATTTCCCCACTAAAAGACAAAAATGCACGAACTCCAAGCCTGAGGTTCCTTAAATGAACCCGCGGTTATTTATTGATAAGGAACCGCAGTGACAATTAAGGAACCGCGTGTATTTATGACCGTTGCACTTTTGCTCTATAAATAGGGGATCATTTCCAACTTTTCTTTCAACCTTTTTTGCACAAATCCTTCTGTTTTCTCACACACCTTAATCCTTGATTGGTATTTTGGTTAATCTTGTTTTAAGATGTGATTCTCTCCTTCAATCCTCTCAAGTGCAAACTAGAAGAACACTTTCATTACCATGAAGTGTTGGGTTCATAACATGATGAAGATCTCTCCTTCTAGATCAAGTCATTGTTTTCCTACTATGTATATGTAGAAGATCCAAGTGTTGGGTTAACTTGGATGTGTTTGTAAGGGTAGAAGATCCAAGTGATGGGTATCCTTGGATTAGGGGTTAGTTGTGTAGATCCAAGTTGTGTAAAACTTGGATATAGTGTTAGAGTAATAGATCTAAGTGTTGTGTGCTTAGATCTATATGGTTTATGTGTTTAGGCCATAAAACACAAGGTTTGTTATGTTAGGCCATAAAACATAACTAGTGTGAAAATTAGTGTAGATGGGTGTAGATTGGTCCTACCTAAGATTAGGACTCGACATTTAGCCTTGTGTCGGAAAATGGTAAAGTAGGCGACGTTGTGTAGATTGGTCCTACCTAAGATTAGGACTCGACGTTTAGTATCGGAAATGTGTAAGCGACATGTATGGTTTTCTCCGCCTTGAAAGGTGTTTTGTTGACTAGTGAAGTAACTCTCGAGTTGGGTACTCGAGGACTGGAGTAGGGCGAACAGGAGCTTCGTGACCGAACCACTATAAATCATCGTGTCGGTACTTTCCTTTACATTTATGTCTTTACCTTTATAGATGTATTTATAGTTGCATACTTGTTGTTGTATGTTGTGTGCATCTCATAATCTAAACATCTAAGTTGCGGAAAAGCTAAGGCTTAGTACGTGTGTGCTTCATGTTTAGGTTATGATCAAGTGTACATCACTTAGTCTAAACATCCTAGTTGCGGAAAAGCTTATGCTTAGCACGTGTGTTCTTAGTTTTTAGACTAATGCTTTATGGACTCTTGATTTGATGTGTTTGTGTGTTTACTTACTTGTAGTATTTACCTTTCAATCAAACACATCTCATATCTAGTCAAGCTTGATCGAGAATTTGATACAAAGGATTGTTTAAGTTTAACATGTATCAATATGTTGCATTCACTGTCGGCGGTTCCTTAAATGGACCGAAGGTTCTTTAGTGATAAAGAACCGCGGGTATGTTTATAGAACCGCGCACAGTGGGTTTAACGAAATGTTTTGAAAATGAACTAGAAACTAGTCAACCCTCCCTTCTAGTTTCTACAACAACCTTTTCCTTCCTTCTATTGCCTCATTCAACATTTCATTTGCACAATTGTAGTTACATATGCAGATATAAGGAACCTTGAAAGTCCCAAATTTATGCCAGTTTGTTAAAACTGTAACTCCTTAACCAAACAATAACACAAGCTATAAATTTTCATCGTTGACTGAATTTGTATCTTCATTGTTGTTGTTGTTGTTTGTGCTTGATTCAAGTGTTATTAGTATCGTCATTTGTTGTTTTAAGTGATAAATTGTGTCTGTTGATGATGTGTGATTAAATGGGCGAAGTTTAATGGTAATTAAAGTGATGGATGATGAATTTTGAAAGTTTTGTAATGGCGGAATTTTGGTTGGTAAGTAAGTTATGGTGGTGGTCAAGGTTAGTTATGATGGTCAACGACAGTTTGTGGTAGTTTGTTCGTAGATGACTTTTCAGGTCAGCTGTTATACCATATTGTCGAAATTAACGTAAAGAGGATTTCATTGGTAGTAAAAAATGGATTAAAAAGTTATCAAATGACAAATGAAGTTGTTACAAGTATTTATACTAGTTACAACACTAAACAAAAATACTAAAGCTACAATACTATTACATCAGTCTAACTAACAAACTACATTACACCATAACTATATAAATTGCTATGATGCTTGAGGATAAACATATGTTGAGTCTTTCATTGTATTCCTGTAGAATTTTTTTGTTTTGAGTTGTTACATAGTTGACTTTTGATTTTATTTTCGTATTTAATTAATGTAATAAGCCATTTAATAGAACTTAAGTTACTTCATATATCTTGGGGGAGAGAGAAAAAGGAGGGTCATGATTGAATATTGTTTAGTATTTTCAAAACGCGTACTTTAAAAGTTTTTATATGTTTAGTACTTAAACTTTTAGATTTGAAGTATAAGCCTTTAAAAGTGAAGGTAAAGATAAACATTATTCACAAATATGGTTCTTAACTTATTATGTGTAATAAAATTACTAGTCATGTAACCATTGTGTTCTTATTAGATAACGCATAAGAATTGGTCGCGTTATTATGGTGCACTTGGCTTGTAACTTGATGATAACTTGAGTGTATAATGAAAACATAAAAAATAAACGATGGAATGTGCGTATAACATGTAATTTGTGACACACGCAATATAACGCTTGAGTATTTGATATTTGAATTTATGTATATACTATATATGGACTTGATTGATGTATCACAACAAGTTAAAGGTGTGCTAGTGATATTTGAATGTCGTCTAGCTAGATTTATTAAAGAAGTTATTCCATATCTTTATACTTTTACAAATTTATGTCATTTTAATGTTAAAATTCGTTTCAATTTCACATTTTTGTTTCAACTACGTATCAAATTATAGTTAAATACGAAAACTAAAACATAAAAAATTGTATGATTAACTATAAAATGATTTTTTTTGTTGAAGATGCTAAGTTATATTAATACCAAAACTTACAAAAGTCACAAAATTCACTTGAGATACGCATATGTGATTGTGATGAGCAAACATACATAACATGAATGTCTATAGAAACCTGACATTAATGTTAGATCTAGATAAGATTTTATTGGATTATTTATAATAAAGATCGTGTTATTGGTACTCCCCACCTAAGAAGATCTTATTCTAATATCACCTATCCTACTATATGTTCTTTTCTCGTTCTTCACAATTGATGAGGTTTGTGAGACTCCCTAGAGAATCCTTCTTCAAAAAGTTTTACAACTTCTCGGACAATGTACCCAGTCTTGTTGATATAGTATAGGCAAAGACTCTGGGTTGTTATCGTTCTCTCGGAGAATATTTTAGGAGGCTAGTATCGAACGTACAAAATGTCTAGAGGTGGGAAGAAGATTATTTTTGTATTTTGTATAAGTAAGTAAAAATATTAGGGTAAATGAGGAGTTTTTTACTAACATTCTAATTAAACTTAAACTAATGTTGTAGAATTTTATCAAGTAGTAAAATGTGTTTATCTAATCATGCATTACTTACTACAATGTGTCTATTAATGTGTTTGCTACTCGTCACATCTTTTTAGTTAAATATTTAAGTGTTTTTGTTTGTATTAATTACAAGTCATATGCGAAACAAATAAACCCTACATAGTGGTACGACGACGTTTACTAGTTTTTACCATCTGGGTGATAACCTCTTATACCAGGAACCATAAATAAATCATAGATCTACTCAATTAACACATGCATTAACAAACACCTAATTGTATCTGTCATAACAAGCAACAAGACTACCATGCAGTTGACGACCCGGTTAAGAGAGTTCACGACCAAGAACATAGATCTACGAACTGAGGCATCATCTATCACCCACGTTTTCCTAAACATATCAACTGTTAAGATATGTGGTTTTCTAGAGCCTAACCTGCACACAATCAAGCCAAGAAGAAATAAACACAAGAAGATCACGTAATAGCTTTCATGCAACCGTAGATAAACAACAAGAAATATAGTTGATGTGTGGCTTTTTACACATTTTTCTTTCTCGCAAAACGGTCTTTTAATGCTTAATTATCATCGAATTTGTGCAAAAATACGTGTGTTTATTTTTTGAATGTGTGTAGGTACATATATCAAGAAAACACAAGACAAAGATCAAGAAATGTCAAAACGGACACGAGATACGAAGAAATGAACAAGACCGAAGTCACGATTACATTTCATGAAAATTTTAAACAATAATCTCACAAAATACCCAAACAACCCTCCCTAATATCCAAAGTTACCAAAAGGCCCCTCGAATATCCTTAAAATACCAAAGGGGATTGTTGAAGCATAGTTTGGTTGGGCCGGTGTTGACGACTCTCATGGGCCGTTCGTCGTCTCCTCGGGTCGTGAGTGTTGCGGCAAACAAAGGTAAACCGGTTAGGAGTGGACCCGAGGTCGGAGCCCCGGGGTCCACCTCCAACGGTCAAGTTAGTATCAGATCGATACGTAGTAAAAGAGGTGTAAATATGAGAGATAACTTGTGGAGTAGGTAGCCCTACCCCTGTATATATATATATATATATATATATATATATATATATATATATATATATATATATATATATATATATATATATATATATATATATATATATATATATTTGAACGACAGTTTGGTGCAGCGGAGTATCTTGCGTGCCACCGAGGCACCAAGTCTCTCGACCCGAGTTTGAATCATCTCACGAAGAGAATATCAACCCCCATGCTAGCCATCCAGTTTCCCATTAAGGGGCTTCAAGGCATTGCGATAGGATTCAAACCCGACTGCCAATTCTGGAAAAGTAAAGTGCCTGTATATATAGTGCTAGGATCTCTTGTAGGATAAGTAAAGTGTGTGGGTCGCAGACTTGTTGGGCCGGGCCCATTCCAGACTATACCCGACATGTCCCCCAGTCGAGTATGATATGGTCCATGATAATGTTATGCTACACTTATTCATGCATCACGCTTACTAAACAACCGCGTGCGGCTTGCCGCTAGGACATCCTTGTTGGTCGTCCGTAACATATGGCCCCACTCGCAATGGGCTACCTTTAGCAAAAAGATGATGGGCTGGGGTTGCGGATAGTGAGCGTAGCCACTATACGTCATCATGTCCCATAGTCTATCATGCGAGTTTGTCACCAATGTTACTAGAATGTTTGGTTTCTCGTTACGTGACGATAAAGACCCCGTAAAAAGAATATGTTTTCTATAGTCGGGTAACACTAGCATTGAAAAGTTATCATTCTTATTAATCCCTAACGTGAGGATGATGAGTAGGTTTGGCGAATGCAGAGTTGGAACCCGCATGTTGCATCGTGAATAGGTTGAAGGCGTACTTCTTGTACCAACTGATGATGCAACATAGTACGAACATTACATTCGCCTTAAGGCAAACAAAAGACGTACTTCTATGGGAATGTAATGCGGATAGTACATCCGTCTTGCGGCCACGAACTTGGATAACGAGTTCCCAATTTTTTACATTTTTTCTTGAACTAAACGTAGTTGATCAAGCTCCGTCTAATCAAGGTCAATCAATGTAAGCTTTGGAAAAGTCACTCCGTGGCCGGGCAAAGTAATAAGCCAGCATAAGGCGTGCTTCCGCGGCGAGGTGACGAGTCAACGAAAGGCTTACTTCCGCGACGAGCTATGAGCCAGCGGAAGGCTTACTTCCGCGGCAAAGACAATGAGCCAGCGGAAGGCGTACTTCTAAGGCAAAGACAATGGGTGTACGTCCGTGGCGAATGAATAAGCCAACTGAAGAGATATTTCCGTTACAAAGGAATAAGCCAACGGAAAAGATACTTCCGTGGTAAAAGAATAAGCCAGCGGAAGGCGTACTTCCACGATGAAGGAATAAGCCAACGGAAGAGATACGTCCGTGGCGAAAGAATAAGCCAACGAAAGAGATACTTCAGTGGTAAAGGAATTAAATACTTTTTGTGATGTTAACCTGTCAAGTCACCAGGTCACATATTCAACCACCAAATTGATCCGGTTGTGTCACCGGATAACAAGTTCGAACACTGGATCAACGCGGTCGAGTCACCGGGCACGGGTTCGACCACCAGTTCAACCCGGCCGAGTCACCGGGTTACCGCTTCGACCACTGAGTCATTTAGTATATCGTTAACTATCTAGGTAAATTCTGAGTCACGAGTTCGACCATCAAATCAATTAACATATCGTCGTTAGACAATTTTGTCGTTATGCGTGAATAATCATCAGGAGTGTACATTAAACTTTTGAGCCCATATCCCCAACTTAGTACAGTACTAGTCGAAGGCCCAGAGCCATACCAAGCCGACCCGTTGTAGCGAGGAAAACCCCTTTTCTTCTTGATAGCCTGCCTTCTGGAAATAACCCTCGAAAGATCAGCAGCAATGGCTTCATCAAGTGGTGCACGAGATTTGCAGAAAGATTTAGAAGCCAAAGCCAATGATCTCAGCAAAATCCAAAAAGGTAATAAAAATATTTAATTTTTAATAGTACCAACCAACCAATTATAACATTTTTGGGATTTGTTTTTTTTTTTACAGATATATCAAAGAACCATCAAGTCAGAAAGAAGTACACTATTCAACTTGGTGAAAATGAGCTTGTTCTTAAGGTCCTTTTTTTTCTGTTGATTTGTATTGTTTTTTTTAATATATTGGTTTTGGATTATTTAGGGTTCTTGAATGATTTCATATGCACCCGGCTTATCGGGGCTTCAGCTTAAGCTTTGTTTTGTTACACAGGGAAGTTTTTAAGGTCATGTCTCCATAAGCCCAACCCCATAGAAAAGGGCTTATGGGGGCTTATAGTTAGCTAAATTACTTAAATGCCCTTTATATATATAATGAATTATCACGCAAAAGCTGGAATGTTGAATTTATTTATTTTGATGTATTTTTATGCCATTTTATATTAATAAAAATATAAGCTTCGGCTTATAGTATAAGCTCAAGCTCCCTAGCCCCAGCTTAAGCTCATTGCGTCAAATGTACCCTTAATGGTGGCTGTTCAAGGTTGAAACCTTTTAAGGATCAGTTTTAACTAATTGGGTTTTAGTTTAAAATTTAATAGTGATGGTGGTAATTGCACCGTTGAGTTAATTGCTATTTTGAGTTTACAAAAAAGATGCAAAATTGCAGCAGCAGGTAGTATTCTTATGGGTTTTATTGAACCTAGTGATAATTAGTTCATCAAGGTAGAATCTTTATCGGGTTTAAGTTAGAAATGCAAAAAAGAATAATGTCAGGTGTTAGTTTTGAGTTTATAAAAAGATTTATGAAAACGTTGCGAGAGGTAGCAATGTACTTATGTACTTTTATTTCGTTATATGTGGGTGTTTAGGATTGCGTTTGCAAGATGGGTATCGATTTCAAGGACAGAAAATTTTCTGTGAACAAATGAGGCCTTTGTTAAGCTGTCTGATTTCTCCTTATGATTGGTATTTGGGAGGAGGTTTAAAATATATAAGCTTTTTTTTTGTTGGTTTCGACTTTAGGAGTTAGTTTGGTTGATTTTCGTCATTCATAGGTTGCTAGAATGAACTGATGAAGTTTGGTATATCTGGTGGTTGGTCATGATTTTGTGTCTCAACATATATCTTGTTCCAATTTATAGCGATGGAGGATTGGGTTTTTTACTTCTGTAAAACTGAAAGAACGTCAGTTGATATCGTTTTATTAGTGTCCGTCAGTTGGTTATGGGACTGTTTCAACAAAGCAGCTGTTTTCTATTTCATTTCAAATTTAGAAGACAAAAAGATCTATTTGTTTAATTAGTTTATGGCATTGATGTTTTAGTGCTGTGGAAGGTATTACTATCCTACTTTCCTCACAACTATTTTAATTCAACTTGGATTCTTATATATCAATGAACTCCTTTTTCGAAAAAGAAAAGGATAATCAGTTTTGAGTGTTTAAACGAAACTGATTATCTGATTGTTTCAAGGTGAAAAATTAAGTTTTGAATAGCTAGTCTGGAAGTAGCTTATCCAAACTGATTATTACAAGCACATAATCAGTTCTTAAGCACACTTCCAAATAATGTTATAAATCCCGAATTATTTCTAAGCGAGAATCATAGAACACTGATTTGGATGAATGATTTTTGTAATGCTGTTAAAGTTGGATGATTTGATAGTTGTCTTCACACAAGCTGGATGACTCCAGTACGTTTTATAAGTCTAGTGAACAATTAGAATCGAGATGAATTGGAAGAGTTTTGCTATCTAATATCCTATCGCAATATGCTATAGCAAACGTAAACCTTGTTAATCAGTTACTCATCTCCTTCACCGTCTAGCTCTCTCCATTGAAGTATCTGATACTTCAGTCCGGACTTGTATATGGAAAAAGTGATTGAGTATGTTTTGGCTATTTTAATGTTTAAGATTGAAACATAGTAATGATTTACTTCAGTAAGGGCCGTAGTATCACACTTTTACTTTATTCTAAGTTGGTTTGAAAGTCATTGATCAGAGGGTGTTTGGGATTGCCTTTGCAAACTGATTTTGTGTTTTAAAGAATGGAAACTTTTACTTGAGGGAATCTTTTCTAAAATGTTTGTATTCATTTTATACAATTCACGATCCAAAACTCGAGCTTGATTAGTTTCATATATCAAGCTCGAAATCGATAAATACTCGGCATATGAAGCTCGACTCAAGTTGATTTTTATGAAAAAAAGAAACTACATGTATGTGAAAGGGTAAAGGTTTAATTTAGTCGAAGCTCGATAAGGCTCGTGAGCTTCGCGGGCCGAGTATTCTAGAGCTTGATTTCGACTCAAAAGTCTACCCGGGTAGCTTGAGCCCGTCTCGTTTAATTCGAGTAGTTTACAAGTCAATCTCGAATAGCTCGCGAGATGTCTCATCTCATTTACACAATTATACCTCTAGTAGGAAGCTAGAATGAGGTTTGGTACTTCAGTACTTGAGAGAAGTCTAGTTTAAGTACTAAATTAATGGTTATTTGTTGGTAACGATTTTAAGATTTAGTTTCATTGGTCCTTGTCCTTCCATAGGTAGCTAGAATTAGTATGATATAGTTGGTATATTGCTTTGTTTTCGCGGACATATATTGTCTTAAAGCTTATAGTTTTGGAGGATTGTGATTTTTTGAATAAATTTTATTTGATTTTGTTTTACTACCACGGTCTGTCATGGGCAAGGGTTATAACAATACATCATTTGTGCAACAATGTAAAATCTTTTTTAATGGTTTTGTATGATTTTTTTCAAGGGTTCCAACAATGGTTTTAAATTTCAAGTGATATACAAAACCATAGAGTTGAGTACATGTCAACATCTCTATCTGTTGCTGTTGATCTTACTTATCCACTTCACCCTTTAGCTCTCTCCGTGTAACTATCTGATAGTTCATTTTACTAGACTTGTAGTTGCAAAAAGAAAATAGCATTTTATTACTAAAGTTTGGGTTTCAAAAGATGTGAGAGAAGCCATTATATAAAGAAAGATATGAGAAAAGTAAGTAATCTTCTGTCTTAGTTGCATTCATGTTTAACGTTTTATTTTTATTTTTTTATGTTTGTATAGGAATTGGATCTATTAAACGAGGATGCAAATGTCTACAAATTAATAGGACCAGTGTTGGTGAAGCAGGATCTGGCGGAGGCAAATGCAAACGTTAAGAAGAGAATTGAATATATTTCGGCTGAATTGTACGTTTACCACTGTGTTCAATACTATTTGTAGCTTGAACGGTGTCTGTTTACTGAACTAAATCACTAATGATTGTTGATGTATGTTTTATGCAACTGGCCATACAACAAGTCATGATCTTTCAAGATCAAACACGGGAAAAAAACTATCGTCATAGATCTGTCATTAATATTCGAAAAAAAAGAAAGATGTATAAACAATAATGTTATAATCTCTCTTTGTTTCGATTGAGAAATACGAAAAACGAATCATCTAACACACCTACCCGAGATCTCTTAACAAGATCTTGAAGACTCAACCTTCTGCTTTAGTATCGTGCCTATTAAGCCACTTTATATTATCAGGTTACTGCAAGCAGACAATATCATGGTATATAAACCCATTTGAGTCTGTTGCATTCCCTCTTAGCATTTTGTAGACTACATGTTTACAATAAATAGTTCAGTGTTTTGATATGAATTTGTTTCTATGTAATTATCCACAACAGGAAACGTCTGGATTCAACTGTTCAGGATCTGGAAGAAAAGCAAAATAGCAAGAAAGAGGCGGTTAGTGACCCTTTCTCTGTTCATGCTGTCATATATCGTATGTGCTGGTTTATTTATATGTTATAACGTGGTGGTATCATTCATATAAGAACCGTGTCTTAAGTGAACTGCTCTAGTGTTTAAATAGGATGCCGGTCAACTTCAGATATAACCTTATATTGGTGTTATGCCTACTTTTTCTGATAATTAGCAAGTTGCTATCAAGAAATGCCTATAGTATTTAGTAACAGAGAATTCTACCTTCATGCCGAATATAAATGTACACCTACTAACATGGGCGGAGCCACATAGAGACCAAGAGGGGCTTTGGCCCTCCCACAATCTTATCACTTAGGCTTCATATGTTTTTCTAAAAAATCCTCTTATTACCTCTTTTGTCTGCAAACCTCTGAAGCGCTCAGAGGTATTTTGTTTGTTTTTTTGCAGACATAAGTGCTAAAAAGCACTTATCACCTCTTCAATCTTGCAACATAAACTTTCACTTCTTTCCTCTTCTTCTCACTTCTTCTCATTTCTTCAACACACACCGCCCACCATCACTTTCAATATTCATTTGCATTTTTTTATGTTTTTATACTTTTTATACCGAAGTGATCCGTTTCGTATATTTTGCGTTTTATATACGGTTTTTTACGTTTTTGTTTATTTTGCACCTTTTCGTACGTTTTTCTACGGTTCCGTTCGTTTTTGTTCTGTTTTTTTACGTGTTTATACGTTTCGTTTGTTTCATTTTTCTTAAGTTTTATACGTTTTCATACATTTTCATTCATTTTTTTACGTGTTTGTACATTTAATACGTTTTTGATGTTATTATGCGTTTTCATCGCTACAAAAAAGGAACAAAAACGTATGAAGAACGCATGAAAACGTAAAAATCAGACAAAAATGTATGAAAACGTAAAAATCGGCAAAACGTACGAAAACATTCAAAAACACTAGTGAAAAAGATAAAGAGAAAAAATAGGAAATAAGTACTTCAATAGTGTATAAAAAACAAACGTTTTTTTCTGTGTAGATGATGACTTTAGATGCACCTCTTCTTCTGCAGACATGGTTTGCAGATGAAGAGGTAAGACCTCTTAAAAAACAAACGAATCCTTATTGTAACTTTTAATACTTTCATTTAATAAATTTTCTGTTTTATATTTTGGCCCTTATACTTTCTACAATATTCGGTTCTGTCCCTCCCTCAATAAAATTCCACGCTCCGCTACTGCCTCCTTAGAACCTTGTGACTGCTTTTAATGTGTATTCTAAAAACCTACTGTTTCTTTTTCTAGAAAGGCAACTTGAATAAATAAATAAATAATCCAGAATGAGTTGGACTATCTATAAATTTCACAATGGAACATTTGGGATTTTTTTACTAAGACTAAATTGGCTTTTGAACAACATTTCTGGAGCACTCAAATAAAAAGTCAATTTTTTTCTCATTTTTGATAACTTGTAGTCAATAACATGCTTCACCAAAACGTAACCTCTACACAATTTGATTGCTCGTCCTTGGAACTTGGGTATTAACATTTCTCGATGTGTTTGTTTTGAGTTCTTTCAACAATTATCGGCACAGGTAATGTAATGAGGCTTACACTTCAAATAGACATTTCAAGCTATGCTAGACATTTGGTCTTTAGTAATGAACTAACTTATGCAACCTGAGAGAAATCACAAGGATTCTATCAAGTAACTTCATGATCAACAACAAGTATGATTAACATTGAGGTGCTTTTGTTAAAAAAATTTAAAACCAGCGTGTAAGTACCATCTAAGACAAGAATGTGATGTTTTCAAGATAAAAGCTGTATATGCATTCAAGTTGGTGCCAAACACTTAGTAGTAGCATTCTGATCCGAAACTACGAGGGCCTCCTAAATGTTGGTGTTGAGGAGATGCTTTGCATGAACCCCGTGGATTAGTGATGAAGCTCGTTGCGGCTGTCATGGTACCCAAAGATAAATTATAAGAGATAGATCGGCTGGTACAAAGCTGGAAAAAAATTAAAATTATTGATGGATGAAATAGCAACTATTTCAGTATAAACTCAATTAAAACTTGTAAACCAAAATTAAATACATGATAGAATTGGCAAAGTCCCCATTGACTTACGAATGGTGTAACCATTACGGTTATCTCTAATGGGTAAAAATATCAAGTTATCAACATGGTTAGGTTACAGAGAACTGGTCAAATGACTCCAATCACAAATTTACCATTATATGAAGTCTAGAAGACTAGAATGGATGTTTTCGTAGTCTGATCGAGACCACTGCAAGTTCACATTTTATGCTATACTATTATAGCATGCAATGCAGTTATTATTCCCACTTTCTTTTTATATGAATTCTTCAAATCTAGTGTGTGAGATTACAAACAACAGATTGCTATAGGTCACGGAATACTTGGGTTTTAGGAACAGCTGAATAGGACTAATGGAGCCAAGCAAAATTTAAATGTTCATATTGACTATATTTTATATGATCACATGTATATTATTATACGCAAAAGGATTAACCGTCGATGGGAACTTCTGCACATGGGAGAGATGATATTTCTTTGTAGGAGTGTATAGCAAATACTCTTGGACAGGGTACATTTGGCACTACGGACATATTGCAAACATACCTTATAAATCCTAATATATGCTACACTCATCATTAAGTTGGAGCATGAATATTAGTCATGCTAATTACCATGATATCGGTTCTTTAGTCAGCTGGCTTGGGAACTATCGTAGCATGTGTCACAGATTTCTTATCACACTGCCCCACATCAATCTACATTGTGTTTGGTCCCTAACGAGTCAGACACGGACATATCATGGTGTCTAGCTTCTAGAAGAAATTCTATAGAATGGCCGAATTACGTAACGGGTCAAAGCGGGTTCAGGTTGAGCCATGCCTTCTCAGTGTGGTTCAACACGGGCTGAGCTTGGTTGAACCACAAAATTAGTTGTAAATGAATGCGTCTATTATTGCATTTAATAGTTGTACTACTATAGCAATATGACTTTTTTTTGTTACTTGGTGCCCCTTTATAAAGTTTACCAGGGTGTTATGTAATAGGATGGATACTATACCAATGGCTGAAATCAATCCTATAATAATGGTTTGATACTTGTTAACTAAACACGTATTGTGTTATGCATCCTTGTTGGCCCCTCTTTGAGGTTGTTTGGCGGTGACTATAAATTTTTTATTGTTGTTCAAAAGAGAAATAGTGCTGCTAAGCATGGTAGAGCTGCAAGCTAAGCAAAAAATGTTCTTTATGTAGGATTGTAGGTTGTTTTGAGTTTTTTTTGTTTATAGTTTTAGAAGCAGTTTACGCCTTTACGGTTTTAGTTAACTTTCGTTTAGTGGCATTCTTAATATGGAGAGTAGATTGAAAACAATGCACACATTGTCCTTCGTTGTTTTGGCTGATCTTGAATTTTTTTTTCCATGTCTTACCTTGTACCGTTTTTCATTCTTTTAGTTTTCCTTTCCAGTTATAGGGTGATGATTCTTGCCTCATAGTATAATCAAACCATTCAGATATATGCAAAACATCTTGATTTGACTAGTCACAAGATTAAGTTTAAAAACTTTATATAGAATAAATCAACCGCAAGTGTTGATTGATCAGAATAAATTGGTTAAAGTTGAAGTTAAGGAAAGGAAAATTTAGTGAGGAAAACTGGGATTTAAGTGTTCACTGTGTAGAAATTCATAATGGCCGGAAAATTTTTCTTGTCATAGATGAAAGATGCGGGAGATACTTGAATGGGAAAGCGTGGCCCATAACCTTATTCGTATTAATATATCTTCATTAAATCACATTACTAACATTATGACTTCATTGTTCATGTGTTCTATGCACTATCTTTTCTGCATCATTGTTGTCCCCTTCTTTTACGTTGGAGTTAACGAGTCAAATGATAAATTTTATCTGCTGAACTATAAGAGTTGATGGCTGTTCAAATTGATGGTATTTGACCATGATTTTCTTTCCTGTTAAGAAACCTGATATTGCTGCGTGTCTGATGTAAACATAACCCATGTGACACATTTTGTTTGTTTACCTGTTTGAGATAAAAACATAACCTGCCTGTTTTTAAGTATATAGGTCATTTAGATGTAGAAGACTATGATGTTTTGATAAGCATCCAAGATTCCAAGTATCTGACAGACTAAAAAAAAAACTTTATTTGCAGATTTTCAAGTTACAGCAAAGGATTCAGTCGCTTCAGGCTGGAAAAGCGAAGGCATAAAGGGATTAAAATCACTTGGTTATCCTTTATGTTGGTTGTGTTGGGTTTAACTTCTCTTTTTGATTCAAACTACAACTTTATCTGCTCGTTGTCAAGAGATGCATCCGTCCTGCAAATTAGAAATGTCTTCCATCTTTGTCATCTTGTAAAATTCTGAGAATGTTACATGTAGGCGAGGTTGATAGGATATATGCTCAACTAGCGTGTAATATTTGTTTTTCTAGTACTATACTTGCCTGTCTTTATTATTGGAATGTTAAAATTCCATGGTAAAAGGTTCAATTTCCTTCAATGTCCATGCTATAAAGATATTTATGGGGTATGAAATCCATTGAATGTGTGTCAGTACTCAGTAATGGAAGCAGATTCATGTTAACATGTTGGTAATTGATTCTTTGTTAAAAACATGTTTGGAACCCTCTCTTTTTCCCCCTTTCAAATAAATCGAAATGATTGAAGTTTTTCTATTATCGTTTGGTAGACATCTTTTATTCTCTTACTATTTTTAGTGTTTGCAAAACAAGGTCTATTAATCGTTACAGGGCCATCAACCTTGCCGATTAATGTACAGGCGATTAGTGGCGGTCAAGGGAGGCTAAAATTGCCGAAAAGCTGTAAATCTTGCCAAAATACCGAAAACTCACTATAAACTTGTGCTTATAACTTATAATAACTAGTTATAAAACCTGCAAATCTTGTTGAAATACCGAAAACTCACTATAAACTTGTGCTTATAACTTATAATAACTATTTATATGTATGATAAGTTGGATTTTAAGAATAGTAATGCCGAAAATACCTAAAACTTGTTAGAAATCCCCAAAACTTGTCGGAAAAACCCAAAATTTGCTAAAATTGCCGATATAATTAAAATCACCAATTAATCCCGCCTATAACGATTACAAGCTACAAGGTAATCAACCGGCCGACTAACAATTCATGATTTTTGCAACCTTAGTATTTTCGACAAAATATAAACAAGCAATATCGTACATAAACCATACTTCTCTGGTATTTTAGACGGTAAGAATGATACGCAGTGTTAGCAACTACGAGTCTAGGATGTATGACTTGTATATAGTGTAGTTGACATGCCGATATCACATCACAATGGCATCTTGCCCTTCGCTAAAACCATGAGCCCATGTCAAAACCATGCTTTTTAGTTTTGTTAACCTACATCATCATTTGCATTACAAATCTTATAAACCCAAAAGTGGATATCCCTTGTTAAAGTGATATTTCATGCTTAGCAGCTAACAAGAATCGTAGGATTCATAGTTCAACATGGAGAAGTAAATTGATCCCACGAAATATTTTGGATGCACATTATAACTTTCACTTAGCAGAATGATAAAGGTTTGATGTATTGAATTTGCAGCAACTAAAACTCTACAATTAATCTGTGTCAAAAGTTCGATTTACACTCTTATTTTAGCATAAACCTCATCAACCGTATATGATTTTGGAAAATCATATATGATCCGTGATATGAATCATATATGATTTTCTCAGACAAAAAAAAAAAATTTCGTCGAAAATTTATACATGTGCCCTCTAAAAAAAGATGATTTAATTCTAGTTGTAATAGTGTAAATTTTTTGTCACTTGACGATTTATCGTTTATGAGATATTTTTTTTTAAATAAGTGAAAAGTGAGGTTAAATAAATATGATTGGTTGATATGTTTTATGCTAAATTAAAAGTTTACATTGATCTCAACCTATTATTCTGTAAAATGGAACGTCAGGTTTGGTTGGATAACAAGTTCGCGTTGACACGGGTCACAATATGCCAGTTTAGGCTGGGTTGATCCACAAACACTATCTTGTCTATTTGACCATTTTTCTAATTTGTAGTAATAAATACTAATGCTACTGTGATTACAAAGACAATCTTTTCACAATGGCTATGTTTGGCAAAACTTGTTGTAAGCTGTTAATTGTAAGCTGTAAGCTGTTAACTGTTAACTGTAAGCTGTAAGTTGTTTGTTAAAAAACTGTTAATTTTAATAAAAGTGTTTGGTATATTAGCTGTTAACTGTAAATGTAAGATGTAAAATGATTTAAAAGGACATATTTTAATAAATTATAATATGAATGGAGTTTATATCAGTAATTTACAGTTTTAACAGCTCTTGACAATCTAAAAAGCTGTATGGAACAGCTTTTTATTTAAGAGCTATTTGGTTAAAATAAACAGCTAACAGCTCTAAAAGAATGTTTTGCCAAACAGAACTATTAGATTATTTTTTTACAAAAAAAACTAACAGCTCTATAAAAGCTTTAGAAAAGCTCTTACCAAACGAACCCAATAATAAACTTTTTAGGCATAGCTTTTCAATAACAGACTATGTGGATGCCTTATAGCTGACTTTTTAAACTTAACCCATTTGCTATGTTGGAGATATATGAAAACATATTGAACCATTGATAAATAGGTGAGTAAAAATTATTATTAGGTTAATTTTTTAAATCTTTTCCATTGAACATAACCGAATAAAATATAAGTGTGAGATAGGTACATCATGGGCCCTTAGGCAAAATATAAAATAAAGGCCACGGGCCTGATAAATTCTTATACAATAATGCTAATACTCTCCTGCAGTTGTTATTTGAAGTCTTCAGACGTTCAAACTAGAGCGAAAATCAAAAAATAATGCAGTAGGAAGTCCCTTGATAAAAGTATCTGCGTACTAGAATCGAGACGAAACATGAAGTACACAAACCTGACCAGATGGAACATAATCACGGACAAAGTGAATATCCTATCTCAACATGCTTAGTATGCTGATGTTGAACATGATTAGTAGATACATACACAACACTAACATTATCACAGTAAACCGGAGTAGCAGTAGTAAGAGGAGCATGAAGCTCAAGCAGTAAATTTTGAATCCAAGCGGTTTCAATAATAACATTTGCAAAACCGCAATATTCAGCTTCAATACTAGATCGAGACAACGTGACTTGTCTCTTGAACAAGACAACAGGTTATCACCAAGGAACACACAATACCCGGAAGTGGACCGACGAATAACAGGGCAACCAACCTAATCAACATCAGTATACGCAATGAGATGAAGAGTAGATGAAACATGAAGTTGCAGTCCAAGGTCGAGAGTCCCACGAACATAGCGCAAAATGCGCTTTAAAGCAGTAAAATATGGATCACGAAGGTCATGCATGTAAAGACAAACCTACTGTACAACATAAGAGATATCTAGACGTGTGAAGGTCAAATACTGTAGAGCACCTGCAAGACTACAATATAAGGTAGGGTCACTAACTGGGTCACCCTTAGAACCAAGCTTGGACTTAGTATCCACAGGGGTACTACAAGGGTTACAATGCTACATGTGTGCGCGCTCAATTATTTCCTCTGCAAATTTAGACTGAGATAGAAAAAGTACAGACTTTGATCGCTGTGCAGATATACCAAGAAAATAATTGAGAGAGCCAAAGTCAGTCATAACAAACTCATTGTGAAGTATATTGTAATAATACGCTATAGAAGAGCTGCAGATGAACCAGTGAGTACAATATCATCCACATATAACAAGAGATAAGAAATATATGAACCCTGATGATAGACATATAATGACGCATCGGTTTTGCTGTGTTTAAAACCAACGCGTGTAATGAAACTAGCAAACCGCTGAAACCATGATTTAGGGGCTTGTTTAAGCCCATATAGCGAACGCTGCAAATGACAAACATAATCAGGGTGCTTACGTCAACAAATCCTAGTGGCTGATGCATGTGTCTCAGATAACTGGACATGAAGAAAAGCATTCTTCACATCAAGCTGATGAATTGGCCAATCATGATACTGCCAAACTTAAGACTGTGAGAATAGTGGCCGGTTTAACAACCCGACTAAAGGTCTAATCACAATCAATCCCCTGCTATCGAATACGGCCGTTTACAACCAACCTATCCTTATACATGCTCAAAGAACCATGTGCATTAAACTTATGCATGAAAAGCCACATTGATTGAACACTATTAATGTTAGCTGGACGAGACACAAGAGCCCACGTTCTGTTAGAAATCAAAGCATTATATTCATCAACCATAGCCTTTTTCCAATTCGGGTCATTGAGGGCATGTAAGTGAGAGCGTGGAAGTAGTGAAGTAGTAGTGACATGAAAATTCATACGTTGAAGAGGTTTTGAGATATCGGCTTTTGCATGTGTGACCATGGGATGCATATTAGTTATAACCGGAGATTGTATTTGTGTAGGCAAATTTGCATGGTCCAAATATGGTGAAAATGGTGGTGGTGAATTCGTAGGTGGGTTGTGGGTTTGTGGTGTAAATGGTTTGGTTGTGATGGGTTGTTGGGCATGTTGTAATGATTGGTCGTTATTAACGGTTTGGGATGATAGAGGTAAGGGTTTAACGAGCTCTTGGGTTGTGGATATATTAGATGAATCTTGGGTAGTTGTTTGTCGGTGTGTAAGGATGGTACAGGGCCAAGACATTGAGATGTGATAGTGGAGTGGTTTGTTGAAGGTAGAAAAAAAATCATAAATAAGGGGCGTATCAGTGTCATGGAGCCGAATGAAATTGTTCTTTATCAAAAATAACATGCCGAGAAATGATTATTTTATTAGTTGATAGGTCAAGGCATCTATACCCATGATGTAAGGCAGGGTATCCAATAAATACACAAGTAGTGGAACGAGGTTAAAGCTTATGATAAAAAATATATGAGGATAACAAAGGCATCCAAATACATGTATCATAAGTAGGTTATTTATTATAAAGCTTAGTAAATGGTGTTTCACTATTAGTGGCGGTAGAGGGAATGATATTTAAAAGGTGAGCGACCATGTTAAGAGCTTCAACCTAATATGATGGAGGTATGTGTGCTTAAAAAAGTAATGTGCGGGTAATATTATTAAGCATGCGTAATATACGTTTAGATTTGCATTTTATTGAGAAGTTTCGGAATGAAAAGTGAACTGTATGGCATGTTGGTTCAGAAAAGGTGTGAAAGCGGGAATTTTCATACCCACTCCCGTGGTCCTATTGCAAAGCTTTAATGTCTACATTAAATTGGTTATTCACATATTCACGAAAAGTAATAAAGGTGTCAAACAAAACGGAATTATGACGCAAAGGATCCAAACACAGGGGCGGAGCCAAAAATAATTTTAAGGGGGGGGGGGGGGGGGGGGTGCATTTTTTTTGTCTAATAAGTTATAGCCAAAAAAATGCTAGTATTAGCAAAACTAAAGATGTCTGATTCATGCATTTATCTTCGGAAATTACAACATATTTCTTGAACACAAGTTAATACTACAATAAATCATGCATAATATAAAAATAAAAAAGTCTACAAACGAAAGAAAATTTCAAAACTATATACAGTATAATGTTGCACCCACGTGATTCCTACCAAACAAAAGTTAAGTAGCTTTTCTCTTTTCGAATTACGCGCCACCATCAATTACTGTTAATATTTTATGTTACATCATCTTCTTCAACGTTTCTTTCGCCACCAAGCCCAACAACTTTGCAACAAATCTGCTGTTTTTATAACTAACTATATAAATATCAGATTTTAACTTTCGATTTATTTACTTCCGACACTTTCTAAGGGGGAACATTACGAAAACATCTCAAAATTCGAAACTATTTGAACTATAAAGTTTTCCGATGGGGGGCACGTGCCCCTCTGCCCCCCCTGTGGCTCCGCCTCTGTCCAAACATAATGAGAGAAATGATCCAAGTTGATAACATAACATTTAACTCCACTCTCACTCAGATGTACGCTTTGATGTTGGAAATAGAATAGGCTTGATCAATCGGTTGTTGTTGATCTCTCCATGATGCTATGACAAGATATACAATGCATTTTAAGAAGTAAAAGAAAGAGAGCGACAGTAGCACTGATCTGGCAGGCGACAGAAAAAAATTAGGTTTTTTTGGGAGAATCTTGGTGGCCCTGATACCATACTATTAGGTTAATTCCCCATGCATTTTTCATTGAACATGACCGAATATAAATACAAGTTTAGGATAGGTACATCATGGGCCCTTAGGCAAACATCTAATAAAAGCGACGGGCATGATAAATCATTATACAATAATTCTAATAAAGTTTTCACTCTTGATTTGTCATTAACGGCCCTGAAGTCTAGTTTTCTCTCCTTGTTAGTCCATGAATATGTAAACTTCATATTCAACACTTTAAGCGCATGAGGGAAAACAACCTTCTTCAAACTTAACATTTTGCAGTTCGATGTTCAATTTCTTGTTTTGCTTTATCACCGATGCAAAAGGGAACTTTCTTATACAATTCGGTATTCCAGTATGTTCCATTGACAACTTATCAAGTTCTCCTGTAACGTAAAAATCAGCATCAGGTTAGAGCCTTATATGCATATAGAGATAGATATAGCTATAACATAAAAAACCCAATTTGGTAAGAGTGATTACTATAACAATGTCAGTTCTCTTCCTTGATGCCATCAAGTCCATATAGTATTCTTTCTCCATTCTTTACTTAAAATTCGTAGCACACATCTTAAATAATTGCTTCAAACAATCAATAAATCGTTGTACAAAACAAAATAAATCACAAGACACCGTTAAATGAACCTATGAGAACTTTGGATAAGGAAAAAGTATATATAATGATGATGCAAGCAATAATATAAATGTAACAACCGACCATAACTTTTTGCTTATTATGATGTAGAAGTTACATTTGACAAGCACCCCGTTCCTTCTATATGTAAAAGCTATCACGTTCTGTTCAAGCAAAAGAAGAATTTTTTTCAAAAGGGGAAGTAACAGAATTTATAACGTCTAACATGAAATAAAGCTAGGCATAATAAAAAACTAAGTGTTTTAACTTTTAATAAGTAGTACACATAGGTTGGTTTAAAACATGATATAAACATATGTGAAAAATCACCAGTCTTTTTAAACACCTAAAACATCATATTTACAAGCATGAATGGTAATACACGTAAACATACCTTATCATCTATCATTTGCATCACTGCATTTTCCTGCAAAATTTTCTCCGATATCATTCGCCCAACAAAGTACCTGATCAACTGAAGCACATAACATAAAATATTATTTCTAGTTAATCTGTGTGTGTAAACAATGTTAACAAGCTGCATTGTTACACTTGTAGCTTAGACAACTAGGATCCCATAAAACCAGTGTTCTCGATATCATCTTGTTGCATATTGGTGCATCACGTATTTGAAATTATTAATAAATATCCCTTGTGGTGCACTTGGTTGTTAAATTATAGGATTAATATACTTGTCCATCTTAATGAAAGAGTGCAAAGTAAAACCACAAACCTTATCACCAAATGGCTCTAATCGCAAGGTCTCTTCACTTGGTTGTTTGTTCACTTCATCTTTTATATGATATAATCTAAGATATGCAAAACCAGTAATTACCAGTCAAATTATTCAACTTTCAAATACTAATAAGTGCAGACAAAAAATACTCGGTAAGTCTACTTCTCCGCCTCATATTTTTTTTCCGCCTCATATTTTTTTTCCGTCCCTAAATGCATATTGCGAAAATGTTTGCGGAAAATTATTTTTTTTTAAATCTTGGACATTATTTAATATATGCATTTGTTACAGATATACTTTGCGTTTTACTTTCGTAACGAGCTAAAATATGTTCAAAAGGGAGTTAATATGAATAAGATATCGTATCTCTAAGTGAGACACATGAAATATAAAAATTGGAAAAAGAGAAATGTTCCACATCTCCCAAAACATGAAGTGAAAATGTGTTTATAAGGAAATCATGCTTTCTATATTCAAAATCTCCGAGGTAGGTTTCAATCCAACGCTTACGTGTGTGCGTGCAGAGGTGCAAAAAACGTATTCTGGGTTAAAATGAGTTTGAAGCTTTTTAACTTGTGCGAGCCCCCACACATGCAATTCTGAAAGTTTGCCTATGTGTATTTTTTTCTGATTTAGGTTTCATTTTCCAACACTTACGTGTGCACACAGGGGTGCAGAAAATGAGATTTCTGGACCAAAATAGCACAGGGGTGCAGAAAATGAGATTTTTGGACCAAAATAAGTTCGCAGCTTTTTAACTTGGCACGAATGCAGCTCTGAAAGTTCTCCTACGCCCCTATCTTTTTGTTGTTGATTCGGGTTTCCTTTTCCAGTTTTCAGTAACCTATTTTAGTAACAACAAATGCACGAATGCAGCTTCGAAAGTTCGTATATGCGCCTATCTTTTTGCTGCTGATTTAAGTTACCTTTTTCAGTTTTCTTTAAACTATTTTAGTAACAACAAATGCACGAGAACATGTGTAATAACAAATGGGTAAAAATGTTAATGATGCGTACTTATTAAAAAATATTTTTATATCAAGTTTTAAATTTATAAAACTCGTTCTACCAACAACGCACTTATGAGTAGAGAACCTGGCCGTGTGAAGTATTGAAATGGTAAATCTGAGGTCATTCTAAGGAGCTAAGTGTCAATTTGATTTGTCTGAAATGTCACGAGAAACAATAATAATAGTAATTAAAACTAATAACATAAAATAAATTGTGAAATTAAATTAGCAAAGATAGATCGATAAGAGAAATTTACTGGCCTAGCTACTCTATTATTATCTAGTTGTGATTAATGTTATCTAGGTATTAATTACTTAACAGATATGCTATGCGCATGTTAGACATGACTTCGACTTCTAACAATTACAGGTAGGAATTCAAGTTAACGAGCATGCTGCATAAATTACTAATAAACTAGTGTTTATGTCTAACTGTTTAGTGGTCATCAGTTCAACAAGCCTATTTGTTCAATAGTCCTTGTCCTATGTCTTTTAAATCCTAACTATCGTTTCCGCGACTAGCCAAGTATAAAATTAGCAATGTTAGAACCACAACTACCCATATGACCTAATTATTCAAACCCTCTCAAAAGACTTCTTGCATTCTTTAAGTAAACAACTAAGAAACAGTGATGATCGATAAACCCCATACATTTAAGACAGTTGCCAATATGTCCCTTGCAAATCCCTTGCCGAAGTTACCAACGATCAAAATCTATACATCCCAATGGTCAGTTCACGTGCATGTACTATCATGAAATGCTTAGACCTTAGTCACCCGATGGTGTGTTTGTATATGCAGTTTTATACATTGATAACAACTGTTATTGGAGTTCTTAGGGCATATTAAAACGTTCATATGTTTTTGGCTTCCGTATGCCCATTGTTTGCATTTTTATTTGAAGTTAAGTTTGGGCTGTATAAGGGTTTGTCCTATCTAGTATTTGCTTGGGTTTTTGTTTGTATATAACTTCTCATTTTATTTAGTCTATTTTGAATATTTTCTCATTTGTATTCTTATTTTGTTTGCTAAATGCTATAATTTGATTGTTCTAACCTTGAAAAGTTTTTATATCCATATCACATGTGATTTATTTATGAATTATATGTGATTTGTTTTGATTCATGAGATTTTTTTAATAATTATATATGATTTTGTGAATAAAGTTTACAAGTTTTACCATCATGCTATAATCGATTGTGTTTGATTTGACTAAAAGGTGAAAATTGTGTGTATTATAGCGGGTTCGAACGATTTATTGTAGTTAGGTTAATCACTGTATGTTGGTGACATTGGTTGGTAATTTTTTTTGAAAAAAAATAAAATGTAAAAGTATAAGGTTGTGTATATCACTCGATTTTACTGTTAATCACAAGTTCCAAATTAAAAATAAAAAAATAATAAATGATAGAATTTTTTCATTAAATCTATGCTAAATTTGGTAAAAAAAATCAATGCTAAATATTACTAAATCTTCAAATATCTTAACTCTATATTTTCATCGTATCTTCATATTACACGAATGATCTTTTTTCTAAAAATTAGTAAACTATCTTGTAGAAAAAGTAAAAGTAAAAAAGTACGTATGGTTTTTCTTCTTATAAATACCAAAACCCAAACTCCTTTTTGTATTATCGAATTTACCTTTTTTCTCTTACCAAACGTTTTTTTTAGATCTCAAATTTCGTAAAAATGTCTGCCTACAGTGGAAAGTACGCTGGTATAATTTTCATCTTATGTTTTTATTATGCATTCATGTTCTTTGTTTTGTGTTTTTAATTTATATGTTTTTTTTGTCAGATGTATTTTAAACTTTTTTTAGTGCTATTAATAAACAGAAAACTAAGATTTTACTTATACATTAACCATGCAACTAAAAATTATTATGCTCTTTAGTTTTTCGGACCACTGGTTGTACAGATATATATATATATATATTTCCCAATCTTATTGCAAGATAAGAAACATGTTGTAAACTGCGTCCTTAGTAACAGATGAACTTATCGCCAATGCTGCTTACATTGGTACTCCTGGAAAGGGTATTCTCGCTGCTGATGAGTCAACTGGCACTATCGGGAAGCGTCTTTCCAGCATCAATGTCGAAAATGTTGAGGCTAATAGGAGAGCCCTTCGTGAGCTTCTTTTTTGCACTCCCGGTGCCCTTCAGTACCTCAGTGGAGTTATCCTCTTTGAGGAAACACTCTACCAGAAGACTGCTTCAGGTACAGTAAATTACTTGATTTTTTGCTTGATCTGTTTTTAGTACATTATGTGCTCTTTTACTACATTTTACGTCTGGTATCTAATTTTAAAATTGTTTGCAGGCAAGCTATTTGTTGATGTCATGAAGGAGGCTGGAGTCCTCCTGGTATTAAAGTTGACAAGGGTACCGTCGAGCTTGCTGGAACTAACGGTGAGACCACAACCCAAGGTCTGGATGGTCTTGCCCTGCGATGTGCCCAATACTACACAGCTGGTGCCAGGTTCGCCAAGTGGCGTGCAGTCTTGAAGATTGGCCCCAACGAGCCATCTCAGCTTGCCATCAACGAGAATGCCAATGGGTTGGCCTGATATGCCATCATCTGCCAAGAAAATGGTTTGGTCCCTATTGTCGAGCCTGAGATTCTTGTTGACGGACCCCATGACATTAACAAGTGTGCTGATGTCACTGAGCGTGTTCTTGCTGCTTGCTACAAAGCTCTTAATGACCACCATGTTCTTTTAGAAGGTACCCTTTTGAAACCAAACATGGTTACACCTGGATCAGATTCCAAGCAGGTTGCACCAGAAGTTGTGGCTGAGTACACTGTCTCTGCCTTGCAGAGGACCATGCCTGCAGCAGTTCCAGCTGTTGTGTTCTTGTCTGGTGGTCAAAGTGAAGAAAATGCCACTGTCAACCTTAATGCCATGAACCAGTACAAGGGAAAGAAGCCATGGAGCTTGTCTTTTTCATTTGGAAGGGCTCTTCAACAAAGCACACTCAAGGCATGGTCTGGAAAAGAAGAGAATGTCAAGGCGGCTCAGGATGCGTTCCTCGCTAGGTGCAAGGCTAATTCTGAAGCCACTCTTGGAATTTATGCTGGTGGTTCTGGGTTGAGTGAAGGTGCATCTGAGAGTCTTCAGGTTAAGGACTACAAGTATTAGGTTAATATGGCTTGATAATTGTTTACGGATGGGTGTTATGGGTGTCATATGACATTTTTGTGTCTTTTGTGGTCTTGAACAATGTTTATGGTTGTGTTTTATTTGGAGGTTGTGGTCTAATCCAAGTAGGAATGGTTATAATAATCTTGAAAAATCTGCTTGTTAATGAATGCTTTTTGCCTTTTGGTGAATTACTTCTGTGGATTAGTGTTGCTTTTTGTCACTGAATATTTGGCCGACGATGTGCGTGGTTAATCATTTCCTTGTGACTGTTGATTGTAATTATGTGAAACAATATAGCATTCTGTTTACTACAAATTGTAGTAAAAATGATCATATTAACAACAAATTTATTTACTTTACCTTTTTTGACAAAATATAAACAAGCAACATGGTAATGAAACCATAGTCTGTTTTTTTAGACGGTACCCATTCATCTTATTGAATTTTCAAAAACTAAAGTTCTATGACGAGTCTGAACACAATTTCCAAGCCTCATTATCCTAAGATCAGACTGAACTCTTCGCCTAATATTTTTTAGCAGTTTCAACAACGTGCTTCAACGCTTCCGCCCCTAAATGCACGAGAACCTGTGTAACAACAAATGAGTATGAAATGTAACTTTTTCTGTAACAGATATAAAAAAAGGAATTACTGAAAAGGATGACATGTACCTCATTTGCATCCTTGTAACAGCTGGACTCGTCTTTCTTTGGCCAGGTTACACACCAACATCTGAGGAAACCAAGAAAAAAAGTTATTGAGCTATATAAGTCTATACATTTTCTTAATACGACATCTATTGGTAAGACACAGAACAAGTGTGACCAATCAATAATTGTATCCGGTTTTTTAGACATGTAGAGATTGGCAGTTGGGTAATGGGTCAAAATAGGATGAGGTTAAAACGTGACACTGAACCGTAGCAACCCATTCATAAGTAAATGGGTCATACTTTCCACCTCTATTAAAGACCCTAACTCATTTGTAACCACTTATCTGAACTATTTGTTAGATGTTTTTTATTAACATCTTTAGTCATCACTTGTGAGTAATTTTCCAAACAACACTCAATGTATAGGAACACATGAAAAGAATTACAAAATGCAGAACAAAAAGAAGGTAAAAATGACATTTTTGTATAACCTTTCTCTTCCAAGGACGGATGAAAGTACTTCAGCTAAGGCTTAACCACATTTGTCACCATCTGTTGCCACTATTATTCGTGGTGCCTACATAAAATATATGATCAGTAAAAGAGTACTCTTCGTATGATTAAATGCCTTAAAAGATAGCAAAAAGAACAACATTGCATACCTTATCAAGGTGTCTGTAGCAGTCAGATAGATACTGCAAGTTTGAGTCCTGATCACACGAATACAACTTTTTATCAGATAAGAAGAACGATGTATAAATATTAGAGGGGGTGCAGGTTTTGTTGGATTACAGGTTTGCGTTGAAAGGGGCTATCTTTAGTATGGGCCAAAACAAGCCATTTCAGTTGGGTTGACCCGCGTACACTTTATCGTCCACTTTCTAAATTCGTAACAAACATTATACGCTCTAATCATGATTACGAATAAAATATTTCTATATTCAAACGACCCAGGAGACTGTATGCGTTAAAGATATATCTTTGCCGAACCTTTCAGGTGGAATGAGTAATGTTAAATTATTAAGTATGAAGAAATTTATCACATTTTAGAAATATGCATTTCGTAACTGAAGAGGAGTAAACTAAAATAAAGGGCAATAGAGACCTCTCGTTTAGTTGGTAATTTTTTTGGCACTTTTTGGGGTGCGCCATTAGGTACACTAACACAGTTCAAGATTCCAGCCTGTTCCATTGACAGCTTATCAAGTTCCCCTTCGACCTACAATCAGCATAAAGGTAGACCCATTACATACACAAATAGATATAGAAGTATCTATCACATACGAGATTAATTTGGTCAGAGTTATTACTATAACTGTAAAACCCGTATTTAAAAATCAGAATATTTAAATACGCAGTTAATTTTAATAAACTATATAAATAGTAATTATTTGACAGAGATATAAACGCAGAACTTAAATACGCAATCCCAGTTTATTTAAATACGATAAATATTACAGTGTATTCAGATAATAAGTATTTAGTCTCAGAAAATATTACGTATGTATTATTTATTATACAGAATATAATTAAACGTTAACGGTAATTACGCAGTTTCACTATTATTTAAATATTTCAAATAAATAAGTATTCAGAGATAAATTATTGGTTAATAATTTATTTACTAAATATTCAGTATTACGTATGTATTCATTTTCAGAAAATAAATACTACGCTTAAGAAGAAAATTCAAAACACGAGAATTAAATACGAATTACACGAAAGTTAAATCGAAGTTGCGTTAAATATATGAAAACGAAAACGAATAGTGTGTAGTTTATATTGGACTGTTTTGTTATTACAATAAAAGAAGATTAAATGGGCTTGTGAGCCCGTATACCTAAAAAAAAAAAAAGAATACGGGGAGCCCCCCTTACACAATACAGAAACGAAAAAAAAAGGGGAGGAGCTAGGGTTCTTGAGGTGGCCGCCGGATGGGAGCACAAAAGAAGGGAGAAAAAAAAAATTTGGGTTATCAATTAATTCGACTCCGTGTTCATAGTAAATTCATAAATCCCGAATCAAGGTAATCAGTCTATTCTTTTCTTTCCTTATATCACGAATTTCGTAAATTAAAGAGGATCAAGAAATAAAATTAAAAAGGGTCGGATTTGGTTGGTGTGATGTACAGCCGAGACTCTCATGGTCTCGGTGGTGTTCTGTTGCTCAGCCACGAACAAACCCCAAACAGGGGTGTCGGGTTTGCTTGTGTAGGGAAAACCGAGACCCTAAGGTCTCGGTGTGTTTTGCTTTCGGGACCAGCCGCGACCCTCAAGGGGTGCGCTGGTGGTTTCTGGGGTGACTGCAGCGACCAAACAGAAACGCAGCAGGGGCGTTTGGGATTAACAAGTATAAGGGTGTGTTTGGGTTTGTCAGAAACAAAAGTAGTGGGAACTTTGTAAACTAGCAGTGGGAACTTTGTAAACTAACAGTGGGAATAATAACCAGCAGGGAGAACTAATAACTAACAGTGGGAACGTATAGATAGCAGTATGAACCATAACCAAAACAGTGGGAACTTATAAATATCAGTGGGAACTTATAGATAGCAGTGGGAATACAACAAAAGCAGTGGAAAATAATACAAACAGTGGGAACCACAAATTATTGAATTGGTATATTATTTTATAAATGAGTTTTATAAATAAATTAATTATATTTTCTAATTTTATTAATCTAATTAATAAAATTTAATTAATTCTAGCTTTACCAGTTTTATCCTATTAAAACTTATGATTTATAAATAATTTAATCTAAAGATATTAAATTGGAAATATTTCTAAATTAGGAAACTTTCTAATTATGACGAGTTACTATTTATAGTAATGTCAGATTATACATTATCCAGTAATCAGAAATACATAGTACATTAAATCAGTAATATTTACTAACAATAAGAATTTATTAGATTATACAAATAGTAATACAAGCATAACTTAAATCCAACTAAAACAGTTAAGAGCAGTAAAATATTTAACATCAGTCAACTTATTTTCGCGTACATTATTTATGTAGTACCTGTGAAGTCGGGATCGATCCTTCAGCTTTCATTCTTATTTCATTAATGGGCACGAGGTACGGATTTTCCGTCCTTTTAGTAAGGACTTCCTTTCTATGCGTGATTAGGATTCCCCATTTTCAGCCAAATGTTTTTCCCCAGTATATGTTTAAGCTTATTAGTAATCATGTTAATAATTAAAAAAAAATTGCCTGAGCATTATATACAAGCATGATTAGTTTATGTACTAGTTACGGAGGTACCGTAACCACGGCACTAGAGGCACCGGTGTCGTGACTCACATGCAGGAGAGTGATATCCTGCATCGTCCCACTCAGCTCAGCTTGGCCATTTTATCAGTATTATTAGTGGGGCGTATGGATGCATCCTAGGCTACAGTTTACAGTTTAACAGGTGAATGTGGTGTGTGCTCTACATCCTTCACATTGGAGCTTATCCCTCCACCCAGCACAGTATTTAGAGGTCACCCCTCAACAGCATGACGAGGTCACCCCTCCAGTTATTCATGCACGGTTGTTACAGCACGTGACCTATATAAGCTCTGGCAATTAAAATATAGTAAATGCATATTTCAGTTTTAACAGATAACAGTTCAGCTTTATTATTTATAAATCAGACTCTACAGATTATACACAGATTTCCGCTGCAACTTTACTTATCAGTTTTACAACTCCAGTATTTCATCATCTGTTCATTTCAGTAACTCCTTATCATGTTTTATATCCGTTCACTGAGCCTTATGCTCAGCCGTAGTTCCTTTCATGTTCTAACGGCAGGTACACCGGGACGCTCTTAGGATTCTGAGAGTATGTGCAATTGGATGGAAGATATCCAGACTTCTTACTTTATGCATTTCTTACATTATTCTGCTATTTGGACATTGTTTAGTCCTTTCCTTTAATATTTTAATTTTCATGTTTTGAGCTTATGTTTGGATTACCGATGTTTGATTCCGGTAACTCCTTTATGGTCAGTTAATGTTTTAGGACATTTACCTTATGCTTTGATGACACGCCATAAATACACGTAACGGTCCACTTATCCAAGTGGGGTGTTACAATTATGGTATCAGAGCTATAGGTTCGACCTGTAGGCTCTAGAACTTGACCTGTGACTAGTGGGTAGTCACCAGAAACTTCCCAGATCTTGGCGTTGTTATCTTTCATGTTCTCATGATTATCCAGTCAGTTTTCTTAAAGTTTTGACTAAGTAAAAAGGTTGGTACATAACTAGCCATATTTAGTCGCATATGCTTTTTAGCAAATTCTCGTTTTGGTGAACTGACCACAGGCGTTCACCCTTGCCCGTTCAGATTTTTGTATAGATGAACTGACCATAGGTGTTCATCCTTACTCATGTCAGATTCATATTTTCAGTCGAATATTACTTGGTGAAACAGCCCATATACGTTCATCAATGTTCAGACCAAATTTCATGATTTTCAGTCAAATGTTGTTTTGTGAACCGATCCATAGTTGTTCACATTTGTCATATCATGACATTTCATTAAATCTTGAAAAATATGAATTGGACTACAGCCAACCATATTTAGTCCCAAATTATAAATTTCTATACATGACAATTCTCATAAAATTTTGACAAGCATGGATCGAACCAGAATCGCCCATACTTAGTCATATATTTTGTTCCTTGAATTATGTGGATTGAACCATAGCCGTCCACATCAGTTAATGTTAAACCTCAGTTGATCATACTCTTATAGTCTTTATAACAATCCAGTTCGCACAATCTCAAGTTGATGTCGCTTCCACGCTGTTTCAGTTTCATGTCTCCGTGCGAGGGTTTTATGTTCAGCAGAATGATAAATGTCTACATGCTAAGACACAAAAAGAATTACAATAAAATCATGTTTTCATAATAATCATGTTTGACCTTCATCAGTCATGTCTTCATGCTGACCATTGTTGAAATTCTGTTTAATCACAATTTTGAAACTCTATACAACCAGCTTTAAGTCCACGCAGGAATTTCCAGACTATCATGTTACTTATTTCAGATCAGTTACTACCGTCTAAATAAATTTAATCCTTGATCATGTCAGACAATGGACACCAGTATTGATCATTCCATAAAATTTCCACCAGTGCCATGTACAGTATTTCCTGTGTACTCCATGTACAGTGTCTCAAATATGCTCCACATGTAGTATTCATTTTGTACTTCATGTACATTAGTCCAGGTGTACTCCAGGTACCCTACTCCATGGATATTGCTAATCGATCCTCAATCATCTCAGGCATTGCCACTCGTCGATATTCTACCAGGTGCTGATGCTACTCGTGAGTTGAAGATTTTACAAATGCTGATGCTGCTAACACTTTGAAGACCTCACAAATGCTGATGCTGCTGATACTTTGGAGATTTCTCAAGATGCTGATGCCGTTTATACTATGAACACTCTGCAGAGCAAGGACGAAAACTATAAATTTGAAATTTCTGACAAGCATAAATTTCAACCATCAGACACTACCATTCTATTCCATACTCTGATCTTCTCAGCTAGATGTCACACTTCACTCAGCTAACCGTTCATTCAGAAGAGTGGGAACCGGAACCCAGCCGGCCACTCAGCAGAATAGTTACATGAATCACGGTCATGATAATGATCGTCATAAATGACAGACAAAGCAGTAGTGACAATCACCGTGCTTAAAATAATCAGTCAATAACCATCAGAACTCCAGAACGTACGTGACCATAAATACAGAGGTCAGTAGTCTAGCCGGTTCGCCAATCCTAGCAGTTACCAGAAATTCTTAACCTTATCCAGACTCACAATTAAAATACATGTCTAGACAACAGTTAAGACACAGGTCTCATGTATCATTTCGGAAGACACATATCAGGACACCAGTCATGGTACACGTCATACGAATATCTTCTTAGAGTACGAGTCAGAACTCATAATTCTGTATGTTTGCTAAATCAGGCTCTCAGAAATTCAGGGTACCCTCCAAGGGAGTATATCGTTTTTGTCATGGCACGCCTAAATCATATAATTAAAACTCAGTTACCACTACTAGAGTATTATTCAGATTAAACACGCAGAGTTCATTCTGTGAGGTTATAGAAGAACACATTCAGTGAAAATTCGCCATGTACACTTCACGTATGTCTATGTCAGCTTTATCTTAAATCAGGTGGTCCCCTACCTCTCAGCCAGAAAGGACTCAGCAGTATCACCATATTTATTAAAGCCTTATTTTCAGTTCACGACGAGATCCGTCTTACTAAATTCTAAATATATTCATTATACTTCCTGTCAGAAAAATCAGTACAAATTATTTCTGCCTTACAAGCGCGTGACTTATCAGTCCGCAGCTACGAAGACATTTAGCTACCAGTTATAAATTCACTTCTAAAATTCCTCGAATCCATGATCAGCAGATTATACTAAAATTTCCAGATGTCATTCCAGAAATTCCTTCCTAACTACGAGACATAATTTAACATCGAGCTTGTCTCAAGAATTGTGCCGTTTCCAAAACTCTTTATTCCAGAGTTGCATCTAAGTTAAAAGGGTTGCATCATTTGCTGCAAGAATTACCGGAATGAGGCTTTATTCGGCCTGGCATACCACCAGGAAGTGTGTCGTTTCTGTCTAGCAGGAAGAAGACCGGTAACATGAGATCATGTGTCGATCACCGATATTTTGACAAGATCACCATTTTTAATCGATGATCATTCCACGAATAGCAGGTTTATCTGATCTGCTATGACTTCTTATATATTTTTCAGAACAATTCACGATCATGTCACCATCAGTGGTGAGAGAAACGTATTATAGTCATTATAAAATTTTTGAATTATACTTCTGAGCTCCCTAATGCTCCAGCTATAGTATCAAAGTTATGAATAAAATTTTTTGTATGACTTCGCAGACAAAATCGTCAGTATGTTCTTTGATAACATTCTGATCTTCTAAATTCTAGAGATGTACAAGATAATCATCTTCTCACAGTGGAATAGATTTTCCGATAGGAGAAAAATTATATACGCAGCTTCTAGATATGAATCCCAGTAGAACAAGGTGGCATTCTTGACACACTATTTCAGCAGAAAAGAATTTCAGATAATCCTGCGAAGGTGAAGGCCATCACCAGATGGTCACGACCGACGCCGGTGAATGAAATACAAAATTCCTAAAATTCAGTTGGCTACTACCGCAGAAATTGCTGAAAGTTCTCATGATTAGCTTTCTATGGCTAAACTTTCGCATAAAGAATAGGACCTACACTAAAACTTTGTATTCCATAAGACCCTACACTACGAGAGATCTATTTTACTCAGACTCAAAATTCTTCCATAACTATTCAACCAGACTTCCACCAGAAGGTCCCATAATCCCAGACAGAATTTTGATAGACGCAGTATCACACATTAATGCAGCTATGTTCATATCTAGATGCCTGACCTACTGCAGGTTCAAGATAGAACGCCTCATGTTAGTGAGTTACTACAAACCTTAGAAATTTCCGAACAGAAATGAGACGAAATTCCATGAAATTGTTATCAGCTACCACAGACTCAGAGAAAGTATGATACTATCTAAGTTATCGTCAACCATGTAATCAGCCTACGCGTTTTCTTTCATCCGAAAGGATTACGCAGTAGCGAACCTACAGAAAATTCAGCAGTAAATCGTACGAATTCAAGGCACTCCATTGACCATCATATCAGACAGAATTCATGTTCACGATTAAGTGTATGTTTACGTCCACTTAAGTTCATGTTTATTTTCACTTTCACGTTTACGTCTCATTCGCAGTATGATGCTGTTTCAGTTCATCTTTTATGCTATCTCATGATTTAAGCTCACGTTAGCGTTCATAACGTTGTTCACGTTCAAGTTCGTGTGCCATTTCACGATACCCGTTTCTTAGTTTATTACCGAATACGGTTACAGAAAGCTTGGGAAATCAGACTCAAGTTTAGCACAACTATTCCATAACCAGGCAGACGTTTCACATCTCAGGCCGTATCGTTTGGCATTCATTCATCAGTCAGCATACGTTCATGATATGTTCTAGTATCACGTTCACAGTATGATTCACGTATCACATTCATGATATATTCCATGCCAGCACTCCTCATATACACGTTCACAATTGCTCACTAAGCATGTTCACAATTGTTCGCGTAGTTCGTCCCTATATATTTTCTCAATAGCTTGCTCAGAGATATAAATGTTATCTTTTCAGGATAATTGTACGTACCGTTTCATGTATACTACATGCTATAGCTTATTCATTCAGGTTCAGAAAATCCACCTTAAGTATGGAACCTGAAAGTATTCAGCATCATCAGGAAAGGGTCATCAGGACCAAGATTATATTTTTTTTATGTTTAGACCCTTGAAGGAATCGTTTCGAGCGGGAGGCCACTCGAAACAGAGGAGTCCATTCGGACCTCTCATCCTTTTCCTTCAAA
The DNA here is from genome assembly GCA_025667525.1 of Glebionis coronaria. Classification (NCBI taxonomy): domain Eukaryota; kingdom Viridiplantae; phylum Streptophyta; class Magnoliopsida; order Asterales; family Asteraceae; genus Glebionis; species Glebionis coronaria. The sequence goes on from JANFOE010000296.1 coordinate 1,339,758, forward strand.
AGAATCCAGTTAAGTTCTTTCAGTTATGTTACGTTGCATATTCCATTCAGTTATGCCATGTTTTTACCCTTTCAGCAACATTATGTTCTAAATCAGGGACGGATGATCTATCAGCCCTTATGCCTCTTCAGCTTTCATGTCCTTTCAGCTTATATTTCCTTTCAGTTTTTTTATAAGCTTCACCAACTTAATTACCGTTAATTCGAGGACGAATTTTTCCTTTTAGAGGGGAAGAATTGTAAAACCCAGTATGGTCGTATCTTTAATTCGGGGACGAATTATTGTTTTTAGAGGGGAAGAATTGTAAAACCCGTATTTAAAAATCAGAATATTTAAATACGCTGTTAATTTTAATAAACTATATAAATAGTAATTATTAGACAGAGATATAAACGCAGAAATTAAATACGCAATCCCAGTTTATTTAAATACGATAAATATTACAGTTTATTCAGATAATAAGTATTTAGTCTCAGAAAATATTACGTATGTATTATTTATTATACAGAATATAATTAAACGTTAACGGTAATTACGCAGTTTCACTATTATTTAAATATTTCAAATAAATAAGTATTCAGAGATAAATTATTGGTTAATAATTTATTTACTAAATATTCAGTATTACGTATGTATTCATTTTCAGAAAATAAATACTACGCTTAAGAAGAAAATTCAAAACACGAGAATTAAATACGAATTACACGAAAGTTAAATCGAAGTCGCGTTAAATATATGAAAACGAAAACGAATAGTGTGTAGTTTATATTGGACTGTTTTGTTATTACAATAAAAGAAGATTAAATGGGCTTGTGAGCCCGTATACCTAAAAAAAAAAAAAAGAATACGGGGAGCCCCCCTTACACAATACAGAAACGAAAAAAAAGGGGAGGAGCTAGGGTTCTTGAGGTGGCCGCCGGATGGGAGCACAAAAGAAGGGAGAAAAAAAAATTTTGGGTTATCAATTAATTCGACTCCGTGTTCATAGTAAATTCATAAATCCCGAATCAAGGTAATCAGTCTATTCTTTTCTTTCCTTATATCACGAATTTCGTAAATTAAAGAGGATCAAGAAATAAAATTAAAAAGGGTCGGATTTGGTTGGTGTGATGTACAGCCGAGACTCTCATGGTCTCGGTGGTGTTCTGTTGCTCAACCACGAACAAACCCCAAACAGGGGTGTCGGGTTTGCTTGTGTAGGGAAAACCGAGACCCTAAGGTCTCGGTGTGTTTTGCTTTCGGGACCAGCCGCGACCCTCAAGGGGTGCGCTGGTGGTTTCTGGGGTGACTGCAGCGACCAAACAGAAACGCAGCAGGGGCGTTTGGGATTAACAAGTATAAGGGTGTGTTTGGGTTTGTCAGAAACAAAAGCAGTGGGAACTTTGTAAACTAGCAGTGGGAACTTTGTAAACTAACTGTGGGAATAATAACCAGCAGGGAGAACTAATAACTAACAGTGGGAACGTATAGATAGCAGTATGAACCATAACCAAAACAGTGGGAACTTATAAATATCAGTGGGAACTTATAGATAGCAGTGGGAATACAACAAAAGCAGTGGAAAATAATACAAACAGTGGGAACCACAAATTATTGAATTGGTATATTATTTTATAAATGAGTTTTATAAATAAATTAATTATATTTTCTAATTTTATTAATCTAATTAATAAAATTTAATTAATTCTAGCTTTACCATTTTTATCCTATTAAAACTTATGATTTATAAATAATTTAATCTAAAGATATTAAATTGGAAATATTTCTAAATTAGGAAACTTTCTAATTATGACGAGTTACTATTTATAGTAATGTCAGATTATACATTATCCAGTAATCAGAAATACATAGTACATTAAATCAGTAATATTTACGAACAATAAGAATTTTTTAGATTATACAAATAGTAATACAAGTATAACTTAAATCCAACTAAAACAGTTAAGAGCAGTAAAATATTTAACATCAGTCAACTTATTTTCGCGTACGTTATTTATGTAGTACCTGTGAAGTCGGGATCGATCCTTCAGCTTTCATTCTTATTTCATTAATGGGCACGAGGTACGGATTTTCCGTCCTTTTAGTAAGGACTTCCTTTCTATGCGTGATTAGGATTCCCCATTTTCAGCCAAATATTTTTCCCCAGTATATGTTTAAGCTTATTAGTAATCATGTTAATAATTTAAAAAAAATTGCCTGAGCATTATATACAAGCATGATTAGTTTATGTACTAGTTACGGAGGTACCGTAACCACGGCACTAGAGGCACCGGTGTCGTGACTCACATGCAGGAGAGTGATATCCTGCATCGTCCCACTCAGCTCAGCTTGGCCATTTTATCAGTATTATTAGTGGGGCGTATGGATGCATCCTAGGCTACAGTTTACAGTTTAGCAGGTGAATGTGGTGTGTGCTCTACATCCTTCACATTGGAGCTGATCCCTCCACCCAGCACAGTATTTAGAGGTCACCCCTCTACAGCATGACGAGGTCACCCCTCCAGTTATTCATGCACGGTTGTTACAGCACGTGACCTATATAAGCTCTGGCAATTAAAATATAGTAAATGCATATTTCAGTTTTAACAGATAACAGTTCAGCTTTATTATTTATAAATCAGACTCTACAGATTATACACAGATTTCCGCTGCAACTTTACTTATTAGTTTTACAACTCCAGTATTTCATCATCTGTTCATTTCAGTAACTCCTTATCATGTTTTATATCCGTTCACTGAGCGTTATGCTCAGCCGTAGTTCCTTTCATATTCTAACGGCAGGTACACCGGGACGCTCTTAGGATTCTGAGAGTATGTGCAATTGGATGGAAGCTATCCAGACTTCTTACTTTATGCATTTCTTACATTATTCTGCTATTTGGACATTGTTTAGTCCTTTCCTTTAATATTTTAATTTTCATGTTTTGAGCTTATGTTTGGATTACCGATGTTTGATTCCGGTAACTCCTTTATGGTCAGTTAATGTTTTAGGACATTTACCTTATGCTTTGATGACACGCCATAAATACACATAACGGTCCACTTATCCAAGTGGGGTGTTACAATAACAATGTCATTGCCTTCCTTGATGCCATCGAGTCCATATAGTATCTTTTCTCCGTTCTTTGCCTGAAGTTCAAAGCAAAAAGCAAGAAACTCTTTCATTAATTAATTACTACAAGAAACGAGATATATCTTTGTACATAACAATATAAGTTACACAGGTATATATATTTAAGCACAAAATTATAAATGTAATAACCTGCCAAAACTCCCTGATCTTTGTGTTGGGAAACTTACAGCCGACAAGCTTCCCGTCCCTTCTATATGTAAAAGCTATCACACCCTATTCATGAAAAAAAGCGATATTTTAAGACAAATTAGGAATGTAACGTATTTATATGATTAACATGAATTTAGCAATATAGCCAGTACTGATATTTGGTGAAACCAGACATAATTAAGAAAAAAAATGAATCATCAATCTTGTCAAGCACCTAGCATCATAGTTACAAGCATCAATGGTAATACACGAATCCATACCTTATCTTTGATCTTTTGCATGACAGCATTTTTCAGTAAAATTTCCGCTGATATCATTCGCCCAGCGAAGTACTTGATCAGCTGAAGAATAGACACAAAATATCAGTGCCAGTTAGTCTGTGTGTATTTAAACAATGTTAATAAGGAGCAGTGTTCTTACAATTGTAGCTTAGACAATGATGGTTACTAATTAACAAGATTATTAGACTTTTAGACATCATTACGAGCTTATAATACACATTTTTTTATCTAATAGAAATAACAAAATGTATAACCAATTACCTCATCGCCTATTGGCTCTAATCGCAAGTTTTTTTCACTTGGTTTCGGAACAATGTTATCTTTATTGATTTCATCTTTTGATGGACTTGCATCTTTCAAGACCTGGAATAACATTAATTAACTGAGATATAGTTTTATCTGCAATATTTAGTAATTATAGTGAATACCGAATTTCAGGGATATAGTACATACATGAGCAGCCCATTCACATTTCAAGTTTGAGCATCTCCACATTGACAGTTTCCTGAATACAACGTAAAAAATAAGATTTCTAATTAAGAAGTCTTAGACAGCATGGAATCAAACACTCTTCATCCTGTAAGAAATTTCAATATGAGCAACATTTTAAACGCCAAAGATCTATTGAAGCACTCGATAAAGACTCATTAGAAAGAAATGGCTTACTCATTTTGGTTTATATGGAACCATAGACTCCTCTTCTTGGATTTCCCACCTTTGCACTGTGTCAACAGAAAGGAAATTACATAAACAGCAGACTATTTGAAGTGAGCTTAATGAAAAAAGCTTCAAACCACATTCCGTAGAGATATATAGTTAATACCATTGGACAGATTATACGACTGTATTGAGCAGGTGTATGAGAACCATCATGGCATTTTGTCTGAACCACATTCTCCACTTTCTGCTTCGAACTAACTGCATCATCATCATCCAAGATTATATATATGTCAGCTTAACTCAAAAATCATTACCACAAAACAGTTGGAAAATCATATATATGTTCACGTTAAACTTAGGTGAGCTGAGGGATTGTTTATCGACATTATTTGGTATGATAAACTGTTGGCAACAACCCGGACGACCTGATCGATCACACCATGTCCATTATCACCCCTAGTCCTCCACTTTTATATCGTTTTATGTTACTTAACCAAACCAACTACAGCTTCTATAATAAAACCGCTATTTTGCAATTAAAACACGTCGAACCAATAAGAAGTGAAGGATTATATTTATCTAACTTACTAGTCATATCAGACATTGCAGAAGCGATGCATTCGTCGATTGGTTTTGAAGACATGGATAAATATCGATTCACTTGCGTTGATTATTACGTATATTAAGTTAACACTATATATAGAAGTCAAGGCATAAAATATACATTAGTTTTTTTTGAACATAGAATACATTAGTTGAGGTGAGATCCAATGTGCATAAAAAAAAAATAATCTCAACCATTCATTTTTTTCATCAAAAAATAAAAACTCACCTTTCACCTTTTTCTTAAAAACATCATATCTTTCAAACGATAAATCGCCAGATTACAAAAAATACACCATTGCGACGAAAAAATTATTTTCTTTCAGTAGATAGGCACTTTGATATATTTTTGACGATTTTTTATTATTGCGATTTTCGATTATAAAAATCACATGTGATTCGAAAAAATTACTTGTGATTTTTTTATAAAAAAAGTTAATTTTTTTTACAGAATAAATAAATAACTTTTATTATTATTTATTAGTGTAATTATTTACATAGTCGAATATAAACACGTAACAAGTTACGCCACTAGTTTTTTCATATTAGTTTCGATGATTTTTTGTTGAAATTTTTGTCAAAAAAATTACACATAATTTGTAAAATCACTAGTAATTTGTAAAATCAATTGTGATTGTATTTCTAAAATGCATGTGTAATTCCATATATTGCATGCGATTTCATAAATTTACATATGATATTAAAGTAACAAATCACGTGTGATTTCAGAAATCCTTAAATTGTAAATGATTTACAAATTCACGTGTGCTTTATAAAGTAATAAATCACATGTGATTCGTGAGTGCGAAACTATAAAATCGTCAAAAGTATATAGAAGTACGTATCATTAAAAAGAAAATTTATCACAAATCACATGTGAATTGGTAAAAATCATGACACAAATCACAAGTGCTGAAAAAATTACTTACGGTTTTGCGAAAATTATGATTTTGGATTTAGTATAAGTAACTTGTTATTCGGATCAATCACATGTAATTATCATTAAATCACATGTAATTTAAGTAGAATTACATGTGATTAAAATAAACTCATAACTAATTCAAAAGAAAATTTGCTTTATATATTTTACATGAATCACATGTGAAAACACATAGAGAATCACATGTAATTCGAGTAAAATTACATGTGATCAAAACAAAATCACATGTAATTCAGAAGCGAGTTTAATTTCTATAGTTTATATGAATGACAACAAGACATTTTTATATATTGACAGAATCACATGTGATTCAAACAAAATCACATGTGATTCATCTAAAGTGGGATTGTTAGAAGAAGTTAAGGTTTCGAAATGTTTGAATCACATGTAATGCAAGCAAAATCACATGTAATTATCATCGAATAACATGTGATTCAATGTAAGCAAAATCACATGTAATTATCATCGAATTACATGTAACAAGTAGACAATTTAATATATTAACAAGATTACATGTGATTAAAAAAATCACATGTGATTCATATAAAGTGAGTTTGTTAGAAGAATTTAAGGTTTCAGAATGATTGAATCACATGTAATACAAGTAAAATCATATGTAATTATCACAGAATCACATGCAATTCAAGCAGAATTACATGTGATTCAAACAAAATCACATGTAATTTAGAAGCCAATTTGTTCTATATATTTTACATAAATGAAAACAGATAATACATAATTAAAAAAATCACACGTGATTCATCTAAAGTGGGTTTGTTAGAAAAAGTTAAAGTTTCGAAATGTTTAAATCACATGTAATGCAATCAAAATCATATGTAATTATCACCGAATCACATGCAATTCAAGCAGAATTACATGTGACTCAAACAAAATCACATATAATTTAGAAGCCAATTTGTTTTACATATTTTACATAAATGAAAACAGATAATACATGATTAAAAAAATCACATGTGATTCTTCTAATGTGGGTTTGTTAGAAAAGTTACGGTTTCAGAATGCTTGAATCACATGTAATGCAAGCAAAATCACATGTAATTATCACCGAATCACATGTAATTCAGAAGCCAATTTGTTTTACATATATTTTTTTGGGTAAAAGGGGCTCCACCCCGGTAAAATGAACATCTTTTATATAAATGGCAATAAATATTTTAATATATTGACAAAATTACATGTGATTCAAACATTTTAGTGTAATTCACATAAATCACATGTGATTTTAAAGTAATAACAAAAATATTTTTGTCATTTAATAGACGGTTATTTTCATATACTTTTAACGATTTTATAATGTTTAAATTCTCGTCAAAAAAAATACACGTGATTTTCACAAATCGTATGTGACATTACAAATTCAAATGTGACTTTTAAAATAATAAATCAAACATGAGTTTTTGAGAATCACATGTAACTTTTCGAGAATCACATGTGATTTTTTTTACGAAATTTTTTTAAAAAAGCTCGCCGAAAGTATATAGAAGTGCATATCTATAGAAAGATAATTTAATTCCCGTCGTAACGGTATAATTATTTTTTCATAACAATTAACGGTTTGAGAGATATTTAATTTTTTAGAGATAGGATGAAAGATGTTTTTTTAATTAAATTTAAAAGAATTAATATATACAATTAGATATGATTTAAATAGATGGTGGAGATTGCTTTATTTTTTCTTTTTTGGATGCATGTTCCTTAGTGAACTTTTGTCTACATTAGTTAATGTTGAATTATTTATGGTATACTACAGTATATGTTTTGAATCTACAATTGTTTTCGAGATGTGTTATAATTAAGCTTATTTGATAACAAGTGTTAAAAATTAATAAAGCTCTTACCAAACATAACCTTTATATGGATAAGCATACGAATTATAATAGAGTTACCTGAATAAGCTTATAGATAAAGTTTGATGAAGCTATAGAATAAGATTTAAGTTCATTTGGATACAATACTTTTCCTTGGATATGAGGGGACTCATCCCCACAATTCATCTTATTTTAATCCAATAGATAAGATTAAACCCAAAATATATTTTCACCCTATTTTTTTAAACACTAATATCTCTTAAATCGTTAATCGTTATGCGAAAAAAACATACCATTACGAAGAGCATTTAATTATCTTTCTATAGATATGCTATATGATACACTTTCAACAATTTTTTTTTCATTCTTTTCACATTTTCGAAAATTATCATATATAGCTGAGTTAGCTCAGTTGGCCACCAAGGGTAACCTTGGGGAGGTATTCTTGGAGAGGTCTCGAGTTCGAGTCTCACCAAGAACCTTCAGGGGCCCGAATTAAGAAGCAGGAGTGGGGTTTATCCCCTAAGGAGAAGGTTCGAGGCTTGCATACTGCCAAATTGGATGTCACTGTAAGCTCGAATCACTAACTACTAACTCGACGTTCAAAAAAAATGATACTAATATCATATATGATACATAACACCAGTATCATATATGATATGACCTATCATATATGATAGAAACCAATTAATGCTGTTATCATATATGATGAAACAGTATTATCATATATGATATTTCACGTAAATTTTAACAAGAAGAAAAAAAGTGAAATTTTTTTTTTCTTCGAAAGTATATCATATTGCATATTGATAGAAAGATAATTAGACGCTCGTCGCGATGGTATAATTATTTTCGTTTAACACTCAGCGGTTTAGAATATATTTAAATAATAAAAAATAGGTAAAAAACAAAATATATTTAATCTCATCCATTAGATGAAAATGAAATAGATGGTAGAGATCATATCAAAGGAAAAGTATAATATCCAAAATAACTCTTTTCATAGGATAAACATAAAATAAGTTATATGAATGAGCTTATTAAAAAGTTATGCTGAAATTGTAAGTTACACTGAACAAATGTATCATATATATACCTCCATATATCAATATATGATAAATATATTGTAGAATCATCTTTTCTTAGGATTGTATACGTGTTTGATTAATCTAAAGAGATAGATGGAGAAGGAAGAACTAGAGAGAGAAAGGAGAGAAAGGAAGAGAAAGATGTAAATTGATGAAAATGTGAAATGAAACAAATGACCAACCCCTCCTAACATGCTAGGAGGGGTTACATATAGCCCACCCTACATGTGGGCTATATGGGCTATTCTGTTTACATAATGTGTTAGTGCAAACATTACGATGCTTTGTCGATATAATCTCTTTGTGTTTTGTTGATGACAAACGTATAATTCGCAATACATTATGTAAAATGTTAAGGTACTCGTAATCACTCAACAATACATTTGTATACTTCTCTCGACACCTCCAAGACCGCATTCGGCATGAATAACTCAAGGTATGTACAAACATGTCATTAACCTAATTAAGTGATCAAGGATTAATTTTTTTTTAAAACTCACATTTTAATCAAGTGTGACAAAAGATTTTAATTAACTTTATTTTTAAGAAAATGTTTTATTAAAAAGAAAATAAAAATTTGAATTTGGCATATTCCATATGCCAAAGGAATATCCTTTGAGGGTATAAACTACCCCAGATGGCATATCCCCACTAAAGGACAAATTTGCACGGACTCTGACGCGGAGGTTCCTTAAAGGAACCCGCGGTTCCTTATTGATAAGGTACCGCGGGTAGAGATAAGGAACCGCGGGTGTTTTTGACCGTTGCAATGTTGTCCTATAAATAGTGGATCATTTCCAGGTTTTCTTTCAACCCTTTTTGCACAGTTTCTTTCAAAAAAACCATCTTAGATCCTTGATTAGTTAGTTTTGATTAATCTTGTTTAAGATGTGATTCAATCTTCAATCTTCTCATCCTCTCAAGTGCAAAGAGAAGAACACTATCATTACCATGATGTGTTGGGTTCACTACATGATGAAGATCTCTCCTTATATAGATCTAAGTTATGTTTTTAGTCTTCCTACTATGTATAAGTAGAAGATCCAAGTTGTGGGTACACTTGGATGTGTTTGTATGGGTAGAAGATCCAAGTGATGAGTATCCTTGGATTAGGTGTTAGTTGTGTAGATCCAAGTCTTGTTAGTACTTGGATATTGTGTTAGAGTTATAGATCTAAGTGTTGTGTGCTTAGATCTATATGGTTTATGTGTTTAGGCCATAAAACACAAGGTTTGTTATGTTGGGCCATAAAACATAACTAGTGGGTAGATTAGGTTGTGTCTTGGTAGTTCTCACTAAACTCTAAAGTGATGTGGTTGTGTCTTGTGAGTTCTCACTAAACTTTAAAGTGATTAGTAGTTGTGTTGTGTGAAGTTCTCACTTAGCTTCAAAGTGAAGAGTCGTGAAGATTGGTTCTATCTTTCGATTAGAACTCGACATCTAGCCTTGTGTCGTTAAATGGTTAAGTGGGCGACGTTGTGTAGATTGGTCCTACCTAAGATTAGGACTCGACTTTTAGCTTAGAGTCAGAAATTGGATAAGCGACGTTGTGTATGGTTTCTCCACCTTAAGGAGTTTGTTGACTAGTGAAGTAACTCTCGAGTAAGGTGTACTCGAGGAGTGGAGTAGGGCGAAGAGGAGCTTCGTTACCGAACCACTATAAATCATCGTGTCGGTACTTTCCTTTACATTTATGTCTTTACTATTATAGATGTATTTATATGTTGTGTGTTGTGTGCATCTCATAATCTAAACATCTAAGTTGCGGAAAAGCTAAGGCTTAGTACGTGTGTGCTTCGTGTTTAGATTATGGTCAATTGTACGTCACTTAGTCTAAACATCCTAGTTGCGGAAAAGCTTATGCTTAGTACGTGTGTGCTTAGTGTTTAGACTATTGCTTGATGTACTCCTGATTTGATGTGTTTGTGTGTTTACTTACTTGTAGTATTTATCTTTCAATCAAACACATCTCATATCTAGTCAAGCTTGATCGAGAATTTTTATACAAAGGATTGTCAAAGTTTAACATGTAAAAAACGGTTTCGTCCACTGTCGGCGGTTCCATAAATGGACCGGCGGTTCTTTATTGATAAGGAACCGCGGGTAGACATAAGGAACCGCACACAGTGGATTAAGCCGAAATGTTTTGAAAACTAACTAGAAACTATTCAACCCCCCTTATAGTTTCTACAATTGGTATCAGAGCGAGGTTATTCCAGATCTTTGAAGTATATTGTACTTTAAAGCTTGGATTGATCTTTGCTCTCTTTTTCAAAACAAATGGTTTTTAAAAAATGAAAACGGTTTTTAAAAATAGAGACGATCTTTGTATCAAATTGTTCATGAAGAGTGATTACTTATGAAATGTGTTTTGTTGTTTCATTCGTACAAGTTTTGGTGTTAAATAAACTTTGTATAATAGCTTGAATTAAATCTTTTCATGTTTGGAAGTATAAAAATCTTTTGTGTCATAATTAACTCTAAAATACGAGTTCTATGTGTCTAAATTGATTTTTTAGAGTCCTAAGTCCTTCCAAAAAGTTACCAAATGATTTTGGCCAAAAACTCATTTTTTGTCCTCTGACCGCGGTTCTTTATTGTTCCCCGCGGATCCTTATCAATAAGGAACCGCAGTCAGTCTGACTCAGATTTTTGCAAACTTTGAAAAATCATATAAAATCAACCGTAAGTCCATAGAAGTCGTGCCACCCGTCATTTCGAACGTAATTTAATTTTATCTCAATTAAAAATGCTTCCAAACCTCTATTCAAACTTTAAAATTTAAATGTTTTATAAGTTATATACTTTGTCCAAAGTATTGAGTCTCGGTTTGTCATAAAACTTATGTTTTACTCTTTTCTATTAAGTTGGACATATCTTGGTGATATATCTTTGAAAATTGATATATTTACAAAGTGTTAAACTTAATTAAATTTTAAATGGGTCAAAGACTATTTTCAAATAAAATCAAGCTATTAATACTTTGTTGTATCTAACACCCAAAACATGGACGAATGCTTTTATGTGTTAAGCTAATTGTTTGTGTGTGTTTTCTTGTGTGTTATTATTATATGTAGACATTATTAAGTGTTTCTTGCTATTTGTAGTAGTATTGCTTATATGTCTAGTCTCTTGTGCCTTGCTTGGTATTTGTTAGTATTTAGTTTTTCCTAATGAGGATGTATGCTAGATTTCTTGCATTTTAGTTGCAACATTATGTGTGCATTGCATATAGGATTAAAATCTCTTGGTTTACAAATGTTACATAAACATCTTGTACACCTCGGCATGTTCTTTAACACTTTTAGGTTTGAAAGCTTTGGGAGCTTGTCAAATCTATTGATTTGGGTCGTCTTACTCGATCATTGTGTTATTAGTTCAAGTAGATAAATGTCTCACTATAAAACATGAAACACCCTTTGAAAATCTTAGCTATTTTATCTTAAAAGAGTGTTTGTGGGAAGCAAGAAAGATTTCGATTAAATATCAATGCATTATTCAAACTATGATTGGTATCATTATCGAATCTAATTGACATGGTTTTAGTGTAGACATGAATGTGGTTTATTAATAATATACATCGGATCATACCTCACACTTGTGTTGATGGTGTTATATTGAATCTACTTGTTCAAATTGTTAGACATATTTTGTTTAATAATTACTTATAATGCACAATAGAGTCGGTTTGATAACTTGGATGTTTCATCCGAAATACTCAAGTAATTTACATTGCTATGCAATTTATAAATGTGTCATTTCCGAAAGACCAATCAAGAGTGTTCCTTTGGTTTGTGTAAACTTTGTTTATACACTTCAAAGTTATTGGCCTCAAGTTCTATTAAGGTAAATAACCTTAGCTAGACTTGTTTGACAAGATATACAATGGTGCATTCTTAACCCTCATTAGGTCATGCATTGTGTCGCCATGCAAGTTTCATCCTTGCTAAACTTTATTAGGCAAATGTTGGAATTACATTTTGTCTAACTTGAGAATGACTACTAGAGAATTTATGCACTAGGATCTTAATTTGACCTAACGGTTGAATTACTTCCATGTGGGAAGTTGAGTTGGTGTATAACTCGTAAAAATGGTCGTGTTTAGCCTTAATTGAGCACCTCTAGTGATAGTCTCATACTCATTCTCTAAATTGGCTAAATGGCTCTTCCTATATATGACTAATGATATTTTACTTTGTTGAACTTTGTATGTCATTACGAGTCTTTTTCTTTTGTAGCCATTAGGTTTTTCATAGCTTTCCTCTTACGTGCTAATTGAACCTATGTGTCTTTCCTTTGTGTGTGTTCTAGTTTTTATTGCTCTTAAGCATGACTTTATGATAAGTTAGACTAGAACATTAGGATTTGCTGAACTGGAAAATCCTCCTTCACCACCTAAACCTAGCCTCTGTAGGCGGTTCTTTAAATAGACCGCGGCTCCATATCAATATGGAACCGCCGGTGGAGATAAAGAACCGCGGGCAGAAGCTCTCAAATTTGGGTTTTCTGAAACTTCCCAATTGTTCCAACACCCTTTGGAATCTTTGTTTCAAACCTTTGATAACTCCCAAAATATCTTGGGCTTTCCCTTTTTAACCCTTTACTAGTTTGGATCATCCCCTCACCCTTTTAAACCTACCTTGTTAGCCATGTTCTTCACACCTCAAACCATTCATGCTTACCCCTTAAACCACCCATTACTACCATGTTCTACAAGAACCTCCAATTCATCCAAAACCTCCTCTTCAAAGAGGCACCTTAAAATTAAGATTAAGTTACCCAAACTTAACTCTTCACCCTTTCACACACCCAAGAATGAGATTGTTCCAATTCTCATCTCTTCATCACCCTCACGACCTCTTGCTCCATGCAAGACTACCTCAACCCATGGTACCAACCATTCTCATGGTTCTACCTCCTCTTCATTCCAATCTAGAATGAATGAGCTAACCTCACCCTTCACTCCAAGTACTCTCTTGGATGTGACTACCCAACCTCAACCCATCCAAAGCATTCCCATTATGAATGACTTTGTTGAACCCTTGGTGACTTCACCTTTCACCCCACCAAATTCCGCCACCACCCTTGTCTTTCATTTAAGCATGTGGATTGCTTATTGCTAAGACATCTAATTTAAGCAAATCTTAGGATTCTAGTGTAACTAAGATTAAAATTATGCTTAAGTTTTAGGCTTGTTTTTTTTATATACATCTTTGTATGATCTTTATTCTCTTGTATTTCCTTTCATGTTTTTCAACATGATTTTTCTTTGAGTCTTGGATCTTGTTGTTATTATGTTTTTTTCTCTCTTACTTTGAGTCCTTTTCTTAAACTAATAAGAATTAGGAATCTTCTTGGAGATTTACATTACTTGTAGCTTGATTTGTGTTATCTAGATAGATGACTTGCTTGTATGCTACTTGCTTATATATCTTCTTGCTTATCCGTATGCTATATGCTTAATTGATTAGTTAATGAATGCATGCTTATTATAAAGGTTTTGTCTTTGTCAAGCAATTCCGATATAATATCTCTTAGATGTGTCTAACTCATGCATGTCCTTAAATGTTACGTGCTAACATGTTTTACTTAGTCTTCTCTTTTTAAGTAATCATGGTTCTTGCATGCCATATGTGTTAATTGCCCACCTTCTCTACATTGGTTTATTGTAGACTTCATTAGGCATTGCATGAATTATCCTATGTGCTTACTTGATTATGTGTTATATTTTGTACTAACTCTTCATGTCTTCTTGAGCTTCTTTTGAGTTTTTTCTCTCATTTTCTTTCGAGATTTCACTATGACCTTCTAAGGTATAGTATTCATGAATCAATTTGTGAAGTTATCCTTAACTTCTTTGTTGAGTCTCTCTCAATTCATTTTAATCATGCTCTTCTAAGTCGAGTCTCTTTCTTCTAGTCTTTCTAAACTAAGTTGAGTCGAGCCTTACCGTTTCCTCATCATGTAATTGTTCTTTGAACATCCATAATGATTGAGAAGAGCTACGAAACTTTGAGCATGTAGTTTATCGTATGCTAAGCACCATTTGGTGTCGACATTCATACGCATTCTTGCCTATAATGTCCTATATCCCGAATTTTTCTTAAAGCGTCGATTTATCCGCTTTTGGTTTTCCTTTATTTTTTCTTGGTCAAAAATTTCTCTAGGTTGAGATATTTTTGTTCCTCTTTTTGAGAGTTGATTGCGGTTAAAATTTACAATTGGTATAGGTGATTCCATCAATTCTAAGTTTTTAACCCCTTGAGATGATATCTTCAAATTCTTGGATGTTTCTTTTCTACCTCTATTCCAACAATTTTTAATTGATTTCCTCAAAATCCTCTCCTTGTTTTTTCTTTGAGAGTTGATGGTTAAATCTTGAATTTTCTTGGGTGATTCCAAAAATTCTAAGCTTTTTACCCTTTGACATATTATCATTACAATTGGTATATATGTTTCTTTTCTATCTCTATTCCAACAATTGTGAATTGATCTTGTCACGATCCTTTCCTTTATTTATTTTTTTTGGTTGATAGCATCGCGTGCACACTTTTTTCTTCAATGCTTGTCATTGTTTGTGCAAACGACTTGTTTATCATCCTCTTTTTATATATGCTCTTGTCTACTAACCTTGTTTTGTAGGACACTTCTAACCCATTTTTGTAGCTCGTCACTATTCTTGCTTTGTTGGTGTCTCAAGCAAGGGGGAGCTCATATCAAGGGGGAGCATTTGAAAGAGTTCAAGTCATTACATTTGCGATCATTCATCAAATATCTTGCTAGTAATGAATTTTGGAATCTTGAAGATAAGCATTTTATTATGCATGGAGTTAGTTAACCTATGGTGATTGAAGACTTCACTAGGATGACGCAAGCTCAATATCTTTGGATGATGGGTTTATGGTTTGGATTCTCGCCTCTCAACCGTCGACCACAAGTGATGATTAGCCTTTTGGATGCATGTTCTCTCGAAGTCAATCTTCCTCCACAAATGAAAACTACCTTTCGGATGCTATCTCTCCTGACGTCAATTCTTCTCTTCTTCAAATGACGTGCTATAGATGACTATCACTTTGGACGTGTGCTCTCTCGACGTTGATTCTTCTCTTCTTCAAGATGCTGACTACCTTTTTGATTCGACAAAAGGGGGAGAAGTAAGTGTAAACGAGTAACTTATGCATTTTAATATGTGTTGCGGTTTACTTGTTTGTCATCATCAAAAAGGGGGAGATTGATAGTGCAAACATTACGATGCTTTGTCGATATAATCTCTTTATGTTTTGTTGATGACAAACGTATAATTCGCAATACATTATGTAAAATGTTAAGGTACTCATAATCACTCAAGAATACATTTCTATACTTCTCTCGACACCTCCAAGACCGCATTCAGCATGAATCACTCAAGGTATGTACAAACATGTCATTAACCTAACTAAGTGATCAAGGATTAATATTTTCTTATAACTCACATTTTAATCAAATGTGACAAAAGATTTTAATTAAATTTATTTTTAAGAAAATGTTTTATTAAAAAGAAAATGAAAATCTGAATTTGGCATATTCCATATGCCAAAGGAATATCATTTGAGGGTATAAACTACCCCTCCCCACTAAAGGACAAATTTGCATGGACTCCGACGCGGAGGTTCCTTAAAGGAACCCGCGGTTCCTTATTGATAAGGTACCGCGGGTAGAGATAAGGAACCGCGGGTGTTTTTGACCGTTGCAATGTTGTCCTATAAATAGTGGATCATTTCCAGGTTTTCTTTCAACCCTTTTTGCACATTTTCTTTCAAAAAAAACCATCTTAGATCCTTTATTAGTTAGTTTTGATTAATCTTGTTTAAGATGTGATTCAATCTTCAATCTCCTCATCCTCTCAAGTGCAAAGAGAAGAACACTATCATTACCATGATGTGTTGGGTTCACTACATGATGAAGATCTCTCCTTATATAGATCTAAGTTATGTTTTTAGTCTTCCTACTATGTATAAGTTGAAGATCCAAGTTGTGGGTACACTTGGATGTGTTTGTATGGGTAGAAGATCCAAGTGATGAGTATCCTTAGATTAGGTGTTAGTTGTGTAGATCCAAGTCTTGTTAGTACTTGGATATAGTGTTAGAGTTATAGATCTAAGTGTTGTGTGCTTAGATCTATATGGTTTATGTGTTTAGGCCATAAAACACAAGGTTTGTTATGTTGGGCCATAAAACATAACTAGTGGGTAGATTAGGTTGTGTCTTGGTAGTTCTCACTAAACTCTAAAGTGATGTGGTTGTGTCTTGTGAGTTCTCACTAAACTTTAAAGTGATTAGTAGTTGTGTTGTGTGAAGTTCTCACTTAGCTTCAAAGTGAAGAGTCGTGAAGATTGGTTCTATCTTTCGATTAGAACTCGACATATAGCCTTGTGTCGTTAAATGGTTAAGTGCGCGACGTTGTGTAGATTGGTCCTACCTAAGATCAGGACTTAACTTTTAGCTTAGAGTCGGAAATTGGATAAGCGACGTTGTGTATGGTTTCTCCACCTTAAGGAGTTTGTTGACTAGTGAAGTAACTCTCGAGTAAGGTGTACTCGAGGAGTGGAGTAGGGCGAAGAGGAGCTTCGTGACCGAACCACTATAAATCATCGTGTCGGTACTTTCCTTTACATTTATGTCTTTACTATTATAGATGTATTTATATGTTGTGTGTTGTGTGCATTTCATAATCTAAACATCTAAGTTGCGGAAAAGCTAAGGCTTAGTACGTGTGTGCTTCGTGTTTAGATTATGGTCAAGTGTACATCACTTAGTCTAAACATCCTAGTTGCAAAAAAGCTTATGCTTAGTACGTGTGTGCTTAGTGTTTAGACTATTGCTTGATGTACTCTTGATTTGATGTGTTTGTGTGTTTACTTACTTGTAGTATTTATCTTTCAATCAAACACATCTCATATCTAGTCAAGCTTGATCGAGAATTTTTATACAAAGGATTGTCAAAGTTTAACATGTAACAAACGGTTTCGTCCACTATCGGTGGTTCCATAAATGGACCGGCGGTTCTTTATTGATAAGGAACCACGGGTAGACATAAGGAACCGCGCACAGTGGATTAAGCCGAAATGTTTTGAAAACTAACTAGAAACTATTCAACCCCCCTTCTAGTTTCTACATACTGGATCACGAGCCTAATACTTGAATATATCATTGGAGTGACCGATCCTTTATAAATACGTAAAAACGTATTTCCAACAATCTCCCCCTAAGGGAGGTCACTCCAAGTTACAATGTCCTAAATAGTCTATAGCTCGTGATCTATGCTAACAATGATGTGACCGAGACTTTCTTTGGAAAAAACGTATTTCCAACAATCTCTCCCTAAAGGAGGTCACACCATTTTACAAAATCTTAAACCTAGCATACTATGCTTGAGTCTTCGATCTTGTTCTTATGAATATGCTGATGAGATCTTTGACTTTAGTCTTGAGCATGTTTTATTTCATTGACCGTGTGCATTCATCACTTGTGATATACGCCTCCTCGTGACTTCATGTTCCACATACTTATACTTTTATAAATCTTGAAAGCTTCAGAGTTTGATACAACGGAAGACTTGACTTTTAGGCTTTCTTGAATTTGTTGAAGTATTAAGTGCAGAAAGCTTAAACATGTGTTTACGACTTCTTCTGGATTGTACACCGCAATGCCACCTTCTTGTTAGGCTGCATAAGACAGTTAGCAACAAAACATATACATAGATGAAATGGCCTTGAACATTTCATTATGATTCGGTAGCATTTTACCTCCGGTCGGTGAAGACCGTTGAACGATATTAAATATCGTACTTGTGGCAGGTAGTTTCAATTAAGAACCTCTTTGACAAGATTTCGCGGGTAAACCCGTTCTCTTTATCTGACTGTCCAAATCTGACTGCGAACATAAAGAGTGAATCATTTGGATAGAATTATCCGCATGATTGAAGCCGTCAATTCATGTTCCTGGAACAAGTGAAATTTAATTAAGAACCGCACCATCGTTGCTTTCCAGTTGTCACGAGCTTGATTCATATAGAATCTTGCAAGTTACCTACCAAGTGCTGTTTGAGGTTAACACTAGAAGGATTTCCACTCATCACTGTGAACACTATAGAGTGTCACTCTGAGTGTTATGGCAAGATCACTAAGATATTACGTAGAGGCCTGAAACGTGTTTAAGTTCAGTTAAGAATTAAACCACTGTTGCTTTCCAGTTATCACAAGCTTGATTCATAAAGAATCGCACAAGTCACCTACCATGAGTTTTTTGATATTCGCTCAAGAAGGATTTCCATCTTCATTGTAAATACTTTCGTATTACTCGGATGTTCAGGCAAGATCATGAAGATTTTGCGTAGGACTCTTAAGATCTTTCTTACTTTTCACAGTGTGTGAAGAAGCAATGAATTATGAAAGTATGTCCTAATGAGATATTTGATGATCTCAAATGGCTCTAGACTCGATCGTGCATTTTGGATTTTAGTGATCGGAGGCTAGAGAGGAGTGCCACCATTTCAATACCAATTTATTCAGAGTGAATAAATCAATAGATAATGCGTTGTCTCCATGTGATTAAAACAAATATCTTTTGAGAGATATCTGAGTTAGATGGGATGGGTTGTGCATTGCATCACCGGGTCCATGATGTCTATCTTCAATATCGAGAAACATTGAAAAATGATCTCAATAGCATATGTATTGACCCGGTTTCTGCCTAAGGTTGTAAGGAGGGCTTCTTTCTTTACACCCTTTATCTTTACAATTCTTTTTCATTCTTCAACCCCTTCAATGCTTACCAATACGTCATAATTAGCACCTTGTTCTGACTGTTCCAGTGCTAACTTAAGTACTTGGTCGACATTCAGCTACGTTCACAATATTTCTCCATCTTTCCTAAGGACTACTATTTCTAGCTATGGAATGTCCTTGGGAAGATTCCTCCGGTTCTAGAAGAATCATTGGACTTTAACCTATCCTACCATCCTTATGTCACCACAATCTTCACCGTCATGAATAGAGATGTTTTAGGTAAGTGTATGTCACTATGAAATCTATTTTGATATCCAAATCCATTTTGCTCCCCCTTAACATATGCCACGATATTCGAAAACATTTCGCACATGTCGGGATGAGCCAGCACATTAAGTCAAACCATTATTGATCTCAATATTAAATCACATTTTCTCCCCTATATTAAAAATATTAACCAAATCGATGTTTTTAATATCAATTGACTTAATAGCATTTTAAGAAAATTTGGGAAGAAAAATGCAAATCCATTTATCTTCATGATTTTCATAAGCTCCCCCTCAAATTAATGAGGGTGTACTTGAAACGTAAATTAAATACCTTTTAAACACAAGTGTAAGGTACTTATCACGTGCAAAGATCATATATGATAATGTATTCACAAGATTAGCAATTTACGAGGTTGGACCTGAATGGTGGAGAACATCATATGATAGAATCACATGGTTCTTGTTCACGAATGTTGGTCGCCTCGTCACGTCTGAAGTTATCTCTTGACTCCATGTGTACGATTGATATCGTTGTCTTGACACCAATATGTGAACTTGGCACTTTCGGCGTTAAAGATTCTGAATGCTGGACAATTGCTCCCCCTCAATTGTTGACCCGTGTTCTATTGAAAGAGCTGTAGTCGCCGTTTGAGTAGTCGCATCGTCGAGTATATAGATATGAATTGTAAATTGCTATGATTGGTGGAGATGATAACTTCATAAAAACAAGATTTCTCTTGTTTTAACAAATAAATGCACTGACACGTACATATATTCGTGTTAGATTGTGTTATTACGTAAACACAATCCCTTACATGGTTATAAAGTAAACCATGCCCGAGAAAATTAATTCCCGTTGTTGAGTCAAAGCTTTCCGGTGAAATGCTTGACTTGAGTATGAAAATCGAGTTACTATCTGAAGTAATAGCAAGCCATAATTGAGCATGTTTTAAAAACATTTAAACTTTTGCTCAAACTTTATTTACAACCCCTTATTATTGAATGACATTTCTAGTATCGTAAATATTATCGATTCCAGAAGACATGCTCTTTTTATCAAAACGTTTTTGAACACACAATTTTGAAAGATTTAGAAAAACCTTTTGAGAAATTCTCGAAAAATTGTGTTCAAAGTTTTGAAAACCAATTACTTGAGCTTAAGATGTTGAATATCTTATTAAACGAGCTCAATTCCGAGAAGTTGTAAACTTCCCGTTGTTAAGGATAAGTTTATCATCGGCGATAAACTTTCCTTTTAACTGAAGAACGAGTCCTAAGTTGACATTTACTTAGAAGTCGTTTTCATGAGCTTGAAAAACTTTTGAATGTTTTAACATAAAGCTCATGACCGAGAAAGATGAATTTCCCGTTATGAGGAAAAGTTCTCTTATTTAAAAGATACACTTTCCTATCTGAGCTTAAAACTTGGAATGTTTTAATACAAGCTCATGACCGAGAAATTTTAATTTCCCGTTACGAGGATAAACTATCTTTAAAGATAAGCTATCCTAAATATGAAATCCGAGTTATAGTCTGATATTTAACTGTAAGTCATTGTGCATGAGCTTAAAAACTTGGAATGTTTTTAATATAAGCTCATGCCCGAGAAAAATTAATTTCTCGTTGTAGGGATAAGTTTATCATCGGCGATAAACTTTCCTTTCTTTGAATTCCGGGGCATAATCTGAAATGTGATTATACGCCACTTACACGAGCTTAAAACTTTTGAATAGTTTTAATGTAAGCTCATGTCCGAGAAAATTTAATTTCTCGTTAATGAGGATACGTTTATCATCGACGATAAACTTTCCTTTCTTAGAACTGCGGGTTACAATCAGACATGTGACTGCAAGCCGTTGTGCATGAGCTTAAAAACTTGGAATGTTTTTAATATAAGCTCATGTCCAAGAAAAATTAATTTCTCGTTAATGAGGATAAGTTTATCATCGGCGATAAACTTTCCTTTATTTGAAGATCGGGTCATCATCTGATATTTAATGATGAGCCTTTATACACGAGCTTAAAACCTTTGAATGGTCTTAGTGTAAGCTCGTGTCCGAGAAAAATTAATTTCTCGTTTTTGAGGATAAGTTTATCATCTGCGATAAACTTTCATTTATGTGAAGATCGGGTCATCGTATGACATTTAACGATGAGCCTTTATACACGAGCTTAAAACCTTTGAATAGTTTAAATGTAAACTCGTGTCCGAGATAACTTAATTTCTCGTTTGTGAGGATAAGTTTATCATCGGCGATAAACTTTCCTTTCTTTGATGAACGGGTCACAAACTGTGATTTGTCTATAAGCCTTATACACGGGCTTAAAACCTTTGAATAGTTTAAATGTAAGCTCGTGTCCGAGAAAATTTAATTTCTTGTTTTTGAGGATAAGTTTATCATCGGCGATACACTTTCCTGTCTTTTGAGATCGAGTTACAGTCTGTGATGTGACTATAAGTCCTCGTACACTAAGTTAACTGTGAATCCCCTGAGACACTTGTTTCTCTGATATCAGCTTCTTCAGTAACCAAACTCTAAGAGTGTCCTTAGTTGAACGGTTATAAAGATCGGACCGGTTTGTTTATGTTGATCCTTGACTTTGGTACCTGCAATCTCAGTTGAAGTTTGTATGCTTTTATATGGGTTAGCGATATCTATCTTAGAATCATGCGGGGATTCACAGCTCTCTTTTTCTTGTGCCAGAGGTGACCTGAGGGGATGATTCACTTGTCTTAGCTGGCAAACGTTTCCTTTTATAGAAAACTTTAAGTTCAGGCTTAAGTGATGTATCATCCTTTTCAATTTCCTCCCTAGTAGTCTTAGTAGAATCGGAGACTATCCTAGTTAAAGGGCACTCGTTTTCTACAAGAGTGAAAGTTCTACCAGTGGGGCGCCACATTTTGCCAATGGGTTTGATTTTAGCAACCCACTGGGATTTAAGTCTAGCACGTGAGTTCACCTCATTAAGTAATTTCTTGACACAAGAATCATGATTGGCTTTAAAGACACATTTCCTACATGTTTTACAAGTAGCATATTTAATGTCCGAGTAAGATCTAGAATTCCTAGATGATTGATTGATACTCCTAGGATATGACATGCTACAGTTAGCAGTGTTGGGTAAACTAGAAGACACCTAACTAGGTTTTAAATTCCTATCTCTTACTTGTGTCTTTTGAATAGTTTCCCTTAGACCAAACTTGTGGTGAACGTCATTTGAACTAGTTCGAGACATGTTCTTTGGACTATGTCTAGGGAGACTAGAGGCAATCATCTGATTAGGTCTTGCAAAAGCTGATTTAGTCACATTAGGCCTAGTTGGTGGAGTGACTGTTCTAGAAATATGAACCATATCAACTTGGGAGGCAAACCACGGTCTCGAGGATTGAGGTCGCTCGGATCTAAATGCAGTCAGTTGTTTAACAGACTGAATTTGAGGCGGTTTCCCCAAGATTGATGGTTTTTCAATCTTAGTGTCCACACTAGTTCCTTTAGTTTTCCTTAATTCGTTTTTCAACGCAACTATAGCAAAGACCTTTTCCTGTACTTGAGCCTTTAAAATCTCATTTTATTTGAGCAATTCATCTTGGGATGCCAACTTAGATTCAAGCAACTTAATTTGTTTCAAAAGATTATCCTTTTCAGCTTTAGAATCTAGAACTGTTTTGTAAAACCCGCATGCTTTTACCATGAATAGTACCCTTAGGATCGTACGTACTAGATTTAAACTTTCCTAATATAGCATGATTACGATTACGTGTTAGGAGTTTACGTATTACGTACGTGTTAGGACACGATAAGTATTTACTACGCACGGTCAAGTAATATTTATTTGACGATAATTAATTACGAACATGCGATCATGAAATCATGAACGTAATTAAAACACGAACTATTATTAATTACGTATATATATTTATTACGAGCGTAATTAAATATATTAGATCACGGTATTTACGTAACGAGAACATTTAAAACACGAACACAAATAATCACAAACGTTTAACTTAACAACGAGACACGGAAAAAGGTACGGGTACCCCAAGTGGGGCCCCTACCCGCGGCTACAAGGGCAAATGGGCCAAGCCCATTTGTCAAATTTACTAAAAGGGAAAAAGGGGATTTTCACTACTCATAAAATTTTACAGAAGATTTTTAGAAAAACCTAAAAACCCTCCTCCCTTGTCTCCTTTGTGCCGCCACCCTACAACCACCATAAGAGGTGGTTTGTGATCTTGGATCTTGGAATTTTGCTTGGTGATCGTGTTTGTTCTTCATCCTTTTGATCCACGAATTCGGTAAATTCTTTTTAAATCTTTTCTTTTGATTTAATCTTTTTAAAAATCAAGAACATGTTATGTTTTTTACAAAAACCTAATAATTAAACATGGATCTAACATGATTTGGTGTTAAATAAAATCAAAAGGGTGTTTTAAGGGGTGTTTGTTTTTGGCCGCAGGCTACACCGAACCCGAAGGGGTTTCGGTTTGGCCAAGCCGACCACCACCAAGACCACACGGTCTTGGTTGGTGCGTGTGGGTCCCACGGCAGTAGTAAAACACGGGGTACCCCGAGGTGGTTCGGGGTACGGTGTCGATTTCATGTCCGGTTCATTGTTTTTAGCTTAAATCCGGTTCATGGTGTATGTTTAGTTTTTTTATGTTTATGATCTTAGGTTAAAAATTAAATTAATAAAATGATATGATTAATTTAATAACATGACTTAGGTTATTTAATTATTTAATAATCATGAAATTAATTAACCTAAGTATTTGTATATTTAAGACTTATAATTAATTAATTATTTTAAAACCATAAATATAATTAATTAATTAACATGACTTAGGTTATATTATTAATATATAATAATACATATTTAAATCTAAGTATTTAACTTATTTAATTAAAAACATGTTATACTTTAATTAAATATTTTAACCTATAGTTTAATTAAATTACATGAAATAATTATTAAACTATACATTATATCATATGACTTAGAAAATAATCATGAAAACACTTAGGCTTATATACTTAGCTTATTTAACCAGCTTATTTCTAATTATGGAAACTTTCTATTTTTAGAAACTTAATTAAATAAGGCAGCTAATCTATTTATGGAAACCTTCTATTTTTAGAAACTTATTTATTTCAGACAACTAATCTATTTATGGAAACTTATTTAATTAAGGCAGCTGATCTATTTATGGAAACTTTCTATTTTTAGAAACTTATCTATTTTAAGCAGTAATTCTATTTTTGGAAACTTTCTATTTTTGGAAACTTTCTATTTTTGGAAACTTTCTATTTTAGGAAACTATCTATTTTTGAAAACTTTCTATTTTAGGAAACCTGCTATTTTTGGAAAGTTACTTATTACTACACAGTAAGTATAATAACACATGAAATACCATAAATACTTAATCAGATTAAACAGAATATAAGATAAAACACAGTTTAAGGCTTTAGAACAGTAAAACATGGTAAGAACACATAAAATAAGCTAAGACATGACATAAAACCAGCTACGTATTTAGTAAGCAGATACATATTCATGTATATATTTATGTAGCACTAGTGATTCGGAAGTAGGATTCCTCTCAGTTCATCTTCTTCGTTCACTGGACATAAGGTACGGATTCCCGTCCTTTTAGTATGGACATTCTTTCCTTATTAGGATTCCCCGTATGCAGCCAACTGTTTTCCCGTAGTATAAGTTACGTGTTTGATTGCTTATGTTAATTAAGATTAACTATAGCCATATACATGCATGACCAGTTTCACCTAGTTATGGAGGTACCATAACCATAACATTAGAGGCACTGATGTTATGACTTCACCACGGCGGAGTGATTGCTCGTGGCGTCCCTTCATCTTTTGGCCATTTATTTATATTTATCATGTGGGGCGTATGGGTGCATCCTAGTTACATGTTTTTATTCAGGATTTCATGGTGAATGTGGTGTGTGCCTTGCATCCTTCACAAGGAGCTGATCCCTCCTACCCAAAAACCAGTATATTAAATTAGAGGCAGCCCCTCTAATTTGCATGATGAGGTCACCCCTCCAAGTATTCATGCAAGGTGGATTTCATGACCTATATTGGCTAATGGTAAAATATGACAAACAGTTTTTATAAGATAAACATAAGACTTTCAAACTATTAAACCAGTTTTATTAAGACTTAACCAGGTTACTCGGGACTTAGTTTTCTTCCGCTGTTATATGTTATATGCTTATCCTATTCATGCTTTATTGTACATCCGTGCACTGAGCGTATTTGCTCAGCCATTTTCCTTTTCTATGTTCCCAAAACGGCAGGTACTCAGGGACGCTCGTAGACACTAAGAGTACGTGCATATGGACTGGAAGCTGTATAGCCTTCTTTACATTATGCATTTCCTTTCTTATGATACTTATGCTTTGGACATTGTTTAGTCCTTTCCTTTATTATACTATGTTTGTGTGTGATGAGCTTTACTTTTGGACTACCGATGTTTGATTCCGGTATTTTCCTTTTATGGTCAAGTAATGTTTAGACATTTTTCCTTGTATGCTTTGATGACACGCCATAATTTCTGTGATATTTCCATTTCTAAAATGGGGTGTTACATGTTTGATCCAATTTTCAATCAAGAACAACGTTTGATTTTCAAGTTTTTCAAAATATGTTTCAAACTTGTTAGTTCTCTTAGAAAATTATAGTTTGGCATCCTCAAGATCTTTAGATTGCCGAGCTACGATCGTTTCGAGCTCTTTAATCTTAGAATCAGAATCTGTTAACGAAGCAGTCATAAAGCATTTGTCATGATGTACTATAGCATTCTGAACAATCTCTCCCCCATTATGACGTACATCGGATGAATCTAAAGTGGTAAAACTATCACCCTTTTCCATCCCATGTTTGTCATAAATAGGTTCGGAATGCTCAACATGCGGTAGTTCATCGGCATAGACATCATATACAACATTACATTGTACCATATCTGTAGGCTCTTCGTCATAAACGGGTATGGTTTCATCATAAGAGATGTCTGTAACATTCCCTGACGTGTTGCTGATGTCATGCTTAATTGTTGATTCCATGTCCTTGCAATCATTAGCAGCCTCTAATGCGTCAATCGTATGACCATTTTTCTCTTGCATCGTAGAATCTTGCACTCCATTATCACACGCTTGCTGAAGTCGGGATTTTTCATAAATCGAAGATGAGACCGATGTCAAGAGTTTCAATAGTGTACCACGGAAAACTTGAAGCTCGGTACGTGTGTCTCGAAAAAATGACTGGCAAATCACTGAACTTTCAGACTTGATTATATTGAATTGGAGGAAAGGCGTGAGTTGAGTCACGAGAGCTTGATATGCAGACTCTGACGCAGAATGATTAAAGTCTGCTTTGTGAAGTTGCTCAACTAGTTGGTTCAAGGTGAGGAGTATTGTATCAATGAATATATAACGATCTTGACCAAATAGTGTCACAAATTCGCTTCCTCCATGAAGACATGAAAGGGTTCTAAGATGAGACTGAAGTAGTTGAAATGGCGTGATGCCACTTCTTCTAGCGTTGTCTTGCATTTGATGCGAGTCTCCATCTTGAAATGTCGAATTCAACGATTCCATTGAAGTTCGATGAAAGATGATTGTGGTTGTTTTCGGGATTTTACAAATCGTGAAGAAACCAAGAAATTGAACCGTAGAATATTACACACCAATGAAAAAAACCGTAAAACTGCTTTAAGAATCTTATTTTGAAAGACCAAGAAATGTTTTTGTCGTTTAAGCACTTTCGTTTAAAAAATAATGAATACCCGAAAACCAATTCACCCACATTTACCTTGACGAAAAAATAATCAAAACCCACAAAAATTTGACTGACTTGTTTTGACAAATTTATAAAATCCCACTTGACATATTTAGACAAAATATGTAAGTAGACAGATAATAAGAAAAACTGTCAACACGTGGCTTAGATAATTTCAAAAACAAAAAATAGCCTCAGAAACAAGAAGAAACGTGGCCTCAAAAAGATAATATTATGATACGTGGAGCCTTTTGTAAGATTATATAAGTCCTTCAGTCAACCCAATTCTTGTTCACTTTGTAACCTCCGCCCTACAATGTATTCACCAGCCACCAACTAAATTATAACCTACTTCTTCTCCAAAAAAAAAAACAATCAAACACACAGAGCAAAAAAAATAACTCCGCCCCTTGTCTACTATCTCTCTCAAACCTGCACCCACCCAATCTGTTGACCACACTCATATCCCGACTTCATAAATCACACACAATCAATTGGATGAGAAACCAATCCCACGAATGAAGAACCACCGAAGATATTCGCTTCTAGATCTTATTAAACAATGTCTCGGGTAGGTTAATTGATTTACTGAGATTATTTGAAACACAAAAACGAAACAAGATTGGATTATAACAGATTTGTTATAGATCTTTTCTTCTTCTTCGAATATTAAAACTGGATTTTGTCCAAGAACAGATTAATGATGATAGGATTTTCGTGATAGATCTTAAATGATCTAGACATGCATGTTAAAAACACAAAACCTAAAACTGAGATCAATCAATTTTGTTTTGATGAGTCTTTCGAGTGTAGTGTGGTTGAGATTTTGGAGTCGAAGGTGATTTTGGTTTGTATAGAGACGGGTGTTGTATGGGTTTTGAGATTCTGGCGATGGTGTTTCAGTTGAGTCTGGGTTTTAAATGATGAGGGAGTTTGTGTGTCTGGGATCTAGGCTCTAGGTTGTTTTTGGTTTATGATGGTCTTGGTCGAAAGTGAAATCTTGAGTCGTCGGGTGTGGGGATTTTGTTTAGGTGTCGAGTCTTTGTTGGGTGTGAGAATCATTGTTGGTTCGATGGGTGTGGAGAGAGGTCTGTTTTGGTTTGTCTGTCGAGTCAAGTCGAGTCTAGTTGTTCGAGTCTTGTTGGTTTGACCGAGAGTTTTTATCGAGTGTTGAGTGAGTGAGTCGAGAGTCAAGTCTTGGTTTAGTGTGAATTGAGGTCGTGGTCGAGTGTTGAGTTTTGGGTTCGAGTGCAGAGTTTGTTTTGGTTTTGTTTTGTGCGAGTGTTTTGGTCAGCCAAAGTCAAGGCAAGTGTCTTCTTATCCGGAATAAATGATGTCCAACATAAGTCGGAATAAAGTTAATCCACACGTAAGTCAGAATACTCGAATTCTCACCTAAGTCGGAATGCATAAGTTAGAATCTTATCCGGAATATAATATTTCTACCTTGTTCGGAATCTGTTTTTCTAACGTTATCCGGAATCGGTTTTTCAAACCTTAGTCAGAATCCGAGTCACCAACCTAGTTCGGAATCCAAGTCACCAACCTAAGTCGGAATCATTCAATAACTTAAGTCGGAATAATCCAATTCGAACATTATCCAGAATACCACACACTGGACCTTATCCGGGATGCTGCTTCGTGATACTATCCGGAATAACACCTATAGCTTATCAGGAATACTCGTCGACTTCTTATCCGGGATATTGCTAATAGAGACTATCCGGAATGTAACTATAGCTTATCCAGAAAACGTGTATTACGTCTTATCCGGAATACTGCCTTTGGATACTATCCAGAATGAACTTTCTGAATACCAGATCGAGAAAAAAGTGATAAAGACTTATGACTGACAGATTTGAGAAGATAAAAGACAAAAACCTTGATATGAGAAAATATTACCCGATACAAAAATCTTGATATATTTGATAAACCGATACTCAAATGAGACAAAAATTTATCTTGATATGACCAAACTTTATAACACTGATGGAAAAAAATTGATAACAACACATAACACCAAAATTTGATAATATTTTGAACGATCCAAGATTGTCACTTTATAAAAAATTTGACCACCAAATCAATAGATAAAACACAGTCAATCGTAATATTCAACCATAGCTCTTGATACCAATTGTAGAATCATCTTTTCTTAGGATTGTATATGTGTTTGATTAATCTAAAGAGATAGATGGAGAAGGAAGAACTAGAGAGAGAAAGGAAGAGAAAGATGTAAATTAATGAAAATGTGAAATGAAACAGATGACCAACCCCTCCTAACATGCTAGGAGGGGGTATATATAGCCCACCCTACATGTTGGCTATATGAGCTATACTATTTACATACTGGATCAAGAGCCTAGTACTTGAATATATCATTGGAGTGACCGATCCTTTCTAAATACGTAAAAACGTATTTCCAACATATATCATATATGATATTTGGAGGTATCATATATGATAATATAATAATATGCTTGAAAACAGATACAAGCAAGTTTGTGATCTCCTGGTGGGTAATTTAAAATTAGTTATGTGTATATTACCATATATGATAATCTGGCTGAAATTTAACTTCTGTAATATATCATATATGATAATCTGGTTGAAACTAAAACCAAATCTTTTTATTTGTGTAGTGAAAACTGTTTTTAATACATTTTGAAGAACTCAATCATCTCAAGCCAAGAAGTGAAACATCAGATTCCTGAATGAAATAACAAGATCTTGTGCATGAAAATGACAAAAACGAGCGTCAAGTTTGCAACAAAAATGTTATTGACTGAGATCAATATCCATTGTTTTAAACAGTTGAATAGTTTATCTCTTATAAATTGTGTATGGTGATGTATTAGTTAAACTTTGTAAAGCTACTCGATCATTATCATTTTTGTTAAATATGCAAATGGCGTAACATTTATAGATGTAAGTTTTAGATCATATGGTTAGTTTGCTAAAGTTTTTATCATATTCTTGAAGCATAGTTTTAACTTTTTTTAGTATCATATATGATAATACGTGTAAATCTTAAATTATGTCATGTATGATACTTCATTATCATATTATCATATATTATAATACACTATCATATATGATACTCAAAAAAAGTTTGACAGATTAAACAAAAGATTTGATGAATTAATGATTATAACAGGGAGTCTACTGGATTCATAATTAAACACTTGTTCGGAAAATAAAAAAGAGTACTATTTTTATGAGTATCCTATATGATAATGCATTATTATATATAATACTCAAAACAAAGTTTGATAGTTAAACAAAATGTAGGCTGACTTCATGATTAAAACAAAGAGCCCGCTGAATCAATGATTAAACATTTGTTCAGAAAATAAAAAAGTGTTTTTTAAGAGCACACTATTGTTGATTAAACACCTTCTCAAATAGAGTATAACCAATCATGATTAAAATACTTATTCATAACAAAAAACGATAGAAAACAAAAAAGTCTACTGAATTCATAACTAAAACCAAAACATTCGTATTATTGGAACTACTATTCTTCATCTTCAGTTTAAACAATTCTTCTTCAGTTTTCAACCAAATATACTTTTCTCTTGTAAAACTTCCTCATTCGCCTCGACGAGCACTTCATCTTATCTTTACATATATGCGTGCATGTCCTCATGT
Organism: Glebionis coronaria; assembly: GCA_025667525.1. NCBI lineage: Eukaryota > Viridiplantae > Streptophyta > Magnoliopsida > Asterales > Asteraceae > Glebionis > Glebionis coronaria. The sequence continues at coordinate 1,370,930 of JANFOE010000296.1, forward strand.
TTTGCTCCAACTAGACAATTGCAACATCCATATATGCTCGTTGTTATGTTCGTACAGTCTGCAATAATGGAAGAGAGGAACTAACATATTAGGTTCCATTCTATCAACAACTGAATTATGTAGCAGACAATATCAAAATTCACAATAGGTCAAAGTGTAAAAGATCATGTACAATATCAAAGTCTAGTTTTTTCTTTTAGTTTGTCAAAAACATCATATATCATAAATCATATATCATATATGATATACCTATCATATATCATATATCTATCAAATATGATAAATGAGGTATCCTATATGATACATCAAGCTTAATTCATCTTACATCAGCAACTTAATTAAAATGCCTAATAAACAGCATATTCCCACTAACAAAAACTTATTCATAACTCGCATATATAAGACCTATTGCAACAATCATATATGATTATGATATTGATCCTTGTCAAACATATTTGATTCTCAACTCTAAGCCATATGTCACTTACTATATCCATCCATAGTCAATATATATACAATATCATATATACAATACTATATATGATAGACGCCAAATTTAAAAGAGCTTAAAGATATTTTGTGTAAATTTTTCATAAAGTGTTGTTATTTCTTGTGGTTTATCAGAAACATCATATATGATACCTCACGTATGATATATGATACACATATCATATATCATATATTATATATCATATATCATATATCATATATCATATATCATATATCATATATCATATATCATATATCGTATATCATATATCATATATCATATATCATATATCATATATCATATATCATATATCATATATCATATATCATATATCATATATCATATATCATATATCATATATCATATATCATATACCATATATCATATATCATATATCATATATCATATATCATATATCATATATCATATATCATATATCATATATCATATATCATATATCATATATCATATATCATATATCATATATCATATATCATATCATATATCATATATCATATATCATATATCATATATCATATATCATATATCATATATCATATATCATATATCATATATCATATATCATATATCATATATCATATATCATATATCATATATCATATATCATATATCATATATCATATATCATATATCATATATCATATATGATAAATGAGGTATCATGTATGATACATCAAACTTAATTCAACATATATCCGCTACATAAAAATTGCTAATAATACAACTTATTCAAACGAATATAAGCTTATCGATAACTCGTTTATTCATAAAACCTGATAATTCGTTAAACAAACTAATAAGCTTGCTTATAATTCAACACAATAATTCAAATAATCTAATTCACAAAACCTTTTCATAACTCTCATCTAATTCAAATCATCTAATTTCATACAAAACTTTTCATAACTCTCATCTAATGCAAAGCTTATATCACCTAAGAAGTTAGCTTATAATTAAGAACTACCAATCCAAATGATTCGTTCAAACAAAGCTAATTGAAAGCTTATAATTAAAATGATAATATATTAATAATCTTATTCAAATCAAATAAGCTAAAAATAAGAATAGATTTTATTCAAACATGATGATGGATTCGTGATGATTAATCTAACCTGATCATGGATTCGTGATGATTAATTAATCTAATTAATCGATTCGTGATGGTGGATTCATGATGATCGCTTCGTGATGGATTCATGATGTTTTAGGATTTATAGAAAGACAAAGAAGATCAGAGGTAGAAAGAGAAAGAGATAGACGTGTATGTTTTTTTATGACAAGAGAAGTAAGAAAAATACTTATATAGTGGATGGGTGAAATAACCAAAATACCCCTGTAGTGAAAAATAGGAATTTAATATCAGTCGCTGGATGGTAGGGAGATGGATGGTGTGGATGATTCCCCCATATCTTAGATAAGTCCTGTATCCAAATGAACTTAAATCGATATTTTCGAAAAAACTTTCATAAAATGAAAACTATCCTAGTCAGTTATCCATACTTCGTTTTAAATTTACATCTTTCTATCAATATGTCTCGTATCATTTTGGACTTTTTTTTAAAATAATATCAACATTAATTATATAAAAAAAAGAGTGATTAAATTTATGCCCTTCTTTTTTATCACATTTCTCAAAAATCGTAAATGTAAATAAGTTACATCATCATTAAGATCATTTATTAGTAGGTCCAAGTCTTGTATGTGAATTTAAGGTATTATGCAAGGTTGTAAAGATCCCGATCTTGATCTTAGAATCTTACGATTTTAGAATACTGCAAAGCAAAAACGATCCAGATCTTACATAGAATCTTTTCATGCTTAAGATCTTATATGATCCCGATCTTGCTCATAGGATCCTAGGATCCTAGGATCTACTACGATCTGATCTTACTTTTTCGCGAACGACAAAAAAAAATTACGAATTTATACGTTCTATTTTGTATCATCAACAAAACAACGTGTAAATCTTCTTATACATTACATAATCATAATTTAAGACCACATTTTTATGAAATATTCGTTAATTTTGTGTTTACGATGTATATTAATTTGTAAAGTTGTAAAATATTGCCAAGACTATTAAGAAAATTACATTATAGTACGATCTTACGATCCCGATCCTACTTTACGATCTCGATCTTACGTAAGATCCCAATCAGAAAAACCTTGGTATTATGGTTTTATTATTACTAGCAGGGTACTCGCGCGATTCGGTGGCGGTACCCTGTGACTATATTCTTTGGCGCAATAATTTGTTTTTCTTGGTTATAACTTTTGAATCGATAGTTTTCATCTAAAAACATGTCCTAAAAACATAATTTCAATAGAAGGATATTATTACTTTTGGCGTTATAGTAGGGTACCCCCGCATTGTGGCGACGAATACCCTGTATACATGTGCATCAAGACGAAATCGAAACGCGTTAATAGTATTACGAGGTTGTGTTGATTGATGGTGAAATTCACTTGTTAATAAGTAGATGGTGCATAATATCCGTCACATTATATAACATGTGAACATTTACATACTTAATATTTTACATGTTTTCATACTTTGTAGATTATTTGAAAATGTTTGTACATTGATGATAGGTGTGAAAACACCCATCCTTTTACCACTTAATTATTAATATTAGGATTTAGCTAGGTTAAAAGTTCGTTGTTCTCGGCGTCTAATCGAATTGATCTCCGGTTGAAAGTGTGACTCAGTCGTCTTTGGAGAATAAAATAAATGGGGGTTGTAGTAAAATTAAATTGCAAAACATCAAAGTAAATGACACGGAAAATAAAGCTAAAAGTAATTAAAACGTAAATGGCGAAAAAAATTAAAACTTTAAAAGAAAATTAATTAAATGACGTAAAATTAAAACTTGACAAAACGTAAATTTAAAAACTTGAAAATAAAATACTTTAAGAATTAAACTAAGAAACGACAAATTAAAATAAAGCTTAAGAAAAATAAGACGAAACAATTAAAATAAAGCTAAGTAAAAATGGCGGGAAAAATAAATTTAAAAATTAAATTTGAATAAAAACTAATTAATTTCGCAATTCTAGAAAAATATGAAATAATTTTGCAATTAAAACCCAAGATTTCGCAATTATGTCAAAATTGACATAATTTCGCAATTAGCAAAAGACACAATTTCGCAATTGCTAGAAAATGAAAGATTTCGCAATAATTGCACAATGTCGCAGTAATGCACAATGTCGCATCAGTGCACAATGTCGCAATAGTGCACAATGTCGCAATAGTGCACAATGTCGCAATAGTGCACAATGTCGCAATAATTGCAAAATCGAATCAGATTTCGCAATATTTAAAAAGAAAGATTTCGTAATTAAGAAAAAGTTGCGAAATCGAATCAGAAATTCCTAAAAACTAGGAACAAGAAAAGGGACGAAAATAAGCTATAAAAACTCAACTTTTAAAGAACAATAAGCTAAACAAAACACCAATAAGCTAACTAAAAAGCCTAGATTAAAGATTAAACTTATAAAAACATCAAAAACAAGCCACGAAAATTAAAAAGATTTAAACTTTATGTAAAATGTGATGAAAAAGATTATGATTAAGATAAAACTAATAAGAAAAGTAGAATGAGATTATTAAAAAGCTTGAAATTAAAAGATTAAAGATTCAAATACAAGATTAGAGTAAAAAGATTAAAACTTTAAAGAAAAACTAGAGAGAGAAAGTGAAAAACTAGAGAGAGAAAGTAATCTACTCCTACTCCTATTCTAAACTAACTACTCCTAAATGACTAACACCCTCCTAATGTGTCATTAGGAGGGTATATATAGGAAGTGGGGAGTGCATGTGTTGCTTCCTTCTTTCTTTCTCTTTCTCGTTCTCGTCTTTTAAATCTTTGTCTTTCTCGACGTCGTCTCGGGATTTGTCGATATAAATTGAACTTGTCTTATAATTTCTTCAATTATTAGACTTGAGTTCTTCGACTTCATTAAACTTCCATCTTTAGACTTTTTATTCGATAAATCTTCAGAATAGGCCTTGGACTTCCGTTCTTTTTGCACTCTTGATCTTTTGACTTCGTCTTTTCTCGTTTTCTTCGATAAAAGCCCGTGAAAGCCCGTGTTTTCTTCCTTTTTCATCTTTTGGTCCTAAAACACAATAAAAACACAAACCATGCATAATTCCGACATTTACGACATAAAATACACGTTTTGGCTTGGTTATTATTATAATTAAGTGGTAAAATGATGGGTGTTTTCACACCTATCAAATCCCCTACACTTGACCATTGCAATGCCCTCATGCAATGCATTAGTTACAAAGCAAGATTTACATTTTCCATCATAATGAACCCACCTTGGCCTTTATTAAACATAATTGAAGGAAGAAAAACAATTAAAGAGATTAAATACTTACATTGGGGTTTTGGATGTCATGAATGTTTATCACCCTCAAGTTTCACGTTCCCCAAACCAAGCTTAAAAACGAGGTCATTGTTATTATAAGTTAGCAAACTAACTCAAACTCATGTGGGCCCATTATTCACTTAGACTCCCTTATTCCTAGGTGTATCTCTTATATTTTATTGTTTTCTTAAATGATCACGAGAATGCATTGTTGACTTATTTCGATAATTATTTAGGCTGAAAATAAAGTAGGACGATTTAATCAATAGTTAGCTAAAGGACAAAATCTTTTAAAACTGCTTCTCGGCACCTCATAAAGTTCATATCTTGGCATAACTCGCTTCACGATTTGAGACCTTTCTCAGACCGATATTTGGCAGCGACTTCATACTTCGAATCTTAGAGAGACGTACATGAAATTATGGTCTTCTCTTCATATTAGGAATTTCTTCACTTGAAGGTTTTGAGAGATTCTTCATCTTTGGACCACGAATTCTTCATTTTTCTCCAATCTTTAATTTGGACTTTGATATATAACGATCCGCCTCCTTTTAGGACTTGGATCCATTTATCCTCATACCTTGTTAGGGTCTTTTTGGATAGACTTCTCCATGATCTTTTGGGGAGTATTTGCTTTTCGTCGTGTGTCTCGATCCTTCATATTGATTTTCGATAAATGATTCTTCACATCACTTTTGGATCTTTAGCAACAAAATGTAGCCCTCATGCCTTGTTAGGGCCTTTTCGGACTCGCCAATCTTCGCATCCCGCTTCAATAAGTTATGCCTTGGATATGAAATCTAATTAATACCGAGCAACTTTTCAACGATCTTGTGCTAGAAGCTAAGTAACTTTTCAAATCGTACAACCTTATATATTGCAGATAAATTTATTAGCAAGCGATGGGAGAAAAAGCTTATAATCAACTCACATAAATTCACGAAAGAATACCAAACTTATAATTGACTCTATCATCTCTCGTCCTCCACAGTTTAAAATCTCAAGGAATGAGACTCGTGGATGCTTAGCCAATTAAATCAAAGTTTTGGGTTTTTGAGTCGCCTATAGGATCTTGCATCTTCATAGACTCTTTCAAGTTTAGAATTTGCATTTTAAAGTTCCCTTGATAAACGAATCTCTAGGATCAATTATAGGAACTTGCGAAAATTTCTTGTTCTTAACCCGTGAGAGTTAAGACTTTCGCGTTTTAAAGTTCCCTATATAAAAGCCTAGCAAAACTTGACTTAAACACGTTAAGGATACTAGCTAGAGTAAACTTAGATAAGTAAACTCGGGTTGAGTCAAAATATTCACGACTTTGAAAAATTAAAACCACTTTATTAAAAATTTATTCTAGCAAAGAAAGTAAATAACAATAACAAAGAAAAAACTACTAGGCCAAAATAGATCAAAAATTTTGAAAAATGTCGAAAAATCAATTTTCCGGTTAAAATGAGGACAAATGCAAGGAAAAGACCACTTAACTTCGATAGAAGCCCCCCTACACTTAATATAAACATTGTCCTCAATGTTTAAGCATGTGGGAGTAAACTCCCCTACACTTAGGACATTGTGCACGTTGTTTAAATCTTTCTAAGGAAAAGACAACTAAAGTGATTCCTATTTTAATATTGAAAAATAAAAAATAGAGAATCAAAAGAGTTTAAGATAGAACCGGGAAGATGGATACACGGAATCACGGGTTGTAACACCCCACTTGGATAAATGGACCGTTACATGTATTTATGGCGTGTCATCAAAGCATGCAAGGCAATGTATTAAACATTTACTGACCATACGGAAATACCGGAATCAAACATCGGTAGTCCAACATAAGCTCAAAATATAAAGATTAAGTACTGAAAGAAAAAGGACGAAACAGTGTCCAAAAACAAAAGTAATGTAATGTAATGTGTGCATAAAATAAAGGAGTCTGGATAGCTCCCATCCAAATGCACGTACTCTCTTAGAAGTCCTAAGATCGTCCCTGTGTACCTGCCGTTTGGAAACATGAAAGGAAACTACGGCTGAGCATAACGCTCAGTGGACGGATATAGCATGATAAGAATGTACTGAAAGTAATGGAATAGAAGACAACAATGAAGCTATAAGACTGATATGTAACATATGGTAGAACTCTGCATAAAATCTGAGAAACCTAGTTCATATATACTGAAACTGAAATATAACTATTAATTCTGAAAACATGCATTTACTGTATTTTAATTGCCAGAGCTTATATAGGTCACGTACTGTAACAACCGTGCATGAATAACTGGAGGGGTGACCTCGTCATGCTGTAGAGGGGTGACCTCTAAATAACTGTGCTGGGTGGAGGGATCAGCTCCAATGTGAAGGATGTAGAGCACACACCACATTCACCCTGATAACTTGTAAACTTATAAGCCTAGGATGCATCCATACGCCTCACTAAACATACATATAAAAACTGGCCAACCTGAACATGAGTGGGACGATGCAGGATATCACTCTCCTGCATGTGAGTCACGACACCGGTGCCTCTAGTGTCGTGGTTACGGTACCTCCGTAACTAGTACATAAACTGGCCGTGCTTGTATATAATGCTCAGGCAATTTATTTAGTTATTAACATGATTACAATAAGCTTAAACATATACTGGGGAAAAACATTTGGCTGAAGACGGGGAATCCTAATCATGCCTAAAAAGGAAGTCCTTACTGAAAGGACGGAAAATCCGTACCTCGTGTCCAGTAATCGACCGAGATCAACTGACAGAAAGTCTACTCTGATTTCACGCGAGCTACATGAATAAGGGACGTGAATAAGTAAACTGATATTCGCTTATTTAAATCGATGTTCTTATTGGCCTTTCATTTATTTATTTATTTTCTGAAATTCCGTACGTATATTAACTGATAAATCTGACCTTATAATAATTCATTCTAAAGTATTATCGTTCTACTATTAGTTACGATACAACGTATTTCCGACGCTATAGTAGCACTATATTAAGTATCCCGTTAAAATAGAAAGTTTCTTAATTTAGAAGTTCCCAAAAATAATTTAATTCATTTACTAAAACTATACCCTTTTAAATACTAAAGAACTATTTTAAATTAATACATTTAAAATATATTTTAAACATTTATAAAACAATTGATTAAAAAGGTATAATATAAAAATATTCATTTTATTTATAATAATAATGTCCCGAGCCTACCGAGATACCCCCATCTCGGTCGCACTAAACAATTCAACAACATAAGCTTAAATCTATCAATAAGAATCTGCGACAGAAAACTGAATCACTAAAACTGTCGCTAAAACTGTCCTTTTTAAAAACTATATACATATAACTGTTCTGCGACAGAAAAACTGTCGCTAAAACTGTCGCTAATGTATTTCAATTATCCAGATTTTATGTCCCCTTTTCCCACTGATTAACCACTTAGTTCCCACTGTTAGGTTATGTTTTCCCACTGTTTATATAAACCAAACGCACCCTTATGTTTCTTCAGACCCAAACGCACCCCTTATTTCAGGAGCAACCCATTTGGGCTTGTTTGAATATTTTGGCCGATCTCAGCCCGAACCGCCCCTGTGTGGGTCACGGCTGGGCAAACAAAGGAAGGACCACCGAGACCTTAGGGTCTCGATTTCATTAACCCACACAGCCCCGTTAACACAGCCTAAACAAACACCCCCTTTTGGGTTTTCTGGCCCTCGGTCGACCCACAGCAGCACCCCCACCGAGACTGTGATGTCTCGGTTATGTGCAACCCCAAACCGAAACCCCTTTTTTTTATTTAAATCGTGTATAACCTGAAACCTCCTTTCTTTTTAAATTAAACCCCATATTTTGTGTGTTAAGTAAATCAAAAGAGAAAGATTAATTTACCTTGTTTGATTTCTAATAAACGATGAACATACACAAGCTTCTTGAAGAATTTTGACCCGAAAATCTCTTCTTTCTTTTCTATGGGTGGCGGCACATAAAGGTTTCCAAAACCCTAATATAAATTTTTTTTTGTTCGACTGTGTGGAAGGGAGGGTTAAAGTCCCGTTTTATTTTCTTAAGATGGGCTTGGCCCAAAATTTTTCTTTCCCTTTTTTAAAAACAAACCGGCCCCTCCTTTTACTTTCTTAATTTTTTTTATACTTGTATATATAATTTCTCGCGTTTGTTTCGTCGATAATTACTATGTAAATAGTGTAATTAATTAAACTGCGTATTTACATTTCCCGATTTAAATACGGGTGTTACAATTCTTCCCCTCTAAAAGAATAATTCGTCCCCGAATTAAGGATACGGCCGTACTGGGTTTTACAATTCTTTCCCTCTAAAAAGAATTCGTCCCCGAATTATAAGGTATTTAAGCTGACTGGTTTAAAAACCGAAACTGCTAATAAGATGGAAGACATAAAATCTGAAAAGACATACCCGAATCAAAACTGAAAGTGAGGATAAGAAGTCCGTATAGACTCCTCTGTTTCCCAAGTGGCCTCCTGCTCGGTATGGTTCCTCCACAGGATTTTGACGAAAGGAATGGTCTTCCTTCTCATAACTCGATCCTGGCGATCTAAAACTGCTTCGGGTTCCTCAATATAAGATAGATCCTCTCGAATCTGATCGAGTGGATAATTCACTTTGTGAAGCTCATGATAGTTGTACCCTCTGAGTAATAATACATGAAACACGTTGTGGACGTGTGAAAGCTGAGGTGGTAACGCCAATCGATATGACACTTCACCAATACGTTCAAGGATTTCGAACGGTCCAATGTAACGAGGGCTGAGCTTACCCTTGAGGCCGAAACGTCTGACACCGCGTGCGGGTGATACCTTGAGGAACACACGATCCCTAGTATGAAAGGATAGATCTCTGCGATGCTTGTCGGCGTAACTCTTCTGGCGAGTACGCGCTTCCTGCAGTTTTGCCCTAGCAATTGCGACATTTTCATTGGTCAGCTCTATTAACTCTGGTCTTTCAATCAAACGTTCTCCAACTTGATCCCAACAAATAGGAGCACGGCATTTCCTGCCGTATAACATCTCGAATGGAGCACGCTTGATACTAGCATGCCAACTGTTGTTGTAGGCAAACTCGACCAAGCAAATATAGTCATCCCAGTGCCCTGTCCATTCTAATGCACAGGCGCGTAGCATGTCCTCCAAGGTCTGGATGGTACGCTCTGACTGACCGACTGTCTGTGGATGGAAAGCTGTGCTGAGCTTGAGCCTAGTTCCCCAAGCTTTATGCAAACCTTTCCAGAAATGAGAAGTGAACCGTGGATCCCTATCTGATATAATTTCTGAGGGTGTACCATGTAACCGTACAATTTCCTTGGTGAATAGTTCTGCTAATTTACTGACTGTGAAATCTTTACGGATAGGAATGAAATGTGCCGACTTGGTCAAACGATCGACAACAACCCAGATTGCATCATGTCTCCGATGAGTCTGTGGTAGTCCGGTGACAAAATCCATAGAGATCTTGTCCCATTTCCACATTGGAATATCTAATGGCTGGAGAAGACCACTGGAACGCTGGTGCTCTATCTTAACCTGCTGGCAGGTTAAGCATTTTGACACAAAAGTTGTGACATCCTGTTTCATGCCGCTCCACCAGAAATGCTGCTTAAGATCGTGGTATATTTTTGTGGAACCTGGATGGATAGAAAACGGAGAGCTGTGAGCCTCAGTCATTAAGGCTTCTCTGAGAGCAGGGTCTTCTGGAACGCAGAGTTTGGTACCCTGCCATACGATACCATCGTCATCGATGCGAAATTCGGTCTGCTGGTCAATGTTCTGGACAATCGCCCAGATTTCACCATCATCCTTTTGTGCGGCTTTAATCCTAGAGAGTAAATCCGGTTCTACCCTCAGACTAGCCCAGTATCCCCTTTGCCCGCGTACTAAGAGCTCAATATCATACCGCTCTAAGTCCCGAATAATTTCTTCCTGAACTTTGATGCCATTTATCATACCTGACTTTCTGCTAAGGGCATCTGCTACTACATTTGCTTTACCTGGGTGATACTGGATATTAGTGTCATAGTCTTTCAGCAGTTCTAACCATCGCCGCTGTCTCATGTTCAGCTCCCGTTGGGTAAATATGTACTTGAGACTTTTGTGATCGGTGAAGATATCACACGACTCACCGTATAAATAATGCCTCCAGATTTTAAGGGCGAAAACGAATGCTGCGAGCTCTAGATCATGAGTAGGATAATTTTTCTCATACGGCTTCAATTGACGCGAAGCATAAGCAATGACTTTCCCATGCTGCATAAGAACACAGCCTAAGCCCTTTCCTGAAGCGTCACTGTAAATTTGATAACCACCTGTACCGGATGGAAGAGTAAGTATCGGTGCTGAGATCAATCGATGCTTGAGTTCCTCAAAACTCTTTTCTCTCTCCTCGGTCCATATAATCTTCTCACCTTTTCGCATAAGTTGGGTCAATGGTAACGCCAAACGTGAGAAGTTTTCCACAAACCTGCGGTAATAACCCGTCAACCCAAGAAAACTACGTATCTCTGTGACAGATGTCGGTCTTGGCCATTTAGTGATAGCCTCCACCTTCGCAGGATCCATAGTGATTCCTTCTGCAGAAACAACATGACCTAGAAACGCCACTGTATTCAGCCAAAACTCGCACTTTGAAAATTTAGCATATAGCTTTTCTCGTCTGAGAATCTGCAACACTGTACGGAGATGATTCTCATGTTCCTCTTTGGATTTGGAGAAAATAAGGATATCATCGATGAATACGATCACAAACTTGTCTAAAAATTCGTGGAAGACTCTGTTCATCAAGTCCATAAATACTGCAGGCGCATTCGTGAGACCGAATGGCATAACCACAAACTCGTAATGACTGTACCTCGTGCGAAAAGTAGTTTTGGATATATCCTGCTCTTTTACACGCAGCTGATGGTAGCCTGATCGTAGATCGACTTTTGAGAAGTGCTTGGCACCCTGAAGCTGATCGAATAAATCGTCAATATGAGGAAGTGGATAACGGTTACGAATAGTGAGCTTATTCAACTCACGGTAGTCAATACACAAACGCATACTACCATCTTTCTTCTTGACAAACAAAACTGGAGCGCCCTAAGGTGACACGCTTGGACGAATGAAACCCCTTTCTAGAAGTTCCTAAAGCTGATCTTTCAGTTCCTTAAGCTCTACAGGAGCCATACGGTAAGGAGCTTTAGATATTGGTTCTGCACTTGGAATGAGATCGATACCAAATTCTACCTCTCGCATGGGAGGTAAACCTAGGAGTTCCTCTGGAAAGACATCTGGAAAATCTGACACCACTGGCTGATCATGAATTGAAGGTGCCTCAGAAGTCGTGTCATGAACTGTAGCTAGGAAACCCTCACAATCATGGTATAATAAGGTACGAGCCTGTAAAGCTAAAATGATCTGGACATGTTTTCCTGGTAGGAAGCCCCGGTGAATATACTCTGGTTTCTGGACATCACCAAAGATAACCCGGTGAGCATGACAATCTATGGTGGCACGATGAACCGACAACCAATCCATACCCAGAATAATATCGAATTCGCACATATCTAGAGGAAGGGCACTGACTGGACGGATTTTATCATCAAACTCAAGAGGGAGATCCTTATACACCTGGGTAATGAGTACAGAGTCTCGCATGGGGGTAGATATACTAAGTACACTGTCTAGTGGCGTAGGGGTCATGTTTATTCTAACAGCATATGAAGTAGATATAACTGAGTGCGTGGCGCCTGTATCGAAAAGCACACATGCAGACTGTCCGTGTATAAACAAAATGCCAGTAATGGTACCTGTGGTCTTATTTGCTTGCTCACGGGTAGTAGTGTAGACACGACCAGTGGTCGGTGGTGGTGGAGGTAAAATCTGAGGAATCTGGCCTGAGGTACCGGCCGCATCCCCGCTCTTGCAATCCCTCTTCAAATGGCCCGGCTGACCACACTTGTAACAACTACCCGTACCACGGCGACAAGGTCCCGTGTGTTTCTTTCCATATGTGATGCAAGTGGGATAAGAATACCCGGTAGAAGCAGCTCTGGTTTGCTGAGAACCTGATTTACGATGATAAACACGTGTCACGATTCTGATAACTTAACTGAAATAAGGCTGATTGACTGAAATTTAAAATTACCAGAATTTGCCGGTCGGGCAACCTGCTGACCTCTGTTGTTTTGGTCACGCCCCTGTCCAGCATCTTTGTTGGAATTTACAAAAATTTAAGATCTGTTTTACACGATAGTTTAGTATTTCTGGAGCTTAAAAAATCACCTGTAGTTGCCAGATGAGTTTGAACTGCCGCGGTAGTTATCACCACCGCTCCTCTTATCTGATCGATTACGGTCATATGACTGACCGTGGTTCCTGTAGTTCTGATGTGGAGTAGCCGATTGGGATCGGTCTCCTCCTATGTGTCTGTAAGATTATAATTGGATAAGTCATAACATATAAGTTGACAAGCAATAATGGGAGCTAAATTGTTTAAGTCTGTTGGGTGAGATGTACCTCTTCTCCGAACGCTCTACATTCTCGAGCTCATCCCTCTCAAAAAGCATCTCAATATCACGAGCTGCATTAGCTACTTGTGACACATTAGTGAATGTGGCACTCACCAGCCTATCTGCAGTCCTAGAGTGAAGAGCCCAGCGAAATTGCTTCGCTTGCTCCTCTGCGGTACCCGCAGCCTCCCCTAAGAATCCAGCCATCCTGAGGTATCGGTGCATGAACTCTATACTGTTCTCGCCATGATTCTGACGAATGACGTGGAAGTCCCTCTTCAGTTTAGCTTGCTCCGCATGCGGGAAGAACTGGTCATAGAACATCGTCTTGAAGCGTGCCCAGGTCAATGTAAGCTCCCAAGCATCTCCCCCATTGGACAGTTTCTGAGACCTCCACCAATGCAGAGCAGGACCCTCCAACTTGTAAACTGCAAGCCTAACCTTGAAAGCATCACCACAACCCATAGCTCCAAAAAATTTCTCTACATGGTAGATCCAGTCTTCCGCGTCAGTTGGAGCTACAGTCTGCTCAAAAAGTCGGGGTTTCTGCTTGTTAAACAAATCTAGCCAAGCGGGTAAAGTGGCAGGTGGTGGAGCAGGAGGGTTGTTATTCTGCTGAGGTCCATTTTGATATTCAACTCGGATCTCATCACGAATTTGGGGTAACATGGCTTGTATAGCAGCCTGAACAGCAGCAGCAATGTCAGCTGCGTTAGGATCATTCTCGGTTTCGCGTCTGGGTGGCATCTGAAATAACAGAGGATAAGTTGATAAAACTGCCAAAATCTGGGGTAATAAATCTGAATATGCATAGTGTAATTCATGAAGGTATAGCCAACAAAATATGACATGAATACTAGTGAATGCCTAGGGTCAGTTCACAAAATGACAATTACTGAAACATAAATCTGACATGAGTAAGGATGAACGCCTAAGGTCAGTTCATCTACCCAAAATTTAAACGGCAAGGGTGAACGCCTATGGTCAGTTCACCAAAACGAAAAGTTTGCTGAAAAGCACATGCGATTAAGTATGGCCAGTCCTGTACCAACCGTTTACTTAATCAAAATTTTGAAAATCCGACTGATAAAATTCATGAGTAGCATGGAAGATAACGACGCCAAAATACAGGAAGTTCTTGGTAACTACCCACTAGTCACAGGTCAAGTTTTAGAGCCTACAGGTCGAACCTTGCGCTCTGATACCATAACTGTAACACCCTACTTGGATAAATGGACCGTTACATGTATTTATGGCGTGTCATCAAAGCATGCAAGGCAATGTATTAAACATTTACTGACCACACGGAAATACCGAAATCAAACATCGGTAGTCCAACATAAGCTCAAAATATAAAGATTAAGTACTGAAAGAAAAAGGACGAAACAGTGTCCAAACAACCAAAGTAATGTAATGTAATGTGTGCATAAAATAAAGGAGTCTAGATAGCTCCCATCCAAATGCACGTACTCTCTTAGAAGTCCTAAGATCGTCCCTGTGTACCTGCCGTTTGGAAACCTGAAAGGAAACTACGGCTGAGCATAACGCTCAGTAGACGAATATAGCATGATAAGAATGTACTGAAAGTAATGGAATAGAAGACAACAACGAAGCTATAAGACTGATATGTAACATGTGGTAGAACTCTGCATAAAATCTGAGAAACCTGGTTCATATATACTAAAACTGAAATATAACTATTAATTCTGAAAACATGCATTTACTGTATTTTAATTGCCAGAGCTTATATAGGTCACGTGCTGTAACAACCGTGCATGAATAACTGGAGGGGTGACCTCGTCATGCTATAGAGGGGTGACCTCTAAATAACTGTGTTGGGTGGAGGGATCAGCTCCAATGTGAAGGATGTAGAGCACACACCACATTCACCCTGATAACTTGTAAACTTATAAGCCTAGGATGCATCCATACGCCCCATTAAACATACATATAAAAAATGGCCAACCTGAACATGAGTGGGACGATGCAGGATATCACTCTCCTGCATGTGAGTCCCGACACCGGTGCCTCTAGTGCCGTGGTTACGGTACCTCCGTAACTAGTACATAAACTGGTCGTGCTTGTATATAATGCTCAGGCAATTTATTTAGTTATTAACATGATTACAATAAGCTTAAACATATACTGGGGAAAAACATTTGGCTGAAGACGGGGAATCCTAATCATGCATAAAAAGGAAGTCCTTACTGAAAGGACGGAAAATCCGTACCTCGTGTCCAGTAATCGACCGAGATCAACTGACAGAAAGTCTACTCTGATTTCACGCGAGCTACATGAATAAGGGACGTGAATAAGTAAACTGATATTCGCTTATTTAATTCCATGTTCTTATTGGCCTTTCATTTATTTATTTATTTTCTGAAATTCCGTACGTATATTAACTGATAAATCTGACCTTATAATAATTCATTTTAATGTATTATCGTTCTACTATTAGTTACGGTACAACGTATTTCCGACGCTATAGTAGCACTATATTAAGTATCCCGTTAAAATAGAAAGTTTCTTAATTTAGAAGTTCCCCAAAATAATTTAATTCATTTACTAAAACTATACCCTTTTAAATATTAAAGAACTATTTTAAATTAATACATTTAAAATATATTTTAAACATTTATGAAACAATTGATTAAAAAGGTATAATATAAAAATATTCATTTTATTTATAATAATAATGTCCCGAGCCTACCGAGATACCCCCATCTCGGTCGCACTAAACAATTCAACAACATAAGCTTAAATCTGTCAATAAGAATCTGCGACAGAAAACTGAGTCACTAAAACTGTCGCTAAAACTGTCCTTTTTAAAAACTGTATACATATAACAGTTCTGCGACAGAAAAACTGTCGCTAAAACTGTCGCAAATGTATTTCAATTATCCAGATTTTATTTCCCCTTTTCCCACTGATTAACCACTTAGTTCCCACTCTTAGGTTATGTTTTCCCACTGTTTATATAAACCAAACGCACCCTTATGTTTCTGCAGACCCAAACGCACCCCTTATTTCAGGAACAACCCATTTGGGCTTGTTTCGAATATTTTGGCCGATCTCAGCCCGAACCGCCCCTGTGTGGGTTACGGCTGGGCAAACAAAGGAAGGACCACCGAGACTTAGGGTCTCGGTTTCATTAACCCACACAGCCCCGTTAATACAGCCTAAACAAACACCCCCTTTTGGGTTTTCTGGCCCTCGGTCGACCCACAACAGCACCCCCACCGAGACTGTGATGTCTCGGTTATGTGCAGCCCCAAACCGAAACCCCTTTTTTTATTTAAATCGTGTATAACCTGAAACCTCCTTTCTTTTTAAATTAAACCCCATATTTCGTGTGTTAAGTAAATCAAAAGAGAAAGATTAATTTACCTTGTTTGATTTCTAATAAACGATGAACATACACAAGCTTCTTGAAGAATTTTGACCCGAAAATCCCTTCTTTCTTTTCTATGGGTGGCGGCACATAAAGGTTTCCAAAACCCTAATATATTTTTTTTGTTCGACTGTGTGGAAGGGAGGGTTAAAGTCCCGTTTTATTTTCTTAAGATGGGCTTGGCCCAAAATTTTTCTTTCCCTTTTTTTTAAAACAAACCGGCCCCTCCTTTTACTTTCTTATTTTTTTTATACTTGTATATATAATTTCTCGCGTTTGTTTTCATCGATAATTACTATGTAAATAGTGTACTTAATTAAACTGCGTATTTACATTTCCCGATTTAAATACGGGTTTTACACGGGTCGTCAAAAGTCATCAAGAATGGATCTTTGAAAGCTCGAATCCCTGCACATGATAAGAAAGAAAAAAACAAACACATACAAGGGTCTCCCCTACACTTATTATAAAATATATAAAGATAGATAGATAATCGGGTTGCCTCCCAAGAAGCGCTTGTTTTTGTTAACCGAGTCGCGAGCCTGACTCGTCCCCGAATTAAATGGTCCATGGGGAAGCCTCGAATGTAATACCGGGATCAAAGACCTTGTCCTCGTTCCTGGAGGACATTAATAAAGGAGAGGCAGGAGGATAAGTCTTGAATGGGAGAAAAGTCCGCTCAACATACGAGAAGTATGTGAGGTCATGATCCATGGGAGGTGGGATGGGTAAAGTAAGAAAATTGTCATCCCCCAAAGGCAACTGATGCTCAGACAACGGCAAAGCCGTAAGGTTATCAATCATATAATAATCAATGTCACCTCCCGGGTCAAAGCACTCATCCTCTGTAATGGTGTCTAAAAGAGTGGATGAAAGGTGCTCGGGAGGAGGACGTGGGACAATACCTTCCTGCAGCAAATTATCAAAAATAATTTCCCCCTCCGTGTCATCATCATCAATACCCGTAGGTATTGAGTGAATGTCGATTTCCTCCATAGCTGTATCATTATTCTCAACTGAAGTAATAGACGGAGGTGAAGATTCTCTTCAATCTTAGCAATAAGAAGATGAACTTTTAGTAATTTGTCGCGAAGAATAACGTCTTCCACCTCATCTAAAAGACCAAGTTCAGGGCGAACTTCTCATAAGTCGGAGAGAATAAATCAACATCGCCTTCATCGCCCGGAGGAGAAGGAGAAATTTCAAAAGTGAAATTCTCATAACATGGAGAAAAATCATCATCATTAAGAGCGACCTCTTCCGTAAGCTCCTCAAAATTCGATGCATCACAAACCTCATCAAAGAATTTATCAAGACCAAAATCACTAATCTCACTCAGTGTATCACAATCCTTAGGCGCATTAGGGATATCAAGAGTAGGAGTAGTAATATCAGAAGATGGGTTGAGATTGTAGATATCATCCTCGTCATCATCATCATAATAGACTGGACCATTCCAGTTAGGAGTGATATAGTCCACTAACTCCTCTTTGATAACCTCTACATCTTTAAGAAGCTCATGAAGTAATTTCTGTTGATCATCTCCTTGAGTATGTTCAATTAAACCCATTATATCCCACGCTGTAAGTAAACATTTTGGTGTAGAAAAGAAGGGAAAACGACCAATTTGGCTCAAAAAGGTGTAGGTGGATTTCAAGATTTGTTCACCATCAAGCAAAGGTTGCCTTTCCTGATGCAAGTCAGCTCGGAGTTGAGCTAAACTTTCAAGAATGTCATTCAAAGTAGTGAGTTGTTGGTCAAGACTAATTCACTGAGAGGATTGATGATTGAGGGTGTGATGTGGGGGCTCAAAGTTATACAAACCGGAATCATAGCACGGAATTGGCTCAAAGATATTCATCAGTTGACAAGAAGAAGCATGGTGAGGGCCTCCACAAATATTGCACCACGGGTATGGAGAAAAACCCGGTGCATTTTGAGGATAAGGATTGTCATATATGGGAGAGGGTGAGAAAGTATTGTAAGAGGAGAAGTACGAATTTGTTGAATTGCAAAATGGACAAAATCCAAATTGGGTATTGTCGATATCAGAACCGCACCGCTCACAAGTACACCAATGACATGTTTGATAACCATGCCATGGTCTCCCACACCGTACGCAAGACGAATCCATAAAGAATAATAGATAAGCAAGAAGAATATTTTTGGCGCAAAACTTGTGAAAAAGAAATGCTTATATGATTTTTCAAATGTTTTTGGATTTTTTTTTTATGGATTTTTGAATTTTTCTTTTTGACACGAAAAATAACGTTCACGAGTGAACGGATCCCAAAATCCAACGCGTCTCTCACTAAAAACCGTTAATCTTCACGAAAAGAGCCGGCAGCGGCGTCATTCAATATTAGGATTTTGTTAGGTTAAAAGTTCGTTGTTCTCGGTGTCTAATCGAATTGATCTCCGGTTGAAAGTGCGACTCAGTCGTCTTTGGTGAATAAAATAAATGGGGGTTGTAGTAAAATTAAATTGCAAAACATCAAAGTAAATGACACGGAAAATAAAGCTAAAAGTAATTAAAACGTAAATGGCGAAAAAAATTAAAACTTTAAAAGAAAATTAATTAAATGATGTAAAATTAAAACTTGACAAAACGTAAATTTAAAAACTTGAAAATAAAATACTTTAAGAATTAAATTAAGAAACGACAAACTAAAATAAAGCTTAAGAAAAATAAGACGAAACAATTAAAATAAAGCTAAGTAAAAATGGCGGGAAAAATAAATTTAAAAATTAAATTTGAATAAAAACTAATTAATTTCGCTATTCTAGAAAAATATGAAATAATTTTGCAATTAAAACCCAAGATTTAGCAATTATGTCAAAATTGACATAATTTCTCAATTAGCAAAAGACACAATTTCGCAATTGCTAGAAAATGAAAGATTTCGCAATAATTGCACAATGTCGCAATAATGCACAATGTCGCAATAGTGCACAATGTCGCAATAGTGCACAATGTCTCAATAGTGCACAATGTCGCAATAGTGCACAATGTCGCAATAATTGCAAAATCGAATCAGATTTCGCAATATTTAAAAAGCAAGATTTCGCAATTAAGAAAAAGTTGCGAAATCGAATCAGAAATTCCTAAAAACTAGGAACAAGAAAAGGGACGAAAATAAGCTATAAAAACTCTACTTTTAAAGAACAATAAGCTAAACAAAACACCAATAAGCTAACTAAAAAGCCTAGATTAAAGATTAAACTTATAAAAACATCAAAAACAACCCACGAAAATTATAAAGATTTAAACTTTATGTAAAAATGTGATGAAAAAGATTATGATTAAGATAAAACTAATAAGAAAAGTAGAATGAGATTATTAAAAAGCTTGAAATTAAAAGATTAAAGATTTAAATACAAGATTAGAGTAAAAAGCTTAAAACTTTAAAGAAAAACTAGAGAGAGAAAGTGAAAAACTAGAGAGAGAAAGTAATCTACTCCTATTCTAAACTAACTACTCCTAAATGACTAACACCCTCCTAATGTGTCATTAGGAGGGTATATATAGGAAGTGGGGAGTGCATGTGTTGCTTCCTTCTTTCTTTCTCTTTCTCGTTCTCGTCTTTTAAATCTTTGTCTTTCTCGACGTCGTCTCGGGATTTGTCGATATAAATTGAACTTGTCTTATAATTTCTTCAATAATTAGACTTGAGTTCTTCGACTTCATTAAACTTCCGGCTTTAGACTTTTTCTTCGATAAATCTTCAGAATAGGCCTTGGACTTCCGTTCTTTTTGCACTATTGATCTTTTGACTTCGTCTTTTCTCGTTTTCTTCGATAAAAGCCCGTGAAATCCCGTGTTTTCTTCCTTTTTCATCTTTTGGTCCTAAAACAAAATAAAAACACAAACCACGCATAATTCCGACATTTACGAAATAAAATACACGTTTTGGCTTGGTTATTATTATAATTAAGTGGTAAAATGATGGGTGTTTTCGCACCTATCAATTATAATAATAACCAAGTCTAAACGTGTATTTATTGTCGTAAAAGTCAGGATTATGCGTGGTTTGTGTTTTTGTTGTGATTTAGGACCAAAATGTGAAAAGGGAAGAAAACATGGGCTTTCACGGGTTTTTATCGAAGAAAAAGACAAAAGACAAAGTCAAAAGATCAGGAGTGCAAAAAGAACAGAAGTCCAAGGCCTATTCTGAAGATTTATCGAAGAAAAAGTCTAAAGACGGAAGTTTAACGAAGTCGAAGAACCAAGTCTAATTAATGAAGAAATTAGAAGACGAGTTCATTTTATTTATCGACAAATCGCGAGACAAAGTCGAGAATGACGAGTTTATTGTCAAAGACGAAAGACGAAGAGACAAAAGAAAGAAATAAGTAAGCAACAACTCCCCTCTCCTATAAATACCCTCCTAATGACACATTAGGAGGTGTTAGCTAATTTCACCAATTAGTTCTCCACTTTATTTTATGCATTTTTCATATTGTCATTTACATACTTGTCTTTATTTTCAAGTTATTTCATGTAAGTCTTTTAATTTGTGTCGAATCTTAATCTTTTATTTCAAGTTTTTCAATCATCTCATTCTACCTTTCTTCTTTGCTTAATCTTAATCTTGTTCATCATCTTTATTCGTGTTGATTTCGTGTTCTTAATCTTCGTTTATTTCGTCATCTTTTTATATAAAGTTCTATTCTTTTCGTGTTTCTTGGTTCGTGGTTAAAAGTTTATCAAGTTTTGTCATTCATCTAGTATTCTTGTTTAGCTTATTGGAGTTTTTGTTAGCTTATTGTCCCTAAAAAGTTGCGAAAATAGTGCTTAAATTCGTCCTTTAACGAGTTCCCCTTTTTTTAGGAAAATCTGATTCAATTTAGCAATTTTTGTGTATAGCGAAATTGAATCATTTTTTTGTATTGCGAAATTGAATCATTTTTGTGTATTGTCACACCCCACCATGGTGGAATATGGGGCGCGACGTATGGATATCATCACAACATGGCGTGTCTATTGAGATAACTAAATGAAATAAGAAATGTCATAAAATGGTGACACAAATGTCATGACAATATCTCAACAATGCAGGAGTCTAGGTAAGTAGGTAACAGTCCTACCGCTTACCCGAGACAAACAATTAACAAAAACAAAGCAAACATATAGGTGTCAACAAAGTATCACTTATTCAAACATCAAACAAAGACTAAGAGGAAAGGGGTTCCTCCAAATGCAATCCTAAGCCTCCAAAGCTACCCACTCCTATTCTCATGCTTAACCACATTCTCACCTGAAAGAGACACTAAAACACGTCAACATAATGTTGGTGAGAGTCATAGGTTTAGACTCCAACCTCAAATCAGTTATAATAAGCTGTGAATAACCACCAACAATAAAAATATATTGACAATGTGTTACAGATGTGCATTAACAACTAACATTCAGATTTATCATACCAAACCAATTTCCAAGGCTCCAAGCCTTTCCAAACACCATGGTTCCATAGGCGCCCATACACCTATGAACCAATCCTAAGGCCTCGCCTTGTCAACATCCCATTGGTACCAAGTCAATCACAAAACAATCATGAATCAATCAGCAGTTAATCACATAAGTACACACAAGTCCATCAACAATCATAAAATATTCACATCAACAATTTACAAAACCATAACGAGTGTCTCTTCCATCCCATCTGGAAGTCAAAATCATTAAAAGATATAGGACTATGAAACTCACCTGATCAAGCTTCTCCAAATATCCACGCTCTAGAGAAAATCTAAACACATAAACATATACAATCAAGACATGAACCACATACCAAAATGGCTCATCAATCTATGATAGATATCTAACATTCTCCTACAACTTAACATCATTTAAGTGCTATAAGCATCCCATTACACCCCTCTATAAGCTCTTAACTTAGTTAAGTTCCTAACCCATCCCGTTAACATTTTACCCAAAATAGTCCCGATTTTCATACTCCGTATTATGATCCAAACGCCCACCAAACCTAACCCACATTCCTTGCATTGAAAATCCCATAAACTTATACGTGTTAGCTAAAATCTCATCCCTTTA
Organism: Glebionis coronaria; assembly: GCA_025667525.1. Lineage (NCBI taxonomy): Eukaryota > Viridiplantae > Streptophyta > Magnoliopsida > Asterales > Asteraceae > Glebionis > Glebionis coronaria. Next base: position 1,393,774 of record JANFOE010000296.1, read on the forward strand.
CCCGATATCAAAGCAAATTTTAAGTCCCCGATACACAACTTATACTTTCGCCTATCCAAATTTTATCGATTTTGAACATATGAAAAGTTTGTTATGATCAGAGGGTCTTCCACTATCCCAATTGATTAGCCCTCTTTCTGATATCTTATATAACATATAAACTAACTCTCATGTTCGTTTGAAAGTCCAATTGAACTCCTAAGTGCCCTAACCATCTTAAAACATTAAATGAAAACCCGCTGATCCAGAAACTGTTTTGACCTTCGACTGTTGTAACCTGTTTTTGACCGACTTCCCTACCTCCAATTTAGTCCTTGTTTCTTGCATTCAAAATCCAACTCAAATACCTATCCAGGGGTACTTGGATCGCATCTTGAATGTTCCTAGAACTCTAGATATGATCAAAACATTAGCCCTAACATTCTGCCCAATTTTTAATTACGAATTTAATTAAACTAACATAATTAATTACCCAACAATTAATTAATTACAAGCCCTAATTATTCTAATTATTACGTATCATTAATATACTGATTTTAATATAAACTCTAACCTAAATCCATCATTGAATGATTAAGAAAGAATTAAAAACACTTTAATTGAAAAGGGATTGAAGGTTTTTACCTTAAGAATAATGGAGGAAAACAAATATCAAGAACCCTAACCCAAGAAAAAAAAGTCGACTTCTATAATTCTCCAGGGATTATGTTTTTTTTATCTTAGTTTACACCTTATATAGTTAAAATATTAATCCTAACCCAAGTAAAGTTGCCATATACAATTCCCCTACTTTTTCTCCTTTTTTTTCACCTAACCGACCTTTACCCCATTAATTTCATTTTTTATTCTTTTTATTATTAATAATTGTATTAATAATATTACCTTAATTTTTCTTAACTTATTTCAGCTCCTAAAGCCTCCAATACCTCAAAACCGTAATACTAGTCAAATTTACGCGTATACCGTAAAAGACGTAAGATATACAGTTTTATAAAAACTCTTGAAATATGAAATAAACTAATTAACTAAGTCCTAAATGACTTAAAACCATCCCGAAAAATACTCCCGCGACTAATTACCTCATCCGAGACCTCTAAATGCTAAACCTTAAATCGTAAAAATACGATTTTGTATAATACATATACGTATACGTAAAACCACTAAATAACACCATCTTATTTCATAGTCACTACCATGTGAGCTCATGAACATGAAAACATCACACATCGTTTCACTCACAAGGTACCCCGTACCCGAAAACGATGTCCAAACCACACTCTATTCACACCAAATATCACATAAACACATAAAGAGACACACTTTCACGAAATATGCACAAAAATAAAACTAAGTGACGAAACTCAAAATCGTGGTTGTCACATCACTCCCTCCTAATAGAAATCTCGTCCCGAGATTTACTTCTTAGGACCGTCATTAGTTGAGGATACTTGTTTCTCATAAACCCCTCCCGTTCCCATGTGAACTCTAGTCCACGTTTCAAATTCCACATATCCAAAATATGGTATATTACTTTTTCCAACGTCTTAGCTTCACGATCCAAAATCTCTACCGGCTATTCGATGAAGCGAAGACTCGTATACATACTAATATCATCTAACGGCACTTGCAAGTCGGTTCTTGTTAAGCATTTCCTTAAATTTAAAACAAATACATCATGCATACTAATCAATTCTCCAAGTAATTGCAACCTTTAAGCCATTGGTCCAATCCTTTCGATGTTTTCGAATGGACCCACGATTCTAGGTGTTAACCTCCCTTTCATCCCAAACCACGTCACTTATTTCCATGATGAAACCTATAGCATAACCTTATCCCCAATATCAAATCCCAACGGCTTACGCCTCTTGTCCACACAGCTGTCTTGTCGGTCTTTTGCCATTTTCAACCTCTACTTAAGCACTGCCACCACCTCTTGTAGTTTTCCTTTCCAACTCCGGTCCAACATGTTGACTGCTTCTAACTTCACCTCACCGTAACGATGATCCACCTCATCTTCTATGGATTAACTCCAGCACTTTCTACTACATTTCCTATCACCAGACCTAACAGTTTTCCCTTATATATCACTACACTATCTTGACAACCCTTTGCTCCCTCAAGCCATTATTCCTCCATACTACTTCTCGCTTGTCTCTCCATAATCTTAATTTACATACCATCTTCTATCTCATCTTCACCTAATAATTTAGGCAATCCTCTTTTATTCCCAACATTCTCATCAGTGACGAATACGCCCCTCTCACTAGTGACTCTCTTTGCAGAAGAATTCTTCCTAAATAAAATGCATTCTCCAACTATCTCCAAACCACACGCCAATGCTCCAGGCATCTTCCTCCATTATCCCTATGGTGTGCTCAAACCAACCATTAGTCTATCAACGGTATACTATGCTTACTTCCCATCGTTTATTCCCTTTCCATAATCCTTCATAATGCATTCCATACTTCTTAGGCTAACTTTTATGCAAAGCCTCTTATTGCATCACATCCGTACGTAATCCTTCCAACTCCTCAACTACTTGACTTCTCATTCCTCTTAGAATATGGATGAATTATTCAGTCTATCGACTAGCACCCAACTTTCATCGTACTTATTCCTCTACCCCATTATGTATCCCCTCTACCATCTTCGTCCTTACGCCGCCCTTTCTATTATACTCATATCTATGTAGGAAGTATAGCCTATGTCCCTTTTCTCCATATGATTGTCCAAGCCACGGAACATAAATGTTGATGCCTTTCTGCTTTAGAAAACTACTCGTGTAGCTTACATCCTTCATCCAAATCCTCCTAACACGTCATCCATATAGCTAAATTCTGTCTCAACATCACTTCGTCCCTCTTATTCCATGTCTCATTAACTATGCTTGACTTTCCCAGATTGTACTTGGCTTTGCAATTTTCCTTCATCACTTAACTTCACACATCACCTTTGCCAAATGTTCAATCAAGAGGATTGAATATGTGTTGGAGTCGTTCCTGATCCGTATAGATCATTCTCTACGTCTCGTACACCAAATGCCTCTAGCATTCTAGGCAGATCTAACAATCCAGCTCTATTAACTAAGTCTTATCTAGTTCTTCTAAATCTTCAGTTCCTGCAACGTATAAGCAATTGCCTTTCTTTTTCGTCCTCGTACGCATCGAAATACTTGCTCCACGTATCTTCATGCTTCGCGAATTCATCCAGTCCTTCCGATAATGCCAAGATATGCTCATTATCCAATCCACCTATTCAGCCTCCAAAACGATTCCTCATCCTTCTTCACTTTGCCCTTGCTGGTTCCATGATATGCTATCATCTCTAACTGCTCATCATGGTACACTTAATCCTAAAACTCACACTGGAAAATCTCACGTATAATTCCTTTTCCTAAACTATTCCAAAGCCAACACATAATTTGCCTCACTCTCCTTCTTATACGTTGAGTAGATCAAGATGTCGTTGATACTCCCGATGACAACTCATTTATATACGGTCATGCACACTCGGTTCATTTACTCCATGAAAACCGCTAGTGCATTGGCGAAGCCAAAAGCATAACCGTAAACCCAAAGCGTCCATACAACATCCTTATAATTTCAACTACGTCATCCTTGCATCCTCTCTTGGCAACCATACAAATAAATTCCTACCTCGTTCTACTCGCGAAATTCTACATGCATTCTAAAAGACTAATACTTCCTCTTATCAAACCATTCCACCGCTTTCCACATCAAATTTACTACTAAGCAACTCAACCTTTACCTTGCATCCCTTGCAATTACTAACAACTCTTGCTCTTAAAATCATTCCATCAACAATTTCCATGGAAAGGCACTAACTACAACTCATCCCACTTCTCCTACTAGCTTTATTCATGATTCTACCTCACAATAATAGGTAAACCTACGAAATCTTAGGAAATTTTCGGAAAACTTGCATACCTTACGAACATCATAAACACCCTTGAAGTATCATATCCCCTTCCAACATTCTCTATGGCGCGTTACTTGTGCTAATATCCATACCCTACACAAATCTCTATTCGTCTCCCTTGGTACTCCCAAGAGACCATATATTCACATTAGTTCTTCTTCCCACGATCTTCTAGATCTTTTCCCATCCCAAAAGGCATTCCACCTATTCTCTCATGGCCACTGACTTAATCGTGTAGGCGCAACCAAGTCTTTCATATGAGTACATCAATGCTCTCAATCAATACTAAACCAAAACTACATCTAGAATCCACCAGATACGATCGACGAATCTAACCTTCGATAAATAACGACATTTCACGTGCACGAGTTAAAACAAGTCAAAAACCACGAGACTAAAAAGAAAACTCAAACCCAAAACATGTATCAATTTAAAATGACCCATGACAACGAAAAATGATCCAAGAAACACCCAATGGAAACAAAAACATATTATGCCCCGCGACATATAATTTAAACCTTGCACAAAATCGAGTTTCCCATAAGAATATTTTTCTTTGCCTCTCCACATCTATGTGACTCAAACAATCTACAAACAACCCTCTACACGATCTCTAAACTCAACTCAAAAACTAGGTACCCCGAACATCACAAATCATGAGTTTAAAACTACTATTCAAAACTCAACCTTGAACCTGACACTTGTACCAAAATTTCGACCAAGCTACTGACCTCCCATGACTATACATTCTGAATAATTGAAAAGTACGTTCCGAGTACATAATTTTTAGGCTTTTGAATCACCCAAAAAGCTTTAAAAACGAATAAGTTACGACCAAAATAATTTATACTAGTTGTTTTAAAACTAAAGAATCATCTTAGTGATTAATGTAATCCTTTTAAATGAAAGAAATAATTGTTTGTGAAATTTTCATGAACTCAATTTAACCTTGTATAAATAATTAGAAATGACGTAAATCAGTTAAACTCATTTATATGAACTACTTAAGTAGAAAGGAATTTTGTTTTGTTTTATTTTATTTTAAAGAGAGTCTTTTAGAATTCTGAAATAAATAAGTGCTGATTATATATCAAAGAATTTATGTTACCTCTTGTTTCAAATACGACTCTAACACTTTACCCTTATTTTACCGAATATAACCAACTATCCTAACTCTACAATAGATTTCAAAGTCCTTTTTCCATATACCGACCAAAAGAAATGTAAGACTCAACACAAAAGATATCATTATCCCAACAGAAATCACAAGTTATTTCAATAGACTTAACACCAAAAACACCATTTTAAAATAGACACGTGAAATAGGGAACTCGAAGAATATGCTACACGGAGGTTGAATATCTAAAAAGAAGCGAGCTAGCCACCCTCCTAAGGATACAATCGATAATAGTAGGGGATCATACATATATAGGCATGTTAGGATACATATACTCAAATCCGTCCAACATCTACTATACAAGCATGTATTAATCCTCTTTCATGCAATCATACTTAGGAATCCATTGAAGTTGTGGTATTTGTATAACTATGTTGGCCACCATACTTATACAATTACCCTTTCCCTAATGCACTCCCTCCTATGATGACACTTATAAAAATCAATACAACACATAACACATAAATCCATCAACTCACCTAAGAACATAGCCACATTAAAAATAAGGTCCAAAACTCCAACTAGTAAAATAACATAGTCAAAATATTGGAATACACAAATCCATAGTTTAGCTAAAACAATATAGACAAAATCCAAAACAAAAACATAATCAATTATAAGTCATGTCGCCCATAAGGGTGGAACAACTTAAAATCCTTCCTATCCACCTACTCCTAGTAAATCGAACTACCACACGATTCTTAGGGAACATGACTTAAACATCAAAAGAAAAATACTACACCTCAGGTACATAAAATACCTCAACAAAAGACAGAAACTACCATATACCAAATTATGTACTATAATGTACAATTTAAGCAAAATAGAACAATGACTAGCATGGACGATTATGGTTCAACCCGCACTAGTCACAACCCGAAAATAAAATAACATGTGGCTAAGTATGAACCATAGTAGTTCATAACTTAACAAAAATCACAAAAATAACATCCAAACACATCGATTATTATAAAATGCACACATAATCCTATGACGCCTAAATACAGGGACCCTTAAGCTATAGACTAGGCTACGCGACTAGGCAACCTAATTCTCTATAACCATTGTCTCTGATACCATTATGTCACACCCCACCATGGTGGAATATGGGGCGCGACGTATGGATATCATCACAACATGGCGTGTCTATTGAGATAACTAAATGAAATAAGAAATGTCATAAAATGGTGACACAAATGTCATGACAATATCTCAACAATGCAGGAGTCTAGGTAAGTAGGTAACAGTCCTACCGCTTACCCGAGACAAACAATTAACATAAACAAAGCAAACATATAGGTTTCAACAAAGTATCACTTATTCAAACATCAAACAAAGACTAAGAGGAAATGGGTTCCTCCAAATGCAATCCTAAGCCTCCAAAGCTAGCCACTCCTATTCTCATGCTTAACCACATTCTCACCTGAAAGAGACACTAAACACGTCAACATAATGTTGGTGAGAGTCATAGGTTTAGACTCCAACCTCAAATCAGTTATAATAAGTTGTGAATAACCACCAACAATAAAATATATTGACAATGTGTTACAGATGTGCATTAACAACTAACATTCAAGATTTATCATACCAAACCAATTTCTAAGGCTCCAAGCCTTTCCAAACACCATGGTTCCATAGGCGCCCATACACCTATGAACCAATCCCAAGGCCCCGCCTTGTCAACATCCCCTTGGTATCAAGTCATTCACAAAACAATCATGAATCAATCAGCAGTTAATCACATAAGTACACACAAGTCCATCACCAATCATAAAACATTCACAACAACAATTTACAAAACCATAACGAGTGTCTCTTCCGTCCCATCTGGAAGTCAAAATCATTAAAAGATATAGGACTATGAAACTCACCTGATCAAGCTTCTCCAAATATCCACGCTCTAGAGAAAATCTAAACACATAAACATATACAATCAAGACATGAACCACATACCAAAATGGCTCATCAATCTATGATAGATATCTAACATTCTCCTACAACTTAATCTCATTTAAGTGCTATAAGCATCCCATTACACCCCTCTATAAGCTCTTAACTTAGTTAAGTTCCTAACCCATCCCGTTAACATTTTACCCAAAACAGTCCCCATTTTCATACTCGGTATTATGATCCAAACGCCCACCAAACCTAACCCGCATTCCTTGCATTGAAAATCCCATAAACGTATATGTGTTAGCTAAAATCTCATCCCTTTCCCTGATATCAAAGCAAATTTTAAGTCCCCGATACACAACTTATACTTTCGCCTATCCAGATTTTATCGATTTTGAACATATGAAAAGTTTGTTATGATCAGAGGGTCTTACACTATCCCAATTGATTAGCCCTCTTTCAGATATCTTATATAACATATAAAATAACACTCATGTTCGTTTGAAAGTCCAATTGAACTCCTAAGTGCCCTAACCATCTTAAAACATTAATTGAAAACCCGTTGATTCAGAAACTGTTTTGACCTTCGACTGTTGTAACCTGTATTTGACCGACTTCCCGACCTCCAACTTAGTCCTCATTTCTTTCATTCAAAATCCAACTCAAATACCTATCCAGGGGTCTTGGATCGCATCTTGAATGTTCCTAGAACTCTAGATATGACCAAAACATTAGCCCTAAAATTCTGCTTAGTTTTTAATTACAAATTTAATTAAACTAACCTAATTAATTACCCAACAATTAATTTATTACTAGCCCTAATTATTATAATTATTACATATTATTTATATAATGATTTTAATATAAACTCTAACCTAAATCCATCATTGAATGATTAAGAAAGAATTAAAAACACTTTAATTGAAAAGGGATTGAAAGTTTTTTTCTTAAGAATAATGGAAGAAAAAAAATATGAAGAACCCTAACCCAAAAAAAAAACGTTGACTTCTATAATCCCAGGGATTATGTTTTTTTATCTTAGTTTACACCTTATATAGTTAAAATATTAATCCTAACCCAAGTAAAGTTGCCATATATAATTCCCCTACTTTTTCTCATTTTTTTCACCTAACCGACCTTTACCCCATTAATTTCGTTTTTTATTTTTCTAATTATTAATAATTGTATTAATAATAGTATCTTAATTTTCGTTAACTTATTTCAGCTCCTAAAGCCTCCAAAACCTCAAAACCGTAAAACTAGTCAAATTTACGCGTATACCGTAAAAGACGTAGAATATACAGTTTTATAAAAACTCTTGAAATATGAAATAAACTAATTAACTAAGTCCTAAATTACTTAAAACCATCCCTAAAAATACTCCCGCGACTAATTACCTCATCCGAGACCTCTAAATGCTAAACCTTAAATCGTAAAAATACGATTTTGTATAATACATATACGTATACGTAAAACCACTAAATAACACCATCTTATTTCATAGTCAATACCATGTGAGCTCATGAACATGAAAACATCACACATCGTTTCACTCACAAGGTACCCCGTACCCGGAAACGATTTCCAAACCACACTCTATTCACACCAAATATCACATAAACACATAAAGACACACACTTTCACGAAATATGCACAAAAATAAAACTAAGTGACGAACCTCAAAATCGTGGTTGTCACATGTATTGCGATACTGAATCATTTTTGTGTATTGCGAAATTGAATAATTGTTGTGTATTGCGAAATTGAATCATTTTTGTGTATTGCGAAATTGAATCATTTTTGTGTATTGCGAAATTGAATCATTTTTGTGTATTCGAAATTGAATCAATTTTGGGTATTGCGAAATCATACCAATATTACATATTGCGGAATTATTCTTTTTCAGACATTGCGAAATTGTTCCATTTTGTGGATTGCGGAATTATAACAAGGGATTGCGGAATTATTTCCTTTATTGCGAAATTAATTCAATTGTTTTCATATTGCGGAATTAATTAGTTTTTGTCCAAATTAATTTTTAAATTTATTTTTTCCGCCAATTTCTTAAGTTTGTTTTTACTTTTTTTGTCTTATTTTTCGTAAGCTTTATTTTAACTTGTCTTTTCTTAGTTTATTTATAAAGTGTCTTATTTTAACGTTTACTTTTTCATAAAGTTTTAAGTTTTTAAAATTGCTTTTAATTAGTTTATTTTACTTGCTATTTTATTTAAATCTTTACTTTGAGTTTTAATATTTTGTCATTTACATTTAAATTTCCATTTTTATTTTAAGTTCTTTTATATTTTGTCATTTATTTTTAAAGTCATTTATTTTTAGTTTAATCTTTTCACGTCTTTATTTTTATCTTTAATTAGTTATACACAACGACAAAACTTTTCTTTTATTCACCAAAGACGACTGAGTCGCACTTAAAACCGGGATCAATTCGATTAGACCAATCCAACGAACTTTTTAACAAGTAAAATCTTTGTATCAAATGGCGCCGCTGCCGACTCTTTTAGTAAAGATTAACGGTTTTTTGTGAGAGACGCGTTGAATTTTGGGATCCGTTCTCTTGGGAACGTTATTTTCAAGCATAAATTTTTTCCAAAAATCCTAAAAATTATAAGATTTTCAAAAAATCCAAAAAAAATCAAAAAGATAAAAGACCAAAAATATTGTATTTTATTTTTAGTGTATGCGTACTCGATCTTCGTCTTATTCTGAGCCCGAGACTCTTGAAGACTTAGATATGGCCGGTGTGCACAACAATAATAACCCACCTCACCCTAATTTGAATAATAACAACCATGTCACTCAACCCGACCTTCGTACGATGGAGAAGCTATGTCAACCAACAATGAATGGAAGTGGAGGACCGATTGCGCCGATGCAAATCACGGCTCCCGAATTTTCGTTGAAGCATCACATGATCCAACAAGTTTAAAATACTTGTCCATTTCGCGGATTGCCGGATGATGATGCCAAAAAATACCTCGACAAATTCATTACCGTCACTCAAAGCATGAAATTGCCCGTTGTTACCATGGATTTTCTTCGCCTTCATCTATTTCCACACACTTTATCCCACCATGCCGAAAAATGGTTTGATCGTCTTCCTAAGAATTCAATTCATACATGGGACGAAATGACTCAACGATTTTTGTCATGCTACTTTCCACCATCCATGGTAACGAGCCTTCGGAATCAAATCAGTGGTTTCACGCAAGAACTTGATGAGTCTCTTTTCGGTGCCTGGGAACGTTATAATGTTTTGATCGATCGTTGTCCTAACCACAATATGCTCCCCGTCACCTTAATTGATACTTTCTACAACGGTTTAACTTTTCGTGATCGTGATACGATTAATGCAGCCGCCGGTTGTACGTTTATGAAAAGAAGACCCGAGGAGTGTAGAGAGCTTATAGAGAACATGACCACTCATCACAAAAATTGGGATTCATCCGCATCCTCAAGAAATAATCCGAGAGTCAATGTTTCTTCTACTTCATCAAACCCCGAGATGTCCAAACTCGCCCGCACAATAGCCGAAATGAGCAAAAATTTCTTCGCCATGGCTACAAATAAACTTCAACAAGTTAAAGCTGTAGCACTTTCTTGTGAGACTTGCGGTGGTCCTCATATGTACATTGATTGTCCTTCTACTGATGACAATACGGAAAACGTGTATGCGGCTACCGGTAACTATTCCACGGAAGGCTATCAAGCTCGACTTCAAGGTGATCGTAACTTGCTAAGTTATCGTTCCAACAACTTTCTTTCACCCGGTTTTTCTCCTCAAAACCACAACCCAAAAAAACTTCAATAGAAGCAATCCAAACCAACCTCGAGCTTATAATGCATATCACCCACCCGCTCACCAAGCTCCACCCCTCACTCAACCCACGACATTTAATCAAGATGTGGAAACTTTCATGAGGACCCAAGGAGAGGTGGTTAAGAATCTTCAAAGCCAAATCATTAACTTGAAAGGTGATATCACTAAACAAGGGAATGATATTCGAACCGAGCTTAGAAATGATATGAAACTTCTTTAAGCAATCAAACGAATGATTTGAAGAATATGATGGCTAGTTTCTTCCAAACCACTCAACCCTCTACTTCGGGCTCTCTTCCTTCGAATACCGTGACCAACCCAAGAGCTAATGTGAGTGCTATTACTACACGCAGTGGAGCAACTCTAGTAGGACCATCTACCCCTCCCTCAGTTACTCCATCTACACCTTCTCCACCCCCATTTATTCCTCCTACTTCCACGCCTAGTACTAGTTCTACATTACCGTCTCCACCTCTTACAAAAGAAGTATAAAAGAAAAACCCTTCACCAACCCCACCTTCCATTTCTCAACCTTCAACATCTCAACCTTCACCTTCTACACCTACACCTCCTAAGCCTAATATTCCTTGTCCATCTCGGTTAGACAAGTGCAAATTTCTCACCAAGGATGACATTCAAGTGACAAACTTTTTGAAAAATATTTCGGGAGTGAACATCACCATTAGCCTTGTTGAAGCTCTTGCCCAAATGCCTAAATTCGTTAAGATGTTTAAAGATTTGCTTAGTAAGAAGGAGAAGATGGCTGAGTTTGTCAACACCCGCTTAAATGAAAATTGTTCTGCAGTCCTCCTTAAACAACTTCCGGAAAAACTTGGAGATCCCAGTCGTTTTGTGCTTCCTTGTACATTTAACAAAATTGAAGAATTTACTGCCTTAGACGATCTCGGGGCAAGTATTAATTTGATGCCATTAACTGTTTGGAAAAAGTTATCATTACCCGATCTTACACCAACAAAGATGACTCTTGAGCTAGCAAATCAAACTCTCGCTTACCCCGTTGGTATTGCCGAAGATGTGTTTGTTAAAGTTGGTATCTTCACTTTTCCGGTCGACTTTGTTGTTGTTGACTATGAAATGGACCCTCGTATTCCGTTAATACTTGGACGACCATTCTTGAGAACCGGAAAAGCTTTAATCGATGTCGCCGAAGGTGAACTCATTCTAAGGGTCGGGAATGATCAACAAGTGTTTAAAATGGGGAAGATCACAAACAAATTCAATGGAAGAGAATCGGCGAAAATGATTGATGTGCTTCAAGACGATCTTGATACAACTCCTTTGGAAAGTACAAAGCTTGATGATTTTTTCGTCTACAACAACCTTCTTTTCGAGCTTATCTATGATAATCTACTTTTTCAAGAAAAAGTGGAAGATTCTGAAGATCCTCTCTCCAATTTGGATGCCCCACCAGTATATGATGCTCCACCAATCTATGATGATGATTCTAGTTCCGATGTGGATGATTATGATGATTTTTCTTTAGAGTATAAAGACATGCCAACTTATGATGACTTTGATGATGTTGATACTCTTTCGAGTGATTCTTCACATGCTGATTATGCTCCTATTTTTGATGAAGATCCTCCGCCAACAATGATTGATCCTACTTTGATAATTACTCATTTGAGGAAGATTTTGCCACTTTCCTTAATACGTACTTCCCCAATGAGCATGATTCTCCTCCTTTGGAATTTGATTATGATCTTTATCCTCCTTCGGATATTAAGAAACCCGTTTCAAAGGAGAAGAAATCGGAAGACACCAATATCCGTAGTACCTATGTTTTGACACTTCTCTTTCCACCTTCTTCGGATGAGATTATGCGTTTTATGGGCGAATCTTCAAGGTCTACTAGGCCTAAGTCTTATTTTACCCTAAAGGAAAAGGTGTTCGATCAGGGTATCACGATTTTTAAGCCATCTCAGTATCCATCTGATGTAATAAAAGGAAAGACTTTTGGAATCCATAGATCTATGATTTCACTTCATCATACTTTCTACCGCCATGCTCAACAACTTCTTAAGGGAACCTTACCTACTCTACTTTGGCTTGTCTTGTTCACCTTAAGCTTGTGCTATTTGATGGACGAGAACCATGTATTTGACCCCGGTGGATGTTCTTCGAGATTCTTACCATGGTAATCAAGGTCGAGTCAGGCTCACGACTCGGTTAACAAAAACCAGCGCTTCTCGGGAGGCAACCCGAGTATCTATCCTTTTTATCCGTTTTTATAATAAGTGTAGGGGGAGACCCTCGTATGTGTTTGTTGTTTTGTTTCTTATGATGTGCAGGGATTCGAGCTTTCAAAGATCCATTCTTGATGACTTTTGACGACCAGTGATTCCGTGTACCCGTCTTCTTGGTTCTATCCTAAACTCTTTTGATTCACTATTTTATATTCTTTAATATTAAAATAGGAATCACTTTAGTTGTCTCTTCCTTAGCAAGATTTAAACAACGTGCACAATGTCCTAAGAGTAGGGGAGTTTACTCAAATATGCTTAAATATTAAGGACAATGTTTATATCAAGTGTAGGGGGACTTCTATCGAAGTTAAGTGGGCTTTTCCTTGTATTTGTCCTCATTTTAACCGGAAAAGTGATTTTTCGACATTTTTCAAAATTTTTAATCTATTTTTCCCTATTAGTATTTTCCTTTGTTATCTTATTTTCTTTCATTAGAATAAAGTTAAATAAAATGGTTTTAACAAGTTTAGATATCTTTGATATATTAGGCCCGTCATGAATCTTTTGACTCAACCCGAGTTTACTTATCCAAGTTTACTCTAGCTAGTATCCTTAACGTGTTTAAATTAAGTTTTGCTAGGCTTTTATATAGGGAACTGTAGAATCGTGTTTTCTAAGGATTAGGCATGTTATGATTAATCTATTGAGATGGATGGAAATGAAGAACTTAGAGAGAGAAAGGTAGAGAGAGAAAGGAGAGAAAGAGAGAAATGGTTGATTGAATGAATGTGTGTGTAAACACAAAGTGACCAACCCCTCTTAACATGCTAGGAGGGGGGTATATATAGCCCACCCTACATGTGGGCTATATGGGCTATATTGGATCACGAGCCCAATATCACTGGAGTGACCGATCCTTTCTAAATACGTAAAAACGTATTTCCAACAATCTCCCCCAAAGGGAGGTCACTCCAAGTTACAATGTCCTAAAAAGTCTATAGCTCGTGATCTATGCTAACAATGATGTGACCGATACTTTCCTTGGAAAAACTTATTTCCAACAATCTCCTCCAAAGGGAGGTCACACCATTTTACAAAATCTTAAACCTAGCATACTATGCTTGAGTCTTTGATCTTGTTCTTGTGAATATGATTGATGTGATCTTTGACTTTAGTCTTGAGCATGTTTCCTTTCTTTGACCTTGTGCATTCATCACTTGTGATATTTGCCTCCTCGTGACTTCATGTTCCACATGCTTATACTTTTATAAATTCTTGAAAGCTTCAGAGTTTGATACAACAGAAGACTTGACTTTTAGACTTTCTTGAATTTGTTGAAGTATTAAGTGCATACAGTATAAGCATGTGGTGAGAACTTCTTCTGGATTTTACACCGCAATGCCACCTTCTTGTTACGCTGCATAGGACAGTTAGCAACAAAACATATACACGTATGAAATGGCCTTGAACATTTCATTCTAATTCGGTAGCATTTTACCTCCGGTCGGTGAAGACCGTTGGACGATATAAAAGTATCCTACTTGTGACATGTAGTTTCAATTAAGAACCTCCTTGACAAGATTTCGCGGGTAAACCCGTTCTCTATATTCGACCGTCCAAAGCTGACTGCGAACATAAAGAGTGAATCATTTGGATAAAAATATCCGTATGATTTGAAGCCGTCAATTCATGTTCCTGGAACAAGTGAAATTCAATTAAGAACCGCACCATCGTTGCTTTCTAGTTGTCACAAGCTTGATTCGTATAGAATCTGGCAAGTTACCTACCAAGTGCTGTTTGAGCTTAACACTAGAAGGATTTCCACTCATCACTGTGAACACTAAGGTATCACTCTGAGTGTTCTGGCAAGATCACTAAGATATTACGTAGAGGCCTGGAATGTGTTTAAATTCATTTAAGAATTAAACCACTGTTGCTTTCCAGTTATCACAAGTTTGATTCATAAAGAATCGCACAAGTCACCTACCATGAGCTTTTTGATATTCGCTCAAGAAGGATTTCCATCTTCATTGTAAATACTTTCGTATTACTCGGATGTTCAGGCAAGATCATGAAGATTTTGCGTAGGACTCTTATGATCTTTCTTACTTTTCACAGTGTGTGAGGAAGCAAGGAAGTATGAAAGTGTGTCCTAATGAGATATGTTATGATCTCAAATAGCTCTAGACTCAATCGTGCATTTTAGATTTTAGTGATCAGAGGCTGGAGAGGAGTGCCACCTTTTCAATACCAATTTATTCGGAGTGAATAAATCAATAGATAATGCGTTGTCTCCGTGTGAGTAAAACAAATATCTTTTAAGAGATATCTGAGTTAGCTGGGATGGGTTGTGCCTTGCATCACTGTTTCCATGATGTCTGTCTTCAATATCAAGAATCATTAAACAATGATCTTAATAGCATATGTATCGACCCGGTTTCTGCCTAAGTTGTAAGGAGGGCTTCTTTCTTTTCACCCTTTATCTTTACAATTCTTTTTCATTCTTCAACCCCTTCAATGCTTACCAATACGTCATAACTAGCACCTTGTTGTGATTGTTCCAGTGCTAACTTAAGTACTTGGTCGGCATTCAGCTATGTTCACAATCTTTCTCCATCTTTCCTAAGGACTACTATTTCTAGCTATGGAATGTCCTTGGGAAGATTCCTCCGGTTCTAGAATCATTGGACTTTAACCTATCCTACCATCCTTATGTCACCACAATCTTCACCGTCGTGAATAGAGATGATTTGGGTAAGTGTATGTCACCATGAAATCCATTTTGAAGTGCAAATCCATTTTGCTCCCCCTTAATATATGCCACGATATCCGAAAACTTTTCGCACATGTCGGGATGAGCTATCACGTTAATTCAAACCATTTGTGATTAATCATTTCCCATATTAAATCACATTTTCTCCCCCATATTAAAAATATTAACCCAATCAATGTTTTTAATATCAATTGATTTAATAGCATTTTAAGAAAATGTGGGAAGAAAAATACAAATTTAATTATCTGCATGAATTACACAAGCTCCCGCTCAAATTAATGAGGGTGTACTTGAAACATAAATTAAATACCTTTTAAACACAAGTGTAAGGTATTTATCACGTGCAAAGATCATATATGATAATGTATTCACAAGATTAGCGATTTATGAGGTTGGACATGAATGACGGAGAACATCATATGAAAGAAGCACATGGTTCTTGTTCACGATTGTTGTTCGCCTCATCACGTCTGAAGTTATCTCTTGACACCATGTGTATGATTGATATCGTTGTCTTGACACCAATATGTGAAATTGGCGCTCTCGGCATCAAGGATTCTAAATGTCGGACAATTGCTCCCCCTCAATTGTTGACCCGTGTTCTATTGAAAGAGCTGTAGTCGCCGTTTGAGTCGTCGCATCGTCGAGTATGTAGATATCAATTGTAAATTGCTACGGTTGGTGGAGATGATAACTTCATAAAAACAAGATTTCTCTTGTTTTAACAAATAAATGCACTGACACGTACATATATTCGTGTTAGATTGTGTTATTACGTAAACACAATCCCTTACATGGTTATAAAGTAAACCATGCCTGAGAAAATTAATTCCCGTTGTTGAGTCAAAGGTTTCCGGTGAAATGCTTGACTTGAGTAAGAAAAGCGGGTTACTATCTGAAATAATAGCAAACCATTTTGAGCTTGTTTTAAAAGATTTGAACTTCTGCTCGAACTTTATTTACAACCCCGTGTCATTATTGAATGACATTTCTAGTATCGTAAATATTATCGATTCCAGAAGACATGCTCTTTTTATCAAAACATTTTTGAACACACAATTTTGAAAGATTTAGAAAAACCTTTTGATAAATTCTCGAAAAATTGTGTTCATTGTTTTGAAAACCAATTACTTGAGCTTAAGATGTTGAATATCTTACAAAACGAGCTCAAGTCCAAGAAGTTGTGAACTTCCCGTTGTTAAGGATAAGTTACCATCGGCGATAAACTTCCTTTTAACTGAAGAACGAGTCCTAAGTTGACATTTACTTAGAAGTCGTTTTCTTGAGCTCGAAAAACTTTGAATGTTTTAACGTAAAGCTCATGACCGAGAAAGATGAATTTCTCGTTGAGAAGAAAGGTTCTCTTATTTAAAAGATACACTTTTCTTTATGATCTTAAAACTTGGAATGTTTTAATACAAGCTCATGACCGAGAAAAATTAATTTCTCGTTACAAGAATAAGATATCTTTAAAGATAAGGTTTCCTAAAATTAAAGTCCGAGTTACAGTCTGATATTTAACTGTAAGTCATTGTGCATGAGCTTAAAAACTTAGAAATTTTTTATTATTAGCTCATGCTCGAGAAAAATTAATTTCTCGTTGTAAGGATAAGTTTATCATCGGCGATAAACTTTCCTTTTATTTGAAGAACGAGTTCTAAGTTGACATTTACTTAGAAGTCGTTTTCATGAGCTTGAAATTTTTTGAATATTTTAACGTAAAGCTCATGACCGAGAAAGATGAATTTCTCGTTAAGAAGAAAAAGTTCTCTTATTTAAAAGATACACTTTTCTTTATGAGCTTAAAACTTGGAATGTTTTAATACAAGCTCATGACCGAGAAAAATTAATTTCTCGTTACAAGGATAAGCTATCTTTAAAGATAAGCTTTCCTAAAATTGAAGTCCGAGTTACAGTCTGATATTTTAACTGTAAGTCATTGTGCATGAGCTTAAAAACTTCGAATGTTTTTAATATTAGCTCATGCCCGAGAAAAATTAATTTCTCGTTGTAAGGATAAGTTTATCATCGGTGATAAACGTTCCTTTCTTTGAAGTTCGGGGCATAATCTGAAATATAATTATACACCATAGTGCATGAGCTTAAAAACTTCGAATGTATTTAACATAAGCTCATGCCCGAGAAAAACTAATTTCTCGTTGTGAGGATAAGTTTATCATCGGCGATAAACTTTCCTTTATTTGAAGAACGGGTCATCATCTAATATTTAATGAGGAGCCTTGTACACGAGCTTAAAACCATTGAATGGTTTTAGGATAAGCTCGTGTCCAAGAAAAGTTAATTTCTCGTTAAGAGGGTAAGTTATCGTTGCGTAGATAAACTTCCTTGTCTCTGAAGTCTGGGTCATCGTCTGTCATTTAGCGAGGAGCCATATACACGAGCTTAAAACCTTTGAATGGTTTTAAGATAAGCTCGTGTCCGAGAAAATTTAATTTCTCGTTTTGAGGGTAAGTTATCGTTGCGTAGATAAACTTCCCTTTCTCTAAGAAACGGGTCACAGACTGTGATTTGTCTATAAGCCTTTTACACGAGCTTAAAACCGTTGAATAGTTTTAATTTTAGCTCGTGTCCGAGAAAACTTAATTTCTCGTTATGAGGATAAGTTTATCATCGGCGATAGACTTTCCTTTCTTTGAAGATCGAGTTACAGTCTGTAATGTGACTATAAGTCCTAGTGCATGAGCTTAAAAAACGTCGAATGTTTTTTAAAATTAGCTCATGCCCGAGAAAAATTAATTTCTCGTTGTCAGGATAAATTTATCATCGGCGATAAACTTTCCTTTCTTTGATGAACGAGTTACACTCTGTTATGTGACTGTAAGTCCTTTGTTAAGCTTAACCATGAATCTCCTGAGACACTTGTTTATCCGATATCTGCTTCTTCATCAACCAAACTCTAAGAGTATCCTTGGTTGAACGGTATACAATGATTGGACCGCTTCGTTCTTTTGGAACATCAACTTTGGTACCTACATTCTCATTAGGAATTTGTATGCTTTGATATGGGTTAGCGATATCTATCTTAGAAGCAAGTGGGGGTTCATAGTTGTCTTTTCGTGTGCCAGAGGAGACCTGAGTGGATGAATCACTTGTCTTAGTTGGCAAACGTTTTCGTTTATAGAAAACCTTAAGTTCAGGCTTAAGTGATGTGTCATCCTCTTCAATTTCCTCCCTAGTAGTCTTAGTAGAATCGGAGACTATCCTAGTTAAAGGGCACTCGTTTCCTACAAGTGTGAAAGTTCTACCAGTGGGGCGCCACATTTTACCAATGGGTTTGATTTTAGCAACCCACTAGGATTTAAGTCTAGCACGGGAGTTCACCTCATTAAGTAATTTCTTGATACAAGAATCATGATTTGCCGTAAAGACACATTTTCTACATGTTTTACAAGTAGCATATTTAATGTCCGAGTAAGATCTAGAATTCCTAGATGATTGATTGATGCTCCTAGGATGTGACATGCTACGGTTAGCAGTGTTGGGTAAACTAGAAGGCATCTGACTAGGTTTGAAATTCCTATCTCTTACTTGTGTCTTTTGCTTAGCTTCCCTTAGACCAAATGTATGGCGAACGTCATTTG
The DNA here is from genome assembly GCA_025667525.1 of Glebionis coronaria. Classification (NCBI taxonomy): domain Eukaryota; kingdom Viridiplantae; phylum Streptophyta; class Magnoliopsida; order Asterales; family Asteraceae; genus Glebionis; species Glebionis coronaria. The sequence continues at coordinate 1,413,203 of JANFOE010000296.1, forward strand.
AACTAGTTCGAGACGTATTCTTTGAACTATGTCTAGGGAAATTAGAGGCAATCATGTGATTAGGTCTTGCAAAAGCTGTTTTAGTCACATTGGGCCTAGATGGTGGAGTGACTGTTCTAGAAAGATGAACCATATCAACTTGGGAGGCAAACCGCGGTCTCGAGGATTGTGATCGTTCAGATCTAAATGCAGTCGGTTGTCGAATGAACTGATTTGTAGGCGGTTTCCCCAAGATTGATGGTTTTTCAATCTTAGTGTCCACACTAGTTCCTTTAGTTTTCCTCAATTCGTTTTTCAATGCAGCTATTGCAAAGACCTTTTCATGTACTGGATCCTTTAAACTCTCATTCTCTTTGAGCAAGTTATCTTGGGATGCCAACTTAGATTCAAGCAGTTGAATTTGTTTCAAAAGATTATCCTTTTCAGCTTTAGAGTCTAAAACTTTTTGATCCAATTTTCTTTCAAGAATAACATTTGACTTTTCAAGTTTTTCAAATTTGTCCGTTTTCTTGGAAAATTATAATTTGGCATCCTCAAGATCTTTAGATTGTTGAGCTACAATCGTTTCGAGCTCTCTAATCTTGGAATCAGAAGCAGTCAATGAAGCAGTTATAAGACAATTATCATGATGTTTAGCATTTTGAACACTTTCTCCCCCATTATGACTCACATCGGATGAATCAGAAGTGGTATGTCTATCATTATTTTCCATCCCATTTTTGTCATAATTAGGTTCAGAATGCTCAATATGCGGCATTTCATCAACATATACATCATAAACAACATTACATTATACCATGTTCGCAGGCTCTTCGTCATAAACGGGTAAGGTGTCATCAAAAGAGATCTCGTGAACACTCCCTGACGTGCCACTGGTATCATGTTGTCCTCCTGATTCCGTGCTCTTGCCATCGTTAGGCTCCAAGTTGTCAACCGTATGACCATTCTCCTTTTGCATTTGTGTTGCTTGCACATGACAAGCATCCGGTAGTTGAAGTTGTGATCGTTCGTAAATCAAATGCTCAAGAAATTCTACGTGTTTGAACACTTTGCCACGAAAATCTTGAATCTCGGAATGCATGTCTTCAAGGAAATACTTGCAGATCATTGAATTTTCTTTCTTAGAAACATCGAATTGAAGGAATGTCGACAAGTGTTTCACTAGAACTTGAAGTGCATATGTGGATGCGGATTGATTTAAGACTTCTTTGTCAAGTTCCTTGTCTAGTGTACGCAAGTTTTTCATCATGTCATCGATGAAGAAAAGAGAAAATTTACCAAAGAGTTCATCAGAGGTTGGTCTGGCCGTGAGTTTTTGAAGTTCGAAGAGATGACGTTGAAGTTGTCTAAATGAGACCTTACACCTTATTTTTGCCTCGTGTTGCATTTTCTGCAAGTCTCCCTCTCTAGAAGTTGAATTCAAAGACTCCATTTAAGTTCGATAAAGATCAGGATTGATGATCGATCGAGTTATGAAATGAAATACTTTTGTTGTGATCGAATCGATCCCTTGATTAGTGTATTCGAGAAACCCAAATAAACAATCACGTCTTTTTGACACGTCACATACCGTATAAAAATCAAACTCGGCTCACATCCAACTATAAAAAAATAGAAATTAAGCAACCTTATATTTCCTAATCACATCCTTGTATCATTTTTCCTTCTTACTAAATGTAAAAGATAAGGTTTTTCCTATTAAGGTTACGAGGGTGAATCTTTGACTCAAATCTAGGCGGCCTGAACTGGGTATGAGCCTACACCTTTGGATGGGATGTGTAATACAAAAAAAAATCATTTAAAAAATGTTTCTAACCTTTAACCAAATATATAAAATAGAACGGGGTGTTTTAACCCAATCTCAAAACACAAATAAACATTTTTTTTAAAATAGTCCAATCTCAAAATTGTGAACGTCTTTGACTTAGTCTACACCAAACTCAAAACACGTGTCTTCCAAAAATCTTGGTAACTCTGTCTGAATAAAACGTGTGGCATATATGAACAAGACGTGCCCAATTAGCTTCCAAAAACTCAATATATAAAAACTAAAACCCCTAATTTATCTCCTAAATTTATCTGCCCCATCTTCCTATTTTCTCTCTAATTCTTGTTTCCTCCGTCACTTTCTCTTCTCCAAATCCTAGCCACCCAAACCTAATTACACTCACTTATTTCTCTCAGACTCGGAATAAATTAAAACGAGGACAGATGAAAAGCTCTAACTGATTATCTTCTTACAAACTCTAAATCTTATTAAACAAAACCCTTTTCAGTGTCATTCATCAAAACTGATCCATCAATCAACAGATCAAGACCATCTACCCACAAAAGCTCATTCACAAAACCATCTATCTCAACATGTATATTCGATAGACCAACTATCTTTTTGTTACTTGATTTTAAGAATTGAAACGGGGACAAATGAATCAGCTTCAAGATCCTGTATGGGTCTCAGGTAGGTTTCTCTATTTATAGATTAATTGCATGCGTGCGTTTTATGTGTTAATTCTTGAATCAAAACTAAGACAAACAGATAACAGAATTGTTAATCTGTTTCTTTATTTTCGAAAATCAAAAATGGGTTTAAAAAACCACACAAAAATCCATGATGATTTTGTTCAAACAGTGATGATCTAAAAAGATCTGAGTTGTCTTGGAACGAATCAGAGATGTGGTATGAGTCGAGTTATGGGTCGAGTTGAGGCTGTTTGTGTTAAGTGTCTTTGAGGTTTGGGGTTTTGTTGGTTCGTTGGAGGTTGAGTTTGATGAGTGTGAGTCGAGAGGTCAAGACGAGAGAGTGTTGGAGTCGTGATGAGACGAGGGTGTTGGTTTGACCGAGAGGTGTGGGTATCGAGTCTGGTCGAGAGTGTGAGGGGTTCGAGTCTGGTCGAGAGTGTGAGGGGTTCGAGTCTGGTTGTGAGTGTGTTGGTGTTTGGGTGTGGGTTGTAGGTCAGTTAGATCGAGGGCGTGAGTCTTGTTGGTCTCAAGTCGGTTTTTGAGTCTTGGTTTTTAGTCTTGAGTCGAAGTGGTGAGGTGGTCGAGGGTTGGTCGATGTCGAGTTCAGGTGTAGGTGTTACTTCTATCGAGTCCTAGTCTAAGTTTGTGGGCTTTGTTTAGTCTTCTGTTTTTATAAAGTTCATCAAAAAAATTCAAACCTATTTCATCGCAATATCAAAAATATTCATCGCAATATAGTCCAACTCCCATCGCAATGTTTAATATTTTCCATCGCAATAGTTATTATTCCATCGCAATATACAAACTTCATCGCAATACTCAAAAACTCACAACCCATCGCAATATTTATTGTGTCTTTCATCGCAATGTGTCAAAACACTTCCATCGGAATGTCTCGATAAAAAATTCGGCAGAGTTTCGTCACAATGTCCCTTAAAAACCGTCAGCAATCCACGATCACAAAGTACGATCGGAATCCACGTCGGAATAAGGTATCGGAATACGTGATCGCAAAGTAGAACCCGAGGGTTATTGCGATCGATGTACAAACCTGGTTCTTTCCGATGGGTGAGTAAAACGCAAAGTACAAACCTTGAGTCTTGATGAACACGAGAACTGCTACTCAAATAAGACAAAAAATTGATCGTGATATGAAAAATTATATGACACTGATATGAGACAAAAGGTGATAAAAAAGTGATATTAAAAATTTGATAAAGAAAGTGAATAAAAAAAGTTTTTATCAATTTGATAAAACTGATAAACTAAAACAACCAAAAACAGTGAATAATAAAAAGGTTTTTATCAATTTGAAAAACACGCCACACCAAAAAAAATGTTGAAAAACAACACGCCACACCAAAAGTTAAAAAATAGTGAAAGAGGAAAATTTTTACCACCAAATCAAAAGATAAAAACACGTTAATCCGAAGAATCAACCAAAGCTCTTGATACCAATTGTAGAATCGTGTTTTCTAACGATTAGGCATGTTATGATTAATCTATTGAGATGGATGGAAATGAAGAACTTAGAGAGAGAAAGGTAGAGAGAGAAAGGAGAGAAAGAGAGAAATGGTTGATTGAATGAATGTGTGTGAAACACAAAGTGACCAACCCCTCCTAACATGCTAGGAGGGGGTATATATAGCCCACCCTACATGTGGGCTATATGGGCTATAATGGATCACGAGCCCAATATCATTGGAGTGACCGATCCTTTCTAAATACGTAAAAACGTATTTCCAACAGGAACTTTAAAACGTGAAAGTCTTAACTCTTACGGGTTAAGAACAAGAACTTTTCGCAAGTTCCTATAATTGATCCTAGAAAGTCGTTTATCAAGGGAACTTTAAAATGCGAATTCTAAACTTGAAAAGTCTAAGAAGTTGCAAGATCCTATAGATGACTTGAAAACCCAAAACTTTGATTTAATTGGCTAAGCATCCACGAATCTCATTCTTTGAGATTTTAAATTATGGAGAACGAGAGATGATAGAGTCAATTATAAGTTTGGTATTATTTCATGAATTTATGTGAGTTAATTATGAGCTTTTTCTCCCATCGCTTGTTAATAAATTTAATTACAATAAGTAAGGTCGTACGATTTGAAAAGTTACTTAGCTTCTAGCACAAGATCGTTAAAAAGTTGCTCGGTATTAATTAGAGTTCATAGCCAAGGCATAACTTATTAAAGCGGGATGCGAAGATTTGCGAGTCTGAAAAGGCCCTAACAAGGCATGAGGGCTACATTTTGCTGCTAAAGATCCAAAGTGATGTGAAGAATCATTTATCAAAAATCAATATGAAGGATCAAGACACACGACGAAAAGCAAATACTCCCCTAAAGATCATGGAGAAATCTATCCGAAAAGACCCTAACAAGGTATGAGGATAAATAGATCCAAGTCCTAAAAGGAGGCGGATCGTTGTATATCAAAATCCCAAATAAAGATTTGAGAAAAATGAAGAAGTCGTGGTCCAAGTTTGAAGAATCTCTCAAAAACTTCAAGTGAAGAAATTCCTATTATGAAGAGAAGACCATTATTTCAAGAGCGTCTCTCAAGATTTGAAGTAGGAAGTCAATGCCAAATATCGGTCAGAGAAAGGTCTCAAATCGTGAAGCGAGTTATGCCAAGATATGAACTTTATGAGGTCCCGAGAAGCAGTTTTAAAAGATTTTATCCTTTAGCTAACTATTGATTAAATCGTCCTACTTTATTTTCAGCCTAAATAAACTATCGAAATAAGTCAACAATGCATCCTCGTGATCATTCAAGACAACAATAAAATAAAAGAGATACATCTAGGAATAAGGGAGTCTAAGGGAATAATTGAGCCACATGAGTTTGGGTTAGCTTGCTAACTTATAATAGCAATGATCTCGTTTTTAAGCTTGGTATGGAGAACGTGAAACTTGATGGTGATAAACATTCATGACATCCAATGCCCTAATGTAAGTCTTCGATCACTTTACTTGTTTTCTTCCTTCAAAAATTATGTCTTGTGTTCAATAAAGGCCAATGTGGGCTAATTATGATGTAAAATGTAAATCTTGCTTTGTAATTAATGCATTGCATGAGGGCATTGCAATGGTCAAGTGTAGGGGATTTGATAGGTGTGAAAATACCCATCCTTTTACCACTTAATTATAATAATAACCAAGCCTAAACGTGTATTTATTGTCGTATAAGTCGGAATATGCGTGGTTTGTGTTTTTGTTGTGATTTATGACCAAAATGTGAAAAAGGACGAAAACATGGGCTTTCACGGGCTTTTATCGAAGAAAAAGACAAAAGACAAAGTCAAAAGATCAAGAGTGCAAAAAGAACAGAAGTCCAAGGCCTATTATGAAGATTTATTGATGAAAAAGTCTAAAAACAGAAGTTTAACGAATTCGAAGAACCAAGTCTAATTAATGAAGAAATTAGAAGACGAGTTCATTGTATTTATCGACAAATCCCGAGACAAAGTCAAGAATGACGAGTTTATTGTCAAAGACGAAAGACGAAAAGACAAAAGAAAGAAATAAGGAAGCAACAACTCCCCTCTCCTATAAATACCCTCCTAATGACACATTAGGAGGTGTTAGCTAATTTCACCAATTAGTTCTCCACTTTATTTTATGCACTTTTCATATTGTCATTTACATACTTGTCTTTATTTTCAAGTTATTTCATGTAAGTCTTTTAATTTGTGTCGAATCTTAATATTTTATTTCAAGCTTTTCAATCATCTCATTCTACCTTTCTTCTTTGCTTAATCTTAATCTTGTTCATCATCTTTGTTCGTGTTGATTTCGTGTTCTTAATCTTCGTTTATTTCGTCATCTTTTTATATAAAGTTCTTATCTTTTCGTGTTTCTTGGTTCGTGGTTAAAAGTTTTTCACGTTTTATCATTCATCTAGTATTCTTGTTTAGCTTATTGGAGTTTTTGTTAGCTTATTGTCCCTAAAAAGTTGCGAAAATAGTGCTTAAATTCGTCCTTTTACGAGTTCCCCTTTTTTTAAGAAAATCTGATTCAGTTTAGCAATTTTTGTGTATTGCGAAATTGAATCATTTTTGTGTATTGCGAAATTGAATCATTTTTGTGTATTGCGAAATTGAATCATTTTTGTGTATTGCGAAATTGAATCATTTTTGTGTATTGCGAAATTGAATCATTTTTGTGTATTGCGAAATTGAATTTTTTTTGTGTATTGCGAAATCGAATCAATTTTGGGTATTGCGAAATCATACCAATATTACATATTGCAGAATTATTCTTTTTCAGACATTGCGAAATTGTTCCATTTTGTGGATTGCGGAATTATAACAAAGGATTGCGGAATTATTTCCTTTATTGCGAAATTAATTCAATTGTTTTTATATTGCAGAATTAATTAGTTTTCGTCCAAATTAATTTTTAAATTTATTTTTCCCGCCAATTTCTTAAGTTTTGTTTTTACTTATTTTGTCTTATTTTTCGTAAGCTTTATTTTAACTTTTCTTTTCTTAGTTTATTTATAAAGTGTCTTATTTTAACGTTTAATTTTTCGTAAAGTTTTAAGTTTTTAAAATTGCTTTTAATTAGTTTATTTTACTTGCTATTTTATTTAAATCTTTACTTTGAGTTTTAATATTTTGTCATTTACATTTAAATTTCCATTTTTATTTTAAGTTCTTTTATATTTTGTCATTTATTTTTAAAGTCATTTATTTTTAGTTTAATCTTTTCAAGTCTTTATTTTTATCTTTAATTAGTTATACACAACGACAAAACTTTTCTTTTATTCACCAAAGACGACTGAGTCGCACTTAAATCCGGGATCAATTCGATTAGACCAATCCAACGAACTTTTTAACTAGTAAAATCTTTGTATCAATTGACGTGGACAATTCTTTTCAATCAAATCATTTAGCAAAATGATTACAGTTTCACTAAGCTTTTACTAATATACATACGGAAATGATAGATATTTTATGATATGAAATTTTCAAAAACTTTAAATATGCGTAAACAAATTCTTGTTGACATATATTAATCAAAAATGTTCAAAGGCTAAAATTTTAAAACATATATTGTTTAAGAAAAAGTTTATAACATAATTGCAGACTAGTAGTATCTAATGACATGCACCAACATTTTTATGTATAATTTAGTTAAAGCCCAATATCATGTTAATCAAAAACATAAAAAGCCCATTCGTAAATGATGTTCAAAAAAGAATTCCTATAAACACTCAGAAACCCTAGATCACTTTCTACGACAGCCGTAACACTGTCTTAAGTTCTTAACTAAAAACCGTATGATTAGTCTCCGTCTAAACTCTAAACCTTTTCATCCGACATAAAAACAGTCCAACCAGCAACAACCTCGCTCCCACACTTCATGAAAGCCTCCATCCAACCACACATCGCCAATTATGTCCTCTCTAATATTTTAAAAAACTCATGGCAGCCCAACGCTGTGAGCCGCAAAGCAGGCAACCAAACCTCATATGAGTCATAGGGTATTCGGGGGTTGTTTTCTATATCCCACATGTGTTTTTTGACACCCACACGACTGATCTTGATACTTTTTTATAACATATGTTGTGTGTTCACTTTTTTGATCCTACCCGTATTGCGATTGTTGTTGCTTCGCTTGTCATGACGTGTGGGCCTAAGTTGTCGTTGTTGTTATGGATTATGTTGATGCAATTGAGAAAATCATTAATGTTAATATGCTTAAGGTGATCTTGGTTATATATCTATTTCAAAAACATTATAGGCAATTGAGAGAGTTATTATGGGAGTTGGAAGTTTGCTAAAGAGTGAAAATGAATTATTTAAAAGAAGCATAATATAGGCAAGTGAATGTGTATTTTTGTGCTATGTATGTTTATAGTCGAGTCTTTTATACCAAATAAGTTTTTGATGTTACAAATATGGTTTCAATAGGTTACAAATCATAAGGATGTTACAAATAAAGATGTAAACACATTTAAATTGCATGGTTACAAATTGCTTGGCTGTTGCTAATAAGGATGTAAAACATTTTAATTTTTCAATGTAACTTATAATTATCTTTATAAAAGATTTGAAATAAAAAGATGGGAAAAAATTATGGTGACCAATCAAATTCGTAACATATTTTGTTGTAATTATTGTATGATAAAACATTTGTATAGTTGGCTTTTGAACTTGTACTACTTAAATCATATCTGAGTTGGTACATTAAAAGGTTGTATAATATGTTTTACCTGTACTACTTATATCTTTTACAGTTATGAAACAAAGAGTGTCTACAATGTGTAATATGTATTATATATATGTTTTTAGTTGTTGTACAATATGAATATATGATTGTAATTTTAAGTAATTGAGTGTATTAATTATATATTAATAAATGTTATCTTATTTTTATTTTGAAGTATATATTGATTATTATGTATTAATTTGAGCATTGATTATTATGTATTAGTTAGTATTAATATAAGTATTAAATCTTTAGAACTTAACTATTACTATTTTAATTTTTAAGCTTATTTTAGTTGTACATAATGTATTAAAAGATGTAAGTTGAATTTTTAAGTTTCTATTAATAAAATGACAAAATGTTTTATTAGTATAAATATAGGAAATTGAGAGAGTTGTTATGGTAGTTCAAATGTTGATAAAGAGTGAAAATGAAGGATTTAAAAAAAGCATATTATAGGTAACTGAATGTGTATTTTGTGTTATGTATGTTTATAGTCGAGTCTTTTATACCAAATAAGTTTGTGATTTACAAATATGGTTTAAATGGGATAAGAATTACAAGGTTGTTACAAATAAGGATGTAAACACATTTAAATTGCATGGTTACAAATTGCATGGTTGTTGCTAAGAAGGATGTAAAACATTTAAATTTTTCAATGTAACTTATAATTATCTTTATAAAAGATTTGAAATAAAAAGATGAGAAAAATGTTATGGTGGTCAATCTAATTCGTAACAGATTTTGTTGTAACTATTGTATGATAAAATATTTGTATAGTTGTCTTTTGAACTTGTACTACTTAAATCGTATTTGAGTTGGTACATTAAAAGGTTGTATAATATGTTTTTGTAGTACTACTTAAATCTTCTACAGTTATGAAACAGAGAGTGTCTAAAATGTGTACATATGTAGTGTATATATATATGTTTTTAGTTGTTATACAATATGAATATATGATTGTACTTTTAAGTAACTGAGTGTATTAATTATATATTAATAAATGTTATATTATTTTTATTTTGAAGTATGTATTAATTATTATGTATTAATTTGAGCATTGATTATTATGTAGTAATAATTAGTATTAATATAAGTATTAAATCTTGAGAACTTAAGTATTACAATTTTAATTTTTGAACTTGTTTTAGTTGTACATCATGTATTAAAAGATGTAAGTTGAATTTTCAAGTTTCTATTAATAAAAGACCAAAATGCTTTATATGTAGTATAAATAATTTTTGAGCTTGTTTTAGTTGTACATAATGTATTAAAAGATGTAAGTTGAATTTTCAATTTTCTATTAATAAAATGCCAAAATGCTTTATATGTAGTATAAATATAGACAATTGAAAGAGTTCTTATGGTAGTTGGAATGTTGATAAAGAGTAAAAAGGAAGGATTTAAAAGAAGCATATTATACGCAACTGAATGTGTATTTTGTTTTATGTATGTTTATAGTCGATTCTTTTATACCAAATAAGTTTGTGATGTTACAAATACGGTTTAAATGGGTTACGAATTGCAAGGTTGTTACAAATAAGGATGTAAACACATTTAAATTGCATGGTTACAAATTGCATGGCTGTTATAAATAAGGATGTAAAAGATTTTAATTTTTTAATGTAACTTATAATTATCTTTATAAAAGATTTGAAATAAAAGCGGGGAATAAAGTTATGGTGGTCAATCAAATTCGTAACTGATTTTATTGTAATTATTGTATGATAAAACATTTGTACAATTGGCTTTTGAACTTGTACTACTTAAATCATATTTGAATTGATGCATTAAAATGTTGTATAATATGTTTTACCTGTAGTACTTAAATCTTCTATATTTATAAAAGAGAGTGATTAAAATGTGTAATATATAGTATAGATATGTTTTTAGTTGTTGTACAATATGAGTATATGATTGTACTTTTAAGTAATTGAGTGTATTAATTATATACTAATTAATGTTATATTATTTTTATTTTGAAGTATGTATTAATTATTGTGTAGTATTAGATTGAGTATTGATTATTATATATTAATTAGTATTAATAGAAGCATTAAATCTTGAGAACTTAAGTATTATTATTTTAATTTTTGTTGTACATAATGTATTAAAAGATATAAGTTGAATTTTGAAGCTTTTATTAATAAAAGGCTAAAATACTTTATATGTCCTATAGATAAAAATGGTCCTTAATAAGTTATACATACGATCATCTTTAAATAGAATGATATGTTCATATACTTTTGACAAAAAAAATAAATGTTGTTCGGATCTTATTGCTCTTTATCGATAAAATATTGTTGTTCCCTTTTAACTAGGTTAGCTAAACTACAACATAAACTTAATGTAGCTCCACTTTAGTGATATAATGAAATACTTATAACAAGATATAAAAATTTAAAAGTAAAAGCACAAAGATTTTCATTGATTAAATTCTTACTAGAAGCTAATTAAAGAATTTGCTAGGTTTCTTTTGTGGAATAAATAAATCAAGTTGAATGACAAACATTATATGTGATATCCTCTCTAACCTAAAACTAAAATGTAATCTATACTTTGAGTAATAACTATGTTTAACCAACACAATTAGTTACATTGGAAGAGTAAAAGAGTTTGCAAATGTTTTAACATTAATTATACAAACTTACTTTCTTCCTATATAACAATCCTTGTTTATAGGCAGTCTCTTGTTGGCGGCGATCATTGTTGTGGTGGTTGATATAGTCGTAGCTTTAATAGTTGGTGAAGGTTCTTATATCATCAAACTTCCGTTTTATGATTTCTTGCACATAGTTGTGCTTAATTATCTGGTCCATTAACTTTTGAGTTACGTTAATAGCTTCCTCTAAAGTTTGGGGCTTTGAAGAGGTAATATTTCCTATAATACTTCGAGGCAATCCTCCGATAAAAGCTTTCATCATTTTCTTTGGATTTGGCACCATAGTGGGACATAGGGTTGCCAATTCCTAAAATCTTCTTATGTAGGTTTTAAGATCATTTCCCTCCACAGTCTGTAGAATTCATCTTCCATCTTTATAATCTTAGTGTGAGATAATATTTCTTTATCAAGAGATTTTGAACTCGAGCTAAGGGGTTCTATAAGCTTCTCTATTCCGATAGGGTGGGCATATTACTTCTACCAGGATAGAATTAGTTAAAGTACCATTGGAAAAATTCACTTTGCAATCTTCGGTACATTAAACACTGATTCGGTTCTCTCAAACCAACAGATGACATGAATTGTACCTTTTCTACCTTTGAAGTAAAAGGGTTGGAAAGACATAATTTCCTTATAGCTGCATTGATTTGCTACAGTAGCTTCTCCACGATCAATACTTCTAATAGAAATTGTTATAGCATTTGTCATACTATGGTAGCAGCTTGTGCTTCTAAGGCGGCAACAACACTATCAGTGACTATGTAAAAACTAGAAGGGGGGTGAATAGCTTCTCTTGTTTAAGGTCCTAATTAAAATTATTTCAATTAGGTTTATCTCACAATTACTTTTTAATTGAAAACTAGTTTCATAGTTGTTAGGTTCAATTCTAATGCATTAACAATATCTAGTGACAATGAAATGCAATGTAAGAATGAAAGCATAAGTAAAGAGTAAGGAAAGAAACAACCTAAGGTACAACACCAAGATTTATAGTGATTCGGAAACGAATCTCTCTCTTCGTTCCTACTCCACTCCTCGAGTACACCTTACTTGAGATTTACGCTATATCCACAAGCTCCTTTTTTAGCGGAGAAAACCTTACAACGCCGCTTACATTATTTTCCAACACTAAGCTAAATGTCGAGACCTAATCTTAGCTAGGAACATTCTACACACGTTGCCTACTTCACCATTTTTCGACACAAGGCTAGATGTCGAGTTCTAATCGAAAGCTAGAACCAATATCGTCGCCCATCTTCTTTTCTGACACAAGGCTAGATGTCGAGTTCTAATCTAAAGCTAGAAGCAATCTTCACGACTCTTCACTTTCAAGTTTAGTGAGAACTCACAAGACTGTAGTTTAGTGAGAAATAACACACAAGACTTATTACAACTCAATAAGACATATCCAAGTGTAAACATGTAACTTGGATCCACACAAGACAAATCCAAGTATACAGATATACAATGGATTTACACAAGACTAATCCAAGTATTCACTAATACATTGGATCAACACAACACTAATCCAAGTATATACAAATACATTGGATCTACACAAGACTCAACTAAGCAAAATGATAAACATGACTAGATCTAAGAAAGGATGATCTTCATCAAGGATTCATATGTAAGACCCACAAATACCACGCAGCAGAATACCACATTGGGGCTCTACTAATAGCACATCACACACAATCATAGACAACGACCTCAAAAGAGACGTTAAAATAATATACAACCTTGTCTAAAAATTTCCCATCCCAATATATAGAATCAGAGTAGCATTTAGTCCCAAAAACCGTTACCAATCACAATACATTTATCAATGACTTAAAAGTCATTTATTCATTTCAAAGGATGGAAAACAAATATAAACTTTAGACAACTAAGTACCAACTCCCTCCTCGCATGCTCCGCTGCTATCCATCTTGATTACCTGAAATACATGCTTAAAATCATCAACATAAAGGTTGAGCAAGTATATAGGTTTTACAAATCATCATTTGAACACAAGAATTTTAATCATCTCAAACTCGTCACACAGACAAGTCATATATATATATATATCGATAAATGCCTTAAGCTCATGCAACTGAACGTTAACCGACACGTCAATCGAGTCACTTACGGCGCCCCTACAACAGGTAATATTGTCATATACCAACGACCTCTTATACATAATATCCCTTTCAGGTGATCACAAGGATACATACCCTAGGATAAGGCTGTCAAACCAAATAGATCTATCATATGTATTAGCGTTTACCTCGCAAGGTAATTAACAGTTCATCAAAATTCAGGGACTTCATAAGACAATGGTACTTAGGCATTTATCATCATACAACAGGTCCAGCATACCGAAACAACTTGTGTTCATTTTATAAAACAGCATGTATTCCCCCTCGCGGGTTAAAAATCATTTACAAGATAATATAAAAGAAAGGCTATAGACTCACCTTTAAGTTAACGGAACGGATGACGGATGAACAATGGAACCGGGCTGTAGAAGAGTAGATAGTAGCATCCAAGGCTATTCGTGACCTGCAAAAGTGATCACGAGCCTTAAGTACGCGTTTTATATGCTTATAAAACAATTATACGAAAATAATTTGATAAAAATGTATTACGGGTAAAAATTTGCACCAATACCTATGTCAAAGTAAACCAATGCTAAACAAGGTTTAAAACCTGTAGGAATTATATATTCGACATGTTCTAAGTGTTAAACCAAGTATCCAATACGGTTTTCACACAAAACGCCTCAAGTTTACATAACAAAAGACGTAAAACTCAAAAAGTTCCGGTAAGGCTGTCTTGGGAAGAGTGTATCTACCAAACCATAAATCCAATGACTATGGGATATAAACCCCTGGAACACACTTGAAATATAGTTTCCAAAATGTCCAACCATTCGATCTAAGAGTTTACGAAACTTTCTAAAAGTCCAAAACACTAACAGCCCTACCATAAGCACTTAATAGTCAAACTGCACTAGTCAAACTTGGGACAAAATAACCCGATAACCTATAAGGTTTAAGGAACTGAGATTTCCACCATTGGATAGCCTCATGATTCTACTTTCGGCCCATACCAACCACGAGTAAATATCTACCACCAATTAGCGGGAAAGTTACATTCTTTGAAAGGTTACAAAATCAGAATTTGTTTTTTAAACTCGGGTTTACCGTTTTAGTCATAAAAACCATTTGGTGATTGATATTAACATGAGGTCAGTGGGAGGACTTCATATATGATCCCTACTACTGTATCAAACCTTAAAATGCACAAATGGGGGTCAATAACCTGTAGCCACAAGCTATGCAAACCTGCTGTCCCGGAATAGGCCTTCGACCTTAAATAGGTCATAACTTCCTCATCCGGAGGAGTTGAGTGCCTATCCAACTCACCACTAACATGTAAAAGGACTAAGAAACCCATTTAAGTTGTAAAAGGTGCAGGTCACAGTAGAAAATATGTGAGTTTTGGGCTCACATACCCGCTGTCCGAATTTTGAGTATCAAAACAACTTAGCTAAACAATCTCTATTCCATTCCAAACAATAAAAATACTCCTTACATCAACCTAATTCCATAAAAACACTAATAATCAATATCATTCATGATCAAAATTAAAACCCATCTAAGAACAATAACCATAACAACAAAGCTAATCAATTAGACCAATCACCTAAAAACCACAACATGATCCCTATGGGATCATGTTTGGCCGCGGCTCAATCAAGCCACCAATGGTGTTCTTGGACAAAATTCCTAGTAATTCTATTAGTCTAAACACTAATAAACGTATTGCATGTGTAATCCCATGATCAAACATGCAAGAACACCAATTCTTGAAATTTATAATTTTCCAAAAATCAATGCATGTGTAAATAAAACATGGGTTTGTGATAAGGGTTTATCAAAGATAATTGTAGTATGATTTAATTGAGCGATTGATGAAGAAAATCAATTGAGGGGGCTGTTTTCGTTGTGATGTTTGTTGGTTTTGAGAGAACAGGGAGGGAGAGTAGTAGTTTTGTTATATAATAAAAATGACTGTTATATATATGTGTGTTAGGTTTAGACGACCAAAGAGAAAAAGGGAAAAAGAGTGGGTTTTGACCCACTAATAATCCTTATTAATACTAATCTTAAGCCCAAAAATAAAATGCATCTATTTCTTAGCCCGACTCGATTCCTAAAAATCGCTAAAATTCTAATTTGGTGTAAATTTATTTACGTAAATACAAAATTTATAAAAATAGTACTTTTGACTTAATAAAGTCGGAATATATCGCCTTTGGTTCCCGTTCCATCGATCCGTCACGTTTTTTTATGAAATTTATGCAAGAGAGCATATAAATCAATTTTCATGACTTAAATAAATTCGGAAAAATAATTAAAAATTTCTATAAATCCCAATAAATCATTTTCAGTAAGTATATGAAATAATAAAAATAAGATTTAATTAAAACTCGATAAAAGAATTATGACCCTATTTTTACGGGTTTTACATCATCTTTAATCACATCACAAATGTGTGAGTGATCTTCTCTTTAGACAAGTAAAGAAGGGGATCAAGAGGATAATCATAAGTAAACATACTTAACACATTAAGTGGTCATTTACTAATGATTAGGATATAGAAAGAAGAAAAGAGGTAGAAAGAATGTCCAAAAAGGTTCTTAGAAACTAAAGATTTGATCCACTATTTATGGGATACAAAAACCAATGGCTCTCTGGACACGGTTCTTTATTTAGTGTGTGGTTCATTACCAATAACGAACCGCATAGCTATTTGGGGAACCACTCAGAGTAGACTACGCTCCTTTTTGTCTTTTAGTGGGAAACTATTATCTGAGGTAGATTTTACCTTCAAAGGATATTCCTATGGCATTTAGAATATGCCATATTCAAATTTTCAATTTCAATTTTAATAAAACATTTTCTTAAATATAAATTTTATTAAAATCTTGTGCCACATTTGTCAAAATGTGAGTTTTAAGGATAATCACTTTCTATGATCACTAAATATGTTTAAGATATGTTTGTGTAAGACTTAAATGATTATTACCTTGATGATAGTATTTGTTGAATAATTCGTCTTTCGTTTGTCTTTGACGATAAATGTCTTTATACTTTGTCGTGATCAAAATTAAGAAAGATTAGTTAACACTAATAACGTTTTTAGGCATTACTTGCATTAACAATCTCCCCCTTTTTTATTACGACAAATTATAAACTCATTTATGTAAAAAAACAAAAAATTTCGAATTATTAACGAGTTTATCACTATCATTTCTCCCCCTTTTGTCGAAGCAAAA
The DNA here is from genome assembly GCA_025667525.1 of Glebionis coronaria. Classification (NCBI taxonomy): domain Eukaryota; kingdom Viridiplantae; phylum Streptophyta; class Magnoliopsida; order Asterales; family Asteraceae; genus Glebionis; species Glebionis coronaria. The sequence goes on from JANFOE010000296.1 coordinate 1,429,868, forward strand.
AGGTTAGCGCAAGTCTTTGAAGGAGATAATAATCGACTCTGCTAGTAGCTCCCCCTTGGTGCTTACTCCCATAGCTTGTGGCACCAAGTGATCGAGCTATGGTGACAAGCTACATACAAAGGTTAGTAGAAAGAAAAGAAACACCAATGTATATACTATAGTCACTACCTACTAAGTAACTTGAGAGGGAGGAAGAAAAGAAATATCAAATTAGAAGTAAGTATTTTCTAAGTATGTCCAAAGGAAGTGTTTTGACAAAATCAATTCACAATTAGTGGAATAAAGGTAGAAAAGAAACATCCATACCAATTGTAATGATAATATGTCAAAAGGTTAAAAACTTAGAATTGTTGGAATCACCAAAAAAAAATTGTAAATTTTAACCATAATCAACTCTTAATAATATGTGTGATAAAGAATTAGAAAAACAAGAAGTAACACACATAACAATCATATTAAAAAAATATGAAATCGCATACAAGGATAATATTCATGCACACAATATTAATATTAATACAACAAATATTGAAAATACACAGCATAAGCATAAACTATTCTAGTAGAGATAGTCCTCCAAGATTGCTTATGTTTTTATTTGAATCAAACAATTAGAAGACAAAATGTGCTTTAATTGGTAAAATAAGATGACGAGGCATTATTCGAAGATTTGCTCATGGGAACAAATACTTTGAGAGGAGGTCGAGTGAGAAGAAATTCAAGAAAGTTTTAACTTGTCATGAACATGAGCAAGTTCAATTTGTTGAAATCAACAACACACACACGAGCTTCCATGATGCAAAACAAAGTCGTTTGATGGGGTAGGAGCATCAAAATAAGAAGGTAGTGGTGGAGAAGATTGAGGATAAAAGAGGTTTTCACAATGCCTAGTGAGTTTTGGGAAAAAAAAGGTCATTGAGATAGGGTAAGTTGTAAGGTTTAGGTAGTGGTGGAAGAGCTTCTCTTTCTCTGGTAATTGGATTGATTGAAAAAGTATGATTCCAATACTCAATAGGAGAGAAAGAAGAAGTCTTGCAAGGTTTGGGAAAAGAGGACTCATGATGATCCTTGTTCTTCTTGATCCAAACGGGTCGAACCGAAATTTTCGATTTCTTAGAAAGCTTAGAAGAAGAAGCTTTGGGTTTAGAAGGTTGTGACCAAGATATGTAAAGGTTAAGGTTAGAAGAAGAAGAGATTGTGAGGGATGAGAAAGAGAACTCCCAAAATGAGAAGATTTAAAGAAAATAGACAAGGCAAAGAATAAAAAGAAAACTAAAAGGTTTCAAGGAATGTTTAACCAAAACAGGCAAATAAAGAATCTTGAAAAAGATTAAGGTTAAAGAAGAAAGACCAAACACAAGACAAAAAATGGCTCGCTGTCCGCGGTTCTTTAAAAGAACCTTCGGTTCAATATATATATTGAGCCGCCACAAGTGGACAAAAAAATATGTTTTTTAGAAAGTTTTAAGAAAAGACTAGACTTTTTCAAAATTAAGCAAATCTTGGATTTTTTATCTCCAATAGCATTAGATTAGGCTATTGTTACACAAAGGGAAACACACTCACAAAGAGTGTCTTGACAAAGGGTGAAAATATATTTAGATAACATTTTGATCCAATTTTAGTCAAGTTTTAGAGGTAGTGATAGATTAAGGTTCAATTTTAATTAAAATTGAAATTGTTTGTGTGAGAACACATAGATTGAAACACATAAAAGCTTAATCTATTAAAACATCTCCATGATAAACTCATGAAGGAAACCAAGTACAAGAAAAGAATAACAACTAACTACTACAATAGCTAGCTAATCCAGTTCTTGATTAAGCAATCTTCTTTGGCTTGTCTTCTTGAAAAGATATTTTGAAAATATCATCAATCATCTTCTAGGAGGAGGAGGATTGGTGAACAAAGTTAGCAAGAATTCTTGCAACCTCCTATGAAGACCAAACATCTCCATTATTAGGTTTTGAATGATGTAGTTGCTATAGAGGCAAAATGGACAATTAGTCCCATGAGCTTCAAGAAAAGAAAAGAAGAATGGATCACCCATGAAGTTAGAAAGAGGAACACCCAAAAGTGGAGTGTTAGGAAGAGGAGAGGGCATGATGTCCAATGGTGAGATGGGTGAATTTGGTGGGGTGAAAGGTGAGGTTTGCAAGGGCTCAAAAAAGTCATTCTCAAAGGGAATGCATTGAAGAGGTTGGGGGTTCACATCCAAGAGAGGCCTAGGAATAAAAGGCGAGGACAACTCATTCATTCTTGATTGGAATGAAGAAGAGATAGAACCATGGGAATGGTTAGCACCATGAGTGGAACTACTCTTGCATGGAGCAAGAGGCGGGTGAGGGTGATGAAGAGATGAGAATAGGAGATATCTCATTCTTGGGTGTAAGAAAAGATATAGCACCTTGTTTAGGTAGCTTAATCTTAATCTTAAGGTTTCTTTTGGTTGTTGAGTGTTTGGAAGAGTTTCAGGATCTAGTGGACACCATGGTTGTGTGTCGAGGTTTAGAAGAAGGCTTAGAGGATGAAGAAGAAGAATAACCAAGAGAGGTTTAAGAAGAAGATGGGATGATCCAAACGAGTAATGTGTTAAAACTCATTTTGGTTAACAATGAAATTTGCTAAGCTTAATTGGGAAAAAGTTGTTTTTTAGCAAAAGTTTCATCCATGTTTACAATGATTTAGAGAAAACAGTGTAAAGCAGATATTCTTTTGAAGTTGCAACATGCGGTTCCCAAAATAAATGTAAGGTTAAATATCACTAATGAACCGCCCATAATTAACGAACTGTGGGCAAAACCATTCAAGAATAGAACTTCCTTCATTTTTCACAAGCCCATATTTAAACATAGTTTTAACAAGCCAAAATAGATTACCGACCAAATTCTAGATAGCTAACTAACACATATAGGCACAAAGTCATGCAAATCGAAAGTTCAGCTACATGAAGCACATTAGGATTAAAATAGTAATTAGTCCAAACACAAAGTATTAGTTAATACAAACCATAAGTCTAATGAAAGAAATAAGAAACAAGTCTAATGAAATAACCGTGGTACAACCAACATCTTCTACTCATACTCTCTCATGAACATTTCTTCAATATGCCTAGATCCATCACTTGAGTTCTCTAGTAGACAAAGATGTTGGAAATACCGAGAATCAAGAGCAATGTCTTGACGAGAAACGAAAGAATTTGAAAATGACAAAGAGTCATTGGACACAAGAGAGGAGCCAACAACGCATTGGTGCATTGATGATTGAAGATTACTTGGAGAACTTATGCCGGTGTTAGTTTCAATCTTGTCTATCCAAGAAGCTGAAAGATAAATAGACGCAACATCATAAGTTTTCTCTCGATGATCATTTCCATCTTCACTAGAATCAATCCTAGGCTCATGTGGAAGCTTCCTTTCAATAGGAAGCATAACACGATCAACGAAGCAATAAGATGATATGTTTAAACATGGGAAATCAAGATGAACTCTTCTAAGAAGACGTGCAAGAAGCAGCAAAGGGAAGACTCGATTTCGACTTAAAGAGAACATAGTTAATTATTCTAGCTATAAAAAATGCAAGGTTGTATGAGGTGGAGGTTGAAAAACAATACAACGTATGTGCAAGGCAAGCGGGCATGCGATTGCGATTACCACCAAGACACATTGCATTTTGCCTAATGATTTTGGCCTAAGGGATCAAAAAATTATTAAGTTCGTTAGTTAGTAATTCCTAAGGTGTGAGAACACGAATGTTTCCTTGAAATTCACCAAGAAGAGAATGTTCACGAGGTTTAGAAATAGCTCTAGAGATGAACAAAGGAGAAGGAAGCTCGGTCACATAATGCACATCAATAGAGGCGGATTCTAAAGAGTTAAGGCTCCAAGTATCGGTGAACCTACATTGACCACTATATGGCACTTTGAGAATTTTTCCAAATTCTTCAAGAGTGTATACAATGGTTTTCCCTTTGATGGAAAATATTATAGATAAACCATTATTGATGCTCATTAATGAGAAGGAACTAAACAACTCCATAAGAAAGAAAGGAAATATTGGCTCGTCAATGTCAAGCAAACAATCAAAGCCAATAGATTTGAACATGTATCGAGTAAGCTCAATCCCATCAAGATTTGGTGGGATAACACGTCCTTCATGAAAACAAAGAGTTTCTAAAGACCAAAGTGTATCTTGAAGAGAACAAGATGGACACAATTTAGAAAGAATAGGCATGTATTCTCTAGTTTTCTCATGATCTTTATGAGTTTCCAGTGTCATAGTTAATACCTATATAAAACAAGAATATTTCCATAATCACTCTTATGTTATATAATGAGTAAAAATTAAAATCATAAGAATGTGATTAATAAATTACTTGACTAACCAAAGGATTAATCCTTAACATTCTTATGTCCACAATGTACCAATTTAACCTTTGACAACTACATATGAATTATGTAAAATAAAACATGAACTTGAACATTGGTGTTTCAAAATCCGTTTTTAGGTAAGCATTAACAATGCAATTACCAATGTGTTCAAGGGTTCATATCAATTCCATCATTCAAGCAAAATTAATTAGTTATAATTCAGATTTGTTCTATAAGTGGGTTTTAGTGAAATTGCAAGGAATTCAAACCTAAGGAATCATAGCATTACAACTATGTCAAACCACATTCCTAATTAGGTTCCAATTCGATTTAATTTTAAAAATCCCCAATTATGAAATTAAGAACCACAAAACAAATTGATTGAAATTGAATGAAGATACTTACAATTAATAGATGTTAGATGAAGGATGAGTGAAACCCTTGTCTTGAAACCAATTAATTTGAGTGATATGAAGCTTTTCAAAACTTGTTAATGGTGGTTTTATGAAGAACCCGTTGCCACCATGGAGAAAAAAGAGTGAAGGGTTTAAAAAAATGATATTTTAATAAAACGCAGCTTATTTTGTCCTTAGTGGCAAGCGGTTCATTATTGATATTGAACCACACGTTTAAACCGTGATAATTAATGAACCGCCGGTAGAGGACCAATTTAAACCATGTAGATGAAAGAAATTTTCAAAACCAAGTTTTTCTAAAATACTTAAAACATATATCAAGCCTTTTAGAAATCATTGGATCACTCTAAGACTAGGTTATAATGCCTTAATGAAGGATTACGAGTTAAATCGAGACCAAAAAGACCGAATAAGACCTATACGGAAAAACGACTACTCGTAAGAAAAGACAAAGAAGAGAGAAACCAATAGGAGTAAATCAAGGCTAAATTCAATGCTCAATAGATGAGTGACAATCTTCAAGTAGTAGAAACGAAAAGCTTGTATCATCTATAGTGGTTTAAGACGTGCCTTTCTGGCATAAATATAAACGACTTTGGTAATGAACCATACCAAGCAATTTTGTTATATAGAGTAAGATCACTTTCAAGTAATTGTCTTAAAATTTTACAAAATATGAGCAAGAGAATAGTTTCACTTTCTCTCCCACGTGATCGGACAAATATCATTGCTTAGGATTACAATGACAATATCTTTGGAATATTTCAATTCCAAATGTGTAATATCCTAACTACAACTTATGATGTAGTTAGGTATCTCAAAGGATTAATCAATCATCTTAGGGATGAGATTAATTTCACATATTACACATGATATAGGGCCTTCTAACCGTATAAGTTTCAAACCATAAACATCATGCTTGATACTTTAAGCTACTAATAACTCACACTACAATACCTAAGTGAGTCAAGTATCTAAGAACATGAAGGTTTGATAGGGTGAAAGAATAGAATCACATACCACAAACAAATGTCAAGGCAAGGATGCCAAGAACAATCACATAGTCAAATAATGATAAATAGAATGATCAATAGGGCGCGTGGAAGGACAAAAACGTACCTTAGCCGCAAAGTGCATCCCAAGTCTTCTATGGACAAATGCAACACCCAAATTTGACCAAAGTGCATACTAAGTCTTCAAGGACTAGTATCACTTACACCAATCTTGATATCATCGTCCTTAGATGTTGAAGATCAAAAGAAGATGAGTCTTCTACAAGTGCAAGTAGCTCAATCCACAATCAAGCTAATGATTAGTCTTCATGAGTACCTACACAAAGAAAGATACAAACTAGTAGATACATTTCAAGAGTAGATCTAAAATACATATAAGCTACTAATCAAGATATGATGCTATATTACCAATTAAAAGATCTATTTTTATTAAAAAAAAGTTTTGACCAAAGAGAAACTTTAGTGCAACGAACCCTTCTAATTTGAGGAGACAATGGATCGATCCAAGCTTTAAAGCACAATATACTTCAAAGATCTTGAGTCACCATCGCTCTGATACCAATTGTAGAAACTAGAGGGGGGGGGGGTTGAATAATATCTCTTGTTTAAGGTCCTAATTAAAATCCTTTCAATTAGGTTTGTCCCAAAATTACCTTTTACTTGAAAACTAGTTTCATAGTTGTTAGGTTCAATTCAAATGAGTTAACAATATCTAGTGACAATAAAATGTAATGTAAGAATTGAAAGCATAAGTAAAGAGTAAGGAAAGAAACAACCTAAGGTACGACACCAAGATTTATAGTGGTTCGGCAACAAAGCTCTCTCTTCGTTCCTACTCCACTCTTCGAGTACACGTTACTCAAGATTTCCACTATATCCACAAGCTCCCTTCTTAGCAGAGAAAACCTTAGAACGTCGCTTACATTATTTTCCAATACTAAGCTAAATGTTGAAACCTAATCTTAGCTAGGACCAATCTACACACGTCGCATACTTCACCATTTTTCGACACAAGGATAGATGTCGAGTTCTAATCGAAAGATAGAACTAATCTTCGTCGCCCATCTTCTTTTCTGACGTAAGGCTAGATGTCGAGTTGTAATACAAATCTAGAACCAATCTTCACGACTCTTCACTTTCAAGTTTAGTGAGAACTTACAAGACACATACACACATCACTTTGTAGTTTAGTGAGAACTAACATACAAGACTTATTACAACTCAATAAGACATATCCAAGTATACACATGTAACTTGCATCCACACAAGACAAATCCAAGTATACACATATACAATAGATTTACATAAGACTAATACAAGTATTCACTAATACATTGGATCAATAATACAAGGGTTTGCCTCGTAGTTATGAAAGTTCGTTGTTCCAGTATTTTCGAATTGATTACTAGTAGAAAGTGCGACTCATTCGTTCTTGGTGGAAAAGAAAAAGGGTTTGATTATCTATTTTAAGCTAAAAATGAAAATGTCGTTGAGTAAATAAGTAAAAATGAAAGCTTGAAAATATAAACTAAAAATAAAGACTTTAAAAATAATTAAAAAGAAAATGATTAAAACTTATAAAAATGTAAACTTAAAAGATTTAAACTAAAACAAGACAAGTTAGAATAATGCTAAGTAAAAAGGCGGGAAAAATAAAGTTTGAATTAAAAACTAGAAATAACAAAACCTTATCCTGAATAATTCTTCTGATGACTATCCGGAATACAAAATTCTCAGGCTGATCCGGAATAATGTCCGAACAGTTATCCAGAATAATTTGTTGTGCAACTTATCCGGAATATGGGCTTTCAGGAGCTTATCCGGAATCTTTTCTTCTTAGGCTTATCCGGAACTCGTCTTTGGACTCTTATCCGGAATATACTTCAACAGCTTATCCGCAATCCACTGTTTGATCACTATCCGGAATAAGGTTCTGGTCACTATCCGGAATGTATATCCGGAATAAAAGAAATACACCTTATCCGGAATCTTAATCCGGATAAAGGAAATATGGTGGTTATCCGGAAAAAGGAGAATAAATGGCTTATCCGAAAAACTTGATAAAAAGCTTATCCGAAAAAGGGAGTTAGTCACCCTTATCCGGAATGTTCTACTGGAGGCTTATACTGAAAGTGATGTTTCTTTGGCTTATCCGGAATAAGGGATTTATGACCCTTATCCGGAAAAAGAGGGATATAACATGATTCCGTATAACAAAACTTAGTAATAAGCAAAAATAAGCCAAAAATCAATAAGCACTTTACCAAAAGCTAAACCAAAAAGATTTTAGAAAAAGGTGAATAAGCTAAAATCTGAAAACTTTTAAAACACTAAATAAGCTAGAAATCAAAAAGCACATTTTATAAAAATATTAACTTATAAAAAACAACTTATTTTTAAGAATTATTAAGCATTAAGATTAAGAAAATAAGCACTTTAATAAAGAAACTTTTAAGATCACCAATTTAATAAGCACAATCAAATAAGCTAAATGATCATATATCAACAATACTAAAATAAACTACATGATTATCAAGATTAAAAAGATTAAGAAAGGTAGAATGAGAATTAAGAAATAAGCTTGATTTCATTAAAGATTAATATCAAAGATTACAAGATCAAAGTAAAGATTTAATAAGCTTGAAAGAAAAAAAACTAGAGAGAGAATAAAAAAACACACTTAATAAAAACTAAAATTTAACTAAAAACTAACTAACAACTAACACCCTCCTAATGACATATTAGGAGGGTATTTATAGGAGGTGGGGAGATTAAGTGTTTGTGCTTCCTTCTTTCTTTCTTCTCCTCTCGACTCGATTTAATTTCTTTGTCTTTCTCGACGTCGTCTCGGGATTTGTCGATATAAGTTGAACTTGTCTTATAATTTTCTTCTAAAATTAGACTTGAGTTCTTCGACTTCATTAAACTTCCGTCTTTAGACTTTTTCTTCGATAAATCTTCAGAATAGGCCTTGGACTTCCGTTCTTTTTGCACTCTCGATCTTTTGACTTCGTCTTTTGTATTTTTCTTCGATAAAAGCCCGTGATAGCCCATGTTTTCTTCCTTTTGCATATTTTTATCCTGAAACACAATAAAAACACAAACCACGCATAATTCTGACTTTTACGACATAAAATACACGCTTTGGTCTTGTTATTATTGGAAATAAGTGGTAAAAGGATAAGTGTTTTCACACTTATTAAATCCCCTACACTTGACCATTGCAATGCCCTCATGCAATGCATTAATTTCAAAGCACGGTTTACATTTTTCATCATAGACAACCCACCTTGGCCTTTATTAAATGCTAAACACTAAGGAAACTAAAAGAACAAAACAAGTAAGAAATCAAATACATTGGGGTTTTTAGGTTGTCATGAATGTTCATCATTTTCAAGATTTACGTTTCCCATACCAAGCTTAAAAACGAGATCATTGTTATTATAAGTTAGCAAACTAACACGAACTCATGTGGCCCAATTATTTACTTAGACTCCCTAATTCCTAGGTGTATCTCTTATATTTTAGTGTTGTCTTGAAGGATCACGAGGATGCATTGTTTGACTTATTTCGATAGTTATTTAAGCTGAAAATAAAGTGGGACGATTTAATCAATATTTAGCTAAAGGACAAAATCTTTTAAAACTGCTTCTCGGGACCTCATAAAGTTCATATCTTGGCATAACTCGCTTCACGATTTGAGACCTTTCTTGGACCGATATTTGGCAGCGACTTCATACTTCGAATCTTTGAGAGACGTTCTTGAAATTATGGTCTTCTCTTCATAATAGGAATTTCTTCACTTGAAGTTTTTGAGAGATTCTTCATACTTGGACCACGACTTCTTCATTTTTCTCCAATCTTTATTTTGGACTTTGATATACAACGATCCGCCTCCTTTTAGGACTTGGATCTATTTATCCTCATACCTTGTTAGGGCCTTTTTGGATAGACTTCTCTATGATCTTTAGGGGAGTATTTGCTTTTCGTCGTGTATCTCGATCCTTTATATTGATTTTTGATAAATGATTCTTCACATCACTTTTGGATCTTTAGCAACAAAATGTAGCCCTCATGTCTTGTTAGGACCTTTTCGGACTCGCCAATCTTCGCATCCCGCTTCAATAAGTTATGCCTTGGCTATGAACTCTAATTAATACCGAGCAACTTTTAAACGATCTTGGGCTAGAAGCTAAGTAACTTTTCAAATCGTACAACCTTATTTATTGCAGATAAATTTATTAGCAAGCGATGGGAGAAAAAGCTTATAATAAACTCACATAAATTCACGAAAGAATACCAAACTTATAATTGACTCTATCATCTCTCGTTCTCCACAGTTTAAAATCTCAAGGAATGAGACTCGTGGATGCTTAGCCAATTAAATCAAAGTTTTGGGTTTTCGAGTCATCTATAGGATCTTGCAAATTCTTAGACTTTTTCAAGTTTAGAAATCGCATTTTAAAGTTCCCTTGATAAACGACTCTCTAGGATCAATTATAGGAACTTGCGAAAAGTTCTTGTTCTTAACCCGTGAGAGTTAAGACTTTCGCGTTTTAAAGCTCCCTATATAAAAGCCTAGCAAAACTTGACTTAAACACGTTAAGGATACTAGCTAGAGTAAACTTAGATAAGTAAACTCGGGTTGAGTCAAAAGATTCACAACTTTGAAAAATTTAAAACCACTTTATTGAAAATTTATTCTAGCAAAGAAAGTAAATAATGATAGCAAAGGAAAATTACAAGGCCAAAATAGATTAAAAATTTTGAAAAATGTCGAAAAATAAAATTTTCCGTTTAAAATGAGGGCAACTTCATGGAAAAAACCACTTACTTCGACAGAAGTCCCCCCTACACTTGATATAAACATTGTCCTCAATGTTTAAGCATGTAGGAGTAAACTCCCCTACACTTATGACATTGTGCACTTTGTTTAAATCTTGCTAAGGAAAGGACAACTATAGTGATTTCAATGTGAACATATAAGATATGAAATATTGAATCACAATAGTTTAGGATAGAACGGGGAAGACGGGTACACGAGATCACGGTTCGTCAGAAGTCTTGAGAATGGATCTTTGAAGCTTTAATCCTTGCTCATAAGAAGAAACAAGACAACAAACACATACGGGGCTCCCCTTACACTTATTATGAAAACGGTAAAGGATAGATCACGGGTTGCCTCCCGAGAAGCGCTTGTTTTTTATAACCGAGGCACGAGCCTGACTCGACCCGTAACTAATTCAATGGAAACGTGGTGAGGGATGGAATCATCTCATGAGAGATGTCATCACCAAAGTACAACTTCATGCGCTGGCCATTCACCTTAAAATTGGGCCCATTTGGCTGAGAAAGCTCAATGGTGCCATATGGGAAGACTTTGGCGACGGTGAATGGACCAGACTAGCGGCTCTTCAGCTTTCCTGAGAAGATCTTCAACCGTGAGTTAAAGAGTAAAACTTGATCACCAACGTGGAACTCTCGGTTCTTAATCCTTGAATCATGGATGATCTTGGTCTTCTCCTTGTAGATCAATGAGTTCTCATAAGCTTCATTCCTTAGTTCGTTGAGCTCGTTGAGTTGAATCTTTCGAAGATCGCCGGCTTTGTTGATGTCAAAATTGGCCCACTTCAATGCCTAGTATGCCTTATGTTCCAGCTCGAAGGGAGGTGGCATGCTTTCCCGTACACAAGACGATAAGGTGTACAACCAATCGGGGTCTTATAAGCGGTACGGAAAGCCCACAAAGCATCATCTAACTTATCGGCCCATGAGGAACGATGCTCTCCCACAGTACGCTCAAGAATTCGCTTCAATACACGGTTAGAAATCTCGGCTTGCCCATTTGTTTGGGGATGATAAGCGGTGGAAAGACGGTGATTGACACCATACTTAGCCATGACTCGTGCAAATTGATCATTGCAAAAATGAGTCCCGCGGTCACTGATGATAGCACGAGGAACACCGAATCGAGAAAAAATCTGCTTTAGAAAGTTCACAACCACCCTCGCATCGTTCGTAGGGAGAGCCTTAGCTTCAAACCACTTGGATACGTAGTCAACGGCTACGAGGATGTACTTGTTCCTTTTAGATGATGGAAATGGCCCCATAAAGTCGATACCCCATACATCAAAGATTTCACATTCTTGTATTAAATTTTGAGGCATCTCATCTTTATGTGTGATCTTGCCTTGGCGTTGGCAAGAATCACCATTTTTAACCATCTCGTGAGCGTCACGATAAATGGTGGGCCAATAGAATCTAGAGTCAAACAATTTCTTCGCGGTGTAGTTAGGACCAAAGTGACCACCGGTGGGTCCTTTATGGCAAGCTTCGAGAATGTCTAAAGCTGCGGGTCCATCAACACATCGATGAATAATCAGATCAGCACATTGTTTGAAGAGATAAGGGTTATCCCAAAAGTAAGTCTTAACATCTTTAAAGAACTTCTTCTTTTGTTAGGATGTTAACCCTTCGATGAGAATACCACCCGCTAAGTAGTTTGCAATGTCCGCAAACTACGGGGTGTCATCAAGATTGGAATTGATAGACATTAAGGCCTCAAGGGGAAAAGAGTCATTGATCTCTTGATTCGGATGATCCCCTTGATAAGGATCCTCAAGTCTACTTAGATGATCCACGGCTAGGTTTTCGGCTCCCTTCTTGTCACGAATTTCAATTTTGAATTCTTGAAGGAGCAAAACCCAACGAAGAAGTCTTGGCTTGGAATCTTGTTTAGTTAACAAGTACTTCAACGCGGAATGATCTGTGTACACGATGGTGGTAGAAAGGACAAGATAGGGGCGGAACTTCTCAAAAGCATACACTACAGCTAAAAGCTCTTTTTTGGTAGTGGTATAATGCAATTGAGCCCCCGTCATTGTCTTGCTAGCGTAATGGATTGGTTGGAAGTGTTTGTTCACTCTTTGTCCCAAAACCGCTCCAATAGCAAAGTCGCTAGCATCATACATCAATTCAAAAGGTAGCTCCCAATTAGGGGTAACCAAGACCAGTGCCTTAGTTAGCTTGTCCTTAAGAAGATTGAAGGATTCAAGACACTCTGTTTGTATGATTTATGGGCACCTTTTAAGCTTTTCAGTTTTTTTTTGGGTAAAGGGGACTAAACCCCGGTAAAAGATATATTACACCAAAAAACATTGAAGAACATATGGAATATGGCGGAAGTACCACATTAACCTCAAGCAGAAGCGCTTGATAATCACCTAAACTAGTATATATGACATGCCATACACACTTACAAAGCTAGAAAATAACAACTCGCTTTACTAGCAAACATAGAAGGATTATGATTTAACTTTAGCCTTGTCCCTCTTATCATGGAAGAGGTTAGCAGCCTCATCATAAATATTCTCAACATCTTCCTCGTCCGACTCGTTCAGAATGTTATAAGCATTAATGTTCCAAGGATCCTTCACATATTTAGGAACAGATGTAGACGATGAAGGTATATCAACAATCTTAGAAAGCTTCTTACTTTAGGTGGCATATTCACTTTAGGAACATACAAAGTATTCATTCCTACATGAATATCTCCATTCCTCTTCTTACCTCGTTTCTTACGAGTCACTGTTTTAAAACCATCATTGGCTTGCTCACCAACATTTTGCTCTCCTGAAACAGATGTATCAGGAATACTGACCTTTACCGATTTAGGGCATACATCATGATCATGGCAAAATATTTTGCAATGAACCCACCGAGGAGGCTTCCACTCATAATCATTGGTAACTGTCTCTGTTGGGTACCCAGAACCATCAGCCAAAGGAACACCAAATGATAAACTCTCCTTGAGCTCCACATCCGCATGAACTTCAATCAAACATCTTGCAATGCTACTCCTACCCCAAGATTCAATGCACATAGCACTAGTAAAAGCATCAAGCATAATTGGCTTACCAATGTGGGATGCGATGATACTAAGACCATCCTCTGAGAAAACCTGTAAAGGAACATCATGAATCTTTACCCATACCGGGATGCGGGTTAGCTCCTCCTTTTGTAACCTTGTATCTAGATTCCATTGCTTGAGAACAATTGGAATTTTACGAATCATCCATGGCCCATTCTCAATCACCTCCTCCATACCCTTCTTTGTTTTAAACTTAAAAAAGAAAAACCCTTTCTTATTCAGTTTAATCCTGCTAATCCCATATTTACCCCAGTTTTGACGTGCAAAATATTCGACCATAGGAAAAGCAAGACGTTTACCAAGGAAATATCCATACAAAGTATTCTCAAAACGAGAATTTACCTCATTAACAACTCGAACCGGCATATTAAATGCCACATTTGTACCCAAATCTGGTGTAACAGATTGTATAAACCTAAAGTTAGCCTTAGGGTTACAAGCTGTTGTCGACGACCCATTAGCAGCCATATCATTGTTGCTATTAACAACCACATCAGTCTGCTCATCCCGCACCTCAACACCAGCCCAAACCTCTTTAATATCACAAGCCATAACAAGATTAATCTAATCTATTTGATTTGCATCATTCAAAACAGTATTAACCATTGTATCAACCGGAGAAAACCCACCCATACCATCAGTTTGGCCCGAGATGTGAGTGGTATTCTTTGTACTTGTCGTAGACGACTCAACAACATCAGATATGTGGTTAACACTATTGCTTCGATCATTCATTATTGTAACCCTAACACCAGTAGAATTAACCATATTAGGGTTTTGTATAACCTAGCAGCGTTTGATCCATTAACCATATTAGGTTTTTGTATAACCCTAGCAGCGTTTGATTCAGCCATTGTTTCCCTTAATCGCTTCATTCGTTCCGTCAATGAATCAACATCAGCACTCTGAATTCCTTCCATAATCAAATAAACGCAGCAGCCAACAACTCTAATAACAAACCCTAGTCAAGAGGCGAGGGTTTATGCGCCCACACAAAACAACACTAACCAGCAGCCATAATGAGATCTTCTAATTAGTCTAGTTTAAAACCCAATACGAAGGTCACCCTAATCGTACCAAATTCAAAACCCTAAATCACGTAAAAACCTAATAATAGCTATGGAACCCTAAAAAAACGTGGTATTGTGTACAAATCAGATATTCAGTACATGATAACAACGTTTATAGGATTAGATAGAGGAGATCAGGATTGAAAACGAAGAAATAGAGATTCAAAAAAGGTGGCGGCTAGATGTAGGATTTTTAGTTTTTCTTTGCACAATATGTGGAGGGCTATTTTTAGTTTTCCATACTTGTAATTTTACAACCAATGTAATTCTAAAATATTGTAAGTATCTAAATCTAAAAATAAAATGATTTAGTATGCGTTGACGACAGACTTCGGACGACTTTCAACCTGTCCTTTGAGCTCACTTTCTGATTTTACCCATTTCACCCTTTCTTGATAAAAAGAACAGTCCAAATTGACCCACTGATTTGTAGATGGGTCGAAATTCCTATGTAGTTTAGAAAAGATCTCTTTGTATGAATGCTATTATTATGTTTGGTCAGATGATAATTACTATTCTTTATTAGTCTGAGCTTGTTCTAGACTGAGATGCGGCAGTAAAACATGCTCTTGCAGTTCGTGTTTGGTCAGATGATAATTACTATTCTTTATTTGATGGTTTTAGGGTTTGACGTGGGCTAGGGTTTTATTTGGTTCGGCTGTTGGTTTTTTGGTTTTTGGTTTTTGGTTTTTGGTTTGTAGGGATTAATTGATTGTTGCTGTTTGGGTAGGTTTTTAACGTCAATTACAACTGCTCTAAGGCATGGATCCGGAGCATAAGAATGTGAATGATGAAGGAAGGAAAAGTGATGGGAATATAGTTCCACCTATTGTCCCCAAGATTCTTAAATCCATTCTTAAGAAACCTGGATCTTCGTACGTAGGAGATCCGGATAGGGTTCGTTTGCCTCATCGTACAAGTGATGCAAATTCAAATGTGACTCCATTGGTGGATGGGAGTAAGGAGAATGTAACAATAGCTGCTAGGGTTTTGAAAATCTCTAATTCGAATGCCTTAGGTGCGGCTAATCAACAGACTATGAATGTGTGGGGTTCCCCTAGGTCTGCTGCTATTTCGTTGAATGTTGATCAGGTTGAATCAGCGACGTGTGTTAGTGTTCAATATGTGTCACCTAATTCTGCTAAGAAAAATGTTGTTTCATTCAATGATATTGTGAATGTGGGTTATACGAATGTTGCTGCTAAAGCTATGCAATCTACGCATAACCCTAGTGAACAGGTTATGGGTTCGAATGTTAAGAATAAGGCTGCATCTGCAGGTCTTATGGGTTCAACGTAGATTGTCGAGTCTGAGATTATTTCAGAAGGTGTCGAGTCGGGTCTAAATGCAGGTTTGGGTACGCTGACTGTGAAGAAAGCCAACTTTTGATTTGTGGAAGCAGTTAAACCGATAGAGGATGAGGGGATTGCTTTTACCATGTCGGCTAAGATAGTAACTGAAGTGGGTACTCGGTTTGATAATAATCTTTATGGGTACTTTCTTGGCAAACGCCTTGCCTTCCCGGTTGTAGAGTATTTTGTTCGACAAAATTGGGCCAAATATGGGATTACTCGGATTATGTTGAATGCAAAATGTTTTTTTTTCAAGTTCAACACTAAGAAGGGTATGGAGGACGTGCTCGAAAATGGGCCGTGGATGATACGTAAGGTTCCTATTATACTTAAGCAATGGCATCTTGATATGATATTACAAAAGGAAGAACTCACTCGCATTCCTGTGTGGGTTAAGATACATGACATTCCAATCCAGGTCTTCTCGGAGGATGGTTTGAGTATTATTGCATCTCAAATAGGTATGCCTCTTATGTTAGATTCCTACACGAGTGCTATGTGCACTGAATCTTGGGGTCGGAGTAGCTTTGCTCGATGTTTGATTGAGGTTAATGCGGAAGATGCTCTAAAAAAGAAGATAACCTTCGGTGTCCCTCTTTCTGATGGTTCCGGGTACACTACGGAAACGGTTACTATTGAGTATGAGTGGACACCCCCACGATGTGAGCATTGTAAAATTCTTGATCATGATCATGCGATCTGCCCCAAGTTGATTCTTTTTTTTGGTAAAGGGTTTCCCCAGTAAATATGTTAACCAAAAAAACGTTGAAGTACAAAGTAATGTGGATGAGATACCACATTAACCGCATGCTACAGGCAGCATGTTAACACGTGGTTATACAATGACATAAACACTAACTAAACTAGAACTACAATACAAGTAAACTAGATAGAAACCAAGATGCAAACATGAAGACACGCATTCTCTTCAGCTTCCAATAGCACCAGGATAGGAGCAAAGGAAATCCAAATGAGCCTGCCTCCTTAAAAAACCTTGCCAAAGAAAACCCAGTGGGAAAAACCTTGGACAAGGAAAAAAGAGTACAACCCTCACCAGGCACTCCCATCGTAAGAAACTCTAAAGCTCGGCAACCTACATTTGTCAAGCAGCAAACTCGACCTGGTAGACAACTTCTTAAAACGAAATAAAATCAACTTCAATCGAATAGTATCACAAATAATCAGAACAAGCTGATCAACCGCCATCTGCTTTTTCTTGAAAAGTCTTGAATTACGTTCAATCCATATAAAGTACGCAGTAGCAGCCAACACAAGACGTGCAAGGATGCTAGGGAAAGACTTTCCCTTAGAAATTGGAATAAATTAAGCTAATATATCATCAATTCGAGGGGGAACGCTATCCATATCACAGAGGACCCGAACCTTAAACCAAACCTGCACAGAATAGAACATTCAAAGAAAAGATGTCATGAGAATCCGGCACCAATTTACACAGAGGACATCAAAGAAGGCTTAAATCCACCAAAGGGCCAATATCCCATTGCCTAAGCCGATCTTGAGTCTTCAAATTTCTTCTAACCACTAACCACAAGTGAATAGAGTGACGAGGAATACAATGAGCGAACCAAACAGCATGGTACCAATTAACCATCAAACCCTATACCGTATGGAATCCCATGCTAATGAACCGGAAAAAGGATGTAAAACCCCATTTATATCCCGCCACATCAAATCATCATCCTTATCATCGTTAATAACAGGGACAGGGATAGTTCGGAAATCTAGCATTCCATTCCTGCGGCCACTACCAAATACTATCAATGATAAGATCCCTAACCTTATTAGAAAGAGAGAGCCCCGATCTTGTGATGCTACGAACCGTAAGAACGTCCCGTAATGGATACAAAACTGCCCAATTATCAAACCACATAGAAGCAACCTTACCATTATTAATCTTGTACCAAATAAACTGACGAATACATGATCTAATATGGAGAAGTTTTCTCCAGCCCCAACTCATATCACCGATACATGGAATGTCCCAAAAACTTCTATCCATTAACTTGTTAGAATAAATCCATTTAACCCATAAAGATTCTTTACGAGTAAGGATACACCAGATATGAGAAACCATTAAAGCAGCATTAAAATCAGAAAGCTTACGAATACCAAGGCCACCTTCATAAAACGGGGTACAGACAGAGTCCCAAGCAACTTTGGCCTTACCTTTCTTCATTTCACCTTGACACCATAAGAAGCCTCTCATAAGCTGTTCCAAATCATGAATAATCCGAACAGGTAAAACAAAGACAGGCGCCCAGTAAATATGCATAGATGAAAGCACTGAACGAACTAACTGGAGTCTTCCTGCTAAAGAAAGAAACTTATTGCGCTAATCATTTACTCTACTCTCAAGCTTTTCTATAAGGACTTTACAATCCCTATATAGAAGCCTAGACAAAATGAGCGGAACACCAAGGTATCTGACAGGTAACACGCCTTCAGCAAAAGGCATGATATGTAAAATACTACTTTTAACAGCAGTGGATACATTACAAAAGAAAACAGTGCTCTTGGGAATACTTGGAACCAAACCCGAAGCTATCTTAAATTCCTCCAACGCATCCATAATAACCTGCACAGAATCCAAGTGACCCCTAGAAAACAAGAAGAGATCATCTGCAAAACATAGGTTTATAATACATTGCTGCTCACAGTGGTAACGAAAATAGAACTCCTCTGCATTAAGAACCCTCCACTGCAAAATGAGAGAAAGAATCTCCATAACTAACGTGAAAAGATACGGAGGCAACGGATCACCTTGTCGAAGACCTCTTTTTCCTTGAAACCAGCCATATAGATTACCATTAATGCAAATAGAATACGAAGTAGTAGAAACACACGTCATAATCCAATCAACCATTAAATGGTGGAATCCAAAACCAATCAGAATGTTACGAAGACACTGCCAGTCCACCGTATCATAAGCTTTCTGAATATCCACATTAAAAGCACATCTTGGAGGACCAAAATTTTGATGGTAATTTATCATCAACTCTTGCATCAATAAGATATTATCCGAGATCCTACGACCCGGAACAAAAGGAGGTTGATTAATATTAACCAAATCCCCCAAATCCCCTTTAATACGGTTAGCAATTATCTTGCTAATGCATTTGAAAATAACATTACAACAAGAGATGGGGTGATAATCAGTAATCTTATTTGGAACAGAAACCTTAGGGATAAGAGCAATGATAGTATGATTAACCTCTTTAAGCAGTTTTCCATTAGAGAAAAACTCACGAATAGCACATGTAAAATCAGCACCCACAATATCCCAAGACTTCTTAAAAAAAGCAACAGTAAAACCATCCGGACTAGGCGCTTTATCATCACTCATGGAAAATAACGCGCTTTTAATTTCAGAATCAGAGATGACTCTAACCATATGGGCAGCTTTCATAGCACCAAGCTTTCGAACAAACAAAATAGAAGTATTAAAAGCACCTGAATCACTTGCCTGACCAAGAAACTGCTTATAATGAGCAACAAACGCACCAGGCACAACACCACCATCATGAAGAACATTATGAGAGTCACGAACCATTTCAATATGATTACGAGCAGCCCTACTCTTAACCGAATTATGAAAATAAGCAATATTCGAATCTCCTGCATCAGGACATTCAATTTTAGATTTCTGACGAAGGAAGTGTTCCTCATCAAGAGAAGCTTCTTTAAAAGCAACTAGATAATGAGCATGCTCTTCTTTCAGCAACACATTATATGGATCTCTATCAAGAGCTTGTTGAACAACATCTAATTCCACACGCAGTCTGTTAACACGATCATGAAGGTTACATGTTCAAAAAGCAATTTACGCAACGGGGCCTTTAAGCCTTTTAAACGTTTAACAAACTTAAACATAGCACATCCATGAACATTGGCCAACCAACCATTAGCTACCACTTCATGAAAACCCTCCTTATGCACAAGAAAATTTCTGAATTTAAACGGTATAGGCTTAGGTTTGCTAACTGTAGGAATATGTAAAACACAAGGAGAATGGTCAGAAATCCTATAAGGTTGAAAAATAGCAAAACAGCCTGGAAACTCATCAAGAAACTTTATGTTAGACATAATCCGATCAATCTTTTTTAGAATACCATCATCACCCTGTGGTTTCTCATTCCAAGTAAAGTGTAAACCTGTAGCATTAACATCCATAACTTCAATAAGATTTACACATTCCTTGAAATCCCGCATGGCAATATTAGGAGTGTAGCCGCCACATGAGTGATCTTCAATATTTAGTGCAGCATTAAAATCACCCAAAACAGCCCATGGTTTATCACGCATGAAAGTAGCATGAACAACAAGATTATTCCAAAGAAGACACCGATTCATATAGTAGTTATCAGCATAAACGAAAGAGCAAAACAAAGTATGGTTATCAATACGCGTATTAATCTGACAATGCATAACTTGACTTGTTTGAGACAACAGTATAACATCCACATTATCATTATTCCAGCCAAGAATAATACGTGTCCCTTTAGTACACAAACCACCATTAGACGACCACTTCCATCTGCTAAAAATCTTACCACACATATCATAAACACCTGAAGCATCAACATGGGATTCCAAGATAGCACAAACACTCAGATTATTATCATTGATAACCTAACGAACCTCTTTCCTTTTAGGGGATTGGTTCAAACCCCTTATAGTCCAAGAGGCTATACTAAACATTTAATACATTTGTGACAGGTGTGCTTGCCCCTGATTGAGAATTAAGAAGGTTAGCAGATTCATCATAAACGTTTTCAACCTCCTCATCATCATCATCTCCACTTTGGTCACATGTTTCCTCTGAAAGAGACCCAAAAGATTCGAAGTAGAAACGCCACTCACAACAGATTTACCTTTATTGGAACTATTAGTATGCAAACCAGGTTTGGTACCACTATCCACTTTGTTATAATTACGTTTAGATGCATTCGAAGTCGTACCAGGGTTAGATGAGTTATCTTGAATATGAACACCAGATGTAGACGACTTCGGACTAAAAGTAAAAGGAGTGCCAACCTGGAATCCTTTGCTTAAAGGGACACCTCTAAGAATCTGACTTCCTTGCTTACCTTTATTGTTATTCTTTCTACTACGAACTTGTTGAAATCCATCATCTTGTTCATGTACAACTGTAGGAGCCACTCTAAGGATAACACGTTTAGGACAGTTTTCAGCCGTATGACCAAAAATATTAAGTGTAGGGCATCTAGGTGGCTTCCACTCGTATTCAACTTTAATAGTTTCCTTAGTAAACCCTTCACCCTCCAAATCAGGAACACCAATAGTAATTGTCTCATGTAAATCACAAATCAGATTTAATTTCAATTAAACAACGAGCAAAACTACTACGACCCCAAGATTCTTTACACGTAGTACTAGTAAAAGAATCAAGCATAATAGGCTTACCCAAATATGTAGCAATCAAACTAATACCCTCTTCCTCAAACACTTGAATAGGCACATCATGAAGTTTGACCCACACAGGAATACAAGTAAACTCTTATTTTCAAAGACTTGTCTTCATAGTATACCTTTTAAGAATAATGGGAGAATATCGAATCATCCATGGGCCACCTTCCAACACAGCTTCATAACCAGATTGTGCATCAAATTGAAAGAAGAAGAAACCATTGAAATTAATCATGATCCTTTTTAAACCAAATTTAGCCCAATTTGTTTTAGCATAATACTCAACCACTGGAAACGCCATTCGTTTACCAATAAAGTATCCATAGAGCGTATTATGAAAACGAGTATTAAATTTTCAACCACTTTACGTGGAATAGAAACCAGAGCACCCTCAAACCTATTTTTAGATATGGCAGAACCTATATTAACACGAGCAATAGGTGGAACTTGTTGGCTTGAACTAGCAGCAGCTGCATAGGAGTTAGATGGACCACCCATATCCACCGACTGTACAATAGGACATTCCTTCTCACCACGGCTAACATTGGTAACATTTTCACCAAATAACTCATATGTAGGGACTTCCACTTCATTACCTATAGGCTTAGAAGACCACCCAGTTTACCCGACATCTATCACTGGATCAATTGGATTAGAAAATGAGAAATCATCCTTATTTGAGTCAAATACATCACTCCTCTTAGGCTCAGTGACACATTCATTAGGGTTTATATCCATTTGTTTCAAACGATAGCTCATCACTAACTAGTTTACTAAACGTAGGAGATGAGACACTCACCTCTTTATGCTGATCTAAGGACATACGCATTGTGATATTAGATAAATCTTGTGTAACCCTAGCATCATGTCCAAAAGTAGTGCTCATAGACGGATCCCTAGCATTACTATAATCACGCACACCTGCTTTGGTAGCATTAACATGTTGACGTTTAAGTGTTCTAACACTGCTCTCCAACTCCACTTGGTGTGCACATACGATATCAAGGGTCTTTGTCCATTGCTAAGTAGTCATTCTCTTCAAGAATTCATATTTGTTATTTTGGACATCATTCATAAACCTACTAATCACTTCCACTGTATTGAGGGAGGTCGAGAACAGTTTTTCAACATCCTCTAATGACCCTACATTCAAATTCATTCGGTCACCATTTGCTGTATCAGCAACCGAATTAGGGTTTGGAAAATCATTAGTCGAATCAAAATTGGAGCCCACCATATTAATAACAGACCCACAAACGATTTAAATAAGCAACAAACAATTTAAAGCAAACCTAACAGACGATTAAAATAATCAACAACGAATTAAAACCAATCGTAACCTTACCAAACCGACACCCTAAAAACAATAATTGCTTGACACAAAACAAACAAAAGGAACAGATATCGCCCAGTACCACGTGACCCACACTATATATAATGCATTAACCGACCAATGATGCGACAATTATCAACCGACGAAGAACAAATAAAAGCAAAAATCAATGACTACCAAAAAATAAAATAAAAAACCAATTTAATTAACCCTAAAACCAATCAACCAAACAAGGACTTTGTTAAATCAAGAATAATCAGTGATTAATCGAGAAAACAACATCATTATAAGGTATTCGGATTAAAGGAATAAGAAAATCAGGTTATGAGAAGAGGGGATTTTTTCGGCAGCCATTGATGTTTTTAGGGTTTTACAACTTACCCCCAAGTTAATTCAGGTTAGCCCTACTACTGTTAATATTGTTGGTGCGTCTATGGTTGGTGCGCAAGCTAATGATGGTTTTAAAACGGTCTCACGTAAGAGTAAACGAGGTAAGAAGAAGAATGGAGGTATTCATGTGGGAACAAATACTTTATATGTCCCCAAAGTTAATATGCCACCTAAAGTGGTTAAAACAAAGCCTTCTAAGGCTACTGATTTTCCTTCATTGTCTACATCGGCTCCAAACTCTACTCCTTGGAATACTAGTGGTTTTGTTACTGCTAATGGTTTTGATGTGTTGAATCAATCAGATGAGGAAGAAGTGGAGAATATTTATGATGAAGCTACTAATCGATTTTATGATAACAGGGACAAGGCTAAAGTTAAATCATAAATTTTATGTTTGCTAGTTTAGTGTTTTGTCTCTAGTTTGATAAGTGTGTATGGCATGTCATATACACTAGTGTTAGGAGTTTATCAAGCGATTTGTGCTTGAGGTTAATGTGGTATGTCAGCCACATTCCAGATGTACTTTATTGTTTTTTTATGTAATATATTTTACCAGGGAGATTTGTCCCTTTTACCCAAAAAAAGAATATTTGATGAAATTAGGATGTTTGGATAAAGACTCAAGAACCATATACATTCAACTATTATGCCTAATCCACTGAATAAAAATTCCCCGCGCATTATAAAAGGAATTCAGTTATTTTTTACCAAATCACAAACAAAAGAAATATACTTATAATATGAAATTCAGTTAATTTATTAAAGGTTAATGCAGTAAAAACTAACCCTTCAGGACAACTGCCACTCCATACATATTTTATAACCTTTATTTCATCTTCAATAAATGGTATGGCTGGATGAATTTTCCTCTTGTGATATGGTGACACCTTTTGACTTGAGTCTATCCTATAAATCGCATCTTCTAATACTTCAGCGCATCTTTTCATTCTTATGATAGGCCTTTTAAAAACACTTTCATTTGAGGGTTCTAGAACTGCAATACTAACCACTTTCTCTTTGCCTTTTTCTGAATTCTTATCTTTATCACTACTTTTGAACATTGGCGTCTTAGTCTCTGTGTTTTGGACTGCATTAACAAGTATTGAAGCTATTCCAGCAATTTCAAGAATTTCAGTTACTTCAGCCACTTCATTAGCTTCAAAAGATGTTTCTTGAGGCAATTCAGCCACTTCATGAGCTTCAACACTTTTTTCTTTGGCACTTGTATTTTCTTCATCTATTTTTCTTGCCTCAAAATGTCCTTCATTGTTTCGTATTAGGCTTAATTTCAGATTACGTAATTTAGGACGAAAGGAAGGAGTGTTGAGATTTTGTAAAACATCTGTGGTACAAGTCCAAATATTATCGATCATATTTTCAACCGCATCAAATGCATCCAACCCTGGTTGACCTACATCATAATCAACAACTTTAGCATCCAAGATACCCAAATGATCTTCAAGATCAATCTTTCTTCGTTTGTTGATCTGATATCCTTTTTCGTCTTCCTTCGTTTGTGATAAAGGTTCTATTCTGGGAAGTCTAGTGTTTAGATAACTCAACAAACTTTCATCACTATCTTCGGAAGGTTCTTCTACGACATAAGCTATCCGAGCATTTTATCAGTTTCATTTGAAGATTGCGTTTCTGGAGGAGTTGTCTGAGTGGAATAAGTATAATCAAATGGTACAATGCCCATGTTTTGCCCTGCAATCAGATTTTGAGGCCCCTCAGCAGCATTTTTACAATCATGCTCATCTTTCTTTTCCTCATTTACATCGCCACCACCCGTGTTATTCTTTTTTTCATCATCGCCATTATCTGCATATTTTTACATTGTTAGGATTTTTAAATTACAAACCCTACCAAATTAACGTAATAATGTTATAGCATTGTAGTTATATTATTACCAAAAAATTATTTAGTACAACATATTTTTTGGTAAAGGGTTTCCCCGGTAAATATATTAACCAAAAAACGTTGAAGTACAAAGGAATGTGGCTGAGATACCACATTAACCGCATGCTACAGGCATCGTGTTAACATGTGGTTATGCAATGACATAAACACTAACTAAACTAGAACTTCAATACAAGTAAACTAGATAGAAACCAAGATGCAAACATGAAGACACGCATTCTCTTCAGCTTCCAACAGCACCACGATAGGAGCAAAGGAAATCCAAATGAGCCTGCCTCCTTAAAAAACCTTGCCAAAGAAAACCCAGTGGGAAAAACCTTGGATAAGGAAAAAAGAGTACAACCCTCACCCGGCACTCCCATCGTAAGAAACTCTAACGCTCTGTTCTCGAGTTCTTTTTAAAGGAACATAAGGGGATGGGTTAGGAAGGGGAGAGGAAGGGATCATATGAGGAAGAAAGCATGTATCTTAATTTGTGTTCTTGAGTTTATGTTTTTAGTTAAAGAAGAAAGGAAAAGAAACATAACATAATTACTAAATTACCCTCAAACTAACACTATGTAGTATCTTAGAGCATATGCTTCTAACATGTTTTATGCGTTATAATGACTATCTATCTATAAAAAAGCCATCAAAATCGTTAGAATAATAGATGACAAACAAGAATACATCAAGCCTATATATATGATAAGATAATAAATGAAGGTTGACTAAACCAGACATGAAACCGTAACAATGTATATAGCATCATCTGTTTTCAAAATAGGAAAACAAAAACAAAATCAAGTACATACTTGGGTCTGTAACAAACTAGAACAAAATTAGAAATTATCCATGAAACTTCTAAGTGTAATGAACCATAACTAGAGAACTGAGGGACGAAATAATGTAAACATGCATGAGGTCATTAGCATCAAGATAAGAATCCATATCAAAAAGTTATACTGATGGAGTGGGTAAAAAAATAAGGGTATAAAAAATAAGAACCATGCTGTGATTTTGACAACCAGATTAAACTGATGGAGTGGGTAAAAAATGAGGGTATAAATGTAAATTAATAAAATCTTATGATGTTTATTACTTGTTCCCTTCCTAATCATCCCAAAAATAGGCAGATCCACATTACACATAAAAGGTTACACCTTCCATTCCTTTCCTCTTCCAGTCCTCTCCTTTTCCTTCTTAAAAAAACTTAAGAACACAAAAAAATTATAATTTCCTTTCCCATCCTTTTCTATTCCTTTAAAAAAAACATGAGAACAGAGTGTAAAGCTCGGCACCCTCCTTTTGTCAAGCAGCAAACTCGACCTGGTAGACAACTTCTTAAAACGAAATAAAATCAACTTCAATCGAATAGTATCACAAATAATCTGAACAAGTTGATCAACCACCATCTGCTTTTTCTTGAAAAGTCTTGAATTACGTTCCATCCAGATAAAGTACGCAGTAGCAGCCAACACAAGACGTGCAAGGATACTAGGGCAAGACTTTCCCTCAGAGATTGGAATAACATAAGCAAATATATCATCAATTCGAGGGGGAACACTATCCATTTCACAGAGGACCTGAACCTTAGACCAAACCTGCAAGAATAAGAACATTCAAAGAAAAGATGGTCATGAGAATCCGGCACCAATTTACACAGAGGACATCGAAGAAGGCTGAAATCCACCAAAGGGCCAACATCCCATTGCCTAAGCCGATCTTGAGTTTTCAATTTTCTTCTAACCACTAACCACAAGTGAATAGAGTGACGAGGAATACAATGAGCGAACCAAATAGCATGGTACCAATTAACCATCACTGCCCTATACCGTATGGAATCCCATGCTAATGAAACTGAAAAAGGATGTAAAACCCCATTTATATCCGCCACATCAAATCATCATCCTTATCATCGTTAATAACAGGGACAGGGATAGAGACAATGTTCGAAAATCTAGCATTCCATTCCTACGGCCACTCCCAAATACCATCAATGATAAGATCCCTAACCTTATTAGAAAGAGAGAGCCCCGATCTTGTGATGCTACGAAACGTAAGAACGTCCCATAATGGACACAAATCTGCCCAATTATCAAACCACATAGAAGCAACCTTACCATTATTAATCTTGTACCAAATAAACTGACGAATACGTGATCTAATCTGGAGAAGTTTTCTCCAGCCCCAACTCATATCACCAATACATGGAATGTCCCAAAAACTTCTATCCTTTAACTTGTAAGAATAAATCCATTTAACCCATAAAGAATCTTTACGAGTAAGGATACACCAGATATGAGAAACCCTTAAAGCAACATTAAAATCAGAAAGCTTACGAATACCAAGGCCACCTTCATAAAACGGGGTACAGACAGAGTCCCAAGCAACTTTAGCCTTAACTTTCTTCATTTCACCTTGATACCATAAGAAGCCTCTCATAAGTTGTTCCAAATCATGAATAATCCGAACAGGTAAAACAAAGACAGACGCCCAGTAAATATGCATAGATGAAAGCACTAAACGAACTAACTGGAGTCTTCCTACTAAAGAAAGAAACTTATTGCGCCAATCATTTACTCTACTCTCAAGCTTTTCTATAGGGACATTACAATCCCTATATAGAAGCCTAGACGAAATGAGCAGAACACCAAGGTATCTGACAGGTAACACGCCTTCAGCAAAAGGCATGATATGTAAAATACTACTTTTAATAGCAGTGGATACATTACAAAAGAAAGCAATGCCTTTGGGGATACTTGGAACCAAACCTGAAGCTATCTTAAATTTCTCCAACGTATCCATAATAACCTGCACAGAATCCAAGTGACCCCTAGCAAACAAGAAGAGATCATCTACAAAACATAGGTTTATAATACGTTGCTGCTCAGAGCAGTAATGAAAATAGAACTCCTCCGCATTAAGAACCCTTCGCTGCAACATGAGAGAAAGAATCTCCATAACTAAAGTGAAAAGATACGGAGACAACGGATCACCTTGTCGAAGACCTCTTTTTCCTTGAAACCAGCCATATAGATTACCATTAATGCAAATAGAATACGAAGTAATAGAAACACACGTCATAATCTAATCAACCATTAAATGGTGGAATCCAAAACCAATCAGAATGTTACGAAGAAACTACCAGTCCACCGTATCATAAGCTTTCTGAATATCCGCCTTATAAGCACATCTTGGAGGAGCAAAATTTCGATGGTAATTTCTCATCAACTCTTGCGTCAATAAGATATTATCCGAGATCCTACAACCCGGAACAAAATCAGATTGATTAATATTAACAAAATCACCCAAATCCCCTTTAACACGGTTAGCAATTATCTTGCTAATGCATTTGAAAATAACATTACAACAAGATATGAGGCGATAATCAGTAATCATATTTGGGACAGAAACCTTAGGGATAAGAGCAATGATAGTATGATTAACCTCTTTAAGCAATTTTTCATTTGAGAAAAACTCACGAATAGCACATGTAAAATCAGCACCCACAATATCCCAAGACTTCTTAAAAAAAATAGCAGTAAAACTATCCGGACCAGGCATTTTATCATCACTCATGGAAAATAACGCGCTTTTAATTTCAGAATCAGAGATGACTCTAACCCTATGGGCAGCTTTTAGAGCACCAAGCTTTCGAACAAACAAATTAGAAGTATTAAAAGCACCTGAATCATTTGCCTGATCGAGAAACTGCTCATAAAGAGCAACAAAAGCACCAGGCACAGCACCACCATCATGAAGAATATTATGAGAGTCACGAACCATTTCAATACGATTACGAGCAGCCCTACTCTTAACTGAATTATGAAAATAAGCCGTATTAGAATCTCCTGCATCAAGCCATTCAATTTTAGATTTTTGATGAAGGAAGCGTTCCTCATCAAGAGAAGCTTATTTAAAAGCAACTAGATAATGAGCATGCTCTTGTTTCAGCAACACATTAGATGGATCTCTATCAAGAGCTTCTTGAACAGCATCTAATTCCACACGCAGTCTGTTAACACGATCATGAAGGTTACCCTGTTCAAAAATAAATTTACGCAACGGGGCCTTTAAGCCTTTTAACCGTTTAACAAACTTAAACATAGCACAGCCATGAACATTGGCCAACCAACCATTAGCTATCACTTCATGAAAACCCTCCTTATGCACAAGAAAATTACTGAATTTAAACGGTTTTGGCTTAGGTTTGCTAATTGTAGGAATACGTAACACACAAGGAGAATGGTCAGAAATCCTATAAGGTTGAAAAATTGCACAACAACCTAGAAACTCATCAAGAAACTTAGACAAAATCCGATCAATCTTTTTGAGACTACCATCATACCCTGTGGTTTCTCATTCCAAGTAAAGTGTAAACCTGTAGCATTAACATCCATAACTTCCATAAGATTTACACATTCCTTGAAATCCCGCATGGCAATATTAGGAGTGTAGCCGCCACATGAGTGATCTTCAATATTTAGTGTAGCATTAAAATCACCCAAAACAGCCCATGGTTTATCATGCATGAAAGTAGCATGAACAACAAGATTATTCCAAAGAACACGCCGATTCATATAGTAGTTATCAGCATAAATGAAAGAGCAAAACAAAGTACGGTTATCAACACGTGTATTAATCTGACAATGCATAACTTGACTTGTTTGAGACAACACCATAACATCCACATTATCATCATTCCAGCCAAGAATAATACGTGTCCCTTAAGTACACAAACCACCATTAGATGACCACTTCCATCTGCTAAAAATCTTACGACACATATCATAAACACCTGAAGCATCAACATGGGATTCCAAGATAGCACAAACACTCAGATTATTATCATTGATAACCTGACGAACCTCTTTTCTTCTAGGGGATTAGTTCAAACCCCTTATATTCCAAGAGGCTATACTAAACATTTAAGACATTCATGACAGGAGTGCTTTCCCCTGATTGAGAATTAAGTAGGTTAGCAGATTCATCATAAACGTTTTCAACCTTCTCATCATCATCATCTCCACTTTGATCACATGTTTCTTCTGAAAGAGACCCAAAAGAATTCGAAGTAGAAACGACACTCACAACAAACTTACCTTTATTGGAACTATTAGTATGCAAACCCGGTTTGGTACCACTATCCACTTTGTTATAATTACGTTTAGATGCATTCGAAGTCGTACTAGGGTTAGATGAGTTATATTGAATATGAACACCGGAAGTAGATGACTTCGGACTAAAAGTAAAAGGAGTACCAACCTGGAATCCTTTGCTCAAAGGGACACCTCTCGGAATATGACTTCCTTGCTTACCTTTATTGTTATGCTTTCTACTACGAACTTGTTGAAATCCATCATCTTGTTCATGTACAACTGTAGGAGCCACTCTAGGGATAACACGTTTAGGACAGTTTTTAGCCGTATGACCAAAAATATTACATGTAGGGCATCTAGGTGGCTTCCACTTGTATTCAACTTTAATGGTTTCCTTAGTAAACCCTTCACCCTCCAAATCAAGAACACCAATAGTAATTGTCTCATGTAAAGCACAATCAGATTTAATTTAAATTAAACAACGAGCAAAACTACTACGACCCCAAGATTCTTTACACATAGTACTAGTAAAAGAATCAAGCATAATAGGCTTACTCAAATATGTAGCAATCAAACTAATACCCTCTTCCTCAAACACTTGAATAGACACATCATGAAGTTTGACCCACACAGGAATACAAGTAAACTCTTCTTTTCGAAGACTTGTCTTCATAGTATACCTTTTAAGAATAATGGGAGCATTTCAAATCATCCATGGGCCACCTTCCAATACAGCTTCATAACCAGATTGTGCATCAAATTGAAAGAAGAAGAAACCATTGGAATTCATCATGATCCTTTTTAAACCAATTTTAGCCCAATTTATTTTAGCATAATACTCAACCACTGGAAATGCCATTCGTTTATCCATAAAGTATCCATATAGCGTATTATGAAAACGAGTATTAACTTTTTCAACCCACTTTACGTGGAATAAAAACCTTAACACCCTCAAACCTGTTTTCAGATATGGCAGAACCTATATTAACACGAGCAATAGGTGGAGCTTGTTGGCTTGAACTAGGAGCAGCTGCATAGGAGTTAGATGGACCACCAATATCCACCGACTGTACAATAGGACATTCCTTCTCACCACGGCTAACATTGGTAACATTTTCACCAAATAACTCATATGTAGGGACTTCCACTTCATTACCTATAGGCTTAGAAGACCACCCAGTTTCCCCTACACCTATCATTGGATCAATTGGATTAGAAAACGTGAAATCATCCATATTAGAGTCAAATACATCACTCCTCTTAGGCTCAGTGACACATTCATTAGGGTTTATATCCATTTGTTCAAACGATAGCTCATCACTAACCAGTTTACTAAACGTAGGAGATGAGACACTCACCTCTTTATGCTGATCTAAGGACATACGCATTATGATATTAGATAAATCTGGTGGAACCCTAGCATCATGTCCAAAAGTAGTGCTCATAGACGGATCACTAGCATTACAATAATCACGCACACCTGCATTGGTAGCATTAACATGTTGACGTTTAAGTGTTCTAACACTGCTCTCCAACTCCACTTGGTGTGCACATACGATATCAAGGGTCTTTGTCCATTGCTCAGTAGTCATTCTCTTCAAGAATTCATATTTGTTATTTTGGACATCATTAATAAACCTACTAATCACTTCCACCGTATTAAGGGAGATCGAGAACAATTTTTCAACATCCTCTAAAGACCATACATTCAAATTTATTCGGTCACCATTTGCAGTATCAACAACCAAATTAGGGTTTGGAAAATCATTAGTCGAATCAAACTTGGAGCCCACCATATTATGAACAGACCCACAAAACGATTTAAAACAAACCTAGTAGACGACTAAAATAATGACCAGCGAATTATAAACAGCGAATTATCAACCGACTAAGAACAAACAAAAGCAAAATCAATGACGGCAAAAAAATATAATTTGAAGGTTATAGACATACCATCATGTTGATCCTCAACATTTCCTTTTTCTGCATCATCATGTTGATCCTCAACATTTTCCTTTACTGCATCATCATCATCATCTAATGCATCATCATCGTCATCTTCTTCATCATCATCTAATTCATCATCATTGTCAGTTTCATCATCAATATCATCATCCTCATCTCCATTCCCGTCTTCACTACCATCATTTTCATCATCCTCATCTCCACTCCCCTTTTCACTATCATCATTTTCATCTTCCACATCACCTTGCTTATGTTTATAATAAACTATGAAAACCTTATTTCTTTGTTGTACAAGTCTTTTTAACCGTTCGGACTCGGGATAGTATCTAAAAGCAAGATCTAATTTTCTATCAGAATCTTCCATCAGCTTAATTGCTTGTTGTAGATTAGCTTTTATAGTTTTGCACATTCCCTATAAAATAAAAAAGCATTTAAAGTTTAATGCATTAAATTGTTTTTTTGCCAAATCACTTTCATAACTTGTAAAAAAAACATCAAAACTATCATTTTCAAACAATTGAGTTCTCAATCCTCATTACAAAGAAGGAGTCTTCCCAATATGGGGAATCAAAAGGCTCCCACTAGGTTTTTGAGCTTGTTCCTAGTGAGCCACATGCATCAAATATTTTTTGATTGTGTGAGCCTTAAGACCAGATAATCTACTGAATCTTAGTTAATTTTTTAACCAAATCATCTTAAGTAACATATATTTCATACAAAATTATTACCTTAAAAGTTTTAGATGAAAAATATTTAGCTTCTTCAAGTTCTTCTTCTTAAAACTCTTCTTCATCTTCTACAACATCAACAAAATAAATTATTATATAAAAACAAAATTTCAAGAATTTTTTATTTTTATTTTTTTTATACCTGATAAATTCACTAATTTCTTTTTTTTGGTATCTTTCTTCTTTGGCTCAATCCATTCTAAACCATCAACGATTTCTAAACGTCCAAAACCACCTTTCTTAAGTTCAAGAGATTCTCTGGCTTTCATCAACTGATGATTCCATGCTTTGAACGCAGGGACTGTTTTTTCGACCTTTACCTTTTTACACAAAGTTGAATTGCAATACACAAGCTGCACCAAAAAAATATATTTCAGTAGTTAGTTGTTGAAAGTTTATGTAAACTTCTATAAACTATAAAGTAAATTTTACAGCATTTTAAGTAAAACATTTACAGCAGTTAAGTATAAAATTTACAGCATTTAAGTTTAAATTAGTACTTACTGTGAGTAAAACCAATGGTCCACTGAAGGTGCTACTTGAATCAAAATTGGTGCATTCCCTCACCAAACATTCTAATACATATGAGCACCAATCCATATTTGCAATCCTATCAGTGTTATTCCTAATAAATGGGATAAGCCTCTCATTTATCGTTCCATCTTTATTACCTTCTCTGATTATTGAGAAGAACAGTGATAGGAAACCAACATCGAATACCCAATTGGCTTGTTCGTATTCAGTCAAAAACGATTCAAATTTTGAAACTCCGATTTTCTTATCATTACCGACAATATGCTTCACCTTTCTTCTCCATCTCTGAGTCGTAGGCTCTAATAGATTTTTTTTCTTTTAGAGTTTCAACAGGGATATCACCCATTGGTATCCCAAGCATATCATGCACAAGTTATTTTGTAAACTTTATCTTCATACCATCTCCCATTCATAGAGTGTGTGTTTTTGAATCAAAAGCAGTAGCTAAAAACAGACCTAAGGTTGATGGAATATAATATATGTTAAAGTTTTTAGGAAAATCACCAAATCCCATTTCTCGAACACGCTTCTCTTTCTGAGGGCTTAAGTTGTTTAGGACCTTTTGGAGATTTCTTGGTGACATTCTGTATTTTATTGTTTCCTGATCAGCCTTTTTTGGCTTCTTTTGTTGAATTGCTTGTGGATAACAAACGATCATATTATCTATTATTTTTGCCTTCTTTTTTGACTGAAAATAGTCAGCATAATCTTTTTTTCTACAAGCCTTTTCCCCTTATCTCCCTTATTTTCTATCTTATATTTATCGAAAGTTCTTTCTTCAAAATCCGAATCACTGTTTTCAGTTGGTTTCTTTTTTTTCTGATTGGTCTTTTTAACTAAAGGAGATATACCAGAAAAGATCATACTTTCTACTCATTTATAGTACTAATAGTTAAACCATTATAGTTGCATTTTTTAAAGCATTATATTTTACAAAATCACAGTTAAAATTTTCCAAATTTCAAGTATACTAATAGTTAAATCATTATAACTTTTCAAAGCAATAATACATCTACAGAATCACAAATTCATAATACATAGAATCTATATAAACCACCTTAACAGAATAAAACATCAATTTCAAACAAATTAAGATAAAATTTTATTATATATTCCTATCACATTGTATCACATTTAAAGTATTAGATACCTGTAGTCAAGCTTTAATGGATCACATTTATCACATAAGATACGTATGACCATGGCTTACATCCTATAGAATCAAAATCTCAATTTTAACGCATCGCATCAAATTTTAAAGATATTAGAACATATTTAATACATATTATAACACATCACAGTTATTTTCTAGATCATTAACTCAGATTTAATCATACTTTAAACAACATCTAACCTAAATCATTTATATGAAACTAACTCAAATTCTAGAGCATTAGAATGCAATTTTTATCACATCACAGTGATTTTCTAGATCATTAACTCAGATTTAATCATACTTTAAACAATAGTTAACCTAAATCATTCATTTGAACCTAACTCGGTTTCTAGAGCATTAGATTACAAATTTTAACACATCAAACTGATTTTCAAGCATATAAACTCACATTTAATCAAACTTTGAACATCATTTAACCTAAGTCATTCATATGAACCTAACTCGAAGTTTAGAGCATTATATTTCAAATTTTAACACATCACACTGATTTTCAAGCATATAAACTCACATTTAATTAAAATTTGAACAACATTTAACCAAAAATCATTCATATGATCATAACTTGGATTATGTAGCATTATAGTGCAATTTTTATCATATCGTAGTGATTTTCAAGCATATAAACTCACGTTTAATCAAACCTTGAACAACAGCTAACCTAAATCATTCATTTGAACCTAACTCATAGTCTAGAGCATTAGAATACAAAAATTAACACATCATATTGATTTTCAAACATATAAACTCACATTTAATCAAACTTTAAACAACAGCTAACATAAATCATTCATATGAACCTAACTCGGATTTTAGAACATTAGAATACAAATTTTAACACATCATACTGATTTTCAAGCATATAAACTTACATTTAATCAAATTTTGAACAACATCTAACTTAAATCATTCATATAAACCTAACTCAGATTTTAGAGCGTTAGAGTACAAATTTAAACACATCGCATTGATTTTCAAGCATGAAAACTCACATTTAATCATACTTTAGACAACAGTTAACCTAAATATTTTATATGAACCTAAATCGCATTCAAGAGCATTAAAATTCAATTTTTAACACATCGCGGTGATTTTCAAGCATGAAAACTCACATTTAATCATACTTTAGACAACGATTAATCTAAATCATTTATATAAACCTAAATCGCATTCTAGAGCATTAGTATTCAATTTTTAACACATCAAAATCATTTTCAAGCATAAAAAGTCACATTTAAATAAACTTTGAACAACATCTGACATAAATCATTCATATGAA
This sequence comes from Glebionis coronaria, assembly GCA_025667525.1. NCBI lineage: Eukaryota > Viridiplantae > Streptophyta > Magnoliopsida > Asterales > Asteraceae > Glebionis > Glebionis coronaria. The sequence goes on from JANFOE010000296.1 coordinate 1,465,868, forward strand.
CCTAATTCTAATTCTAGAGAATTATAGTTTATTTTTAACACATAACAATGATTTTGAAGCATTAAAAGTCACTTTTAAATAAACTTTAGAATAACATCTAACCTAAATTATTTATATGATCCTAAGACCCATTCTAAAGCATTAGAGTGTAATTTTTAACACATGGCAGTGATTTTGAAACTTAAAAAGTCACTTTTAAACAAACGTTTTTTGGGTAAAAGGGATAAGACCCCGGTAAAATATATTCCCAAAAGCATTGAAGTACAATGGAATGTAGCTGCAATGCTACATTAACCTCAAGCAATTGCTTGAACAACCACTACATCATATGACATGCCATATGATCTCACTAAACAATTACAAAACAAATAACACCAATAGGGAAGAACCACCTAAAGGTGCATGAACAATGAAAATAAAATGACATCAAGACTAACACTTGGAGCGTACATCAGGCTGACGAGAACCATGCCGATCATCAATCGAAATGACTTCTTCAACCTCACTATCGCTAGCATTAACTGCATCATCCCTTTTATTACAACCATCCTCCCAATCCGTACCTCCATCCATGTTGTCCCAAAGGACACCAAAAGAGTTACGAGAGCTCTTCTCCTTTTGATTAGTCTTAGATACAGAACTCGAGGTGTTGTTATTCAAGAAACCCTTCTTAAGCATCGAAACCGTCTTCGTAGGCTTCTGACCCAGAGCATTCGTTTTTGATGTTTCACCCCTCTCAACACTACGATACTAAATATTAAGAGCTGGTTTAGTTAATTTTACACCTGCAACTTGTGGTGGCTTCTTCTTATTTTTATTTTTCTTGTTCTTTACCACCTCAAACCCATCATCTACCACAACATTAGTAGCATGAGTGACCACTTCCTTGGGCAATTTCGGGCACCTATCATTAATATGATCAAAAATCAAGCATGTAGAGCATCTAGATGGCTTCCATTCGTACTCGATATCAATTGTAACCAAAGAATGACCTTTATCACGACCTTTAGGAACAACAATTACCATCGAATCTAGTAACTCAACATCAGCAGAAACCTCAATAAGCGCACGAGCATAGGTGCTTCGACCCCATGAGTTAGCACACATATTACTCGTGTAAGAATCCAACATAATAGGTGTACCAATTTGGGTAGTGATAAGACTAAGACCAACCTCCGAATAAGCAACAATCGGCACATGATGAAGTTTAACCCACACCGGTGCTTTCTTGATCTCCGCCTTTTTCAAATAAGTAGTAGGCGACCATATGTTCAAGAAAATAGGCACATTTCTAATCAACCACGGGCCATTTTCAAGTACTCCTTCCATTCCTTCTTGCGAATTAGATTGGAAAAGGAAAAAATCTTCATGAAGTTGAACACGTTTCAAACCAAATCGAGCCCACGTATTTTTAACATAGTTTTCCACAAGCGGGAAAGCTAACCGTGTACCAATAAAGTGACCATATAGCGTGTTCGCAAAACGTGATTCAATCGCTTCAACAGCATCATACGGGATTGCAATTCGAGCTCCCTCAACATGCTCCTCACATCGCAATTCTGAAATCTTCACAACCTTTGAACTCGGCTTATTCTGAACAATCTTATTCTGAAGTACCGCTGCAAATGAACCCATTTGTTGCACGTTTGTATCATAAACGTGCGCCTGATCTAGCATCGATCCCCTCTCCATCTTTGCATCAGCCGTAGCATTAGTTGACGTACCACCATCAGCATTCATCTCATTTATTTTCTGAACCATAGGTTCTGATCTCGTGGCATCATCAAACCCTTCTTCATTTCCTACTGATTCAGCCCCAATCGTTTCCCCATGAGGAGAAGGATCAATCACGTCAACCGTTACATCAGAACGAAGATTATATAAGCCACTAGCAGTATCACGTCTACCCGTAGCCCCAACATCAGACCCATATGGAGCAACAAAAGGAGAACCACTTACCATGTTCAAATCTGCATCAACGCTAACACCATCACGTTCACCAACAGCCCTCGCATCAGACCCTTTCAAACTTTGCATCCGTGCTAGAAAGTTGTCTACAGGAACATCATCAGCGAACGAAACAATAGGTGGCGTAGTCGCTGATTTTTGAGACCCCCGACATTTATATCAACAGCACTTGAATTAGGGTTGGACAAAACCCTAGCAGCATTTGATACATTTTCGTTACGAACCCTGGTTGGATCACCACATGTGAAGATCCAGCCTTTTTAAGAATAGACTTAATGACTTTCGGAGCAACAGGTTTCACAGCCCCCTCAGTATTCCCACCTTCATCCTTCGCAGCCATCAACACAAATGAAACCCTAAAAAACCCTAAAAACCCCGCTTATTAAAACTGCCCAGATCCAAACCCTAATAAACAGGATCACTACCCATGACCTGAATCCGTTACATGATTAGCAGTAAAGAACTACAATAAAATACGTAACACAAATAAATCCAATGCGAGAATCACAACAGCAGTGACAAACCCTAAATCAGCCCACAATAAAACCCTAAAAAACGAGAAACACACCTAAATTCGTCAATAAAATCTAATAATATTAATGTTAAGACACACGAACCAAAAATTCAATGATCAAAACATCAACGTTATAAATAATAGAGATGAAATCGGGATGAAAAACGAATTTTAAGGTTAGAAAAAGTGGCGGCTAGAGAGAGAAGAAACTGCCATTGTTAGGGTTTTTTGCGGTTTCTATTTTCATTATCGATGTGAGCAGCAACGTATTACTTTTAAACAAACTTTAAACAACATCTAACCTAAATGATTCATATGAACCTAAGTCTCATTCTAGAGCATTATAGTGCATTTTTAACACATAGCAGCGATTTTAAAGCTTAAAAAGTCACTTTTAAACAAACTTTGAACATCTAACCTAAATCATTTATATGAACCTAAGACCCATTCTAGAGCATTACAGTGCAATTTTTAACACATAGCAGTCATTTTGAAGCATAAAAAGTCACTTTTAAACAAACTTTGAACAACATCTAACCTAAATCATTCATATGAACTTAAGTCTAATTCTAGAGCATTATACTGCTTTTTTAACACATAGCAGTTATTTTCAAGCATAAAAAATCACTTTTAAACAAACTTTGAACAATATCTAAACTTTGAACAGTATTTAATTTTAATCATTCATATGAGAAATAATCGAAAAATTAAAAATCTATTACCAGAAGGAGAAGGCGGAGATAGTCCGATAAACGTACGAACCATCTCGATTTGCTGCTTAATTTGTCTGATTCAAGATGATTCAGTGCGTGAAATGTGTTTTTTTTATCGGATTCAGTGTGTGAAATGTGTGTTATTTGATCGGTTTATTGGGCGCGTTTAATATTTTAGTTCTTTTGAGAATTGCCCCTAAAGTTTGATAGTTTACAAAAAGACACCATTTTTTTAATCAAATTTAGTGATTTTGATCCAAGGGCTGAGAATTCACCTAATTTATTTTATTATAGGATTTGTTTATAATAACCCCACTTACTCTCTCTCTCTCTCTCTCTATATATATATATATATATATATATACATATATATATATATATATATATATATATATATATATATATATATATATATATATATATATATATATATATATATATATATATATATATATATATATATATATATATATATATATATATATATATATATATATATATATTGTGTAAGCTATCATAACATAAATTAATTCCAAATCAATTAAAAGTATTCTTGTATATCAAGTGGTTCCAAAGTATTTTGCTTTATTTGTCTTCAATTTATTCGGTAGAAGATTAGCTCAAACAAATGGAATAGATGGGTGTGTTTGGTCTAGGTAATGAGAGGTTTGGTTTGGTCATGTGGAGGCTGACCAAACCGTAATGTGGGACTTGCATCAGCCTTGAATAATGCAATTGACTAACATCATTGTGACGTTAATTTGATGTAAACTTATACTTATCACAAACAAGGGTGTTAAAAGGTCGACCCAAACTCGAATAAGCATATTCGAGTAAACTCAAATATACCAAATACTAAATAAAGTTGGGTATCGGGTTGAATAAGAGGTTCAAAAAAATTGTAGGAGAAGAAATAGCAATGCAAAATACATATGGCCTTGCTGGGCTATATTTTCTTGTATTAAAACATGAACTTCGTCGAAAATGTGTGTTGCACCCTTTGCAATTACCGTTTGAGATTTCTATGTTGTATTTGAACGTTACACGAAACACTTACCAAAATATTATATATCGTCAATTATCTACCGCTATACGCGGATAATTGTCTAGTATTTATATGAGTTAGGTTTTTAGATTGTCAAAACCATATAAAAAACCAATTATTAATTTGGTTTGGTTGTATTTTAGTAAGTTCGATTCGACTACAATTTTAATTCGGATTTTTTCAATTTGGTGTGTTTCGGTTCTTGATTACCTGAATTAATAACACCTAGGGAAAGTATATTAGCTATGGTGATGACTTTATATGTTAAGGATATAACCGGAGATTTTACGATGGTTAATACGTATGTTAAGGATATAACCATAGATTTTACGATGGTTAATACGTATGGAAAGAGGTTACTAAACGTTTCTAAAACATGCGTTTAAGTTATTAATGTTTGAATTTGTTCATTTAAGTTACTAAACTATACACCATTATAACTTTATTTTAATTCGAGTAATCTGAACGTATGATTTTTTTTATTTCTTAAGTACAAAAAATGTCATGTTTTTATAAGTTAAGGAACATGAATATTGCGTTTTTACAAATTAATTGTTGATCAGTATCCTAAAAGTTATGTTTCAAAACTTTAATAACCTAAATGAATAAAATGAATATTTAGTAACTTATGCGCCATTTTTTAAAAAGTTTAATAATTACGATTGTTTAGAAGGATTGGACTTTTGGCATTATGGGCTTATGTTTTTTTTTCTTCTGTTTTTTTGCTTTTCTGAACTAATGGCTAAAGTCTTGCTCAAAAAGAACTAATGGCTAAAGTGACCGAAGGATTTGGACTGTTGGCAAACTTTCTTCCTCGCTTTTATTACTACTTTACTAGTATGAAACTAATAATGCAAACGCTTAGCAAGACTATATGCAAATCTGTAATAAGTTTTACCAAAAAAAAAACAAATCTGTAATAAGTTAATAGGTTTTTTGCTATAAAAGCTCAAAAATTGAACTTCAAGTATAAATCCTTGTAAATATTTATGTCCCTTTCACATTTCTTTCGTATGTGTTACGTAACAACATTTTTGTGTTTATTTAGTCACCTTAGCATTAAACAGCAATCTAACAATATAGCTGGACGACTATGTATGTTATTCACATTTTCTAAAACCAAACAAGTGTTAAAGCCAGACAAGACCTTTTTGGGTTTTCGATGATTAACTGGAAGAAGAAACAAAATTAACACAAGAAAAGATGGGAACACAATGAAAAGCATTATAATGTCGTGGTAAAACAATATAAATTATGAAACCAAGGATGTATCATGCGGTGACTTGACCGTAAATTTCACGACTTCTGTAATCAACAAGATTTAGTATTGAGGTTCTAAAAATTGTGAATTGTTAGTCGGTCGATCATTAATCTTGTAATTTATAAGACAATAATCGGATCGATATTTTTAACAAATTTGGAGTATTTTCGGTAAGTTTTTGTTATTTCTAACGAGTTTAAATATTTTCGGTAATATTAAACAAGCCAGTTTATCATGCATATAAATAATTACTATAATTATAAACACAAAGTTTATAGTGAATTTTCGGTATTTTCGGCAATATTTACAGGTTCTTGACGAGGTTGACATCCTTGATTATCGTTGACCACAGTTGATCGTTGTTAATGGCCTTTTACATAAATTGGCAAAATTGATAGCCTTATAGAAATTAAATGACGATTAATTAGCATTTTAAACTTACTTTTTCAACACTGTATTTATTATTAAAATGAACTTTTACACTCTGTTCTCAAATTTTTTTTAAAGGAATAGAAAAGGATGGGAAAGGAAATTATAATTTTTTTGTGTTCTTAAGTTTTTTTAAGAAGGAAAAGGAGAGGACTAGAAGAGGAAAGGAATGGAAGGTGTAACCTTTTATGTGATTTTTGGGATGATTAGGAAGGGAACAAGTAATAAACATCATAAGATTTTATTAATTTACATTTATACCCTCATTTTTTTACCCACTCCATCAGTTTAATCTGGTTGTCAAAATCACAGCATAGTTCTTATTTTTTTATACCCTTATTTTTTTACCCACTCCATCAGTATAACTTGTTGATATGGATTCTTATCTTGATGCTAATGACCTCATGCATGTTTACATTATTTTCGTCCCTCAGTTCTCTAGTTATGGTTCATTACACTTAGAAGTTTCATGGATAATTTCTAATTTTGTTCTAGTTTGTTACAGACCCACAGTATGTACTTGATTTTGTTTTTGTTTTCCTATTTTGAAAACAGATGATGCTATATACATTGTTACGGTTTCATGTCTGGTTTAGTCAACCTTCATTTATTATCTTATCATATATACAGGCTTGATGTATTCTTGTTTGTCATCTATTATTCTAACGATTTTGATGGCTTTTTTATAGATAGATAGTCATTATAACGCATAAAACATGTTAGAAGCATATGCTCTAAGATACTGCATAGTGTTAGTTTGAAGGTAATTTAGTAATTATGTTATGTTTCTTTTCCTTTCTTCTTTAACTAAAAACATAAACTCAAGAACACAAATTAAGATACATGCTTTCTTCCTCATATGATCCCTTCCTCTCCCCTTTCTAACCCATCCCCTTATGTTCCTTTAAAAAAGAACTCGAGAACAGAGCGTTAAGGACCTAAAACCAAGGTTCTAGATAACATGAGCATGACCAACCTTACATTTTTGCGAGTCGTGACGTTTTTAAGCCCTGAATTAAAGCGTTATAAAATATTAAAAAGTATATAAATTTATATATTTATATTATATTATAAATATATCGAGATCACAAAAAATGTAAACATAAGAAACAAAGTGAAGTTAATAAATTGAAATTAATCTTTTCTATTTTTATATAAAAAATACGATGTTTATCGAAATTAAATTTAAAAAGCTTACGCGAAACTCGTTTTATCGCAACTTATCACGTTTTTTCACTTATCATCTCATTTCAAGTCTTATCTCAAGCCTTGATTTATTGCCTGACATCAAAATCAAGCCTCACCTTTGGAAAACCTTTACGAGACATTTGCGAGCCTAATTCCTACACCAAACACAGCAGCTCTTGATGCAAAAATCTACTTGATTTTCAACAAATCATATTCGCCTCATTTGAGCTCAAGAACACAATGTACGTTTCGAGTCGTTTCAGATTCAAAATCTCAGCTCAAATCATAGTCAAGAAACTATTATTTGCTGTCAAAATCATTAAATTGCAAAGAGGCAAAGAGGTTCAAAGAGAAAATAAAGTAAATGAAAGAATACCAAACACCTCTAAGAAATGAATGCAACCAAACTATACGTATCATAAGAAAAATAGCAAAAAAAATACTACTACTTTCCTCTTAAAATAAATGTCCATTTTTACTTTAAAAGTCTTTTTTCTTCAACTTTAATCTTAAATATTTTTGTGTGTTGTTTGTAATACTTGATAAGAATTATATTAATAAAATTACGTTTAAAAAATAATTAATTCATACAAATTTTATCAAGTAATATATAAAAAAAATATTTACAGTCAAAATTGTAGAAAAAAGACTCCAAAAATAAAATATAAACACTTATTTTAAGACGGAAAGAGTACTATAAAAAAACTATATAATCTTAATTAGATCTTGCATAACAAACAATGCATAAAGTCTTGCCACATAAATAATTGTTGAACATTGGTGAAGCCATATGGGGTGTAGAGTGGGTTATGGTCACCCTATAAATCTATAAAAAATTTAGTATATGATTTTCATATATGTAGCAAAATTAATTATTTAGAGCATCTCTTAGAGATAAGGGTGTCACAACAAGGCACCCCTTCAAAATTTTGCTCAGTCAGCTGCCAACTCAGCGCCACATCACATCAACACAAGTACACAACTAACAAAAATATCCCCTTACTCACAACACACCCAACCTCTCTTCATTTGGGCCCCACCACAATCTTTTATTTTTCTTTTTTTCATTTTCACATAAACTAAAATTTACTTCATTCAAATTAAAACATTACAAACACAGAAATAAAAATTACAAATACGGAATAAAATTAAAAACGATACGATACGGTACGGTTCGATGAATATAATCGATTTCGGGATCCGAATCAGATTCTGATGAAATACCCCACGAATTCTTGATGAATTCGGCAGTCTTTTCCCACTTGATTTACTTCTCCAACTCTTGTTTCTCCCTTTCTTCTTCTGCTAATGCTTCACGTAATGCTTCTTAATCATTAAGCAGTTGATGTTCTTGTTCCTCAGTAAGACGGAACTCAGCAGGTACCTGGTATTCTTTAACAGGGGTCTCTGGTTGATCAACAGTAGGAACGGATGATTCACCCATCGTAGTTGGGTAAGGTTGTGGAGGATAAGGTTGTGGAGGGTAAGGTTGTGGAGGGATTGTCTCTGATACTTTTTTCGGTGTCGATGGGTTGCTTCGAGTAGCTTTTCGTTTGTTTTGTTTCTTGTTTGCAGAAGTGTTTCCTTGAGACATGTTTGAGAGTATTTTTTTTCCGGTAAAGGGTTGCCCTGGTAAATATTTTAACCAAAAAAGCGTTGAAGTACAAAGGAATGTGGCTGACGTACCACATTAACCGCAAGCTACAGGCAGCTTGTTAACAAATGGATATGAAACACCAAAACCTAATACTAATACATACATCTACTATTAGACATAAATGCAACATTAGCAAAAACCAACAAGAAAGAATCTTGAAACCACGCGACCATCTCTTCATTCCAGCAACAACATAATGGGAGCAATGGATCCAAGTAAGGCCGCCTCCTTAAAAAACCTTTACGAGAAAAACCCAATGGGAATAACCCCGCAAAGGGAAAAAGAGTACGACCCTTACCCGACACTCCCATCATGATCAATACACACCTTAGGGATCTTCCAATCTTCGAGAATCACCAGAGACGCCGAAGAAATCTTCTTGAATTTAAAAGTAAGTAGCTTAAGACGAACCGTGTCATAGATAGAGCTCACGAGCTTAGCTACCGTCAAAAACTTCTTGTTAAACAGCCTATTATTTCGCTCTCTCCAAAGAAAGTAAACCGAAGCCGCTAGAACAACCCGAGCAATGATACTAACAACCGTACATCCCTTAGCTACGGGTCTAATAAACGCCAAAATATCAATCATACGAGGAGAAATATTTTGCATACCACACCTATCTCGCAATTGTAACCATACCTGTGTAGAATAAGGACATTCAAAGAAAAGATGATTATGCGAGTCAGGAAATTGATTACACAAGGGGCACTTAAGCGAAGATAGATCAACATTAGGGCCAACATCCCATTGCTTAAGGAGATCTTGCGTCTTCAATTTCTGCTTCATTACTAACCACATATGAAGAGCATGTCTAGGAACACAATGCGGAAACCAAACAACATGAAACCAATCAACATTATTAGCCCTCAGTCGTATAGACTCCCACGCAACAGCCACAGAAAAAGGCCGATTAATACCATTATGGTCCCGCCAAACCATACTATCACTACGGTTATCACAAAGCATTGGAACTGGAATAGAAACAATATTCGGGAATCGGTCATACCAATCCAACGGCCATATCCAAGCTCCATTCATAATTAAATCCCTTACCTTGTCCGATAATGCAAAACCTGAATGATTAATATGTCTAACAGAAATAGTATCCCGAATCAGGCATTCATCAACCTATTTATCAAACCACATAGAAGTATTTCTACCATCATGAATTTGGTGCCAAAAAAACGGACGAATCATGCTCCTTAGTTGAAGAAGCTTACGCCAACACCAACTCACATCACCAATACATGGAACATCCCATAAACTTCTATCTTTCAATTTATAATCATAAATCCAACGCACCCATAGAGAATCTCTTTTAGAAATAATACTCCATACATGCGACGTCATTAAAGCAGCATTAAAATCATCAAGCCTACGTATACCAATACCACCTTCATTCAGGGGCTTACAAATAGTGTCCCAGGCGAGTTTGGATTTAACCCGTTTCATCTCTCCTTGACACCATAAAAAACCACGCATAATCTGTTCAAGATCATTAATAATTCTAACAAGAAGTATAAAGACAGACGCCCAATAAATGTGCATTGATGAAAGAACAGAACGAATAAGTTGCACTCTCCTTGCTAGAGAAAGAAACTTATTACGCCAGTCATTAACCCTATTTTCAAGCTTCTCAACCAAAATTTTGCAGTCACAATACCGAACCCTAGAAGAAATAAGGGGAACACCAAGGTACCTAACAGGTAATGTTCCTTCAGCAAATGGCGTGAGATTAAGAATACCAGATTTAATCCCACTAGGAACATAACAAAAAATAAGTTGTACTCTTAGGAATACTAGGCACCATCCTAGAAAAATTCTTGAACTCCACCAATGGATCCATAAGAACAGAAACAGAGTCCAAATGACCCCTAGAGAACATGAACAAATCATCAACAAAACAAATATTTACTAACCGCTGCTTCTCACAATGATGATGATATCGAAAATCCTCAGCTGCAGCCACCCTTCTTTGTAACATAAGTGTTAATACTTCCATAACAAGATTGAATAAATAAGGAGATAAAGGATCCCCTTGTCGTAGCCCCCGCTTACCATTAAATCAACCATAAAGATTACCATTGATGCATACCGAATAAGATGTGGTAGAAACACAAACCATAATCCAATGGATCATAGTAGGATGAAAACATCAATGGCTGCCGAAAAATTCCTTCTTCTCATAACCCATTTTTCTTTTTCCTTTAATCCGAATACCTTATAATGATGCAGTTTTCTCGAATAATCACTGATTATTCTTGAGTTAACAAAGTCCTTGTTTGGTTGATTGGTTTTAGGGTTAATTAAATTGGTTTTTTATTTTATGTTTTTATGTCGTCATTGAATGTGCTTTTAATTGGTCTTCGTCGGTTGTTTATTGTCGCAGCTTTTAATTGGTCGGTTTTAGTCATCATATAAGGTGTGATCACGTGTTACTGGCGACAGTGTTTCTTTTTGGTTATTCTTTGTTTCGCATTTATTGTTTTTTAGGGCTTTGATTGGTAGGGTATTGTTTGATTATTTAATCTTTGGTAGGGTATTGTTCGATTGGTTTTGTGGGGCTGGTTACTTTATAAGTGATTCGATTGATTATTTAATATGGAGGACTCCAAAAGTGGTTCGAATAATGCTGTTTCAAACCCTAGTTCGGTTGTTGCTTCAACAAATGGTGACCGAATGAATTTGAATGTAGGGTCATTAGAGATGTTGAAAAACTGTTCTCGATCTCCCTCAATACGGTGGAAGTGATTAGTAGGTATATGAATGATGTCCAAAATAACAAATATGAATTATTGAAGAGAATGACTACTGAGCAATGGACAAAGACCCTTGATATCGTATGTGCACACCAAGTGGAGTTGGAGAGCAGTGTTAGAACACTTAAACGTCAACATGTTAATGCTACCAAAGCAGGTGTGCGTGATTATAGTAATGCTAGGGATCCGTCTATGAGCAATACTTTTGGACATGATGCTAGGGTTACACCAGATTTATCTAATATCACAATGTGTATGTCCTTAGATCAGCATAAAGAGGTGAGTGTCTCATCTCCTACGTTTAGTAAACTGGTTAGTGATGAGCTATCGTTTGAACAAATGGATATAAACCCTAATGAATGTGTCACTGAGCCTAAGAGGAGTGATGTATTTGACTCAAATATGGATGATTTCACGTTTTCTAATCCAATTGATCTAGTGATAGATGTCGGGAAACTGGGTGGTCTTCTAAGCCTATAGGTAATGAAGTGGAAGTCCCTACATATGAGTTATTTGGTGAAAATGTTACCAATGTTAGCCGTGGTGAGAAGGAATGTCCTATTGTACAGTCGGTGGATATTGGTGGTCCATCTAACTCCTATGCAGCTGCTGCTAGTTCAAGCCAATAAGCTCCACCTATTGCTCGTGTTAATATAGGTTCTTCCATATCTGAAAACAGGTTTGAGGGTGTTCAGGTTTCTATTCCACGTAAAGTGGTTGAAAAAGTTAATACTCGTTTCCATAATACGCTCTATGGATACTTTATTGGTAAACGATTGACATTTCCAGTGGTTGAGTATTATGCTAAAACAAATTAGGCTAAATATGGTTTAAAAAGGATCATGATGAATTCCAATGGTTTCTTTTTCTTTCTATTTGACGCACAATCTGGTTATGAAGCTGTGTTGGAAGGTGGCCATGGATGATTCGAAATTCTCCCGTTATTATTAAAAGGTATACTAGTCTTCGAAAAGAAGAGTTTACTTGTATTCCTGTGTGGGTTAAACTTCATGATGTGCCTATTCAAGTGTTTGAGGAAGAGGGTATTATTTTGATTGCTACATATTTTGGTAAGCCTATTATGCTTGATTCTTTTACTAGCACTATGTGTAAATAATCTTGGGGTCGTAGTAGTTTGCTCGTTGTTTAATTGAAATTCAATCTGATTGTGATTTACATGAGACAATTACTATTGGTGTTCCTGATTTGGAGGGTGAAGGGTTTACTAAGGAAACTATTAAAGTTGAATATAAGTGGAAGCCACCTAGATGCCCTACATGTAATATTTTTGGTCATACGACTGAAAACTGTCCTAAACGTGTTGTCCCTAAAGTGGCTCCTACAGTTGTACATGAACAATATGATGGATTTCAACAAGTTCGTAGTAGAAAGCATAACAATAAAGGTAAGCAAGGAAGTCAGATTCCGAGAGGTGTCCCTTTAAGCAAAGGATTCCAGGTTGGTACTCCTTTTACTTTTAGTCCGAAGTCGTCTACTTCTAATGTTCATATTCAAGATAACTCATCTAACCCTGGTACCACTTCGAATGCATCTTAGCGTTATTTTATCAAAGTGGATAGTGGTACCAAACCTGGTTTGCATACTAATAGCTCCAATAAAGGTAAATCTGTTGTGAGTGGCGTTTCTACTTCGAATTCATTTGGGTCTCTTTCAGTGGAAACAGGTGACCAAAGTGGTGATGATGATGATGAGGAGGTTGAAAACGTTTATGATGAATCTGCTAATCTTCTTAATTCTCAATCAGGGGCAAGCACTCTTGTCACGAATGTCTTAAATGTTTAGTATAGCCTCTTGGAATAGAAGGGATTTGAACCAATCCCTTAAAAGAAAAGAGGTTCGTCAGGCTATCAGTGATAATAATCTGAGTGTGTGTGCTATCTTGAAATCCCATGTTGATGCTTCAGGTGTTTATGATATGTGTCGTAAGATTTTTAGCAGATGGAAGTGGTCGTCTAATGGTGGTTTGTATACTAAAGGGACACGCATTATTCTTGGCTGGAATGATGATAATGTGGATGTTATGGTGTTGTCTCAAACAAGTCAAGTTATGCATTGTCAGATTAATACGCGTATTGATAACCGTACTTTGTTTTGATCTTTCGTTTATGATAATAACTACTATATGGATCGGCGTGTTCTTTGGAATAATCTTGTTGTCCATGCTACTTTCATGCGTGATAAACCATGGGCTGTTTTGGGTGATTTTAATGCTGCACTAAATATTAAAGATCACTCATGTGGCGGCTACACTCCTAATATTGCCATGCGGGATTTCAAGGAATGTGTAAATCTTATGGAAGTTATGGATGTTAATGCTACATGTTTACACTTTACTTGGAATGAGAAACCACAGGGTGATGATGGTATTCTCAAAAAGATTGATCAGATTATCTCTAACATAAAGTTTCGTGATGAGTTTCCAGGTCGTTTTGCTATTTTTCAACCTTACAGGATTTCTGATCATTCTCCTTGTGTTTTACGTATTCCTACAGTTAGCAAACCTAAGCCTAAACCGTTTAAATTCAGTAATTTTCTTGTGCATAAGGAGGGTTTTCATGAAGTGGTAGCTAATGGTTGGTTGGCCAATGTTCATGGCTGTGCTATGTTTAAGTTTGTTAAACGTTTAAAAGGCTTAAAGGACCCGTTGCGTAAATTGCTTTTTGAACAGGGTAACCTTCATAATCGTGTTAACAGACTGCGTGTGGAATTAGATGTTGTTCAACAAGCTCTTGATAGAGATCCATCTAATGTGTTGCTGAAAAAATAGCATGCTCATTATCTAGTTGCTTTTAAAGAATCTTATCTTGATGAGGAACGCTTCCTTCGTCAGAAATCTAAAATTGAATGGCTTGATGCAAGAGATTCGAATACGGCTTATTTTCATAATTCGGTTAAGAGTAGGGCTGCTCGTAATCGTATTGAAATGGTTCGTGACTCTCATAATGTTTTTCATGATGGTGGTGCTGTGCCTGGTGCTTTTTTTGCTCATTATGAGCAGTTTCTTGGTCAGGCAAGTGATTCAGGTGCTTTTAATACTTCTAATTTGTTTGTTCGAAAGCTTGGTGCTCTGAAAGCTGCCCATATGGTTAGAGTCATCTCTGATTCTGAAATTAAAAGCGCGTTATTTTCCACGAGTGATGATAAAGCGCCTGGTCCGAATGGTTTTACTGCTTCTTTTTTTAAGAAGTCTTGGGATATTGTGGGTGCTGATTTTACATGTGCTATTCGTGAGTTTTTCTCTAATGGAAAACTGCTTAAAGAGATTAATCATACTATCATTGGTCTTATCCCTAAGGTTTCTGTCCCAAATAAGATTACTGATTATCGCCCCATCTCTTATTGTAATGTTATTTTCAAATGCATTAGCAAGATAATTGCTAACCGTATTAAAGGGGATTTGGGTGATTTGGTTAATATTAATCACTCTGCTTTTGTTCCGGGTCGTAGGATATCGGATAATATCTTATTGACGCAAGAGTTGATGAGAAATTACCATCGAAATTTTGGTCCTCCAAGATGTGCTTTTAAGGTGGATATTCAGAAAGCTTATGATACGGCAGTTTCTTCGTAACATTCTGATTGGTTTTGGATTCCACCCTTTAATGGTAGATTGGATTATGACGTGTGTTTCTACTACTTCGTATTCTATTTGCATTAATGGTAATCTATATGGCTGGTTTCAAGGAAAAAGAGGTCTTCGACAAGGTGATCCATTGTCTCCGTATCTTTTCACTTTAGTTATGGAGATTCTTTCTCTCATGTTGCAGCGGAGGGTTCTTAATGCGGATGAGTTCTATTTTCATTATCGCTGTGAGCAGCAACGTATTATAAACCTATGTTTTGCAGATGATCTCTTCTTGTTTGCTAGGGGTCACTTGGATTATATGTAGGTTATTATGGATGCGTTGGAGGAATTTAAGATAGCTTCGAGTTTGGTTCCAAGTATCCCCAAAAGCACTGTTTTCTTTTGTAATGTATCCACTGCTGTTAAAGTAGTATTTTATTTATCATGCCTTTTGTTGAAGGCGTGTTACCTGTCAGATACCTTGGTGTTTCGCTCATTTCGTCAAGGCTTCTATATAGGGATTGTAAAGTCCTTGTAGAAAAGATTGAGAGTAGAGTAAATGATTGGCACAATAAGTTTCTTTCTTTTGTAGGAAGACTCCAGTTAGTTCGTTCACTGCTTTCATCTATGCATATTTACTGGGCGTTTGTCTTTGTTTTACCTGTTCGGATTATTCATGATTTGGAACAGCTTATGAGAGGCTTCTTATGATCTCATAAGATATACATTGAACCAATGACAAGTTAAGCACAAATTATGGCACAATATGCTCTTTATAGGTGTAAGTGATATGGTCTTGTTAGTCAATGTTGTAATCAGCGAAATGCTACAAGGACTGAGCGTGTAGGATCAAGGAGAAGTGAATTTCAAGGTAAATCATCTTTATCGTACAAACATCATGGTAATGAATGCTCACGATGAAAGGCATGATCTGGTCTGTTTTATTTTTTTAACTTTCTTGAAATGTGTATGTTCAGGGGGTGTTCAATACGCGGGTTCAATGTGTTGATCAGATGGTGTTGGTTAGAGGGTGGGTTTAGTGTGTTGATGCAGATAGCTTGGACACCTTTCAAATTGCTACAAATTTGGGTGGTGACTCTTTAGGAGCGTATGTGATTTCTATGGCCTCAAGATGTTTGTTTATATGCCCTTTTTACTGATAAGTTGATGGCATCACGTGTCCTTGACGGCGTTCTTATAATATCATTTCACAAGCACTTGTCACTACTCATTTATCTCATTCCAAGGCAAGCAATGATGCAAATAACAGCGCTTCCATGTCTGATAGTGATAAGAGGAAGGCAAAAGCTCGCGAGCTCTTCGATTGTTTTCAATGAAATTAAAGTTTATACTCTTTATAGATAATCCTAGGCCAAGTCTCGAATAGCCCGGTCTAACCAAAAGTCATAACATCCCAATTATTATCCACAAACCATTAGGACTGGTCGGGGAAGGACTGGGCTAAAAACCTGAGTTTCTCAAAGTAAACGAGTCACAGTTCTGCCTCTAACTAATGGAATACGTATTTCTCTAACTTTTGTTGAGGAAACGAATATGGTAAGTGACCCATCGACATTTGAACCTGACCGTTGAAACCATGAAATGAGACATTTGAATATTATTACCCTTCTGGTTTTGTGAGCGAGATAACTTTAGTACCAGGTTGATGGGATGAATTATGAGTTTTCAGGAAACGGACTGTCATACAGATTTACAGACTCACTGGGGATCTTGACTTTGAGGTATGAATAATATTTTAGTTTGTAAACATTGTGTACTGCTTTGTTTCCAGCAGGTCTGTTCACTTCATTTTGTTAGCATGTAACTCGAATATGGACAGAATTGTTTGAATGTAAGATTTTATTTTTTTAGTAATTTGTACACTCTTATGCTACAAAATTTCGTATTTATGTGCTTTTGGCGGTTCTTAACACATGAGGTTGAAGAATATAATCACACTTGAATAAAAAATTACTTGTAATAGGAAAAACCATTTAACCTTCAAGATTATGTCAGGTTTCTCAAATTCTTTTTTGGAAATGGAGCATCCTCATAATTCTAAACAGGTCTGCTGCATATATGCTTGGTCAACATAATCAACACTTGCAATATATATCTACAAATATAATGTCATATACAAATAAAATGAATTTTTTTAGAACTAAAGTTTAAAATTAACCTGTTGTAGACGGATTCATGGTGGAAAGAAACAAATGGTATGCTCTCTTTATTAACAATTTTTTTGTAAAGTGTATCGAATCAGTTGACATGTCCTACACCAGACGCAACCTCAGCAATAGGTAAGATGAGCACAAAAACCAAAGATGTTTTGATCTTCCTTATATTTCAAATTTATGGTTACTTGATACACAAGCATATCAGGTGCGGTATCTCCTTTACTTAAATTGTATTTTGAGATTGCATCTAAGTTTATAGTTGAAGCTGCTTCTCATGTCCACTGCTGTGCATGCAGATGGTGAATCTGGTGAACCGGCATACATTATATCAGATATAGCCTTAGCCTACTGGTGCAGCGAGAGGTGCAAGATACATCAGTGTTGTGAAAGTTGCACACAAGAGAGAGAGGGAGAACGAGAAAAACCTTTGCCCATTCATAAACGACCTGAACAAGTCCATACTTGAGATTCTCTCGAGCATACTCCTACGGCTCAATCTGTATGATGGAATTAGAGGCTGCCAAATTTGACCTTATCAATCTGGACCGGGGACAAACAGTGGAGGTATGCGTTGTAGGGCTGATGTTAATGGACATTCAGATGGTATACCTTATTGGATGGATCCTGAGGTATGTTAATTACATGTTGGGCAGTTGGGCATAGAACCACTAAATAAGTAATTTTGGACCACCGCGGACATTTTTTCATCCAATAATCTGCTCCTCATGTTACATTTTACTCTTTTTTTATCGTGCTATGCTTATGAGTATGATACACTCCGCCTTATTATTATCGGACACAACTAGGATTTATCTTAATATTGTCCACCTCTATGCATACTCCTACAGTTTCCTCAATCACCTAGGATTTCTCATTGTTTGTGTTTATTGATTGTGCAGGAATGTTGCGGCAAACCGTGGTCACATGGCCAGAATTATGGCTTGAATTAAAGCAACACGTACTGACACATGTGTCGTATAATGTACCCAACAACGGTGTGCCAAAAAGAGGAAAGACAGTTCAAAATTCTAATTGTTATGCTGACGACAGGTAATGACTGTCGAATTTATTTTGTTAGCCTCAAAATACTGAGCCAAACAAGAATGCTCGGTCATATGTTTATTATGTATCGTATTTTAGAACGTTGTAATAGGTAGTATATTAGTTGTGTTATTACGGGCTTAACTTTAAGCTAAGGTTCATTAATAAGTAACCAAAGCCCAAAAGGAAAGCCCGGCCCATGATCATATAGCCCATTAAGCTACATGTAAGCAAAGGCTATATAAACCCTTCCTAGCATGTTAGGAAGGGTGTTGGTTATTTCATTTTCTCTCTAATCTAATATTCCACAAGTTTCACCAACCATTTTCTCTCTACTTTCTCTCTCTAAAATTCATCTCATTTCTACCTTTCTTTCTTTAAATTCGTGTGATTATAACATCACATATATGGGACAACAATTGGTATCAATCGCCATGGGGTAGTTTTGTGATTGGTTGTTGTGTTTTCATATGATTCGTGTGATTTAATCCATAAATCATCTCGAATTCGAATTTTTTTTGTGTTTTTCGTGTTCTATCTCTTGCTACAAATCTTCTATATACTTGTTGTAGAGATTTGGTTGTTTTGGTTTGGTTAAAAACACGATCTTGTTGCCTAAAAGTTGCTAAATTTGTTGCCTAAAAGTTGATAAATTTGTTGCCTAAAAGTTGCTAAATTTGTTGCCTAAAAGTTGCTAAAATCGTTGCCTAAAAAGTTGGAAAAAAGGTCCCTTATTGCGACAGCTTAAATTTCGGACAAGGTTAGTACGGTTTCGATCGCAATAACCCTAGGGTTTTACTTTGCGATCAGTTGCGATAGCCCCCTTATTCCGACGCTTATTGCGATCGTTATTACGATCTGGATTGCGACGGATTTAAGGAAAATCTTGAAACGTTACTCTGCCCACATTGCGACAGCCACATTCCGATCTGGGATTTCGATAGGTACACATTGCGATCTGAAGGATTTCGACAAGTACACATTCCGATCTAAGCAACATTCCGATGGGCATTCCGATGGCACATTCCGATGACATGTTTAGCTAAATTTTGTTTGAGTATTTTTTAGATTTAGCCACCATCTAGACTAGTTTCAGCACGTAGTTTACACGAAGATTAAAAAAAAAAAAAAAAGTTAAACTTTTTAGGTCAAGTAAAATCAAATTTTTTCCATACTAGTTTTAGGACATTTCTAGCTCAATTTCAAAATTTGGTGATTACAAATTTTTTAGGTCTACCGTTTTGTCGGACTGAGGAATTTATTGTCGGGCTGAGAAAAAAAAATCGCAATTTTCGGAATTTCAACAACCAAACAATCACAACACAACTACTTAAGATCCACATTCAATTCATCATTTCAGAGAATATTGAGATGGATTCTACTGCCGAATACCGTGTGACGAACAACAACATAATGGTGGCAGGTAACAAGGAAAGACCACCAATGCTTGTGTCGGGTCGATATGATCAATGGCAATCCCGTTTTATACGTTACCTTGACACAAAACCTAACGGTGATGCTTTAAGGCAATGTATTTTGGAAGGACCCTATAAACTCTCAAGGATTCAAGTTCCTGCAGTACCAGCCATAGACACAAGTGACGCACAACCCGCATATGAACGTGATGAGAAGAGGACCGACCTCACCCCAGAGAACCGTGCGTGGTTTGATGCAGAGAAGGAAGCAATCTACTTAATTCTCAGTGGTATTGGAGATGAAATTTACTCTACGGTTGACGCATGTCCTACTGCTCAAGAAATGTGGACGGCCATTGAAAGATTGCAACAAGGTGAATCACTTAACAAACAAGATGTGAAAACCAAGATGTTTTGGAACTTTGGCAAGTTTACATTAAAGGATGGGGAATCAATTGATTCTTATTACTCCCGATTCTACAAGATGATGAATGATATGACCCGAAACAACTTGCAAGTTTCCACCATGCAAGTCAATGTCCAATTTCTACAGCAACTTCAACCAGAGTGGACACGGTTTGTCACCTTGGTGAAACAACAACAAAAGTTAGACGAAGTTTCATATCACAAGCTCTTTGACATCTTGAAACAATTTCAAAATGAGGCAAATGAACATCAAGCTGAACGAGTTGCAAAGATGTCCAATCCACTTGCTTTGGTGTCTACCACTCAACATTACCCAGATTATCACTCCCGTACTTCAAAGACCTACTCTACTCAATCATCATCACCACGATCATCCATTGTCTCCAAGTCACATGTTCCAACACGATCCCGAGGCAAAGAAGTTGCAAGAGCACCATCACCCATACCTGAGCAATCATCCGAAGAAGACAGTGATGAAGAAATAGCTCAAAGGGATAGGGAATTCAAGCAACAAATGGCTTTCGTTATGAAGCAATATAAGAAAATCTACAAACCCACCAACAACAACCTTCGAACATCTTCAAACTCGAGGAACACCCATGCACAGAGTCCTCCAAGGTATGACACACGAAGACGTGTTGAGAGTCCTCCAAAGTATGATCGACAACCTAAGTATGATAATCAGAGGGTGGCTACTGTTGTTGGAAATAGGGAAACTGTTGGTACTCAAGTTGTGCAACAAAGTGGGATTCAGTGTTTTAACTGCAGAGGTTTTGGGCATTTAGCTAAGGAATGCAGGCAGCCAAAGAGGGTTAAAGATTATGGTTATCATAAGGAAAAGATGCTGTTGTGCAAGAAAATGGAAGCTGGAATCAAGTTATCAGCTGAGGAAGGAGAAATGCTTGACGACACAGATGATGAACTCTCCGACCAAGAACTCGAGGCACATTATTCATACATGGCAAAGATTCATGAGGTCCTTAACGTCACTGAAGATGACAATGGTCCTATCTTTGATACCGAGTTAATTGATAAGGTACAAGATGATGCTGAATATAATGTGTTTGGTGATACACATGAGCATAGTGATCTACCAACAACAATTACTGACACGTGTATGATGGAAACGGTTGATAGCAATACCACACCCGATTCATCAGACATGTGCAATAATGAGTTTGAGGATGATCAACATGCAAATGAGTATGATGACGAGGAGCGTGTCGCGCTTGCTAATTTAATTGCTAGTTTACAAAAAGATGTCAATGAAAATAGAAAGAATCAAAAGCAATTAAAGAAGGCAAACGCAGCGCTCACTCAAAACTTTGAAGAATGCAAAGCCGCTCTTATAAAATCTAGTAAGACTATTGATAGTTATAGGGCTGAGCTTCTTCAAAAGACCAACGAGCTTGAGGGGTACAAAAGTCGTGTCATCAACGTTAAAAAGGACGATTTTGAAAATAAATACAATGAAGCTCTTGCTTTGTTAACTAAAGAAAAACGTCAATTTAATGTTTTATTAAGTGATGAACGTCAAAAAACGTACCTTGCCACAACAAAAGTTAATGAACTTGAACAGAGAATTTCTATGAAAACCACCGATTCTGCTAAAATTCTTGACGAGAAGAAACAAGAGGTTGAAACATTAAAACAAGATTTCAAAAATAGACAAAGCAAAGATACTGAAAAAGTAAAGGATCTCGAAGAACAAGTCGATTTTTTGAAAAAAGTTGTTTATAATACACATGACTCTATTCAAACCGTAAGAATGATAGCACCTCGGTCGTTTTTCAAAGGTCAACCTAGCTTTGCCACCCCCAAGTACCTCGAACAAGCTCAAGCTGCAAACCCCCATTTATATCTTGACGAGTCCGAATGGACCAATCATGATTGTCCTGTAGCTAACCTCGATAGTGAAGAGACGTCCCTTTGGGATGAGGAGAGTAGATCACCAGTCAATAAAGATTTTGTGAAACCATATAACTATGCTTATGAAAACAGTCTTTATGGTCTTTTCACTCCACAAAAACAGAAGTCTCGTGAGGAATTATTTTTAGAATGCAAACAAAAAAGAATTCAATGGAAAAAAGCTTTTGCCACTAAGAGGAAAACTAATGTTTTTAAATATATTAATTATTTGCCTCTAGATGCTTCTAAAAGAAAAAGTAGAAAAATACTTGGTTTTCTTAAACACCACGTTAATAATGTTCAATCAATTATTGAAAGCGATTGGGAGAAACGTCAAAAGGATAAGTGGAAAACCGAGATTCCTCACGACATAACTGTGCTTGTAAAAGAACTTTTAATACCAAATACGAAGATAATAAAAGAACATGTTCTTGAGTTTGAAAATTTAATTCAGTCTGAAATGTTTGATGATTTGAAATATGTTGAGTCTCTTGAAAAAGAAATTGATGACCTTCAAAATGACAAATTAGAATTTTCAAACGAATATGATCTACTCTTAGAAGAATGTCTCTCCAAAGATATTTTGTGTGTTACTCTTCAATCTTGTGCTGATATCGATGAATATTCTGATGTTGCATGCAAATATCTTGATAAAATCAAAGAGTGTGAGCGTCTTGAACTTGAGCATTCGAAACATAAAGAAAATGTTGATAAAAAGGCTTTTGAGTTACTTCAACACAAAACTGATTTCCTTCAAAAACATTGTCATTCTCTTGAACTTGCTTTGCAAAAAGACGTTGGTAGTTTTCCACATGATAATAAATTGCAAGAAAAACTTTCCCAAACGTTTCGAGAAATGAACGAACAGAATTTGGAAATTAAAGGGTTGAAAGCTCAGTTACAAGATAGGGACAGAGCGATAGCAGAGTTGCAGAAACTCATTGCTAAGATGGGTGGGAAGATTGTGGAACCTAGTGTTAAGAAACCTGTTGTAAGACAACCCAATGCTCAAAAAGTGACTAGACCCTCTGTCTTGGGAAAACCATCTGTTTTCTCTAATTCTGCATTTGCAAAACCTGCGTTTGCCCCCAAGACGGATGGGAAGGATAGGTTACCACAAAACACTCCCAAAACAAATATTCGATCACAAAGCATTAAGAGCACAAATGTGGTTAAACCAGGGATGTATAGATTGACCACTAAACCCACACAAAACAAAGAAAGTCAATCACCTCAGACTTCTAGAAACACTAATAGACGTGTGTCTTTTACTACAGGAGTAGTCCCCACTGCTAATGTTAGCCGGACCCAGCTTAAGAGCACTCGCATGAATGAAAAGGTCTGGAAAAACAAAAGTCAAGGGAAGATGAAGGAAGTAGAAGACCACCCTAGGATTTTTAATGTTTCTAAGAATAAAACGTCTGTAATCGCGTGTAATGACGATTTGAATGATTCGACTTTGAATGCTATGAAAGTTACGTTTGTTTGTGTGAAATGTGGAAAGTGTGCTAATGCTAATCATGCTATGTGTGTTTCGAATAATGTCAAAGGCGTAGAAACTAGAACTAAGAAGCAAACTGTGATGCCTATTAGTGCTAGAAAACCCAAACGCAAAGTGAACCATTCTGGTGCAACCCCCCCTAAGAAAAGTATTGCATCAGACTCCACCACTAAGAACCCTAGAAGCAGAATTAGGGAATTATATGAGTCTGCTAGCAAGCCTTGGAAATGGTGGTTTGCTTATCAATGTCCTCCAGGATATAAATGGATGCCTAAGGTTAGGACAGAAAATGTGACTACGAGCGTTAGTGTGCCTCTAAGTGATGAAACTAGGGAAACTAATGAATCGGAAATCACAACTAACATGGAATCCAATTTAGCAAATGCTCCATCGTGTTTTAATTCTTATGCAGGTGATCGAAGTAATTCTCTTCATAATGGACTCCGGATGCACGAAGCACATGACGGGGAATCTCAAGATTCTAATTAACTTCGTGGAGAAGTTCCTGGGTACGGTCCGATTCGGAAATGATCAATTTGCACCGATCCTAGGATATGGAGACTTGGTTCAGGGGAATATCACTATCAAAAGGGTTTACTACGTCGAAGGGCTCAATCATAATCTTTTCTCGGTTGGTCAATTCTGTGATGCGGATTTGGAGGTTGCTTTTAGAAAGAAGACATGTTTTGTTCGTGATTATGATGGGAATGACTTACTTACCGGAACACGGGGTACTGATCTCTACACTATTTCACTACAAGACTCCACATCTTCAACTCCAATATGTTTCATGGCTAAAGCTTCAACGACTCTGTTAGAAATACGTTTTAACGTATATTAGAAGTATCGGTCACTCCATAATATGATTTATGTTGTAATAGCTCGTAGTTAATAAATAGTTAATTGTTACTTATTAAGTTAAGTAAGAACCGGTCCATGGGCTTGTCATGGACCGGCCCAAGCCCAATGTTTGCTTGGAGTATAAATACCCCTTTCCACCATGGAAAGGGGTTGGTTGTTGTTCATTCGAAACTTTTATATTAATAAAATCACACACATTTTCTCTCTCTTTCTCTCTCTAGTTTCTCTCACTAGAAAACATCAACCCACTTCATAGATTCATAGGTTATCAATATTCTACATTTGGTATCAAGAGCTATGGGGTGATTTAAGGTAAGGATTGTGTTGCTTTTTTAGTTTTTGAATCAATTAGTGATCTTTAGAAAAAATCAATCTTGAATCTTGTTGTTTTTGGTGTTTTTGTTATTGGGATTGATTGATAAGGATTGGGTTTAGCTTATTTTGGTAAAAATCATAAAACTTTTTGTGGTTTTTGATCAAAAAATCGGATTTAAAGCTGTTTTCCAAGTCTCGAACTATATTTCCAGTTTATTCCGAATAGAGTTTCCGAATAGGAAGGTTTTCAGAATAGCAGGTGTATTCCGAATAGACATTCCGAATAGGATAATTTTCAGAATAGCAGGATTATTCCGAATAGACATTCCGAATAGGATAATTTTCAGAATAGCAGGATTATTCCGAATAGACATTCCGAATAGGATAATTTTCAGAATAGCAGGATTTTTTTCCGAATAGACTTTCCGAATAGAAGATTTTCCGAATAGCAGCATCTTTCCGAATAGGAAATTCTTTCCGAATAGCAACTTCTTTCCGAATAGCAATTTGTTTCCGAATAGCCAAAAACTTTCCGAATAGCCAAATCTTTCCGAATAGCCAAACCTTCCGAATAGCTTTCCGAATAGCCGATTATTCCGAATAGGGCATTTTCAGAATAGGGTTATTCCGCATAGGGTTATTCAGTATAAGGGTTTTTCAGCATAGGGTTATTCCGAATAGAAGTTATTCCGAATAGGGTTTATTCTGAGTTAGGGTTATTCCGTATAAGCAAGTTCAAGGGGTATTTGAGTTTTTTCGACGATCTTTAGTTGATTTGATCTTGATTTCAACCAACACAACACAAATTCTCAACCTTTCTTCACTGCTCGATCAACCGATAATCTTTGAGTCTTTTAAGTGATCACAATGAATCCGAGTTCATTAGTGCCTCAGATGACATCTCTTACGGATATCTCAATTATAACGGGAACTGATAGTCGTCCACCGATGCTTATTAAAGAGGTGTTTGAGGCATGGCAGGGTCGTATGATGCAATACTTGAAGGGCAAACCAACATACGGAAGGCTTATGGTCAAATCGATTTTGAATGGTCCACTCGACTATGGTACCATTGTGGCAAATAACGTGTCTCGACCAAGAGAATATGAAGAACTCACACCGGCACAACAACTCATTGCTGATGCTGATGAAAAGGCTCTACAGACTCTTCTCCAAGCTCTTCCGCATGATATTTATCGCATGGTAAGTCAATATACGGTTGCCAAAGATTTATGGGAACGTCTAAAGGTGTTGCTACAAGGTACGTCTCTTACCAAACAGGAAATGGAATGTCAGTTGTATGATCTGTTTGATAGATTCACGTACAGCCCAGGGGAAACACTACACGACTATTACTTCAGATTTACTACTCTAATGAATGATCTGAATGTATACAATCTCGTGATTGCTCCATTCCAGGTTAACACCAAGTTCTTGAATACTTTACCTCAAGCTGAATGGGGTGAGTATATTACCGATGTTAAGTTAACCCGGGATTTGCATAAGTGCAATTTAGATCAAATCTATGCTTTTCTTCAGCAGCATGAGAAACATGTGATTATGCACCGTTCTCCTCGAGGTATGTACCCTGATTCCTTAGCTTTGATGGCAAATCAACCAAGCTTGTCACACAACAACACACCTTATATCTTGGGACATCAAGCCTATCATCCATCACCTTACATGACACCAACCTTCCCCCAATACTCGATTCTACCGCAACCACCCACCTCACATCAGCAACAATATCGGTTCAATGCACCTTCACCACAGTATGCTTCACAACTTCACCCAGCAAATATTGCACCTTATGCTCAGCCTTCATATTCTTCTTATCAAGAGAATGCAGCATATCCAACAAGCTACCCTGATCAAATGAGTATTCCTTCTAGTGATTATGCAGCTCATCAAGACCAAGCAATGTATTGTGATGATGAGGAAGTCCCCATTCCTGTATTCCAACAAGGAGCTGACCCAGTTGAAGTGCTAACCACTATGTCTGCTTATCTCACAAGGACTTTAAGCAAACGAGGATACTGAGGATCAGCTCCAACCAACAATCAGTTGAGGAATTCATCCAATTCTCGTCAACAAGCTACTATTGAGAATGGCAGGGTAATGGTTCAGCCTATTCAACCATATCAGGGGAGACCTACCACATCAACTACCAATGCTCGCACAGTCAATCAGGCTCCAATGGTCAATCCTGCTCCACGGGCTAATTTTACAGGCAAGTTGAGAATGATTACATGCTACAACTGCAAGGAAGAGGGTCACATGTCCAGGGATTGTAAGAAACCCAAGAGGAGAAGGGATGGACAATGGTTTGCAGAAAAGATCTATCTGGTAAATGCTCAGGCACAAGGAAGGGAACTTGATGAAGAGGAGCTTGCATTTCTTGCTGATCCAGGGATTGCTGAACAAGACGTTGTCACTACACAGAATGCAGCTTACCAAGCCGATGATCTTGATGCGTATGACTCAGACTGTGATGACTTTCAATCTACAAAGGCTGCTCTCATGGCAACTATCTCCAGCTTAGGGCCAGAAAAGAGATCTGAGGTACTTATTAATACCACCGATAATACCACTGATGCTAGTATTCAACCACATCAAGTTGTGCAAGAGAGTGCTGATTCGAATGAATCTTCGGTGGTGAGTCTTTCAAATGAGGAGACAAACAATGATAGCAATATCAATGTGAGTCCCCAGACTTTGAGTGAATCACAACCGGGACCCATTTCGCATACGCCTACTCCTGCTCAACAAGATTTGGTCATGGTTCCTGCTACATTACTTAGCCAAATGAATGCTGCACTCTTAGAAACCTTAGCTAAGAATAAGAATTTGTCTGATGAGCTTGCCTTAAGCAATGAGAAAGTTCAAACCTTGGAATTAGTGCCTTTGTCTAGTGTTCTAACTAATCCCGAATATGATCATTTTAGAAACAAACAAATGGGTCACTTGCAAGAAATTGAAAACTTAAGAGCAAATTTGTCTAATGAACTTAAAGAAAAAGAGTTAGTGGTCACTAATTTTCAAAAACTTCAAACAGATTTTGAATCACTCGAGTCTAAGAAGAATGAAATGGAGATTAATGCTACTAATAAGATTAGAAGTCTAGATTATTTGCTTTTAAGACAATACGCTGCTTCTCAGCTAGTGCACTTATTTGATGCTTCATTTAGAGAATTTAACTTATCACGTCAAAAAGGCCTTCCCCCTAATCCACGGTATGCAAAACAAGCTTTAAGACATAGTCCTAGACTTTATAATGCAACTCAATTAGGATTGGCCTTAGACCCGATTGTTTTTCCCGGTGATCGAACAAGTAAGGATCTAGTTGATGAGGATCGGTCATACAATTCTGCAAAATATCCCGAGTGTGATTATTTTAAAATGAATAAGGAGCTTGCAAAAACGGATTTTAGAATTCGCTTCCATATGGACAAAGATCTCATTACAGCACCAACCTACATGTTGAATGAAGAAAACCCTAGTACATTTCCTACACTTGTCAACATGGAAGGTCCTAAGGAAATTCCAAAGGATCTTCCACCGGTTAGCACTGTATGGTTAAACTTGCAAGAGATTAATCAATACTTTACTAATTTTGACAAGGTCATTTTGGAATGTACGACTTCAAATGGCCTAAACGCCGGAGAATGGGCTTTCGAACACATGAACGAGGTGTTTAAAACTGAGATCAATCCGTTTGTCGAAAGTCTAAAAGGAAGTTTTGCATCTCTTAAGGAAAATCTTGTGTTTGAAATTGGTGAAGTTCAAAAAGTGTTTTATGAAATGGACACCGCTTACGAACTACAACTAATTGAAAAAGAAAAGATTTTAACCGAATATGACCGATTCTTGTCTGCAGTAATCTCGTGTGATGTGCTTACTACTGTAAATGTTAATTATTCAAATGAGCTTACATCCGCTATGATTAATTGTGATGCTGTGAATATTTGTGAGAATATATGTGATGATGTTTGTGATCTCTCTGTAAATGTTGCTGATACTGTAAATGAGGTAGATAATCATTCTTGTCACGAATCTAACGCTGAGTTTTTAAAGCTACAAGATTCTTACAATTTACTTTCAAAACGCTTTAATCAACTAGAACAACATTGTATATCTTTAGAATTAAAACAACAAACTCAAAATGAGAATCTTTTGATATCAAATGGTTGTGAAAACGGTGTTGAGACGAGTGACAAGATGATTGCAATTGTTAAGGCATTAGAGGAAGAGATTATGAGATTGAAGAGAGATGTGTCATCAAATGAAACACTCAAATTGGAACTAGAGGCTGTAGAGTCTAAAAACCAGGTCTTAGAAATTAGACTTTCGTCTGTTCAAGGGGAGATGGATAGGACAAGACAGGGACTATCCGCTCTTTATGGTTCACTAGAAGAACGCTTCGCTTTTAATGCGGCACAGCAACAATCTTATGTTGAACAACTGAACTAAAAGTGCGAGGAAATCTCTGACTTGAACATCCTGCTAATTGACAAAAATATGGTTTTGGCTGAGTTAAAGGAGACACTTCTTCTCACCCGACAAGAAGTTGTTGATAACTTAGCTACCGACTCTGCACCGTCCACTAGTGCTCCAACAACCAAGTCAGTAGTGCTTTATAAGAACCCGCTTCATAAGAGAAACCCGGTTACCTACGATGATTATATGAGGAATGCCATTAAGCATGTAGATCTTGTTAGGGATATCTTAGATGATCTTTATGCCTTAGATCCCTCAAGTAGCTACTACTATTCGGCTCATGAATATATTAAGCGAGTTCAATATTGCTTAGCATATTTGCAATACATAGGTACACCAGGTTATGCACTACTCACTAATAGGCCCATTGCTGTAACTCCATTTAATAAGACTCCAGGAGCAAAACCGTCATTGGCACAATCAAGTAAGGCACCTTTAAAATCTGTTGCTAATATTCCCACTTTGCCTTCTACATGATTAAAAGAGACTACTAAGACTAAAGGATCGCCACTCAAGAAAGATAAGATCAAGCCCTCCACTAGTAGTGCCAAAAAGAAGAAAGTAGATCACCATAGGAATGTTAGTTCAGTTTTAAATAAAAAGAATCATGTTAAGACTAAAAGCTCTGCGCCTGTGCAGAAGCCTAAACCATTTGTGAATTCTGATTTAAAATGTTGGAATTGTAATGAATGTATGTTTTCACAACGTCATGATTTGTGTCTTATTGATCATGTGAATGAAATAAATGCAATTAAGAATGGTCTTGAATGGAAGCCAACGGGTAGAACTCGTGCCCAAGTTGGCTGGCAATGGCGTCCCACTGGTAGGACCTTTACATTAGATGGAACAATGTGCCCTTTAACTAGAAATGCATCCATTGAGGTTAGGTCTGAGCGTCCTTTAGTTAGGAACACTCGCACTCAAGTATGGAAACAGCGCCCTTTAATTAGGTCAGCCCCCACTATAGTGCCTATCAGTGAAGAAATACCTCAGGATTTAAGCCAACTAGAATCTACACCACCAACTAGGAAGAAAAAGGCTAGGAAATCTAAGAAACCTAGAGTTAGCAAATCTAAGATTATTAAATCTGTACCTGCTAATAACAAGGAACACTCAGATTCCGATACCTCTACATTGTCTTCGTGTGGTGATATTTTCAGGTGGTCCAAATCATCCTGTGGTATTTGGACTCCGGTTGTTCAAAACATATGACCGGAAATCGCTCGATGCTCTGAAATTTCGTCAGCAAGTTTCTTGGTACGGTTAAATTCGGGAATGATCATATTGCAAAGATAATGGGGTATGGTGAATATCAGATTGGAAATGTGACGATTTCAAGGGTATACTATGTAGAAGGTCTTGGTCATATTTTATTCTCAGTAGGACAGTTTTGTGATTCCAACCTCGAGGTTGCTTTTCGACAACACACTTGTTTCATTCGCAACTTGGAAGGAAAAGATTTGTTGAAGGGATCTCGTGGTGCAAATCTTTATACCTTGTCCTTACAAGACATGATGGCCGCCTCTCCAGTATGTCTTCTCTCTAAAGCATCTAAGACCAAGTCATGGTTATGGCATCGCAGATTATCTCATCTT
The DNA here is from genome assembly GCA_025667525.1 of Glebionis coronaria. Taxonomy (NCBI): domain Eukaryota; kingdom Viridiplantae; phylum Streptophyta; class Magnoliopsida; order Asterales; family Asteraceae; genus Glebionis; species Glebionis coronaria. The sequence continues at coordinate 1,496,724 of JANFOE010000296.1, forward strand.
AACTTTGATGCTATTAATCATCTGGCTAAAAACGAATTAGTTCGTGGTCTTCCTAAGCTTAAATTTCACAAGGACCATTTATGTTCCGCGTGTTCAAGGGGGAAAAGCACCAAGAAATCTTACAAGCCCAAAGCTGAAGACACCAATCAAGAAAAACTTCATCTTTTGCATATGGATCTTTGTGGACCAATGAGAACTGAAAGTGTGAGCGGTAAGAAATTCATTCTGGTTATTGTGGATGATTTCTCCAGGTTTACATGGGTTAGATTTCTACGTACAAAGGATGAAGCACCGAAGGCTATCATCACTTTTCTGAAATTTATTCAGGTACGTTTGAATACTACTGTCCGCCGTATTCGTACAGACAATGGAACAGAGTTTGTAAACCAGACTCTTCGTGATTACTATGAAGGAGTTGGTATTTCACATGAAACATCCGCTGCACGTACTCCACAACAAAACGGTGTCGTTGAAAGACGGAATCGTACGCTTATGGAAGCTGCTAGGACTATGCTTATTTATGCGAACGCTCCATTGTTCTTGTGGGCAGAGGCTATATCTACTGCATGTTTCACCCAAAACCGTTCTATCATTCAGAAACGCCATGGAAAAACACCGTATGAGCTTCTACATGACCGTAAACCCGATGTTTCATTTTTTCATGTGTTTGGTGCTCTTTGTTATCCAAACATTAATAGTGAGAACTTGGGTAAGCTTCAACCGAAAGCCGATATAGGTATTTTCATTGGTTACCCACCGTCCAAGAAAGCATACCGAATTTACAACCGTCGTCTTGGCAAGATTGTAGAAACTATGGACGCAGATTTCGACGAGCTGACAGCGATGGCTTCTGAGCAACACAGCTCTGAACCCGCGCTTCATGAGATGGGAACCGGTGCTATTAGTTCCGGATTAGTTCCCAATAATCCTACTTCTACATCATTTTTACCACCAACAAGGCCTGAGTGGGATAAACTGTTTCAACCGTTGTTTGACGAATTCTTTGATCCCCCAAATGATGAAGTTCAAGCACCTGTAGTGATAGCTCCAATCCCTGAAGTTGTTGCTCCTACAAATGAAGCTTTATCAAATGCATCTTCAACTAACATTGAACCGGATGCACCTTCACCAAGTGATTCTCAAACTACACCTGAATCGTCACCCCTACTTGTGCCTAATGATGTGGAAGAGGATTCTATTGATCACGACTTGGAATATGCTCACCTGCAAGAGCTTCCTTTCTTTGGTGTAGCGATACCTGAAAACCCTTCAACCGCGTCTACCTCAGAAGAAGCTCCTTCTATTGTTCACTCCAGACCACCTAGGATTGAAAACCATAGCACCAAATGGACAAAAGATCACCCTATTAGGAATGTTATTGGAAATCTAGATCGACCAGTCTCTACACGCCATCAATTACAAGAGAGTGCACTCTACTGCTACTTTGATGCATTTCTCTCCGAAGTTAAACCTAAAAATTGGCAGCAGGCTATGACTCAATCATCATGGATTGAAGCTATGCAAGAGGAACTAAATGAATTTCAAAGACTTGAAGTATAGGAATTAGTTCCTCTCCCTGACAAGGCCAACATCCTTACTTTGTTGTGGGTTTATAAGGTTAAACTTGATGAGATGGGTGCAGTATTAAAGAATAAGGCTAGATTGGTTGCTAGAGGATATAAACAAGCCTTGGGTATAGACTTTGAAGAATCTTTTGCTCCTGTGGCAAGATTGGAGGCAATTAGACTATTCCTTGCGTATGCTGCTCATATGAACATGATCGTCTATCAAATGGATGTGAAGACGGCATTTTTGAACGGTGAACTAAGGGAAGAAGTCTATGTTAGTCAGCCAGATGGGTTCGTCAGTACGGAGTTTCCTAATCATGTGTACAAGCTTAAGAAGGCTCTCTATAGGTTGAAACAAGCTCCACGCGCGTGGTATGATCTCCTGTCAACATATCTCATTTCGGAAGGCTTCTCCAAAGGCAAGGTGGACCCCACTCTATTCACTCTCAAGGAAGGCAACGACATGATTCTGGTACAAATTTATGTTGATGATATAATATTTGCTGCCACTAACATAGAATTGTCAAATCGCTTTGAGAAGATAATGTCCACACGCTTTCAGATGTCGATGATGGGAAAAATTTCATTTTTCTTAGGATTACAGATTTCTCAGAATCCCAGAGGCATCTTTATTAATCAATCCAAATATGCTCTAGAATCTCTTAAGAAATATAACTTTGAAAATTGTGACCCCGTGGACACTCCAATGGTGGAGAAATCCAAGTTAGATGAAGATAGGAATGGGATTATTGTCGATCCAAAACTTTACCGTGGGATGATCGGCACCCTTCTATATCTGACTGCTAGCAGGCCTGATTTGCAATTTGCTGTATGCATGTGTGCCCGGTATCAGGCTCGGCCTACCGAAAAGCACCTACATGTTGTGAAAAGGATCTTTCGGTATCTAAAAGGAACACTTCATCGTGGTCTATGGTATCCGAAAGATTCCTCTATTGCTTTAATATCATACGCAGATGCCGATCATGCTGGATGTCAAGACACGAGGCGTAGCACTTCTGGATCTGTGCAACTCCTTGGAGATAGATTGATCAGTTGGTCTTCAAAAAGGCAGAAAAGCGCTGCAATTTCTAGCACGGAGGCTGAATACATCGCCATGTCCGGTTGTTGTGCTCAAGTCCTTTGGATGAGATTACAATTAACTGACTACGGTTTGGGATTCAACAAAATCCCGATGTATTGTGACAACAAGAGCGCCATTGCCCTTTGCTGCAACTATGTTCAACACTCCCGGGCCAAGCACATAGACATTCGCTACCATTTCATTAAGGAGCAGGTGGAGAACGGAGTGATCGAGCTGTATTTTGTCACTACTGAGTACCAGCTGGCGGATATGTTCACCAAAGCCTTAGATCAAGGACGAATCGAGTTTTTGATCGACAAGCTTGGCATGAAATCATTCACTCCAGCGACTCTCAAAGAGTTGGCAGAAGAATCAGCTGAATAGTCGTGGTAAACTATTCAGAGTATCCTTTGTTCGTGATCATGTATATTATCGTAAATATATAAACCACAAAAAGAAAATACAAAAATATAAAACCAAGAAAAACTATAAAAAATATAAAACCAAGAAAAACTATAAAAAATATAAAACCTAGAAAAACCATAAAAATTATAAAATCAAGAAAAACCAAAAATATTTTTCGTTTTTAAATCGGGCATGTCTTTTAGTACGGTAATATTTACGGCTTTAGAAATGTCGATCAATATTGACACGGCGCCATAAATAGAGTCCGTATAAAAGTTGTACATTTTTAAAACATGCCCATTATGGCTTGTAGTTATTTCAGACTGCAACCCGGTTTTCATATTAAATGTAACACCCGTGAAAGTGCCGTGAGATGCTAAGTTATTGTCTCAAGAGCTGTTCAGTATGAGCATCTCTCGTAAGTTGAGGCTCACTTGTGGATGTGATATCCCGAGCCCAACGTCATTTATTTAATCCTATTTTACGTATATTTTTGAAATTTTTAAGAATTTTTATCGTGGATTTATTTGACGGTTTAAGTTGAAACCGACGTTTACGGTCGTAATTTAACGATTGACGATTTAAGAAGAACCGATAACGACTACGATACCGACGGATGCCCAAAACTTACATTTTATTGTCGATTGATCGATATTTGAATTTTTCGAGATTTTATTTTTATTACGTGTTAAGTCGAGTCGGAACCATGTGTATATTCGTTTTGTGTGCGTTTTAACCATTTAAAAGTATTTTCAAGTGTTCGGGGCGAAACCCGACTCCCGTAAAATTTTAAAATCGACTACTAGTCATAATCCCGCTCTTTATATACTTGTTTGCCATTTAAGGCCAAAAGAAAGCCAAAATTGCACTTTGGTCCCTCCTAACTCTACAAAATAACCAACCAAACACACACTTCACAAAAATTCACTTCAAAAATTTCACTCCCTCCCTCCTTCTTCTCTCTATCTCACGGCAACACCACCACCACCTTAAACCACCATCAAAACTTGGTTTTTGACAAATCCAATCAAAGTCCCATGTTTATAACATCAAGTTAAGTAAATCCCACCAATAAAATTACACATGCAACAACATTTTTTTTAGATCTAATTTTTTATTAATCTTGATAAAAACTATGATTTGATTTAATTAATCTCGTGGGGTTATGTTTAAATGTGTTTAGGAACACACTACTAAAATATTAGAGCATGGGAGATGTTTTCCCATGGTGATTTCAGCCCCAAACCCCACGGCACACATGGGGGTTTTGGTGTTCTTGAAGCTTTGATCCATTTTGTTCATGGTATGGTTCCATTTCTTTGTTATTAATATTATATATATATTTAATTATATTGCATGTTTAGTTTTTGATGTGGGTTTTGAATAAGGATGAACATACAAGTGATTTAGGGTGTTTTGGTTTGATTAGGATGGTTAGTAGGTGATGTTAGGAGTATAGGAGTTGATGAAATTGGTCAAAATGATGTTTTAATATGATTTTGAAAGAGTCAATTTAGATCAGATTGTTTAAGGGTTATTTTCGTGGGTTTAAGTCTAAGTCCAGGATGAGAAGATAGGATATTGTTGTAGAGCTTCTTTTTAGCTTCGATTCGGTATAAGGTAGAGCTCCTAACTCAAAACGAGTCAAAAGTTATGATATTTTAAAGTTTGAGGCGTACCGGGTGATGAAAATCACAAGTTACGGGTTTTTGTCAAAATATAGGTCGAATGTCTAGGATTGTAACTAGAGTTCTAAAAATGTTTGGGAGTTGTTCTCAGGCCCTAAACTTAGCGTTTCGAGTCTATTTTCATAATCAAGAGTCGGATTTTCAAATGGCATTGGTTAAGATGGTCAAAACGATCTTACGAGTCGAGTGTGCAAAACTGTCCGAATTTTGTACTTCAAAGATGTGTCGGGCAGAAGGTCTTAGGAGTGAAAAATTTTTATGAAATTTGGTGAGGGGTTTCTACAGATTATAAGTGATTTTTACAAATTTTCTCAGATTTTTAGGAGTGGTCTAAGTGGGGTAAAACAGCCCGTACATTCGGTATGTACCGGCAGAGTTGTAAAATGCGCAATAATTCTAATAAAGTATAAAATGGTTCGTGTCTAGCAAATATCGCTTGTATGGATTTTTGGCGTGAGTTTATATGAACCTTGAGTGTTCTTAATTGTGTACATACAGTACTTGAAGGTACTTGAATGTGTTGATTCATTACGTGTTTATTCGTTAGGTGTTGTGTTTGATTTTCCCGGGCATCCACGTCGTCGGTGACATTTCTCGTTACGTCTTCGCTAGAACCACTACTACTACGCAAGGTGAGTCTATAGCCTCGCTCTTTACTTATTTCAAATGATTTTTACCCGCGAGGGGGATACATGCTAATTTAAATGAAAATGAACATAAGTCTTGATTGATTGTTGGACCCGAATGTTGCCTCGAAATTGTGTTGAGTACCTAGTTGCAAAAGTCCCTAAATTCATGAACTATTAACTATTGTCCTGCCCTCGAGTAGGGGGAAATAGCCGCTTATACAATTTGTAGTACTACGGGGCTAACGACCCAATGCTAGCCGAGAAGCTGTACGTTGAGTAAGTTCTGCGGTAGATTATCTTGTATGAGAGATAAGGTATAATTGCAACTGATGCCTTTAGAAGGTGCACTGGTTTCATCTGAATCACGCCGGTAATTATTACGCGGGTGATTGAGTTAATGGATTAGTGTCATGAGCTTAAACACAATTGTCATATCCTTGAGTAATAGATTGTGAGTACGACAATGCTATTGAATGATCATGATTGGTTTTTAATACTTATGTTCAACTTGTGATTTGATAAACCTATAGATTCGCTCAACCTTTGTGTTGACGATTTTAAGCATGTGTTTCAGGTAACCAAGATTGATAGCAGCGGAGCATGCGAGGATGGAAGTTGTGGTGGCTTGGCGGTCTACTTTGTTTTCCTCCCTTTTTGCACTTAAAAATTTTATACTATGTCATGTGAATGAAAATGTATTTTTGGGTTGAGATTCAGTGGGGACCTAAACGCAAACTCTGTATTGTATTCTTTTGGGGTTTGGAAAACAGTAGACATGTACATTTTAACTATGTTTAAATTATGTCAAGACTTTTACGTCTTTTGAGTCGTTTGATATATCTTGTGTGCGATGATAACTATGTAGCACCCAAATGTTGTAGTTCCGCTGCGCATAGCACTTGTGGGGGTGTTACAGATTGGTATCAGAGCCATGAGTTATAGAGAACTAGGTCATTTTGAAAAATCCTAAACTATAACTTTTGGTGTCGTAAGAAATTGTCCAAGCACACAACTATCCTCCATGGCTCCGGTAAGATTTCTTTAGCATTGCATTATATTTTAGATGTATCCCTCGAATTTGATATGAATTCCCTAAGTATTTAGTAAGTAAATACTTTGAGATATATATTGAGATATATTGTTTTGTACGTTGAGTACTTATCATCGTAATTTGCAAATTCTTGTAAGATTATCTTATATGTTGCATGTAATTGGCATAACGGGCTACATTGCATTACATGGCAACACCGCGTTGTAATCCTACGTGTATGTAGGAATGGTTGTATGTATAAGTATGTATATTCTATGGTATTTAAAGGCATTGCACGTGAAGCAATGGTCCTTGAGTAATTATCGTACATTAAAATGCGGTTTTGTTGAGAATTCGGCCTTACCGCTAATTATCAATCTTGATAATTAATTTATTGTTCGGATAACCGAATATGAACCTCGTTTGATATCCTAGATACGTAAATGATGCTTCGTAACATATTTTATATCGACTAGGTCGATCTCGATTGTCGTTATCGCACCGTGATGTGCCATTTTGGACATTTTCTTTTGAAACGTAATTTACTTACGTATTACTTTATTTCCTTTATTCCTAATGGGTTTGATATGTTGGTTCACGTAACTATAACATAGACGAAGTATAATCGACGATGCGTACATGGGGGCGGCGAATCATGTGTGTATATTATGAAACGTGGTTGAGGCGTGTTGCCATTTAATCGTTGTTTACTATTCTACTTAAATTTTAAAGATGTGTTTTAAAATAGACTAGCGTTGTGATCAATCGCGATAACTTGGAACTTGGTTGGTTTTTGTGTTAATTTTGTGGAGTACGATTTCGAGACTCATCCGAGGCCGATAACAACACTTAGTTGACATACGTATTCTCGCTTCGTTTATTTCATTTTTGTTCGTGTTGTCTTATTATTTTAAATTTGATAGTATATATGACGAGGTCCGGCATTTGTGTGAGTTAAGTAAGCATAAAACTTTGTGGATCAAATGGTTTAAACATAAAGTGTTTTACATATTTAATACTTGGCGGATGAAATTTTTGGATAAAAATAACGTATGATGTGTTTTGTAACAAGTAAAATTCGTGTAGAGAATAAACGGACATTGTGAAATTATTTTTTTTTTCCCCTTCAACCTTGGTTGGTAAATCGTAATAAGTAATTTGTATTACTCGTAAAATCCTTGTTTTCATATATTAAAAATTTGATACTAAAAGATTGTGATGGACTTGTTAAGAATTTGTTTAAATTAGTTCAAGAAAGGAGTTATAATAAAATTTGCGAGATGACTATTGAGTATATGTAGCTTCGGATTTAGTATGAATTAATTTTCGGGTCAATGTAGCAAACTTTTGGCATAATTTGTAATATAGAGTAGAAAAATTGGTCATATATTTTGGAGGTAGAAACTTTGTAAAAATTGGTTTATTTTAAACATAAGGTTATGTTTACGTATGCATTGGTGTAAACTAGAACTCGTCACTCGTTGTAGTAAATAAACTGGGATAAAATCGGAATATACACTTTAAGTATGAAATTATAATGCTTGAAATAAAATTTTAAACATTGATGGAACGTCATTGGAAATCATTTGTTTGTTTAATTGTCGTTATAGAGAATCAATATGTGTAATTTGATGATGCTTGTTTAAAATCGTTTGAAAAATCTTTTGTTTTATTCCGCGACGAGATGTGTTAATTTTAAAATCATTTGATAATGGGCTAAGGATTAAAAGTTGAATTTTATATATTTTAAAATTATTGAGATAAGCATTTTGATTGTTTATTATATTATTATTATTGAGATTTAAGTCTCGACTAAAATCAGTAAGTATCCGAGATAATACCACGTGAAACCTCTTTATCATTTGAGTCGAATTACGCGAATATGATTTAACAAAACAGTTTTGGGGAAAACATGTGTGTAATAAAAGTCAAAGGTTGATTTTAAGAGTTAATTGGACTAGTTTGAGTCATGTTGGATACGTGTATATTTGTAATAATATAAGTCGTAATAATAAAAACGTAAAACTTGGGAAATTCTTACTACGTATGTTTTTGGTACTTAAAATATGGATATTAATGGGATTTTGACACAAGTATGGAGATTTTCGAACCTAATGATTTTATCAAATATGATAACCGAGTCACCGCCTTTACTAATGTTGATAATTTTCTTGAGATTATAACTTCCAGAAATAAAAACTTTGCAAAGATTGAAAGATGAAAGGTATAAATTCTTTAATGGTGTAACACAAATTAAAAATGTGTAAATGTTCGGTTTTACAATGTACAAGGTAACACTAATTATTATACGCAACTGGATTACACAACACACGCCTACTTGTATATTATTTAATAAAGATGTATATATAATATTTTGAGTCACGATGGTTCGATCGTCCGACATCCCTTCTTTGATTTTGTGAGTCTGTATCTAAACATGAGTCGTCATGTGATTGTTCATTTTAATATTGTCTATGGTATGAAACCAATATTATTATATTTATTTTTGTGTCGCTACTTCGCTAGTACTTGATGATGAGGGTATGTCACCCGGTGTATTTTGTCATGATCATGGACGCCGTAACTTTCTTCTTTCGGTTAATGGAACCTAAAAATTCTGTATTTACTTGTATGATGCTATAAATCTTCATTAGAGTGGTTGTTTATTTATATTTAACAAAAGCGAGGAGGCGTAGCCGCTTTACCAAATTGTAGAGGTGAAAGAACTCGATCTTTCTGGTGAAATTGTTTCTATTTTACCAAGTGGTTATTCTTCTCTCCCCGTATACCCTTGGTGGAATGGGTGTGCAACTCGAGACGATGGGAAGTGTGATCGTTGTTTTATTTTTGACGTTTGTGTTGATATTCAACTTTCACTCCATGTATTCGTAGATCGCTGTTGTTATCCTGAGACTTTCGTCATATATTTGAAGTATTTTCATTTCTAATGTAGTTAATTTCTGTTGGCAATTATATTGCTCGTTTACCTCGTTCGATCTCATTGATCTTAATTTTATCACTTGTTGTGCTTGCAATGATCTTTAATCATGAACCACCTTACCGTCATTTTGTGAATAGTCTATTGTGAAAATAGGTATGAGTGTGTCAAATGTTTTGGTGAACCAAATGCAAAGGGTGTCGATTTATTTATTTAATTAATTATTTTTTTCCTCACAAAAAGGCAAAGTAAAAGTATGTTTCCAAAGTGGACGAAAAATGTTTGATGTGTTTCTTAAAACGATGGTAGCAATATTTCCCCATCTCAAATTTCATTTCAAATGATTTAATTATTTTGAAGGCTAGGTCGAAAACTTCCATAGTCGTGTTTGGTATGTAATAATAATGTTTGTGTTGTCACTCGATCCTCAATTATGCACAGCTTAGCTAACTATGCATAATTCGGGAAGAGTCCTGTTTTGTTGGTTGTTGTTGCTTGATCCTCAAGTATGCATGATCTAGCTAATTATGCATAGTTTAGGAAGGGCACTATCGTGTCAAACAAATTGGTCAACTTGAAACTTGTAGTGTTTTGATAAATGTTTGGATGAGAACGTTTTTAAAAATGGTGGATCCTTATGCAAGTAATCGCATTTTCTTTGATTCTTAAAGACAATTTTTGAATTTTTCTTGTATTCCTTGAAATCTTTTCTTTCGTTTGGTGTTGACTTGGTAAGTCACTGTGACCGAGTAGTTTTTGGAAAATGTTTTTATGAGTTGTGTGTAACGTGCAAATTTCATCGGAATCACGAGGGTGTTGATGAAATACCAAAGGGGCTCGTATCGTCACCGGGAGAAGAGTTTTTAATAAAGATGGAAAAATGCCGAAGTAGAGGAAATCAGAGTTCGAATAACTCTAAGGGAAATAACAAAGACTTCTCCTACAGCGAATGTATCGTACTTTATTTATTATTCTTTTCTTGTTCTTTTGATATGACAACGACACATGATAAATTGTTGAAGTTTACCAACTGTGCATCGGTAATTGGAAGACCATTCCAATTGTCGTCTTCGTTTATTTAAGTGAGGAATCCTCTTTGCTTGACTCAACCATCCTTGATTATCGATGGTTAAACGATAGATATCCCTAGTTGATGTTTTTGTGGTAAACCCTTGCCTTTTATGTATTTGTGTGGTAAGTAGTCTGGTCGAGTGATCGTAAGTTGTGAGGACTTGAGACGACATTGTCCAATGAAGTCCGATCATGGAGAACACGTGCCATGTAATGTATTTTTTTTTTTAACTGTGAACGATGATATTTATTAAGATTTTGACCACGTTTGGGACGGAAGTAAGATGGTGTTCTTGTAGTATCTTTTGGGTATGGATCCGTGTGTGAGCACCCCACGATGACACATGTAAGTATTTTATTTCTTTTTGGATATGCATACATAGCTAGCAAGCTCTTGAACCTTCTTTAACTTGCAATTTTCTTTTGACTGGACTCATCCGAGAATTATGTAAATATTCTTGTTTTATCTTGGCTTGGCTGATTAGCAAGCGTGGGTTAACTGATTGAACTGATTGGTTAGCATGGTTTGGCTATGTTGCAAACATGTCGTAATATGGTTGTATGTGTTTCATAATGGCTTTTGTGTTTGTTTGGATTGTGATGTCTTCAAGAGAGTTATGTATACGCCGAATGATTTCGTATCGATGAATTCGTTTTTGACGAAGTAGGGTTGTATGTACGTAATATCGTAATAAGGTGATTTGGTACGACTAGTATTGATTACTTCGTCTTTTATATTTTGAACGTTTTTCTATGAGGTGATGTGCGACCCGTGTGATTTTCTTTGTGATAGTTGTTTTTATGAGATGATGAACCAAGTGAAAGGACGATTCGAACGTTGGAAGACGTGCACCGAGCGTGTGTGATTGATTCTGGTAGTTGTTGAGATCGACCATTGCCGTTGGTAGTACCTTTGTACAACGACATTTACCATGGTAGCATTGAAGCTGCAGCCTTTGAGGAATTATGTCGATGAAAATGTGGATCTCCAGTTGGATAGAATGAAGTAGGAAAAAGTCAGTTGAATGGACCTGAAATGATTCGAGAGGCTACGGAAGAAATGGTGTAGATTAAGAATTATATACTAACCGCGAGAAGCTGTGGAAAGAGATGTGTTGATACCCGTGGGAAGAATTTAGGGAAATTGAAGTGGAGATCATGGATCAAGATGGTAAGAGATTGAAGTAAGGCATAATACCCATGGTGAAGGTGTGATAGAACCCGAGACGTGAACCGAAGTCCACGTCGGAATGTGGAGACCTCTTTAGGAAGTAGTACCATCATCTTGCTAGTAGTACAAATGCGAGTATAAGAACCGGAGAGCGCCGGGACGTCGCTCCTTTAAGGAGGGGAGGATGTAACACCCGTGAAAGTGCCGTGAGATGCTAAGTTATTGTCTCAAGAGCTGTTCAGTATGAGCATCTCTCGTAAGTTGAGGCTCACTTGTGGATGTGATATCCCGAGCCCAACGTCATTTATTTAATCCTATTTTACGTATATTTTTGAAATTTTTAAGAATTTTTATCGTGGATTTATTTGACGGTTTAAGTTGAAACCGACGTTTACGGTCGTAATTTAACGATTGACGATTTAAGAAGAACCGATAACGACTACGATACCGACGGATGCCCAAAACTTACATTTTATTTTCGATTGATCGATATTTGAATTTTTCGAGATTTTATTTTTATTACGTGTTAAGTCGAGTCGGAACCATGTGTATATTCGTTTTGTGTGCGTTTTAACCATTTAAAAGTATTTTCAAGTGTTCGGGGCGAAACCCGACTCCCGTAAAATTTTAAAATCGACTACTAGTCATAATCCCGCTCTTTATATACTTGTTTGCCATTTAAGGCCAAAAGAAAGCCAAAATTGCACTTTGGTCCCTCCTAACTCTACAAAATAACCAACCAAACACACACTTCACAAAAATTCACTTCAAAAATTTCACTCCCTCCCTCCTTCTTCTCTCTATCTCACGGCAACACCACCACCACCTTAAACCACCATCAAAACTTGGTTTTTGACAAATCCAATCAAAGTCCCATGTTTATAACATCAAGTTAAGTAAATCCCACCAATAAAATTACACATGCAACAACATTTTTTTTAGATCTAATTTTTGATTAATCTTGATAAAAACTATGATTTGATTTAATTAATCTCGTGGGGTTATGTTTAAATGTGTTTAGGAACACACTACTAAAATATTGGAGCATGGGAGATGTTTTCCCATGGTGATTTCAGCCCCAAACCCCACGGCACACATGGGGGTTTTGGTGTTCTTGAAGCTTTGATCCATTTTGTTCATGGTATGGTTCCATTTCTTTGTTATTAATATTTTATATATATTTAATTATATTGCATGTTTAGTTTTTGATGTGGGTTTTGAATAAGGATGAACATACAAGTGATTTAGGGTGTTTTGGTTTGATTAGGATGGTTAGTAGGTGATGTTAGGAGTATAGGAGTTGATGAAATTGGTCAAAATGATGTTTTAATATGATTTTGAAAGAGTCAATTTAGATCAGATTGTTTAAGGGTTATTTTCGTGGGTTTAAGTCTAAGTCCAGGATGAGAAGATAGGATATTGTTGTAGAGCTTCTTTTTAGCTTCGATTCGGTATAAGGTAGAGCTCCTAACTCAAAACGAGTCAAAAGTTATGATATTTTAAAGTTTGAGGCGTACCGGGTGATGAAAATCACAAGTTACGGGTTTTTGTCAAAATATAGGTCGAATGTCTAGGATTGTAACTAGAGTTCTAAAAATGTTTGGGAGTTGTTCTCAGGCCCTAAACTTAGCGTTTCGAGTCTATTTTCATAATCAAGAGTCGGATTTTCAAATGGCATTGGTTAAGATGGTCAAAACGATCTTACGAGTCGAGTGTGCAAAACTGTCCAAATTTTGTACTTCAAAGATGTGTCGGGCAGAAGGTCTTAGGAGTGAAAACTTTTTATGAAATTTGGTGAGGGGTTTCTACAGATTATAAGTGATTTTTACAAATTTTCTCAGATTTTTAGGAGTGGTCTAAGTGGGGTAAAACAGCCCGTACATTCGGTATGTACCGGCAGAGTTGTAAAATGCGCAATAATTCTAATAAAGTATAACATGGTTCGTGTCTAGCAAATATCGCTTGTATGGATTTTTGGCGTGAGTTTATATGAACCTTGAGTGTTCTTAATTGTGTACATACAGTACTTGAAGGTACTTGAATGTGTTGATTCATTACGTGTTTATTCGTTAGGTGTTGTGTTTGATTTTCCCGGGCATCCACGTCGTCGGTGACATTTCTCGTTACGTCTTCGCTAGAACCACTACTACTACGCAAGGTGAGTCTATAGCCTCGCTCTTTACTTATTTCAAATGATTTTTACCCGTGAGGGGGATACATGCTAATTTAAATGAAAATGAACATAAGTCTTGATTGATTGTTGGACCCAAATGTTGCCTCGAAATTGTGTTGAGTACCTAGTTGCAAAAGTCCCTAAATTCATGAACTATTAACTATTGTCCTGCCCTCGAGTAGGGGGAAATAGCCGCTTATACAATTTGTAGTACTACGGGGCTAACGACCCAATGCTAGCCGAGAAGCTGTACGTTGAGTAAGTTCTGCGGTAGATTATCTTGTATGAGAGATAAGGTATAATTGCAACTGATGCCTTTAGAAGGGGCACTGGTTTCATCTGAATCACGCCGGTAATTATTACGCGGGTGATTGAGTTAATGGATTAGTGTCATGAGCTTAAACACAATTGTCATATCCTTGAGTAATAGATTGTGAGTACGACAATGCTATTGAATGATCATGATTGGTTTTTAATACTTATGTTCAACTTGTGATTTGATAAACCTATAGATTCGCTCAACCTTTGTGTTGACGATTTTAAGCATGTGTTTCAGGTAACCAAGATTGATAGCAGCGGAGCATGCGAGGATGGAAGTTGTGGTGGCTTGGCGGTCTACTTTGTTTTCCTCCCTTTTTGCACTTAAAAATTTTATACTATGTCATGTGAATGAAAATGTATTTTTGGGTTGAGATTCAGTGGGGACCTAAACGCAAACTCTGTATTGTATTCTTTTGGGGTTTGGAAAACAGTAGACATGTACATTTTAACTATGTTTAAATTATGTCAAGACTTTTACGTCTTTTGAGTCGTTTGATATATCTTGTGTGCGATGATAACTATGTAGCACCCAAATGTTGTAGTTCCGCTGCGCATAGCACTTGTGGGGGTGTTACATTAAAGTCACGTATTTCCTTGGAAAACGTTGGCTCACAACGGGAATTAATTTTCTCGGGCATGATTTACAAGCCAACTCATGCAAAGGGATCAAGTTTACTTTACAACTTGGTCTAACGCGAGTTAGTATACGTCTCAGTGCATTAATTTGTTAAAATAAGAGAAATCTTATTGTCACCACGAATCGATCTTTTTCAAAACATCAATTGGAAAATGTTTTTCATCATCATGTGCCTCGTTAAACAATGACTACAGCTCTTTAAATAGAAAACGGGTCATCGTTTAAGGGGGAGAAAATGTTACATCATCTTTCACATCAAAAAGATCTTCAAAAGTTTTCAAGGAAACTCAAAAAGCTCAATGGTTAATGGTTGGATTGCTTTGGCATTTGTCTGGTTGTTGCTTATAAGTTTGTCATGAATAGTTTTGTGCTTGTGTTAAGATAGGTTAATCACTAAGGCTCGGGAAGTTAACATAAGATAGGGTCAAAATGACAAGAATTAAAACTTGGAAAAACAAAAGAATTTTGTTTGTAGAAAGAAGAAAAATTGAGGGGGTAAAGTTGACAATATGTCAAACTTGTGAAAAATTTGACCTAGTCAAATTCACCCACCCCCGTCTCTTCTCTTCTTTCCCTGTTTGCTCGTTTTTCTCCCTTGCCGCCATTAACACACAAAAAATCATGAAATCAAACACAACATCTCAAAATCATTCAGCTTCTAAATCAAGATCTTCAAAAAGGTATTAAAACGGTTTAATCATTCATGCAATACAATTTAATTATCCCATTTTAACTGGAATCAATCGATTGAAGTTACTGCTTAATTAGGGTTTAATTAATTGGGGTTTTGCCTGGGATTGATTCGGAATGGCTCGAATTAAACTAATTTGGTCCTTAGAACACTTGAATCAAACGAATAAGTGCCTAATTAGAATAATCGTAACTGTCTTGAACATTCCGAATAGGAGGACTTTCCGTGTAAGAACATTTTCCGAATTGAATGATCTTTCCGCATAGATGTTTGATTCCGCATAGGCCTAATGTTCCGAATAGACTTTTTATTCCGAATAGGGATCTTTTTCCGCATAGGCCTAATGTTCCGAATAGACATTTTATTCCGCATAGAACATTTATTCCGCATAGACCAAATCTTTCCGAATAAGGAATTTATTCCGCATAAGAGAAATCTTTCCGAATAGGATTTTTATTCCGCATAGTCTGATTTTTCCGAATAGAAATTTATTCCGTATAAGACAAATCTTTCCGAATAGAACTTTATTCCGCATAGACAGATTTTTTCCGAATAGAATGTTCATTCCGCATAAACAGATCTTTCCGAATAGTAGTTCTATTCCGCATAGGCTGTATATTCCGTATAGGACAATTATTCCGTGTAGGCATGACATTCCGCATAGGAAAATTTTCCGCATAGTATGTTTACCTTGTCATGTTTATTCCGGATAGTGGTTTATGCTTAATTAAATGCTTATTCTGAATGAAGGATGTTTGAGTGATTCTTGCAAGCTTAAGGGATTAGGTCATATGTTTAATGCTTAGGAATACAATCTTAATGATATTCATTTTTTTGTATGCTTCAACCTTTGTGTTTTATCTTAAGCAGAGACGATGACTAACCCTACAGTACAACAAATACAACACACCAGAGCCACCGCCATTGCCGAAGCCAAGACTCTAAAGTTTCTTCCAAACAACTTCCGTTTGAAGGAGGTATCTCACTCTACCCATAATGGATTTAAGGTAGGTACAGCCATACTTGATAAATCTCATCTAAAGCATGCGCTAAGGAGAAGTGCTTCAGTGCCCTATGACTACCTTTACGAGTTCTGGGCTACCAAAGAGAGAACGTCGAACAAAATCACATTTTCCTTGGACAACAAGCAGGAGACGCTTACTGTGTCAGACTTCAGGAAGATCTTTGGATTTAGGCCGACACTCAAAGACCTATCATACTCAGCCAACCCGACTAAGGACCAGATCATGGAAATGTTCACTGCCATTGGATGTCTTGACATCCGAACCGTGTCTGAGTTTACAACTGCCAAAGTTGGTCAACCATGGAAAGCTATTTTTGGGATTCTAAGCCGATGTTTCACACCCAAAACAACTGGGTTTGATGTTGTTCGTCCGCCAATCATCAAGATGTTTTACGGTATGTTCAAAGGTATGGGTATTGATTATGCTTCATTGCTATGGGAGGAGTTTACTTTTCAACTCTTCACAAACACGAAGGGTAAGGTTAAAAGTTACCAGTACCCTAGGTTTATTAAGCTGATCATACATTACTTTATGGAAAACGATGCATCCATTGATAAGCGTGCAGGTAGTCGTCACCACACGATAGATGATGATGATTTGGTAGACTTAAGGCAGGAGACTCATTCGAATACGGTTATTCCTGGTCCCATTCCCAGTCATCTTCTGACCGATGAGATTATCGCATCTGATGATTACAAGAACTTGCTACAAGAAATTGAGAATCAACGAGCAAGCCTTCTAGCAGGTGAAGACTCATCTACCACGGTTAAGAGCAAAGGTAAACGGAAGCAAATAGCTTTACCTGAACCCAAAGCTAAAAAGAAGAAGACTGCAGTTAAGAAGGGAAAGGGTACGGCTGATGAGTTAGTTCTCCACGATGAAGAAGATATTGATGATCCCACTCTTAACAAGGCTGAGAGAAAAGCAATGAAGATAGCTCTCGAAAAGTGTAGGAGAGATACGGGTGGTAGTGGTTCGGGTGCACGGGTAAATATTGAGGAAGAGTACGAAGAGCCAGAGGATGTTTTTGAGTTTGGATCACCTGAAAAGTATTCTACTTCGAAGGAGACATCCACCCCCCTGTTTCAGCAAGTGTTGAAAAAGAGTCTACTCAACCTTTAGCAACTCAACTTCCACCAATACAACCCTTACCAACCAGACCGGTTTCAACACCATTTCTTCCACCACCAATAACTCCCATCCTTAGTACCGTAGTAACAACCGAGCCTATTCCATCAACCCAGAGCAGCTCTGCAACGTCTACAATGGTTGCATTGGTAATGGCCGAAATGTTGGATAAACATACGGATAATCACAAACGAGAGATGGATGAACTTCGCCAAGAGCTACATAGACGAGTTCAAAGTGAAGAAGCATCTAGGAAAGCTCAAGAAGAGTTGATTGCTAAGTTCGCTGCAGATATGGAATTTACACGTAAAGCTCATGCAGAAGAACTTGCTCGGGTTAAAAAGGCTGAAGCTGATAGGCATGCAGCACGAATTAAGAGACTTCGAGAAATTAAGGATAACTATAAAGAGCAGAAAGAAGCTCTTGAAGCTTCTATTGAGCAGAGAGTGAAAGAATCCGTTGAATCTCTTATGCCTAAACTGCGTGATGAGTTGAAGACACTCGCTGCTGATAACTTGATGATCAAGTCATCTAATCCTTCAGAAGCCGCCTACAAGATTGCTTATGACTTGACGGATTTTGAATTAAAGAAGATCCTCAAAGCTCGAATGAGGGAACTTGGATCGTTTGATAAATCTAGGATTCAACGAGCTCTCTTCAAATCCCTGAATGACGCTATCATGGAGGATGATAGGTTGTTCAAGACGTTTGGAAGTGTGGTACCCTACCACATTCTCCCTGAGGAAGAAAGGGAAGAGAGTGAAGAAGAAGAGGGTACTGGTGAAGAAGAGGAAGAAGAAGAAGAAGAAGAAGAAGATAAGGATGATGATGATGTTGAGGATGATGATGATAAGAATGAGGATGATGATGAGGATGATGATGATAAGAATGATGATGATGATGAGGATGATGATGATGAAGATGATGATGATGATGATGGTAATGATGGTAGTGATGGTAATGTGGAGAGTGCTAAAGGGAGCAACGAGGATAACGATCAGGATGATGATGGGGGTAAACAGCCTGAAAAGGGGGATAAGGTTGCCAGCTCAAAGAAACCTGCTAAGTCTGGAACCAAGTCCAAGAAAGATGCAGCAGCAAAGGAAAAATCTACTTCCACGGAATCCAGACGATCCAAGTGGCGCCACGATGTGAATGCTACTACAGCGTCATCTATTCCTGGTACATCTATCACTGTATCTATACCTGTTACCACTAACCCTGTTAGTTCTATTGTTGTTGCTCCTGTGATTGCAGAATCGGTAACTGAACCTGAAGCTGCACAACACTCACCCGTCCATGACACCGCCGAGATGCCTGAATCAGAACCAACAGATGTTCACATCTCCACTCCTCTACAACAAAACCCACAATCTACAGTTCCAAGCACAAGGGACTGGGCAGACACGTTGGAGATTGACGAGACTGCACCACCACAGGCTTGGATCACGGCAGCGGTGCAATATGATCCGATCACAGACGCTGACAAAGATGTCTTGTATCTCCGTATCCGCAGTCCGATTGACTTATGTGCATTTCTTGCTCATGAGTATAAGACTTCGGTTACTCCATCTTTGGTGAAGAAAGCACTGAAAGATAAGAGACTTCACGCCAAAACCCGGTTAACCCAAATGGAGTTCGAGTATTATGCCGATGAGATCCTGAAAGCTCTGAACACCGTTCAACGGCTAGGTCTTCATGAATCAGAAAGAGCCCCACCTCCACTTGATCCTACTCAAGATAATCAGATTGCTCTCGACTTCTTCGTCACCAATGATCTTGTGTATCTTCTGAAGGGGTCATCAAAGTACGCAACCTCCCTGACCTTGCTGAAAGCTGCCAACTGGGGGACAATACCCTTTATCGAGGAAAAGGTAAACCGACTCTGGGTCCCAAAGGTAAATCGTGATTATGATATGTATGCTGTCATAGGTGCATCACACTGGGACGAACGAGTTCGAAGGGCGTACAGGGGCTGCTGTCTAGTCAATTCAGGGAGTAACGTTAGATCCGATATCCGCATCTCCAGCATCTTAGGGTTGAAAACTGAAGCCAAGAATGGCTACTATCATGTGACGGAGATTCGCTTGAAAAGGGAGGATGACAAAGAATACAAAATCCAGCAGGGAGATTTTTCTATCATTCGCCTTGAGGATATCGAAGATATGTTGCTTCTGATGACCCGCGATCAACTCACACATATTCCTCGTGAAGACCTCATTGCCTTGAATACAGCACTTCGTATGTTCACACGAAGCGTTGTTATCAAGAAACGAGTTGAAGATCTTCAGTTGGGAGTCGAAAGCTATCAAAGGAAGCTCAACTTAACCCGTCCAGTGAATCAAGTCCTACCTCAACATGTAGATAGATGTCCCTATACCGGCATTTCTGTCCCGAATTGCGGCATTTTCTACTTGAACAGTCGAGGCTTAATGAAGTTTATGAGGGTGGGTGAGCTTTATAAGTATAGTGATGGAACTCTTTTACAAGTCAGAGGAAAGTTGGAGCATCTTAATTCAGGTGGGACTTTACCAGAGATGACCGAGGACTGGCATAAGGGTTATCGGCAGATGGCGAATTATGTGATCAAGAAGATTGATCAAAAGCTCCGTGAACGTAGATTGATGAGGAGTTTGGAAAGATTCGTTGGTGGTAGACCATATCTAGTGCACCACAAGCTACTGCAACGATCCATCTAATGGGTCGTACATTTCAGGTCCACTTTATATTGGTTTTCAATTGTGAATATGTATATTTGTGAATATTGTGCTTTAATGGCTTGATGTAGTGTTAAGGTATGATAATTTTTCAAGAATTTCTCACGAGATTCTAAATCTTTCAAAATATATCATACTAAAGCACTACAACTATCCCTTATTAACTTAAGGGGGAGCATGAACATGTTCTATGGCCAAACATCGATTTCATTTTTACCCAAAGACCGGTTAATCCATTCAATATCCCAAATATTAATGGTTAACATTTTGGATAAGGGGAGAAAATGGGATTAAGGAGATTTAAATCATACTTGGCTAAAAGATGAAAAAGACTTAACGATTATCCAACTTAATATGTGTAAAGCACGTGTTAAGGGGGAGCGTTTTTGATGAACAAAAACACCTAAGGTACAAAACTTTTGATTTCAATATCACAAGTACCTTAAGTGATTTTCAATGATTTTTCATGGTGGCAATTCCTTCCCAAAACACACTTTATTCACAACGAATGT
Organism: Glebionis coronaria; assembly: GCA_025667525.1. Lineage (NCBI taxonomy): Eukaryota > Viridiplantae > Streptophyta > Magnoliopsida > Asterales > Asteraceae > Glebionis > Glebionis coronaria. The sequence continues at coordinate 1,517,509 of JANFOE010000296.1, forward strand.
GGTGACAAAAGGGTGGTAGGAATAGGTTTAGTCCAATGATTCATCAGAGCCGATGGAATCTTCCCAAGGACAATTCCCTAGATAGAATTAGAAGTCCTAGGAAAGATGGAGAAAGAATGTGAACGTAGCTGAATGCCGACCAAGTACTTAAGCTAGCACTGGAACAATCACAACAAGGTGCTAGTGATGACGTATTGGTAAGCATTGAAGGGGTTGAAGAATGAAAAAGAATTGTAAAGATAAAGGGTGTAAAGAAAGAAGCCCTCCTTACAACTTTAGGCAGAAACCGGGTCAATACATATGCTATTGAGGTCATTTTTGCTAATGATTCTCGGTATTGAAGAAAGACATCATGGACCCAGTGATGCAATGCACAACCCTTCCCAGCTAACTCAAATATCTCTCAAAAGGTATTTGTTTTAATCACACGGAGATCAACACGTTATCTATTGGTTTATTCACTCCGAATAGACTGGTATTGAAAAGGTGGCACTCCTCTCCAGCCATCGCTCACTAAATCAAAACTCACAATCGAGTCTAGAGCCAAGAGATCATCAAAAGTCTCATTAGGACACTTTCCATTTATTCCTTGCTTTCTCACACACTGTGAAAAAGTAAGAGATTTTCATGAGTCCTACGCAGTATTCCTGTAATATTGCCAGAACATCCGAGTAATACGCAAGTATTACAATGAAGATGGAAATCCTGCTTGAGCCAACATCAAACAAGCTCATGGTAGGTTACACGTGCGGTTCTTTTAGAACCAATCTTGTGAAAAACTGGAAAGAAACAGTGGTTTAATTCTTAATTGAACTTAAACTCGTTCCAGGCCTCTACGCATTATCATATGATCTTGCCAGAACACTCAGAGTGACTCTCTATTGATCACACTGACGAGTGGAAATCCTTCTAGTGTTAACATCAAACAGCACTTGGTAGGTGACGTGCAAGATTCTTTATGAATTGAGCTCGTGACAACTGGAAAGCAACGATGGTGAAAATCTTAATTGAAATTCACTTGTTCAAGGTTTCATGAATTGACGGCTTCAAATCACAAGGATAAATTATCCAAGTGATTCACTCTTTATGTTCGCAGTCAGCTTTGGACGGTCGAATAAAGAGAACGGGTTTACCCGCGAAATCCTGTCAGGAAGTTACTTAATTGAAACTATCCGTCACGGGTACGATATCTAATATCGTCCAACGGTCTTCACCGACCGGAGGTAAAATGCTACCGAATTAGAATAAAATGTTCAAAGCCATTTTATTCGTGTCGTTGCTGTGTACCTGTTAAAGACGGTGGCGTTGCTGTGTACCTATTGAAGACGGTGGCGTTGCTGTGTACCAGTTAAAGACGGTGGTGTTGCGGTGTACCTGATGAAGTCATTTCCACATGCTTATGTTTTTCTGCAACAAAGTTCAGCAAAAATTCAAGAAAGTACAAGATGAAGTCTTCCGCTGTACCAAACTCTGAAGCTTTCGAGAATTCAACAAAAAGACATAAGTGTGTGGAACATGAAGTCACGAGGAGGCAAAATTCAAAAGAAAGGCAAAGATCGCACGTGAAAGGCCAAAGAACAATGCTCACAAGCCAAAGCCAAAAAGATCAAACCAACATATTCACAACAAAAGAAAGAAAAGAAGAAAAGACTACGAGCTAAAGAACGAAGACTTAGTATAGTATGCTAGGTTTAGAACTTTGTAACGTGGAGTGACCTCCCTTAGGGAGAGATTGTTAGAAATACGTTTTAACGTATATTAGAAGTATCGGTCACTCCACAATATGATTTATGTTGTAATAGCTCGTAGTTAATAAATAGTTAATTGTTACTTATTAAGTTAAGTAAGAACCGTTCCATGGGCTTGTCATGGACCGGCCCAAGCCCAATGTTTGCTTGGAGTATAAATACCCCTTTCCACCATGGAAAGGGGTTGGTTGTTGTTCATTCGAAACTTTCATATTAATAAAATCACACACATTTTCTCTCTCTTTCTCTCTCTAGTTTCTCTCACTAGAAAACATCAACCCACTTCATAGTTCATAGGTTATCAATATTCTACAGACTCAAGCTTGGTTATGGCATCAACGTTTATCTCATCTTAACTTCGATACCATCAACTTGCTTTCTAAGAAAGATATTGTGCGAGGCCTTCCTAACTTGAAATTCATCAAAGATCATCTTTGTTCTTCTTGTGAGCTTTGTAAAGCTAAACGGAGTAGTTTCAAGACAAAGACTACACCAAGCTCTAAAGGACGGTTAGATCTTCTTCATATAGATTTGTGTGGTCCCATGCGTGTTCAAAGTATCAATGGGAAGAAATACGTTATGGTAATTGTCGATGACTACTCAAGGTACACATGGACTCACTTCTTGAGGTCCAAGGATGATACACCCGAAGTTCTCATCAGCTTCCTTAAAGTGATACAACGTGGTCTTCAAGCTCAAGTTAAAGTGGTTCGTACTGACAGAGGTACTGAATTTTTGAATTCAAAACTGAGAAACTATTTTGAAGCTGAAGGAATTGAACATGAAACATCTATTGCTCGAACACCCGAACAAAACGGCGTTGTTGAAAGACGAAACCGTACTTTAGTTGAGGCTGCTCGAACATTATTATCCGCTTCAAAACTTCCACTATACTTTTGGGCCGAAGCCGTGTCAACCGCATGCTACACACAAAACCGCTCCTTAGTTATCCCAAGACACGAAAAGACACCATATCACATAATTAATGATCGCAAACCTTCACTCAAACACCTTCACGTTTTTGGATGTACGTGTTACATTATTCGAGATGGTGAAAATCTGGACAAGATGAAAGAGAAAGGTGATGCATGCATCTTCGTGGGATATGCAACTCAGTCTAAGGGATACAGAGTGTACAACAAGAGAACAAAATTGATAGTCGAGACTATTCATATCAGATTTGATGAATTGCAAGAAATGGCACTTGAACAAAGCAGTTTAAGTCCCGATCCACAACTACAAACGACTTCCGTTCACAACCGCACGGAACTCGGAACTCAAGACCACAGCAATGAACCGTCAAGTTCAAAGCTGGTTCCTGAACATGTTCCTAGAGCAGATATGACAGTGGACACGACACTTGAAGAGTTGGAAATGTTATATGGACCAATGTATGATGAATATTTCATGGGGGAGAAACAAGTTGCATCGAAGTCTTCCGCTGTCACTCATGATAAAAATGATGATACCGTTCATCGTCAACAAAAGGATACAACTTTATCTACTTCAACACGGGTTGTTGCAGATTTACCTCCTCAGGATATCACATTAACAATCGATCCTACAACATCCACAACTACTGTCATTGCTCCAGAGAACACACATCAAGCAGACGATGCATTATCTGACGAAGACGAATTTATCAACCCATTCGGTACACCGGTACGCGAAACTGGAGAGTCTTCTACTCGCCATGTTGATCCGTCAAATATGCATACGTTCTACCAACGACATCCTTCAACACATCATTGGACCCGAGATCATCCTTTGGTTCACGTAATTGGAAACCCTTCACAGCCCGTTCGTACAAGATGACAACTAGCCACCGATGGCGATGTTTGTATGTTCGCACTCGCCGTGAGTACTGCTGAACCGAAAAACATCAAAGAAGCCATGGCTGATCATGCTTGGATTGAATCAATGACGGATGAACTTCAACAGTTTGAAAGACTTAAAGTCTGGGAACTTGTTGACAGACCATACGATATGACTCCTTTAAATCTTCGTTGGATCTGGAAAAACAAGATGGATGAAGAAAACACGATCATCAAGAACAAAGCTAGGCTAGTGGCTAAGGGGTATGGCCAGAAAGAGGGAATTGATTTTGATGAATCATTTGCACCAGTTGCTCGGATGGAAGCAGTCAGGATTTTTCTTGCTTATGCTGCACATAAGGGATTCACTGTCTATCAAATGGACGTAAAGACGACATTTCTTAACGGTCCTTTGAAGGAAGAAGTCTATGTCACGCAGCCGGAAGGATTCGTCTATCCTCATTATCCTGACAAGGTGTATCGTCTCCACAAAGCACTTTATGGACTCAAGCAAGCTCCAAGGGCGTGGTACGACGAGCTCTCAAAATTTCTGGTATCCAAAGGTTTCTCAAAAGGTTCCATTGATCTAACTTTGTTCACTTATAAATATGGGGATGACATTTTGCTTGTGCAAATTTATGTTGATGACATTATTTTCGGGTCTACAAACCCAAAACTTTCAAAATGGTTTGAAAAAGTAATGCACAGCAAATTTGAAATGTCTATGATGGGCGAACTAAAATTCTTTCTAGGAATTCAAGTTCACCAATCCCCAAGTGGTATCTTTATAAACCAAGCTAAGTATTGTCAAGAGATAATCAAAAAGCATGGTATGACCTCATATGACCCCGTTGGGACACCATTATCAACTACATCCCTAGATGCTGACTTGGAGGGATTACCCATAGATCAAACGAGATATCGTTCCATGATCGGGTCCCTCATGTACTTGACAGCAAGCAGACCAGATATTCATCATGCTACATGCTATTGTGCACGATATCAAGCACGACCCACTGAAAAGCACCTCAAGGAGGTTAAACGGATCTTTCGGTACCTAAAGAATACCATTCACATGGGACTCTGGTATCCGAGGGAAACCGGTTTCTTTCTAACGGCCTATTCAGATTCTGATCATGCAGGGTGTCTTGATACACGTAAAAGTACTTCTGGTGGTGCACAATTTCTAGGACAAGATAAGCTTGTGGGATGGTCTTCCAAGAAGCAGGATTGCACGTCACTTTCATCAGCCGAAGCGGAGTATGTGTCTCTATCTGCGTGTTGTGCTCAAGTTCTTTGGATGAGAACACAACTCACGGATTATGGCTTCCACTTTGATAAAGTACCTATGTACTGTGACTCAAAGTCAGCCATAGCCATCTCCTGCAATCCGGTACAACATTCCTGCACGAAGCACATCGATGTCAGATACCATTTCATAAAGGAACAAGTTGAAAGAGGTATCGTTGAATTATACTTTGTTGGAACGGATTACCAATTAGCCGACTTGTTTACGAAAGCTCTGTCGAAAGATAGGTTTGAGTACCTCGTTAGGCAAATTGGTATGAGATGTTTGACTCCAGCAGACCTGGAGATTCTGGCAAAGGTGCCTGCTTGATTTACCTATCAAACATCCACTTGTAAATATCTTTGGAAAAGCAAAATACAAAAATATAAAACACATAAAAGCAAAACACAAAATTAAAAATCTTTCAAAATCCAAAAATATTCTTCTCGACATGTCTTTCAGTATCGATAATATGGACGTGCCTAGAAATGTCGCTCAATAACGACACGGGTGTGTACATAAAGCTCGAATGGAAGTTGTAAATATTTTTCAAAACATGTCATTTCTTCTTTTAATAAAGGAAATTGTCTATTTTGGACAAATATTTCCAAAACAACGGGTAGAGCAATCTATCACGGGTTGAGCTTGTCACAAAACATTCAACGTTTTGAGCTCAACACAATGGCTTGTAATCACTTTCAGATTGCAACCCGGATCGATATTCACGGGGGAGTGTACGATTTAGTACCCTTACCCTCAGCAAAAGAAGAGAAATCTTCTTACACTTGAGTGGATTCGTCAAGACATTCAAAGTCTATGAACTCAAGTTTATGCTTTAGAAAAACCTTTCGACAAAAAGAATTGATTTTTCAAAAAGCGTTGAACACAATTTTTTCAAGAATTTTTCAATGATATTCAAAATCTTTCAAAAATTGTGTGTTCAACAACTCCCATCCTCAAAAAGCGAAATGTGGATCATATCCTCACAATGACAATTCAATTGGATCAATTTTTGAGGGGGAGCATTCTAACTTCATGCAAAAGATTAACACATCTTTCTCCCAGAGATTTCAAGACTATTTTTTCAAAATATATTTTAATCAAATTTGGTATCTCTAATATCAAAAAATTTTATATATTAGAGATAGGGGGAGAAAATGTGATTAAAATGTGATCTAATATAAGACTCAAGCACTTTAACTCTTACCTACATGTGCGAAACACTTTCGATTATCGATGCACATGTGAAGGGGGAGCATTTCTAAAACGACAAAACTAGCAAGGTGTTAAATGTTTTTCAAACACTTTGTTAGAATTTAAAGTGGTTTTCATGGTTACGATCAAATACCCACAACATCTTTAATTCACGACGTTATTGGTGTCAAAAGGGTGGTTAGGTTTAAGTCCTATGATCCAACCAGAACCGGAGGGATCTTCCCAGGGACAATCCAATAGATTATTAGAAGTCCTTAGGAAAGATGGAGTAGAATGTGAACGTAGCTGAATGCCGACTAAGTACTGATAATAGCACTGGAACAATCACAACAAGGTGCTATTAATGATGTCTTGGTAAGCATTGAAGGGGTTGAAGAATGAAAAAGAAATGTAAGGATAAAGGGTCTAAAGAAAGAAGCCCTCCATACAACTTAGGCAGAAACCGGGTCAACTCATCATGGACCCAGTGATGTGAAGCACAACCCTTTCCTAGCTACTCAGGCTTCTCTCAAAAGAAGTTTGTTTCATTGTCACGGAGATCAACACGACTTCTATTGACTTTCTCACTCCGAGATATTTGATATTGAATAGGTGGCATCTGCTCCAGCCTCCGACCACTAAAAGTGCACAAATCGAGTCTAGAGCCAAGAGATCAATCAAATCTCGTTAGGACACACGGATGAAGATCAAGAGAGTCCTACGCTATATCCTTGTGATATTGCTAGAACACTCAGAGTGATACTACTTAGTATTCACAATGATGAGTGGAAATCCTTCCAGTGTTAACATCAAACAGCACTGCGGTAGGTCATATGCAAGATTCTTTATGAATTGAACATGTGCAAAACTGAAAAGCAACAGTGGTTTGATTCTGAATTGATTCAAACTCGTTTCAGGTTTCTACGCAATATCTTTATGGTCTTGCCAGAACATTCAGAGTGATATTCATTAATATCCACAGTGACGAATGGAAATCCTTCTAGCGTCAACATCAAACAGCGCTACGGTAGGTGACTTGTGAGATTCTTATGAATCAAACTTGTGTCAACTGGAAAGCAACAATGGTAAGATTCTCTACGAATCACACTTGTTCCAGGAATTTGAATTGACGACTTTAATCAAGCGGATATTTATCCAATTGATTCACTCTTTATGTTCGCAGTCTTGCTTTGAGACGGTCGAGTAAAGAGAACGGCTAGTACAGTCGCGAAACCCTGTCAAGGAGATTCTTAATTGAATCTACCTGATCACAGGTACGATATTTAATATCGTATAACGGTCTTCACCGACCGGAGGTAAAACGCTACCGATTTAGGACGAATGTCAAAGCCATTCAGTCCGTGTCTGTGTTTTGTCTCGAGAAGGTGGCGTCACGGTGTACACAGCAAAGTCAATGATTCAGAAACCACATACTCATGCCTAAAGATATATTCAACAATTAATAGTGTGAGCATGTGGATGAAGACACAAGATCATAAGATGGCAAAGACAAGTCAAGGATGGTTTGAAGATCTCAAGCTTAAAGACAAAGTCGAAAGACAACGACAAAGGCTCAAAGATCATAGCATGAAGGAACAAGACTACGATTACACGTTCAAGACTCATTTATGGCGAGATTAGTAATCTCTACAAATTTCCTAAATGACCAAGGTTTATGACCTCTCATTGGGGGAGATTGTTAGCCTCAAAATACTGAGCCAAACAAGAATGCTCGGTCATATGTTTATTATGTATCGTATTTTAGAACGTTGTAATAGGTAGTATATTAGTCGTGTTATTACGGGCTTAACTTTAAGCTAAGGTTCATTAATAAGTAATCAAAGCCCAAAAGGAAAGCCCGGCCCATGATCATATAGCCCATTAAGCTACATGTAAGCAAAGGCTATATAAACCCTTCCTAGCATGTTAGGAAGGGTGTTGGTCATTTCATTTTCTCTCTAATCTAATATTCCACAAGTTTCACCAACCATTTTCTCTCTACTTTCTCTCACTACTTTCTCTCTCTAAAATTCATCTTATTTCTACCTTTCTTTCTTTAAATTCGTGTGATTATAACATCACATATATAGGACAACATATTTGTTGTTGAATAAATGGCCACAGTTTTTTTTTTGTGAAGCCTATTTCGCTTAATTCTCTCAGGTTTACAGACCCACCAAAGGAAGTTCCCTCCGCTTGCAATACAGTTTTGATATGCTTTAATTTATAATATCTTAAGACAAACATATTTGTTTTGCTGCTATTTTACAGCAGGCGACGATGTTGTTTAAGTCCTTACTGTAACCTTTTTTTTCTTCTCATTTTAGATAGTATCTGCAACTGTGGCTATATGTTCTTTGTATAGGTCGTGATGTGTGCTTCTAAACTAATGAAGATAGTAAGGGGAGATGTCACTGGGGCTAAAAATCATGTCAATAGGACAGATGACGACGATGTTGATATGGAGGAAAGTGAAGGTAGCCATGTTTCAAGGTCTCCATTGCAATCTGGTTTAGAGAGTGAGAGCGGGGAAGAACAAACACGTCAAGGATTTTGGAAAGAACATAAAAGAGTGAGCAAGTCCCACAAAGAAGTCAACTATCTTTAGGGGCTTTGGCAATCTTCTACAGCCGTTAGTTTGATTACTATATCGAAAAAACTGAGGTACATTTGTTCCTTCAACTTTGCTACAAAGCTTTTAAATTCACACCTGTTTCATTAAAAGAAGTATGGCCAAGGTTATAAATCTCGTTGTATGTAACTTCTAAAAATTCAAAATAGAGATCGCAAGATGAGCGGGTTTGTGTGAAAACGAGTAGATTTTTAGTAATTGGTAGAAGGACGGATTGATTTAACCCTGGAAAAGCTTTTTATTCTATACTTAATTTCTTTAATTTTGTTTATTACGGAGTAGTTAATTTCAATACTAGAAGCTATACTCCTACTTATTTGATGTCGGTAACATAGTATATAAGATTGATTGATTCCCGGTAATGATCACCTTAGACTCATTGCTATGCTTATACAATGTATGCTTAAATAGGTTGTACCAGTATCACAAGATGAATTTGTCCTTGAGATATGTCTTCGTGAAGTTGAACTTCTCGACAATCACATTCCAAGGTAATTCTCGCTTTCCATAGCAGGATTAAAAACAAGGTAATAATTGTTGTTAATGATTTTAACTTTTTTTTATCAATTGTTTAATTAAGATGAACGCTAATTTATGATGTCAATGTCTTTCTATTCATGCCTGTAGCTGTTTGATTCTTGGGCTGGAGACCAGAGAGCATATTTGTCCACAATTTTGGATTCTTCGGTAGTGACTTTGACATAACAGCTATTTCATTGCTCACGTATTTGACATGGACATGTACTCTTTTTTTTTTTATTACTTTCCACATTCAAAGTTTGCATTTAGGCTAACCTCTTACACTTTTAAGTTACACACAATGAAAACATATGCAATAAATAATACTAAATTATATTCACAAACGTCATCTTCTCTCGTCGTCATATCGGTAGAACCAAAGCTCGATTAACTTATTTAGTTATTTTACACAAACCTGTACATCAAATGATTTGCATTAAGAGTTAGATTGAATCATTTACAATTTATGCGTCATTGCATTGACATAGTATCATAGACGGAACTTGAGTAAAGTTATTGGGAGGGCCGAGTTGTGTTATTAGGAGGGCCGAGTGCTATATTATTCAGAGGGTCGAGCCAAAACTGCACGTCCTTTAAGCAAATATAATTAAATATTTAAAGTTTTGGGAGGGCCGTGGCCCTCCCCTGTCTCTACTAAGGTCCGTCCATGCATAGTATAAGCCCTGTAAGTAAGAGTCAAGGGAAAGACAAAATGTCTAAAGTGTGCTAACGGAAAATGTTACTAAGGTGTCTTTTGGTGGGGATATTCGAGGATATTGGAGATATTCAAAATATTTACATTTTAATATCCTCAAATATTGTGTTTGGTATAACCAACGAAGGAATTTAAAATTCTTCGAATTCTCAAAATGAAAGATATTAAATTTACTTCAAAAGTGAGGAATTTTAATTTACTTGAAAATTATTTTTGATAAAACGCTTTTCTTGTCGTTATTATTTGGGTTTTTATGTTTATATAAAAAATTATAAAAATTTATATAAAATTATGTTCAATAAAATTTATATAAATTTAAATAAATATTTATATAGAATTTTTTATATAAAATATATATAATTTTTATAAAATTTATTGAAATTTCTTATAAAATTTAAATAATTTTTTATTAAATTTAATGATTTTTTATAAAATTTAATGATTTTTTTATAAAATTTATATATTTTTTTTATAAAACTTAATTTTTATTATAAAATTTTAATGAATTTTTTATAAAGCTTATATAAAATTTATATAAAAAATTTTAAGATTTTTATAAATATTTTAATAAAAAAATATATAATTTTTTTTAATTTTTATAAAGATCTATATTAAATATTATAAAATTTAATGAACTTTTTATAATATTTTTATAATTTTTTATAAAACTTATGATTTTTTATAATATATAAACTTTTTATAAGGTTTATATAAATATTTTTATAAAATTTATATAATTTTTTATAAGAATTTATAAAATTTATATAAATTTTTTATAATATTTATGTATATTTTTTATAAAATTTAAATAAAAATTTTATATATTTTTTATAAAATTTAAATAATTTTTTTATAAAACTTATATAACTTTTTATAAAATTTATATAATTTTTTATAACATTTATATACTTTTTTATAAAATTTATATAAAATGTGAAAATTCAATTTTTACTCTTTTAAATAAAAATATATATAAAAATATATGAGTCCGGTTATTTTGGATACCTTGTATCCTTTGGATACAAGGGGATCAATCCCCACCATCCATCTAATATTAATCAAAGGCCCAGATTAATCCTTATTTTTTAATTAAAAAAAGCGTTGGGGTATTTTCGTCACTTTACCCCTACCACTTAACACCACCTACCACTCTCCCACATCCCAAATCTAACAGTCGATGTTTTCTTTTTCTTCTCTCTAAAACACACACAAAAACACACACACATATACATATTCAAATCTTAATCTATCATCAAATACATCAAATCCATCGATAATCACATTTGTAAATCGATCATCACCTTCATAAATAAGGTAAATTCGTTCGATTTGTTTTTATTCATCTTTTTTTAGCTTATTCTATGTGAATAAGCTTACAATTCATCTTATTCTTTTATAGCTTATTTGAGAAATTACATAAATTTAACGAATGATAAGGTAACTTATTAGATGATTAATGTGAATAAGCTTATAACTTATCATCATCTTTATTATCATGAATAATAAACTAACTTATTAGCTTATTTTCATGAATGATAAGATTTTATGGCTTAATCTCGCTGAACATATTTAGTATGACCTGTTAGTGAAGTATCATATATGATATACGATATCATATATGATATAAGCTAAAATATCATATATGATAAAATATATCATATATGATTATGTGCTTAAAAATTGAATTAAATCTTATTTTTTATGGCTTAATCTCGTTGAGGAGATTTGGTATGACCTGTTAGTGAAATATCATATATGATATACTATATCATATATGATATAAGCTAAAATTTCATATAATATAAGATATATCATATATGATTATGTGCTTGAAAATTGAATTAAATCTTCTTTTTTGTGTAGGGAATGCTGTTTTCAAGGAATGTGAACATTACAAGCATTAAAACGGCCAAGAAGGTTAATGAAGAAGCTCATAATTTTTTTTGATTTTAAAATGTATTATTTGTATTTTTCTTGTAATCTCCTAATGGAGTTTTGACGTATATAGAGGATTTTGTAAAACATTGGTATCTAGTACAACGTCTTGTTAATATGGTTTAACTTTCTTGGTATTATGTCATGATGGTTTTGATAAATTAGTGATGGTCATTAGAATAGGAAACATGTTATCATTTTTTAAACATCAAGTATAGTGTCGAATTCATGAATAAAACAAGGAGTGTGGTGGATTCACTTGTCTAGAAAATAAAAAAGAGTATTTTTTTATGAGTATCATATATGATGATGCATTATCATATATGATACTCAAATATTTTTTACAAATTCAACAAAAGGTTTGCTGACTTCATGACTAAAACAAAAAGCCTCCTAAATCAATGATTAAACAGTTGTTCATAAAATAAAAAAGTAGTTTTTAATAGCATACAATTGATGATTAAACACTTGCTCAAATAGAATGTAACCAATCATGATTAAAACACCTATTCATTATAAAAAAGATACAAGAACAAAAGATTCTAATCAATTCATAACTAAAATCATAACATTCTTATTATTGGAACTACTATTCTTTATTTTCAATCAGTTCTTCTACATCTTCCACCAAATCACTTTTCTCTTGTAAATCTTCTTTGGCCTCGACGACACCTTCATCTTATCATTACATATATGCGTACACGTCATCATGCTTTGCTCCAACATGTAATTGTCACATCTATATTTGCTCGTTGTTGTGTTCACACAGTCTGCATTAATAAAAAGATGAAAGAACATATTAGGCACCATTTTATCAACAAGTGAATTACATAGCAGACTATATCAAAATGCACAATATGTCAAAACTGTAAAAAAATCATGTACAATATCAATGTCTGATTTTTTATATGGCATGTTAGATACATCATATATGATACCTCATATATCATATATGATATATCGATCATATATCACATATCATATAACAATCATGTATGATAAATAAGGTATCATATATGATAGATCCAACCTAATAAGCTTACATCAGCAATATAGTTAAAAATGTCGAATAATACAGCTAATTCACGTTAACTTAAGCTTATTCAGAAACATCTTATATGATACCTATGTATCATATATGATACGCCTATCATATATCATATATGATATATCTATCATATATGATAAATGATGTATCATATATGATACATCAAGCTTAATTCAGCATACATCAACTACATAAAAAATCCTAGTAATACAGCTTATTCAAACGAAAATAAGCTTATTCGTAACTCTCTTATTCATAAAACCTTATAATTCATTAAAATAAGCTAATAAGCTAGCTTATATTTCAACAAAATAAATCCAAATCATCTAACTCACAAGCTTATTCATAACTTTCATCTAATTCAAAAAGCTTATTCACACAAACCACCTAAGAAGTTAGCTTATAAGTAAGAACAATCAATCAAAATAATTCGTTCAAAATAAGCTAATTCAAAATTTACATGATAATAAATTAATAAGCTTATTTAAAAAATCAATAAGCTAAATATAAGAATAGATTTTATACAAACCTGATGATTCGATTCGTGCCTAATCATGAATTCGTATTGATTAATTGATCTAATTAATCGATTCGTGATGGAATCCTGATGATGTTCGTGAGGGAATCGTGATTAAAAGCTTCGATCTATCAATTGTAGAGAGAGAAACTAGATCGGGTAGAGAGAGAAACAGAAAGCCGATGTGTGTGCGTGTGTTTTATGAGAAAGAAGTGAGAAAAATGCTTATATAGTGAGCGGGTGAAATGACAAAAATACCCCTCCAGTGTAAAATGGGATTTAATCTCAACCATTAGATGGGAGGGAGATGGAGGGTGATGATGAATCCCCCCATATCTTAGATAAGTTTGATATCCAAATGAACTTAAATCAAAATATATTTATCGGTTAATTTGTTCAACCCAAATTAAAGATTTTAAAAAATTATAAATTTCTGTCAACCAAACAGGCGTAGGCATTTTAAATTTAAAATTTTAAATTATGTGGAATTTTAATATAATAGAATTTAGAATTCTAGAATTTTAATATTTTGAACCAAATTGTGGAGTATGGTATGCCAAGGTCCATCGCAACGTTTTGAGAGTTTACATCATATAGAGAAGTTGGCTCACTTTCATTGCCAATACGCTATTTGTTTGTAACGAGGAATAATAGAAACCAAGATCATTAAGTCAATAGTTGGACAGATAAAGGAAAATCATAAAAATACATAATTTTCAATCTTTCTTTATAAAACACCTATTTATTTTCCTTAAAAAGCCGAAATACAAATTTTTTTTTGAAAAGTTTTTTTTGAAGAAAAATCGAAAAATTTCGAAATTTCTTGAAATTATTGAAAATTTTAGATATTTTCTAAAAATCTAAAATTTTAGATACTATGCAGAAAATCGATTTTTTTATATTTCTTCAAAATATCTAAAATTCTAGATATTTTATAAAAATAAATATTTTTAGATATTAAGCAGAAAAATCGATTTTTTTTATATTTCTTCAAAATATCTAAGATTTTAGAAATTTTTTCAGTTGCAAAAGATATCAAAAATGTTTGATATTTCTCAAATATATCGAAATTTTTCAATATTTTTTTCTAGAATTTTCGATCTTTTTACTATTTCGTAATAGTATTATCTTAAAAAGTTGTTTATAGTTATCTTCGTCACAACCCTGCAAATCATAAAAAAAAATCTTAATAAGCTTATATGAGATTCTAAAAAATATTTCATGTCCACTTCTAATCCTTGTATGTCTACTGCTTAATAGTATTATCTTTAAAAAAATAAAAAAGAATTTAAGATTCTTAATAAGGTGATATTCTAAAAAATGTTTCATCTCCACTTCTAATCCTTGTATGTCTACTGCTTAATAGTATTTAAAAAAATTTATTTTTAGAAAATATCTAAAAGTTTAGATGTATTTGAACGCTTATAGTATTGTTGTAGGGGAGGGGTTGTCACCACAAACAGATAATTAGTAGTAAACTTGATAATGAGGTTTTTGGTGGCCTTTTAAATGGATATTGTTCTTATGATCGTCTACTCTTTTGCTTATTTTGCTATATGTTTTTGGTGTCTGCTCACTTATCAATAGATTCAAACAAACCTCTTTGAATCTTTTGTTGATGTCGACAATTGCCATTTAGTTAATTTTGCTATATAGTTTTTCATACCTAGGTGTAGGTAAAAGAACTGAGGTTGGCAAAGCTTAAGTTCGAATCATTTTGAGCGTCATTTTTTAAACACTCGCTTGACTCGTGACATACATTACAAGCTCACACCTTACTTTCATAATATAAGCCAATATAAAATATAGCTACGCACTAAAGTAAAACAATTCACATGGTGTATTTTTTTAGCTCATTTACAAATTAAAGAATTTTTTTTAACAAAAAACATACTATTTATGCATACAAAAAAATTGTAAAAAACTCGAATAAACAGAACACGATATGTCTAAATTCAACTAATATAACCTATCTACACACCACTAACATTATCAAAAGTCTTATAACATAAACATCTATATGTCTAACTTAAAACCAATGTTCTAAAGATTGTTTACAAAACTATCTATAAATAAAACCAACTCGTTTTATTTGTAACGGTGTAATGGCTTAAAAGTTCGTTTGGTGGGCCAAAGCCTTAAAGTATCAAATATTACTTTTCTTTTAATATCTTTTTAACAAAAATAAGTCCCATTGCCAATAGATATAACTAATACACACACGGCTATATGTAAATTGGAAACTAAAAAAAATGATAAACAAAAATACTTTAAAAATAACTTATATTTGTACAACTTAATATCACATAAGAAAATACATGTCCGTTGGATGGCCAAATATCTACGTTTAAGCAACAAAATTGTAAAAAATGCAAGCCGATATTTGTACAACCAATATTCACATGAGACAAAACACGTCCGTTGGGTGGACCAAGCCTTAAAAATACTAAAACTTAGTTTTCTTTTAGTTTTCTTTAACAAAAACTTGTCACACTACAAACAGATAAAGCTAAAACCTAGACGTACTTTAAAAAATATTTGTGAAACGACCCCGCCCGTTGGGCGGGTTACGACGCTAGTATATATCTTTACATTATATATAAGAGGAGGGATTTGCCACGTCATCTATCAGAGCACTAATCCACGTCAGCACTAAGCATAGAATTTCGTCTTTTATTAAAAAAAATATTTCCTTACAAGATTCAAACCTGGGTATGCATGTTCACAAACAAATGCCTCAACCAACGGAGCAAGGAAGATGTTGTGATAGATGATCGAAAACACCATATATATATATATATATATCTTTACATTATATATAAGAGGAGGGATTTGCCACGTATCAATCGTCTCCCTAATCCACGTCAGCACAGAAACAATCTCATTCGGGCCATCACCCTAACCCGCATATTAAGCCCTAATCTCATTCATATAATTCATTCATATCTTCACCAACGACTTATGATCAAACACCTATAATTAAAGATTTAACGATACCATCAAAGTTAAAGTTTATGCATGATTTATGTTCCTGGATTCATGGCAATTACTTATGATCAAACACCCTAACAAGAAGATGAAGATTTGAATAAAAAAAATTAAGGTGTTTTTTTTTTTATTAATTTGATTGTATTAATGATATGTTGCTGTGATTAATGTTAGATCGTAGTTTTTTAGTAATTATAAATACTGTACATCTTGGGAGTCGTTTTATTTCTTTTATTTGCAGGTCATGTTCATCAGTGTCCCCCTACCCCGTTTGAGGTAATGGTCCGAAACCTGAAACTAGATGCGTTTAATTTTTTTTATTCCTGTTGTCTTTTACATTGATCCATAATACTCAACTGCAATCTTTTTTCTAATAGATCTCCAGTTTGGGATTGACAAAAGATCAGATCAAGAAAGCTCTCGAAGTAGACTTTGCAAATAAAAACCTTGGTGGTGGTGCTCTAAATAAAGTTTGTTTTCGTATTTGTTTATTTAGTTATTCATGTCGTGTTCACTATTTAATCAGTTTGTAAACTCATTGTCGAAATCATGGTTTAGTGATACAGTTTGTGTTTTAAGTGAGGTGTGAAGCTTTTCAATTAAGTGGGTGGCTGTGACAAGAAATATTTTTAATCGAAGTTCCGTGTTTAATTTCTTATGTTTTATTTATGCAATTCACATTCTCAACAGCAATCTTTTTTTCTAATAGCCTCCACCTCTAATTGTAAAAACTCAGGATGTAGCTTTTTGTTGCCACCTATAGAAAACGACTCAGCTTCCACCTAATTTGTCTTGCTGGATGGTTTGCGGTCATATCGTCGTTCTAAGAGAAGACGAACTTCAGTGGTACTAAATTACTCACCACATGACATTTGCAAGATTTATACACACCAGGTATACATCCAAATTTTGGTCTTAGTATTTTGATAGTTCTAAGCCACTGTGATTGGGACTCATTCTTAGGTAGCATATTTTTGGAGGCACCGATAATAGCATGGCCTATGAGGCTGAGAAACCTTTAAATGCTAAGATGATTGGGACTCAGTCTTAGGTAGTATATTTTCTACGTCCTAAGTTTAAGGTTTGCATACATGTAGACATATCTTTTTTGGCTACTTCAAATAGGTGCATATGCAAATAAACCGGCCTGAAAATCATAAGTTAATACATTATCAAATAAAAATTTACGAGATTGAGTTAAAAAAAAGATATATAACATTAAAGCCAAGAGGTCAAGCCTAGACTTCTATGCGAAGACCAACTATGACAGGTTACAGTGTCTCTATTCACTAAATCCATGTCCTTCAAACATGCATCAATTAGTAAAGTTTAGGGCTTTTCTATATTCTGATGTGCAAGTGCATCTTTATCACAAATTAGTATCAGTGAGATTAAGATAAAGATAAAACCAAAGGAAGTATTTGTTCGGGGTACTCAAATCTTATAGATGAAAAAGACATCTACATATATACTGATACACGCATGAGATTTTTATATGCTAAACAGCCAATCTAAGCAAGGTTTAGTACCTCAGTGGAAGCTAAAAAGTTGTTTTGTGCAAAATCTCTATGAAGGTGGCTTTTAGCCTTTTATGATATGCTAACCCAAACACTCTGTTAGGACCTGAACTTAAATCATCTGTACTTGCAGGTATGAAGATAGCGGCTTAACGGTTGGCTTCTTTAGAACAGTTGGAGTTTGTGTATAAGTTACGTGTTTTAAAAAAATTCTCTTTTCGTGCAATTATGTATGGAGTATTGGTTGGTTATGAAATTAAGAACATCTTTTAATCTGTATCTTATGATGTTTCTGTAGAAAGCGGATGCCGGAATGGTTGACGTATGGGATAACAAGGTTTTATTACTTTTCAACTATTTTCTAAGTTGAAATAATTATTTATGTGAAAAAAGTACTACTCAGATTCTTATCTATCTAACAGATTCCTGTTGCTCAAACTACATGCGATGTAGATGATTGTTGTTTATACAATATTTGCGTATGAGGAAGCTACAATACCTGTAATAAAGGTCGAGAATATAAGCTTAGAGACATTTGCTGGAGTAAATAAAATTTATACAAATTCAAGCTATGATGGGTGATCGTAAGGCCTTGCAGAATTTTGGACAAAACGTTTCCCGGCCATTTAGCACACATGTTTCTTTCTCTTTTAATTCATGTTCGTCGCTTTAATTGGTAGGATATTCAGAAATAGAAAATACATATAAGAGGAGGAAAATAAAGATTAAAAAGTAATTTTGTACTTGGATGGAATTTTTTGTTTTTTTGTAGGCTTAGCTTTCGAAATAGATTGCTCCAGAACCCAATGTCTTATTAGGAACCAGAAAGATTACTACTTGCACACCTGTAGACCCCAATAATCGAAACGCTAATACAGTTTGCTGATGAAAATTTGATAAGGCAGCACGTGTGGCAAACTTCTTGGGCTATAAGCACTCACTTTGTTGTTGCTGTTATAATGACTCATGGATATGATATTGGATTAATGCTTCCTCCAAGGTTGGCTTTTTATACACCTATTACTCTTCTCTGATAGATTAAAACAAAATGCTCAGCCAACTGACCTCTCCAGTATTTGGTGTATGAATTTTCAGTATTTGGTGTTTTTAAGATGAGTTCTTCTCGATTATCGTTTTTGTATCAATTTATATAATGTAAAATATACAAGGACAGAGCATATCTTTGCCATTATAATATAGTAGGATGGTTGTGAAATAGGTTAGAACAGCGTGGGAGTGTGTCTTTGCCATTAAGATACTGAACATGTAACATACCTACTTGATCACTAAAAAACTGGTGAGCGTATATAACTCAACTGATGACACACTTTATAATCAAAATTCTATCATAATTATTTTTTCATTATGAATATGCTGGAATAAGTCTCATTTGATTAATGTGGAGTTGCAAAGTAAGCAAATGAGGCTCAGACACAATGAAGAGGAAGATATATGCTTTAATAACATTAAAAAAGGTAGAGTTGTATTTACTTACATCATACAAGTAAGCCTTGAAAGGGCTGCATGGATAGGAAATAGAAGGGCGGAAAATATTTACAATATTTTACATACAGCAACGGGACCAAAAACCACTTGTTTATGATATTTGGTGTGACTAGAAATGCTTCAAGATCTGGGAATCAAAAGCTTTCCAAAACTTGGCTTTTGTTTCACCACGATCTGGTATCATGCATCAGGTACATTTAATCTAAAAATTCTGAGCTCATATTATTTTTTTTCTTGCTATGCTATATGTATATATGATGATTCAACCATAATATCACTTTAGGAAGATCTTAACCCAAATTTATATATGAAAACACTTATATTGAGCGCACGATCTGCCTTTCTGTGTGTCTGTTAAAGTAGAGCTGACCCGTCCAATTAATATGTTTCGCTATGTGAAATAAAATTGAAAATATTTTGATCAATGTAATGATCTATTTGGTTGTTTGTGTAGTGCAGAATCTTTATTTGGTTTGGTGTGCATTCGACATGGATTCTTGAAAGCATATAATAAGTTTAAATCATTTATAAATTATTCCACATGGATGATATGATCTCTTGGTCTGCTTTCTGTTCTTAGAAAATAGGTCTATCTGCAATGTTTTATGTATGCATAAGAATCTGTACATTATGTCACATTTGATGACAAATGGCATATAATGGTCAAAGTTTTTTCAGGAAAATTGTTAAATAATGTTGTTCGAGCAAGGAGTATTAATCCGTCACCCTTACAGAAAGAACAATCGACAGGTCAGTGCTGATCTTTCTCTAGAACTTCGTATACGTAATTGTCGTCATATCTAGAGGTTTTATAATAAAATGGTCAACTCAAGTTTTATTTTGAAATAATTGGTCAACCAGTCATATGAGTCATCATTTTTAGAACTAACAACTATTTTTATACTTGGCGTATGGATTTTGCCCATTTATGTAGAGCTTGATCATCCATCGTGCAAGGTGCCTAATACACATTCTTACAAAAGATGGAGATAGTGACCAAATTTTAACTAAATATAGTACTTCCTCTAAAATAGATAGTGTACAAGTCTGGGATATAAACGGGTCATTTGAAGTTCTGCAAAACCCCTGACGGGTCAAATGGAAGAAAAAAAGGAAGGAGGTCAATGGCGTTTTCTTAATCATATCCAACACAGAAGTTATTTACAAACATTTTGGATCCCACATATTAAAGTGGTTAAGGTTGGTTATAACAATAGCATCACCTTTACTACTAATATTCAAGTAGTGAAAGTGCTTAGATTATGTCAGCAATTGTGAGACTAGGGGTGGGAATCGGGTCGGGTTGGTCGGTTTCGGGTTATTCGGGTCGGGTTGGATTCGGGTTGAGGGTAAAAATATTTTACCCGAACCCGACCCGAGTCGAACTCGGGTTAGTCGGGTTCGGGTCTATTCGGGTCGGGTCTATTCGGGTTCGGGTCACCCGACCACGGGTAAAATATTAAAAAAAAACTTTTTTTAAATTTTTTTAATAGAATTTATATTTAATTTAAATTTTAAAAATAAAAAAAATAAAAAAATTTCTTATTCGGGTCAATCGGGTTGACCCGAACCCGAATTAGGCATAAATATTCTACCCGATGGCCGACCCGATTTCGAATTCGGGTTAGTCGGGTTGACCCGACAAACCCGAATTGAAATTTCAACCCGAGTAGCCCGACCCGAATATGCTCGGGTCGGGTTCGGGTCGGGTCGGGTTCGGGTCGGGTCGGAAATATTGACACCCCTAATTGTGACATGACCAGTAGGTTTAAGCAACACCTTTTATCACTCTTTATTACTACCGCTTGTGCTAAATTTGTTAACTCGCAGTGGAGTGCTCCAAGTATTAACATTTTGTTGTGCCTTTAGAGCTGATATTCAGAAAATTGGAGCACTCGTGTGAGACTCTAGCTGATTTATATTTTCTCTGCATACCATATGGTAACTCAAGGTATGTTGTTTTTATATCATGTTGAAATGAAAAAAAAGTGGATGGGTTTCGCAGGTTGTTCAAATTCAGGTGGTGTTTGTATTAAGCTATTTTGTTTAACTTATGAGCGTATGGCATATTTGAATTCATGATCCCACGTCAACAACCTCACAAGCTGAATATATTTGCTTCAATGTTTGTTACTTTGTTCTGCTTTCAGTCGATTAAGTGGTCAAACATTGAAAAGTATTTGTCCTAGCACCTAATGGAGTAATGGGTATCACTACATTGACCAAACAATTTTGGTTTATCAAGTGGCTTATGTAATGATAAAATGATGTTCGCTTTATTGTTGATCTTGGTTTGCTTGAAAGGCAGGTTTTGTATTTTGAACTCATGATTTTTTAATCATTGAGAAGATTGCATTCACATCAATGAAAACGACACACATATTTTACAGTGGGTAAGGTATTTCATTATATATACTACCTAATTCGGTTTACTTGAGAAAAATCAACCAGGTGGACTTAATCAGTTATCATCGTGCGTTATCAGTTCAAACAAAGTAAACCTTATTTAACTAGGATTTTTCAGGAGGTTTGGCGAGGTTTTCCCTGTTGAGGTTATTCGAGGAGGCATGTCATTTTGACTTAGACGTACGTAGCAGAACTGCGGATCTCCATGACTGTTCCAACCTTCCCCTAGACCCATAAACGTGTAATTAGTGATGTTCGAACCACTGATCTCATGTGAGGAAGTCAAGTGCGTTACAACGAAAATCATACCATCTACCTAAGATCTTCGATATATATAACGCAAACTGACATCGTATACTATCAACTCTCCCCACAGTTGTTTTTGATGAGATGTGAACATAAAATCCAGTTCAAAGAGCATTCACTTTAATGGATACGGCATGTCAAATGACTTCGCGTGATGTACAACTTTCATATATTCAGATCCCATTCTCCATCACCTACCTTGTTATTACACTATATTATTTTCCTTTTATTACACTATACTATTTTGTAAAGCCACCAATAGAAATTACTTACATATACGTAGTATAGTATACTTTCCTACATGAGTAATTGAATTGCATAATTCTTAGTATGATGTTATTTCAAGGATCCAAAGATTATATCGATTCGTGACCCTAGACACCGACATCAACAGTTAAGAGATTAAACGCTACCTCCAACGTTTTGTTAATCCTTAATCAAGTTAGTATAAACTGTTTTTAGTTGATTTTTTGATTTTCCAGGTTCAATATTATAAATGCGTTAATTCCGTCCTGAGGGTATAATATGAGTTATAACTTATAAGGAACAACATCGTAAGTAGGGGTGTTTTTCGGTTCGATTCTCGGTTGTTCGATTTATTCGATCCAGGTTATTTGGTTAATTTTTCTTTCTGGGTTAACTCGGAAATCGAACCGAAACTGAACTTGAATTCGGTTCGATTCTCAATTTGACCCGAATTATTCGAATTATCCGAATATTTTTAAAAATAATATATAATTATGTAACTATTTAGCAAAATAAATTTATCCCAAGTATAAAAATTGTATTCTTATATTAAGATTAAATTTTATTAATTATTTTATATATATAAATATATATCTTTGTATAACTTTGGTTTTCGGTTCGGTTGTCAAACTCATATCCAACCCGA
The DNA here is from genome assembly GCA_025667525.1 of Glebionis coronaria. Taxonomy (NCBI): domain Eukaryota; kingdom Viridiplantae; phylum Streptophyta; class Magnoliopsida; order Asterales; family Asteraceae; genus Glebionis; species Glebionis coronaria. Next base: position 1,540,534 of record JANFOE010000296.1, read on the forward strand.
AAATCAAATTTGTAGTTCAGTTCAGTTCGGTTATGACGTGCAACCCGACTTCTATTTCGGTTCAGTTCTAATTCGGATTCGATTCAATTTGGTTTTGAGTTTTCGTGAATCAAACCGAAACAATGGACACCATGAATTGCGAGTCATGAAAAAGTAAGGAGATTGTAGTCTCTCATTAACCATGTTTAAGTGTTCGTGGCCCTTCAAATCGTGTTATAAATAATTGACAAGTTTTACCATATGCTTCAGTGGTTTAATTTGTTCTTTTTTGTATTATTATTATATGCATGCTCTGTAGAAAACCCAAATGCTAGCATCTGCCTCAAACTACAAGTTTGATATACTTTACATATATATCAACACAAATTACTATACATATACTTTCATAAATTTTGCATATGGTTCCAATTTTGGATGGTATTTAAAATTCCTGCAGGTGAAGTGAAATAAGAAGTTTGTTGTAGTATATTGGTATCTTATGGTAAATCGTAGATGTATAATGGAAAAACAAAAAGAGTGGGTTACAATATACGAACATGAAAACACAAACGCAGTGTAGTTTAGTTTATTAAAAGGGATGATAAAAAGTACTACTCCATTCTCATTGAAAACTTATCTATAAACAAACTCACATAGGGATATTAACATACTTATTGTAGTCCATTGACATAATGAGTAATCACAAACATCAAAGATGAGTTTTTCTGAATTAAGTTGGACCAAAATTACAACGAGATAAACTTAGTTTACTATTGCATTTGAGTCTAAAACAAAGCATTGTACGCTTTGTGACTTTTTATTTTCTCATATTTGATGAACTTTAATTTTTTTATTCTTAATGCATTTAATAGATAAGTTGATATGTTTACAATAATTTTACTTAATTTAAATATTATCGACGATGTTCATAAGGCGCACCCTCCCATTGGCTAGCATTTACAACATTGTATAGTCTTAGGACGGTAAAAGTTATTGGAGCAATCTCGTCTGGCGTTGATAATACCCATGACATTGGCTGAAAACGATGGACAGAATGTATGGAGATCATATCTACTATGTATTATTCATCTGGAAACGTCAAAAGTTAGATTAGACTTAGAAGAAAGAGCATCCAAGGATGTCTATACTCTAAATATACGTGGGATCATTAAGTGACCAAAAAGAACCCGACCACACCTATTTCATTGACGTTCCAAGGAAGGGGTCCGACCGATTTGACCGAGTTTTGATTTTGGATTTCAAGAAGGCGATCTTCTATGCTTTGATCAAATCAAAAGCCCAGTCAACCATAAAGTCGGTGTAGGTTAGTAAATTTCTCTCTATTTTTAGATTTAGCTTGTCTCTATCTACAATTGATTCACATATAGTCTCTAAGTGGCGTGTATATATTTAAGTTGTAATTATGATATCCACTTTTTTTTTAATCATTTTTGGTTTCACATAAATGATGCAGTTTGTTATCATACGTTTCGTAACAAGAGGTGTTACTTTAAACGCAAGTGTTTATTGATAGTGTATTACTTAATTAAACTTAGCTCATGTTGAATAGGTTTGTTTTGCAGGTGTTTTGAAATCATGGTTTCTATTTCGTTGATAGTTTAATTGATACTATATTTCTTTGAACCTAAAACTAGAGTATCGTCTCTAATCATGTCGTTTGTAAACTCGTTTGCAAGTGTGGTCACAATTACGCTTGCGGGCTCATTTAATTTTTTCCATAAGTTACATGAACACTTTCATTTACTTTTTATTTTTTCCATTTTGTGTTTAACAAAATCGTCGTAATTCATTAATTAATTACGTTAAGTTAGATTTTGTCTAACAATAATATGAAGCGAACCCGCCCATCGGGCGGGTTTTGCAACTAGTATATATATATATATATATATATATATATATATATATATATATATATATATATATATATATATATATATATATATATATATATATATATATATATATAATATATATATATATATATATATATATATATATATATATATATATATATATATATATATATATATATATATATATATATATATATATATATATATATATATATATATATATATATATATATATATATATATATATATATATATATATATATATATATATATATATATATATATATATATATATATATATATATATATATATATATATATATATATATATATATATATATATATATATATATATATATATATATATATATCATTGGATAGATAAGTATATACATAATATTAGATCCTAAAATCAGTCATTCCTAAAATTTTTCCAACTTATCACCCTAGCGATCGATGGTTTGTTTCTCCTTTGTCTCTAAACCCTTTTATCTTCCATCTCTCGGATTCTTCCTAACAAATAATCTCCACCGTCTTTCGATGAGGAGTAAATAGCGGCGGCACATATCAATAGGTATTTTTATGATTTTGGGCAGCAACCCTTGGCTTTTCATCGACAAGAAAAGATTAGCATCTACATCCCAAGAGTTTTAATGGTATGTTTGTTTAATGGTATGCGTTCCTCTGATCGTGATCTTAAATAAAATTAAATATACGACCTTAAATAAAACAACCCTTCCTTCCTGATCGTGTATATCATGTATCCCGTAACAATGTTTTCTCAACATCCAAATTCAATTCATTCAAATATATTCTTCTAAAAAAACAATAATGATTTGCATATGTTGGTTTCTCTATAGCCTTTTGTATGAATTATAAGGTATGAATCTTTTTATATATATATATATACACTAATTATCTTGACTAAAAAGTATAGTATTCTCAATATGCAGCTTTACCACATTATTTTGTATTTTGATTTTGGTTCCCGGTCTTAGGTTTAGAGATATATGTTTTTTTCGCAAAACCCTAATGAATTTGTTCTAATATCATTCACGAGGTTCAATAGGTCTCTTTGATAAAACAAAAAATTTAATTATGAATGCTTTGATAGCTTATCGTGTTCATTACCTTGCAAATTTGTAGAGGAATCACTACTGTTTCTTGAGGGTTGGCATCTCATTCAGGTGAATTCCACTTTTTTTGTTTCCTTCACAAAAAAAAAGATAAATGACTATAACACCTTGCATTGATAGACAACTATATTAAACTTGTGATATTTTTTCATCGAACTCTTCTTGAGATATTAAATATTTACGTTGTATGTGTAGTTTGTTTGTAGGTAGATATAGCGCATGCTCCGTTTATCGAAATATTTTAATGATCTGTTATGCCAGATTTGTTGTGAATTCAAGTCTAACGTTGTTGGTTTCTTTCTTTGTATCTAGGCAACCAATAGCCACATTAGAAGATGAGGCCGTTTTGCCTTGATCAGTTAGACCATGCTATTTTATTCTAATTTTTATCCATGTATCATTTTGTATGTATATTTGAAGAAATCATTATGTGTTTCAGTGCATACGGAATTTGTCTTTAGCCTACTCACACTTGCCACTACACAAAGGACATGTACCTCTAGAAAGAAAAGGTTACACCATGCTCGAGACTTTAAAATCTTGGCGAATACTTATCAGCCCCATTGTCGTAATAAAGGTACATTTCTGAATCTTTGTGGTGTCATATTTGGTGTGTGTATTGATTTTTAATTCAGGCATTAATTACTATAGATTAACTTCTTCACGAGCCTGCGATCTGCCAGCCTAAGATGAATCGATTTGGGTTAGCAACCGTGTGTATGAGCAGAGGCATATGTCACTATTCATCACTATGATATTGCCCTTAAAGTAACAGTATTCAACCGCACTAAGGAGACTCTCTAGAATCTCTGTTTGGAATTAGAAACTATGGATGACCTTATTCTAAGCAAGCAAATAAAAGCAAACATGGGGGTTTCATCAAATGAGACTGGATACACATATACGAGACTTCAAATGTGTAGTGATGAAACTTATAGAAGTATGTGAACAAAATTTCAATGGAAAACAAGGTATCGCTTTCTTCTCAAAATATCTGGTATTAAATAGTTGTCGACTCCTATTCTAGCTTGGGTGTTCAAAGTATTCATTATGTAGAATAATAGTCGTATGGTAGGGTTAGAGTGCGATTCATATTGATCATCATAGATGGTATTCTGTAGGAGATTTTTAAGCTTCAGACTGGGATTTCTAATCTCAATCACTTTTTTAAACATTAATCGGCTTGAACTAAATTATCTATTATATTGAACTAACGATGAAGTACATGCAGTCCGACCTTTATCTGTGTGTATTATGGCATATACGCTTATGTGATAATGGATTATTATTTACCGTTTTCTTAAATTGTACGAACCAATAATGTTGAAATATAATTTCTCCTTTTTCGTCTTGACACAGTCCTCCCCGAAAAATAAATCACCCTAGGTTGTGGTACATCGTGTAAAGATAACGAAGATGGATGCAAAGAGAATGATTCAACTCCTTTATCCAGGAAATTAATAGACGGAGTACGTCATGTCAGCCATCATTTATGAATGTGAGTAATTTCATCGATTTGTATACGTCTATTATCTTATGTTATGTTCGTAAACTCTTAGCTTGTGTGGTTTAGCATTTCTGATTTAGTGAAATCTTAAATATGTTACTCAGCTTTAATCTATCATTATCTTATATTTCTAAAGAGATGTTTTGGTTGACCCTTGAAAACATGATTCATTTGAAAAGTAAAAAGTGTGTTCCAGTGTTTAGTTTAAACCAGATTTGAAACATGTCAGCATCAGTGACGATGAAAATGTTAACATACTGGTTAGATAGTACTCAGCTTCGACAAATTTAGGTAGCTTTGATTGGAAGAGAATGAAGACTCCACCTGTTCTTAAAACATACACCCGTAAAGGTTTTATAAAAATCTTTTTAAGAATGGTGTCCTGAATCATTCAGTCTTGCTAGCATGTAGGAAGCAACCTGCATCTTCAATCTTCTTACTGTGACCATACACACAATTTATAAAGTGAGTGTAGACACTCATCTATTATAAGGTTTTCAACGAGTGTGATGGGTCATATTGGGAAAGAAAAGCTGAAAGAAATAGAAGGCCATAAGACAAAAGTGATAATATGGGTGAAAGTTGTTATTCCCATTCAATCCATAACACAAGATTTAGAAGAGATATTTAGAGAGAGAAAGAGAAGAAAAGTAGAGAGAGAAACAAGAGAGATTTGGAAGGTTTATGTTTACTAGAGAGAGAAAGTAAAATGAACCAACACCCTCTTTCACATGTGAAAGAGGGTTATATACCCACGAACCAATGGGCTTTCCATGGGCCGTGGGTTTGTGACTTGGGCCGGGCTTGGCTTTGTTTTGGGCTTACGCCCCTAACTTATACAATATTAGCTTAAAGTCCAAGCCCGGTTTTCCCGACTAACCTATTACAATACAAGACCTTTTAACGACTAAGATGACCTATTACATTCTTGTTCGACTATATAAAATATAGGGCTAACAATCTCCCCCAATGTATCGGTCATCTTAAAAAGCTTAAAAAGCATAAGATGATTGAGTGAATACATTCTTGTAGAGGAGATCTTCCTGCTTTAGTCTTGTATCTTGGTCTTGATCTTGTTTGTAGCAGCTTTGTTCCTTCATGCTTTCGTGATCTTTATCTTGAGCCTTTGTCATTTGACTTTGAGTGCTTGAGATCTTCATCTGTGCTCCTTGTGACTAAGATGACCTATTACATTCTTACATTCTTAGGTATCTTGATTATCGCCATCTTGTGCTCTTGTGACTTCTGAATCGACATCGGTTGCACAGCTACGCCACCTTCTTGATATGCAACAACATATATAGACACGGATGAAATGGCTTTGAACATTTCACCCTAACTCGGTAGCGTTTTACCTCCGGTCGGTGAAGACCGTTAAACGGTATTAAATACCGTACCTGTGATCAGATAGATTCGATTAAGAACCTCCTTGACAGGGTTTCCCGGCGGTAGTAGCCAGTTCTCTTTACTCGACCGTCTCAAAGCAGACTACGAACATAAAGAGTGAATCATAAGGATAAATTATCCGTCTGATTAGAGTCGTCAATTCAGATTTCCTGGAACAAGTTTGATTCTAAAAGAATCGCACCATTGTTGCTTTCCAGTTTGTCACAAGCTTGATTCATAGAGAATCTTGCGAGTTACCTACCGCAGTACTGTTTGATGTTGACACTGGAAGGATTTCCATTCGTCACTGTGAACACTAATGAGTGTCACTCTGAATGTTCTGGCAAGATCACATGGATTTTGCGAAGAAACCTGGAATCAAGTTTGAATCAATTAAGAATCCAAACTTAGTTGCTTTCCAGTTCTCACAAGTTTGATTCGTGTAGAATCACACAAGTTACCTACCATGAGCTTGTTTAATGCTGGCTCAAGCAGGATTTCCATCTTCATTGTGAATCGTATCACTCAGATGTTCTGGCAATATCACAAGGATAATGCGTATGACTCGATTGTGTCCTAATGAGATGATAAATTGATCTCGTTTGGCTCTAGAATCAATAAGTGCATTTTGGTAATCGGAGGCTGGAGCAGACTGCCACCTTTTCAATATTAACTGACTCGGAGTGAGAAAGTCAATAGATACGTGTTGATCTCCTTGACAATGAGACAAGTTTCTTTTGAGAGAAACTCGAATGGCTGGGGAAGGGTTATGCATCGCATCACTGGGTCCATGACACTTGTCTTCAAAAGATGTGTTAACCCGGTTTCTACCTAAGTTGCATAGAATATTCAACTCCTTCTATGCTTACCAATACGTCATCATTAGCACCTTGTTGTGATTGTTCTAGTGCTAACTTAAGTAATTGGTCCGCATTCAGCTTCATTCCACTCCATCTTTCCTAAGGACAACTATTTCTAGCTATGGAATGTCCTTGGGTAGATCCCTCCGGTTCTGGTTGGATCATAGGACTTAGTTTCCTATCCTAAACCACCTTTTGACTCCATCGTTCCGTCGTGGATAGTAGGTTGTTTTGGGTATAGATCGTAACCATTAAACCATTGAAAACCATTCACAGTGTTTGATAAGAATCAAAACTTTTAACACTTGAAAGTTTTACATTTCCGAAAAGCTCCCCCTACACACATGCATCGATATACGAAATAACATATGACAATTTTGAGATATAAAAACCACTTATGAGGAAAGGAGTGTTGAACACACAATTTTGAAAGATTTAGAAAAACCTTTTGAAAAATTCTTGAAAAATTGTGTTCAACGGTTTTAAAATAATCAGGATAGAAGACTTTTCTTCTATTGCTTAGGGAAAGCACACTGAAACGTACACTCCCCTTTCGGGTCCGTTTTTCATGAGCTCAAAACTTTGATTGTTTTGTGACTAGCTCATGACCGAGAAAAATAAATTTCCCGTTGTGAAGGATAAGTTATCATCCGTGATAAACTTTCCTTAAGTTGAAGTTCGAGTTCTAAGCTGACATTTACTTAGAAATCGTTTTCATGAACTTAAAAACTTTGAATGTTTTTATGAGAAGCTCATGACCGAGAAATATGAATTTCTCGTTGAGAAGGATAAGTTATCGTCCGAGATAAACTTTCCTTAGTTGAGGTCCGAGTTCTAAGCTGTGATGCGCCTAGAAGTCATTATGAGAGAATATCAAGCAGCTTCATTTGCCAAAACCTCCAAGTCTTCTAGAGTCATATACTTCATACCAAGACGGCCAACGAGATACGCAAACCTATCTTTCGATAGAGCTTTTGTAAACAAGTCTGCCAGCTGGTACTCAGTTCATACCAAGACGGCCAACGTTCCACTTGTTCCTTGATGAAGTGATATCTGACATCGATGTGCTTGGTGCGGGAGTGCTGAACCGGATTGCAAGATATGGCTATGGCCGACTTTGAGTCACAATACATAGGTATTTTATCAAAGTGGAAGCCATAATCCGTGAGTTGAGTTCTCATCCAGAGGACTTGAGCACAACACGCGGATAGAGCTACATATTCTGCTTTAGCTGATGAGAGCGAGGTGCAATCCTGCTTCTTTGACGACCAGCTGACAAGCTTGTCTTCCCCTAGAAATTGTATGCTACCAGAAGTGCTTTTACGACTATCAAGACAACCTGCGTGATCAGAATCTGAAAAAGCCGTTAGATGAAAACCGGTTTCCCTCGGATACCAGAGTCCCATGTGAATGGTATTCTTAAGGTACCGAAAGATCCGTTTAACCTCTTTGAGGTGCTTTTGAGTAGGTCTGGCTTGATATCGTGCACAATAGCATGTGGCATGATGAATATCAGGCCTGCTGGCTGTAAGGTACATAAGTGACCCGATCATACTGCGATATCGCGTTTGATCTACGGGATATGAGTACAAGTCAGCGTCTAGGGATGTGGTCGACAATGGTGTACCAACGCGAGCACATGAGGTCATACCATGCTTTTTAAGTATCTCTTGAGCATACTTAGCTTGGTTAATGAAGATACCACGTGGGGATTGATGAATCTGGAGGCCTAAAAAGAATTTTAGCTCCCCCATCATTGACATTTCAAATCTGTTGTGCATTAATTTTTCAAAGCGTTTTGAAAGTTTTGGGTTCGTAGAACCAAAAATAATGTCATCAACATAAACTTGCACCAGCATTATGTCATCCCCATATTTATTAGTAAAGAGAGTAGGATCAATAGAACCTTTGGAGAATCCTTTGGACACCAAGAAGTTTGAAAGTTCTTCGTACCATGCCCTTGGAGCTTGTTTAAGTCCATATACAGCCTTCTTGAGACGATAGACTTTGTCAGGATGATGAGGATCGACGAATCCTTCCGGCTGATTCACATACACTTCTTCCTTCAAATGACCGTTGAGAAAAGCTGTTTTGACGTCCATCTGAAAAACCGTGAAGCCCTTATGTGCAGCATAAGCAAGGAATATCCTGACTGCTTCCAAACGAGCGACTGGAGCGAATGATTCATCGTAGTCTATGCCTTCTTGTTGACGGTATCCCTTAACCACAAGACGAGATTTGTTTTTTATGATGGTTTGTTCTTCATCCAGTTTGTTTTTCCAGATCCATTTGAAATCTAAAATTGACATTCCATAGGGTCGGCCAACAAGTTCCCAAACATTTAGGCGTTCAAACTGATGAATTTCGTCTTGCATTGATTCAATCCACGCATGATCAGTCATGGCTTGTTTGATGTTTGTAGGTACAGTTGAACTCACGGTGAGTGCATACATACACACATCGCCATCGGTTTCTAGTTGTCTGCGTGTTCGAACCGGTTGTGAAGGATTTCCAATGACTTGCTCCAATGGATGATCACGTGTCCAATGGTGAGTGGATGGATATGGTTGGTAGAATGTATGCATGTTGGACGGATCAACATGTTGAGTAGAAGACTCTCCGACTTCGTGTACCGGTGTACCAAACGGATTGATAAATTCTTCTTCGTCAGGTTGTGCATCGACTGCTTGATTGTTGTTACCTCCTTCAGCATTGACGGTTGGTGATGTTGATTGTATGACTGTTTCTGGAGTTTGTTGAGTATCCACTGGAATTGTCTCTTGAGCAACGGTTGCTGAAGTAGAAGCAATTGTGTCTTGTTGATTTTGTTCAGGTGCATCAGCAGTATTGACAGCGGAAGGCTTTGACACAACTTGATTGTTTCCATAGTAATATTCATCAAACATTGGATCATATAAATCAACCAACTCATTCATATGTGTCGAATTCGTCAATTCTGCTGTAGGAGTATTTTCTTGACATTCTTGCACGGGACGTACACTGTTTTGTGTAGGTGCCATTGCTGGACATTGAGGTGCGGGACTTGAGCTGTTGTGATCAAGTACCATTTGTGGCAATTCGTCAAAGTTCACATGAATTGTTTCGACAATGATCTTTGTTCTCTTGTTATAGACCCGATATCCTTTCGACAATGTAGCATACCCCACAAAAATACATGCATCACCTTTTTCTTTCATCTTGTCGAGATTCTCACCGTCTTTAAGGATGTAGCATAAAGATCCAAATACGTGAAAGAATTTTACAGTAGGTTTCCTTCCATTGATGATGTGGTAAGGTGTCTTTTCATGTCTAGGGATGACGAGAGAACGATTCTGAGTATAACAGGCAGTTGCAATTGCTTCAGCCCAGAAGAATAGCGGTAATTTTGAAGCAGAAAGCATTGTTCGAGCAGCCTCAACCAAAGTACGGTTCCGTCTTTCGACAACGCCGTTTTGTTCAGGAGTTCGAGCAATAGACGTTTGATGTTCGATGCCTTCTTCTTGAAAGTAAGATTGCAAGTTCTTGTTCAAAAATTCAGTACCCCTATCCGTTCTTACGGTTAAGACTTGAGCTTGAAGATTTCGTTGTATCATCTTGAGAAAGTTTTTGAGAACCTCTGGTGTTTCATCTTTGGACCTTAAGAAGAAAGTCCATGTGTATCTAGAGTAATCATCAACAATCACTAGAATATACTTTTTCCCGTTAATACTCTCTACACGCATGGGACCACATAAATCCATGTGTAGAAGTTCCAATCGTCCTTTTGAGCTAGGGGTGGTCTTTGTTTTGAAAGACTTCCGTTTTGCTTTCCCCAACTCACAAGAAGAGCAAAGATGGTCTTTGACGAATTTCAACTTAGGAAGACCGGTCACAATATCATTCTTCGAAAGCAAGTTGATGGTGTCAAAGTTGAGATGTGACAATCGTTGATGCCATAACCATGCTTGAGATGATGAAGCTTTAGCCATTAAGCAAATTGGATTTGTTGAAGATGTGTCTTGAAGAGTTACTGTGTAGAGATCAGAACCACGAGAACCTGTAAGAAGGTCATTCCCATCGTAGTCTCTAACATAGCAAGTAGATTTCCAAAAAGCCACTTCCAAATCCGCATCACAAAATTGACCAACCGAGAATAAATTGTGATTCAGTCCCTCGACGTAATAAACCCGTTTTATAGTGATATTCCCTTGAACCAAGTCTCCATATCCGAGTATCGGTGCAAATTGATCATTTCCAAACCGTACCGTACCCAGAAACTTCTCCACGAAGTTAATGAGAAGCTTGAGATTGCCCGTCATGTGCTTTGTGCACCCGGAGTCCATTATGAATAGGATGAGTTCGACGAGCTGCAGAAGAATTAGAAGACAATGTAGCATTTGACAAATGGGAGCCCTTGATAGAAACGGGTTCCAAAATAGTAGTGGACCTAGATTCTAAAGGCAAGCTAACATTCATAGACCCAATTAGAATGGGGGTTGTCTTAGGTACCCATTTGTATCCGGGTGGTGTAAATCTTGAATACCCCCGTATACATGTCCTAATCATGTTCTCATATAGCTTCTTTAATCTGTTTTCTTTACGCAGAGTAGTGGAGTCTAACGCACTTAGTTTCTTAAGTGGTTGCTCAGTGGATTGGTTCAAATTTCTTGTGGGTTCACTAGTACTAGTGGGCATACGAATAGGCTTCCTAGTTCTAGTATTCACGCCATTATAATTAAGAGCACAAGCATTATGATTGAAAGTACGAACACATTTGCCACATTCAACACAAACAAATTCAACATTCGAGGTCTTAGCATTTAAACTGTCATTACATGCAGTTACAGACGTTTTATTCTTAGAAAACTTAAAATTCCTACGGTGATCTTCTACTTCATTCTTCTTCCCTTGACTATTTTTAGGCATGACTCTATCTTCAACTCTAGTGCTCTTAAGCTGTGGTCCGCTAACACTAGTAGTGGGATTTACTTCTGTAGAAGAAGACACACGTTGATTAGTTTTCCTAGTATTCTGAGGTAACTGCGTTGTTCCAGTTTGAGTGGACCTAGTGTTCATCTTATACATTCAAGGTTCTATCACATTAGTGCTCTTATCATTTCCTATCTTAGGCAAAGTCTGTGGGGATTGTCCCAAAATAGATGTTTTAGGGCATTTAACCGCATTCGGTTGACGAACGGCGGATGGTTTACCCAAAACAGACTTTCCTTTGATTTTCTCAATGAGTTTCTGTAACTCACTTATGGCTATGTCCCTTTCTTTTAGCTGAGCTTTCAAATCATTTATTTCGAAATCTTTTTCATTCAGTAGACGAAACGAAGAAGCTGACATTTCTTGACACTTTTTATGATTATGAGATTTTTCACCTTTTTGTAAAGCAAGTTCAAGAGAAATGGAGTGTTTCTCAAGTTGAGAAAAGCTTTTCGAAAGTTTGTTATATGACTGAATTTGTTTTGAAAGCTCTACTTCAAGATTGCGACATTTCGCGTCCGATTCTGACACTAGACATGCTACATGACAATATTGATCAAGATCGGTATACACACCAAGTATAGCATTCATATGGTCAGCATAAAAATATTCCTTAGAAAGTCGATCAATTTCGTTAGAAAGTTGGTGTTCTTGTGTCTTTAATTTAGTTTGAAGAAAATCAACTTCATCTTCAAGAGATTTAACATAACTTAAATCAGTTAACATTTCCTCAGTGAGAGCTGTATAAAACATTTCCACATTTTTTGAAAGATCATCAATGGTTGGAACAATACATTGTTGAATGACGACTTCTACTTGTGGGTTAGGTTTAATATTCCAAATGGTATCCCTAGAAACTTTTTCATAGTCGACGACACCTTTGTACAAATTTAAAACCCCTTGTTTTATAAACTCAAATTGCTGAACACTTTTGCTTTTCTCATTCCATTTACGTTTGTCATCCAAAATTCGCTTTTCTAACAAAATTGATTGCTTTTTGAAACTCCTTTTTAAAGAAACTTTCTTTTGTGGTTCATCACTTGGTGGTGGAACACTATTATACATCTTTTGTTCTTTTGAAAGTTCTTTTTGAGGGACAAACTTAATATGATTGTTAGAATCAGAAAGGTTTATTAAATCACTTAAGTTTGATCGACTTTCTTCTTGTTGACGAATGATTTCGTCGCAGTCAGGGGAAAGCATAAGAGCAAGATTATGAACATAACAACCGATATCATAAAGAGCAGGCTTGGTACTTTGAGCTTTCTTGAGATATTCAGGCTTGACAAAACTCGTTTTCATATTTCTATTGAGCATATTCATAGTTTGAATAGACTGACCCGTTTTGTAAACAATGTTGTTTAACGTGTCGACTCTCTTTTCCAAAGCAAGAATTTTTTCAATATCCTTTTCTTCACGAGTTTTATAAAGCTCAGTTTGTTCTTTGTTAACCGACTCTAATTCAGTAATTTGGAGTTTATGTAGCAGTAGTTGTTCTTCAAGTTCTGATATCTTTTGTTTTGACATATGAATTTCGTGTGTTACTTCAGAACAATATTGTTCGTTGAGCACCTTACGTTCATATACCAAACCATTAGCTATTGCAACTCGTCGATCAGCTTCTTTTACATAATCACACTCTTTAAGCCTGTCTATCTCCTCGGCTAAGGATGTGTTTGCTTGCTTCAAACGTTTATTAGCATCTTTGTTTTCCTCAATTTCATGTTTTAAAGAATCAATTATAGACGCAAGCAAATCACGGTCCTCATCCGAGTCAGTATCCTGAGCAGCATTACCGTCATCATTACACATATGCTGTGAATCCGTAGAGATATTGCTATCCTCCGTGTCCATTACATATGTGTCATTGATGCTTTCGGGTTGCTCAGGATGCCGTCGTTCATTAGCAAACACATTATAGTTATCATTTGTTGGTACCTTTTCAATTGGCTCAGTATCAAAGATAGGTCCAGAAGTATCAGTAGTCTCTGGAAGCACTTCTTGAATCTTTGCCATGTACACATAATGTGCCTCTAGCTCTTGATCATCGGCTTCATCATCAGTGTCATCACGCCAGTCAACTTCATCTGCTGTGAGTGGAATTCCTGCTTCTTCTTTCTTACACATCAGCATCTTTTCCTTGTGATACCCTGAGTCCTTAACCTGTTTTAGCTTCTTGCATTCCCTAGCCATGTGCCCAAATCCCTTACAGTTGAAGCATTGAATCCCAGTCTTCTGCACAACCGGAGTGCCTACAGTATCTCTAGCCCCAACTTGATTCAGCATCCTCTGATTATCATACCTAGCATCACGATCATACCTAGGTGCATGATCAACTTCCTTATATCTAGCATTGGATGATGATCTGAGGTTGTTGTTGGTAGGTTTGTAGATCTTCTTATAAGTTGTGGTGAGTAAAGACATGAGTTCTTCAATCTTCTTGTCCCTTGAAGTTTGTTCATCATCACTGTCTCCATCTGACTCGGTGTCATACTTTGGAGGTGGAGTGGGGACAATTGCTTTTGCTTTGTGTTTAGCAGCAACTAGAGGTTTGGTGGATGAGCTTGATGACTTTGAGGAATGAGTAGGTGGTTGTTGACGGGGAACGGGTTTTGTTGAAGTAGCAGCCACAAAAGCAATAGAATTAGCAGACCGTTCTGCCTTTTCAGCCCTTAGTTCATTCACTTCATTCTGATGTTGTTTCAAGATATCATAAAGTTTGTGGTAAGATATAGTCTTGATATCCTCCCTTTGTTTGACCAAAGTCACAAACCTTTGCCATTCCGGTTTGAGTTGAAGTAAGAACTGAACATTGGCATGATGATTGGAGATGGTGGACTGATTTCTGACAAGCTCATTCATCATTTTGTAGAATCTCGAGTAATATGAGTCAATGGATTCACCATCTTCAGATGTGAATTTTCCAAACTCCCAAAGTAGATTAGTCTCGAGATCTTGAACATTGATCGACTCACCTTGCTTCAATCGATGAATCGCATTCCACATTTCCATAGCATTAGGACATGCATCAACTGTGGAATAGATATCGTTATCAATTCCAGTGAGTATGAAGTTTACAGCATCAGCTTCAGCTTGGAGGAGTTTCTTTTTCTCAGCAGAACATGTGTCAAAATCCTCCATAGCTCGTATAGTTGATGAAGTACCATCCTCTGCCTGTGTGGTAATTGGTCTGAATTCAAAAACTGGAGGTGGATTCTCAAGGCAGTGACGAAGAGCAGTTCGGTTTTCTTTTCCGTCGAGAAATCTGAGAAAACGAGATCTCCATTGAACGTAGCAACCGGCAGTGAGCACAGGTGGATTACCGTTGCCACCTTGTTCCAAACGAATTTGATTAGCAGTTGCAATGTTGATGTTGTTGTTAGACATGGTGAATACTTGTGAATGAATTGCAGATCTTAGTGGATTTGTTGTGATGATGTGTGGTTAAAATTGAAATTCCGAAATTTCCAGAAAATTTTTTTCTCAGTCCGACAATAAATTCCTCAGTCTGACAAAACGGTAAGCCGAAAAATTTTGTATCGCCAAATTTTGAATTTGAGTTAGAAATAGCCAAAAACTAATAGGGAAAAAATTTGATTTTACTTGACCTAAAAATTTTAACTCTTTTTTTATTTTTTTTTTATTTTTTTTTTTAATCTTCGTGTAAACGATGTTCCTAAACTAGTCTAGATAGTGGCTAAGTCTAAAAATTGCTCAAACAAAATATCCATCGGAATAACCTTGTCGGAATGACCAATCGGAATGTCAAATCGGAATACCCAATCGGAATGTCAAATCGGAATGACCAATCGGAATGTCAAATCGGAATGACCAAATTGGAATACTAATCGGAATACCCAATCGGAATGTCAAATCGGAATGACCAATCGGAATGTCAAATCGGAATGACCAATTGGAATGTTAAATCGGAATGTCCAATCGGAATGACCAATTGGAATGTTAAATCGGAATGTCCAATCGGAATGACCAATCGGAATGTATAAACCCTATTCCGATTACACCAATCGGAATAACTGAAAGCCCTTTTCTCATGACCTGATTGGAATAATTCCCCCTTTTCTCGGACAAAACTCAACCAATTCGTGATTTTAAGCCAAAAAATGATCAAAACACCCAAAAATTTTGTGTTTTTAGCCAAGGTAACAATACCAAATCTCTACCACAACTATGTAGAAGATTTGTATCAAGAAAAAACCATAAAAAACACAAGAAAAATTTTTGGACGTGATATAAAGATCAAAATGACCACAAAAAATCGAGAACACACCACACTAATCTTCAATCACCTATCCACTATAGGCTCTTGATACCAAATGTTATTCCCATTCAATCCATAACACAAGATTTAGAAGAGATATTTAGAGAGAGAAAGAGAAGAAAAGTAGAGAGAGAAACAAGAGAGATTTGGAAGGTTTATGTTTACTAGAGAGAGAAAGTAAAATGAACCAACACCCTCTTTCACATGTGAAAGAGGGTTATATACACACGAACCAATGGGCTTTCCATGGGCCTTGGGTTTGTGACTTGGGCCGGGCTTGGCTTTGTTTTGGGCTTACGCCCCTAACTTATACAATATTAGCTTAAAGTCCAAGCCCGGTTTTCCCGACTAACCTATTACAATACAAGACCTTTTAACGACTAAGATGACCTATTACATTCTTGTTCGACTATATAAAATATAGGGCTAACAAAAGTAACATCCATTGTTACTGAAGACTCAAAGCTGCAATTCCAAGCGGGGTTGGGTAAGAGGAAGGAAACCGAAGTTTATTTGGTTGTTAGAGATGGGGTGCCTGTCGATAAGTTCTAAATAAATTAGTACTTTACATATATAATTTTATGTAAATATGTTATTTTGCATATTGTAAACCCAAAACAAAAAAGAGTTGTTTATACAAATAGTTTACAAAAATACTTTTCAGTCACTACGATTAACATACGTTAATCAGATGGACCGATAAGCTAATTCAAACACCCCCCAAGTCGACTGGATATATTTACTGCTTTTTAATTTTCAAACCTGTGAATGAATCCTTACATAATGGGTTGGATTGAAGTAGGGTTAGGCTATTAGTCATGAATGCATATGAGATTTGTCTTGTGAACACTGGTCTTTTCAGTTAGGTGTCATAGATACCAGCTTATGTATTCTCAGGGTATCGATCTCTAGCTTTAGTCATGAGTAAATATTACTTTAAAAAGTAAATTTCGGCCATGATCAATGTGAAGGTCTTCAAATTATTGCACATTGTAAAAAGAAATGTAGTGCTCTGTATATATATGCATGTGGGATAAACCCAATATTAATACATGTATATTTAAATGTCTAATGCGAGTGGCTTCTAGAAAACATGATTTAGATTTTAACGGGTTTGTACATAATGAAAAGTCTTCTCTGAAATACTGATGAGAAGTCTCCCGTGCGTCTTCGATACGCTCATGTAAAACAAAAATTCTTTCTTAACGGCTCATGAACACATTCAAAGCAGAAAGGAATGGCAGGTAAGTCACCACCCCATCTTAGTCTTGACGGACTTAAAACATGTGGCGTTCATTTTAAAAGAAGAGTTCCATTGCAATGTGTGAAATATAAAGTTTAGTATTAAGAATAACGATGTTTCTGAAATTGTACGCTGCTATTTCAAATTGATTGGTTATATTAAGCTCAAGCCTGGTCTTACCACATTTATATGGTGCTATGATTGTCCAAAAGGATGGTATTAACTTACAGTTATGTTTCCATAATAAAAAGTAGTGAAATTTCATTCCAAGCTTAGGACCTAATGCCAACCGCACAAGTGCACTTATTTCGCATATGAGGTTTAGTTAGGGGCATTTTATTCAATCGACTTTCCCAGATTTATTGCTAACTACATCTTTATTCATGATTATCCATGGATCTCCATATGGGGTACACCAATAATCAATTGTTGTCAATCGGTTTTGGTTTTGGGGGTATGTGTAATCATTTTACTTTTAAATATTCGGTTTTGGATTTGTTCAGCCTACAAGCTGATTTTAGGCAGATATGCACTCTTATTAATCAATCACAAACAATCTTTTAGGCATTTTTTTTCATGTTTGTTTTTGGTTTACTTTTCTGTGAAGATTACAGTGAAGCAATCAACTAAGTGGCGATTCGAAGTTTCGAGTGTTGATTAAAGAAATGCTGTTTGGCTAGAGCTGGAAAGCGGCTATTGATACAAGGTGTTTACTTAGAAAGAAAGTTCGTTGAAGTCTGTCTAATCGAATTGATCTTGGTTAACTATGCGACTCCGTCGTTCTTTGGTGAAACAAATAGTTGTGTCGTTGTAGTAATTAAAAAGTGCAAAACTTAAGAGTAAATGACGGTAATTTAAATCTAAAACTAATTAAAAATAAATGGCGAGAATTTAAAAGCGTGACGAAAATTAAATGGCAATTAAAGTAAATGACGCAAACTTAAATCTACCTAAAGGCAACCTTAAAACGCAACTAAAACTTAAACTAAGGCAAAAAAAAAAAGTAAATGTAATAATAAAACAAAGATATAATAGCACTAAAGTAAAATGGCGGGAAAAGATTAAATTTGAAATAAACATGAAATGAAACAAACAAATCACAAGTCAGAATGCAATAGGATCGCAACCAATGAAAATGGTTGGATCGCACCCTGATCGTACCCACGATCGCAGTCTAGATCGCACTTGGTGATCGTAGCTCTCGATCGCACTCAATGCGATGGAAACAAAAGGGTGGTGATCGTACTAATCGATCGCAACAACGATCGCATTGATCGATCGCAGTCACTGATCGTAGCCAAGATCGTGACCAAGCAATCTTACCTTGGATCGCACTCTATGATCGTACCCACGATCGCAACAAGTGATCGTGGTGTGGATTATGGAGTGTGATCGTAGGATGATCTTAGTCTTTGATCGCAACACTAGATCGCAAGTAGAAACCCTTGGGGTTTATGCGATCGCACTTGTTGGATCGTACTGGGGTAAAGAGCAGTTACGATGGAAATAAGAAAAACAGAATAAGCAAATGGAATAAGAACTAAGACAAATAAGCAAATACCAAAGAAACACTTTTAACTATAAGCAAATAACAAAACTTAATTAAAACGAGAATAAGCAAAACCAAATAAGCTTAAATTTAACAACTTTAAAAACACAAAATAAGTAAACTTTATCAAATAATCTTTAAAAAGATGAACTTTTTAGAAAACTAAGAAAAGCAAATAAGCTAAGTACAAAACAAGCCAATAAGATTGTCAAACTTATAGCTCATCTCATACAAAAACTTAGATGAAAATAAAAAGGTAAACTTTTTAGTAAAATAAGCAAAGAGATTAAGCAATATCTTGCTTAATCCGAGTTTTAAATAAACCAAAAAGAACAAGAAAAGTAGAAGGAGAATGATAAAAGTAAACTTGATCAAAGGTAAATAAAGATTAAAGCAACAAAATTAAGAACACTTACTTGGAATTAAAATGAATTAAAGTGCAAGACAAGTATTTAAATTGACATGTATTTAAAGTGCACGGTAATTAAAATGATAGAAGAACTAGTGTCACTCTAGCCAATAAAAACAAAGAAATATCCTAATGATCTATTTATAGGGGAGGATTAGGGAGGTGCTTAGGAAGCTTCCTCCCCTTTTTCTTCTTTCTTTAATTGCATCATTAAGTCCTTAATCTTCTTAATTCTTTGACTTTAATGATTTTGTCTCGGGATTCTTTTAAACTCGTCTTGTATTCTTCAATAAATTAGACTCGAGTTCTTCGGCTTTTAGTAAACTTCCGTCTTTTGACGTTTTCTTCGATAAATCTTCAGAATTGGTCTTGGACTTCCGTTCTTTTTGCACTCTTGATTTTTTGACTTCGTCTTTCGTCTTTTTCTTCGATAAAAGCCCGTGAATGCCCATGTTTTCTCCCCTTTTCACAATTTCGTCCTAAATCACAACAAAAACATAAACCACGCATAATTCCGACATAAATGACATAAAATACACGTTTTAGCTCAGTTATTATTGTAGTTAAGTGGTAAAAAGGATGGGTGTTTACACACCTATCAAATCCCCTACACTTGACCATTGCAATGTCCTCATGCAATGCATTAGTTACAAAGCACGATTTTATATTTTCCATCATAATCAATCCATAATGGCCTTTATTAAAGAGACAGAAAATTATAAACATTCAAAGTAAAGAAATCAAAAACATACCTTAGGGTTTTGGAAATGTCATGAATGATCATCATCCTCAAGTTTTCACGTTCTCCATAC
This sequence comes from Glebionis coronaria, assembly GCA_025667525.1. NCBI lineage: Eukaryota > Viridiplantae > Streptophyta > Magnoliopsida > Asterales > Asteraceae > Glebionis > Glebionis coronaria. The sequence goes on from JANFOE010000296.1 coordinate 1,560,536, forward strand.
CAAGCTTAAAAACGAGATCATTGTTATTATAAGTTAGCAAACTAACACGAACTCATGTGGGCCAATTATTTACTTAGACTCCCTTATTCCTAGGTGTATCTCTTATATTTTATTATTGTCTTGATGATCACGAGGATGCATTGTTGACTTATTTTGATAGTTATTTAGGCTGAAAATAAAGTGGGACGATTTAATCAATAGTTAGCGAAAGGACAAAATCTTTTAAAACTGCTTCTCGGGACCTCATAAAGTTCATATCTTGGCATAACTCGCTTCGCGATTTGAGACCTTTCTCGGACCGATATTTGGCAGCGACTTCATACTTCAAATCTTGAGAGACGTTCATGAAATAATGGTAATCTCTTCATAATAAGAATTTCTTCACTTGAAGTTTTGAGAGATTCTTCATATTTGGACCACGACTTCTTCATTTTTCTCCAATCTTTATTTTGGATTTTGATATACAACAATCCGCCTCCTTTTTGGACTTGGATCTATTTATCCTCATACCTTGTTAGGGCCTTTTTGGATAGACTTCTCCATGATCTTTACGGGAGTATTTGCTTTTCGTCGTGTGTCTCGATCCTTCATATTGATCTTTGATAAATGATTCTTCACATCACTTGGATCTTTAGCAACAAAATGTAGCCCTCATGCCTTGTTAGGGCCTTTTCGGACTCGCCAATCTTCGCATCCTGCTTCAATAAGTTATGCCTTGGCTATGAACTCTAATCCATACCGAGCAACTTTTAAACGATCTTGGGCTAGAAGCTAAGTAACTTTTCAAATCGTACAACCTTATTTATTGCAGATAAATTTATTAGCAAGCGATGGGAGAATAGGCTCATAATTAACTCACATAAATTCACGAAAGAATACCAAACTTATAATTGACTCTATCATCTCTCGTTCTCCACAGTTTAAAATCTCAAGTAATGAGACTCGTGGATGCTTAGCCTATCAAATCAAAGTTTTGGGTTTTTGAGTCGTCTATAGGATCTTGCAAACTCTTAGACTTTTTCAAGTTTAGAAATCGCATTTTAAAGTTCCCTTGATAAACGACTCTCTAGGATCAATTATAAGAACTTGCGAAAAGTTCTTGTTCTTAACCCGTGAGAGTTAAGACTTTCACGTTTTATAGCTCCCTATATAAAATCCTAGCAAAACTTGACTTAAACATGTTAAGGATACTAGCTAGAGTGAACTTAGATAAGTAAACTCGGGTTGAATCAAAAGATTCACAACGTTTGAAAATTAAAACCACTTTATTAAAATTTATTCTAGTAAGGAAAGAAAATAACTATACAAAGGGAAAAACTAATAGGCCAAAATAGATCAAAAATTTTGAAAATGTCGAAAAATTGATTTTTCGGTTAAAATGAGGACAAATACAAGGAAGAGACCACTTAACTTCGATAGAAGTCCCCCCTTCACTTAATATAAACATTATCCTCAATGTTTAAGCATGTGGGAGTAAACTCCCTACACTTAGGACATTGTGCACGTTGTTTAAATTTTGCTAAGGAAAAGACAACTAACGAGATTCCTATTTTAATATCGGAAAATATAAAATAGTGAATCGAAAAGAGTTTAGGATAGAACCGGGAAAATGGGAACACGGAATCACGGGTCGTCAAAAATCATCAAGAGTGGATCATTGAGCGCTCGAATCCCTGAATAGTAGAAGAGAGGAAATAGCAAACACCAACGGGTCTCCCCTACACTTAGGATAAAGAAAGCTAAAAGATAGATACATGGGTTGCCTCTCAAGAAGCGCTTGATTTTTGATCACCGAGTCGTGAGCCTGACTCGACCTTGATTAGCATAGGAAGAAGCATGAAACATATCCACCGGGATCAAATACATAGTTTTCGTCCATCAAATAGCACAAGCTTAAGGCGAACAAGGCAAGCCAAAGAAGAGTAGGCAAGGTTCCCTTAAGCAAAGATGGAGCACGGTGGTAGCAAGGGTGAGGTGGTGCAAGCATATCTTCAAAAGTTCCAAAGATATTTCCTTTTATTTCATAAGATGGATACTGAGATGGCTGAAGAATATCGATACCGGGGTCGAACACCTTTTCCTTTAGGGGAAAATAGCACTCAGGCTCAGCAGAATTTGAAGATGATCCGCGAAGAAAATGCACAACCTCGTCCTCAGAAGGTGGACAAAGAGGTGTTAAATCATACGTGTTGCGGATATTGGTGTCGTCCGGTTGCTCCTCCTTTGAAAGAATTTTATTCAAATCCGAAGTAGGATCAAGACCATAAGCATCAAAGTCTAAAGGAGGGGCATCACTCTCATGAGGGAAGTATGTATTGAGAAAAGTAGAGAAGTCTTCCTCAAAGGAGTAGTCATCCAAAGTAGGATTAAGCATGGATGGCGGAGGATCTTCATCATGAGAAGAATCACTCGAAAGAGTATCAGCCTCATCAAAATCATCATACGTGGGCATGTCGGGATACTCGGAAGTAAAATCATCATAATCATCCGTATCTGAGTTAGACTCATCATCATAAGCATCAAAGATCGGTGGAGAATCATATATGGGTGAAGGTTCCAAATTGGAGAGATAATCATGCACATCATCTTGAAACAGTGGATTATCATTGCAAGAATCGAATAGAGGATTATTGTAGATGACAAAATCATCGAGCACATTAATCATATTCACGGATTCTCTTCCATAGGGTTTGCTTGTAAGCTTCCCCATTTTGAACACTTGTTGTTCATTCCCGACCCTTAAAATTAATTCACCTTCGGCAACATCAACTAAAGCTCTACCGGTTCTCAAGAATGGCCGACCAAGTATTAAAGGAATACGAGGGTCCATTTCATAATCAACAACAACAAAGTCGACCGGAAAAGTGAATGTGCCAACTTTAATGAACACATCTTTGGCAATACCAACGGGGTAAGCGAGAGTGCGATTTGCAAGCTCAAGAGTCATATTTGTTGGAGTAAGGTCGGGTAATGATAGTGTTGTCCAAACACTTAAAGGCATCAGATTTATACTGGCCCCGAGATCAGCTAGGGCAGTAAATTCTCCGGTTTTGTTAAAAATGCAAGGCAACACAAAACGACCGGGATCTCCAAGTTTTTCCAGAAGTTCTTTAAGAATAACTGTAGAACAGTTTTCATTTAAGCGTGTGTTGGCGAGCTCAACCAGCTTCTCCTTATTGTTAAGCAATTCCTTGAATGCTTTGACAAATTTCGGCATGTGGACAAGTGCTTCAACAAGGCTAATGTTGAAATTCATTTGAGAGATCATCTTCAAATAATTTGACACTTGAATGTCATCCTTAGTGTGCATTTTGGCCTTGCCTAAGCGAGATGGATAAGGAATATTGGGTTTGGGTGGTGAAGGTGTAGGTGTAGCAAGTAAAGGTTGAGATGTTGAAGGTGGGGTTGGTGGAGGATTCTTGGTGGGTACTTCGTCATGACGAGGCGGAGACGGTAATGGTGTACTAATACTAGGTGTGGGAGTAGTAGGGATAAATGGTGGTGGAGGAGGTGTAAATGATGGGGGCGGGATAGGTGGTCCTACTAAAGTAACTCCACTACGGGTAGTAATAGCACTCACATTCGCTCGCGGGTTGGTGACGGTGTTTGAAGGTAGAGAACTCGAAGTAGAAGGTTGAGTGGTGGGCAAGAAACTAGCCAGCATATTCTTCAAATCATTCGTTTGATTGCTGAAGGAGGATTGAATATTATCTCGAAGCTCGGATCTAATGTCATTCCCTTGCTTGGTGATATCCCCTTTCAAATTGATAATTTGGCTCTGTAGATTCTTGATTTGCTCTCCTTGGGTTCTCATTAAAGCTTCAACATCGTGATTGATGGGTGGGGCTTGTTGAGCGCGTGGGTGATAAGGATTAGAAGCTCGAGGTGGGATTTGGTTGTTCTATTGTAGTTGTTGTTGGGGTTTTGGTTTTGAGGAGAAAAACCGGGTGAAAGGTAGTTGTTTGATCGGTAACTTAGCAAATTTCGATCCCCTTGAGGTCGGGCTTGGTAATTTTCCGGTGAATAATTACCATTAGCCGCATACACGTTTTCTAGATTTCCTTGAGTAGAAGGACAATCAGTGTATGAGTGAGGACCGCCGCATGTTTCACAAGGATTGGCTACCGCTTTAACTTGTTGTTGGTTTGTAGCGAGAAGCAAGATATTTTTGTTCATTTCGGCCATCATGCGGGTGAATTCGGTCATATCGGGGTTTGCTGAAGTAGAAGAAACATTGACTCTCGGGTTGTTCCTTGAAGAAGCGGAGGAATCCCAGTTTTTGTGATGAGTAGTCATGTTCTCAATAAGCTCTCTACACTCCTCGGGTCTCCTTTTCATAAATGTGCCACCGGCGGCTGCATTAATCGTATCACGATCACGAAAAGTCAAACCTTTGTAGAAAGTATCAATTAAGGTCACAGGGAGCGTGCTGTGGTTTGGACAACGATCGATCAAAAAATTATATCTTTCCCAAGCATCAAAGAGAGATTCATCGGGTTCTTGCATGAAACCGCTGATTTTATTACGAAGGCTCGTGACCATGGATGGTGGAAAGTAGCGCGACAAAAAGCGTTGAGTCATGTCATCCCAAGTATGAATGGAATTCTTCGGGAGACGATCAAACCATTTCTCAGCGTGGTGTGATAAAGTATGTGGGAAGAGTTGAAGGCGAAGAACATCCATTGTGGCACCGGGCAACTTCATGCTTTGAGTGATAGTAATGAACTTTTCGAGGTGTTTGTTGGCTTCATCATCAGGCATTCCTCGAAAAGGATTAGTTTGCACTTGCTGGACCATGTGATGCTTCAACGAAAACTCCGGAGCTGTGATTTGCATCGGCGCAATCGGTCCTCCTCGTCCAAACATGGTAGTTTGACAAAGCTCCTCCATTGTCCGAAGATCGGGTTGTGGAAGAACATTGTTGTTGTTATTATTGAGGTGCGGTGGATTATTTTTGTTGTTCACACCTGCCATACCTAAATCTTCTCGAGTCTCGGGCTCTTGATAATTAGAAGATCTAGTACGCATACACCTACAAAGGCAGAAGAAAACAATACCAAACACAAAGAGAATATATGTACACAATAAAAATAAAATCTTTTTGGATTTTTGATAATTTTCTAATTTTTATGGATTTTTTGAAATTTTTTATTTTTATGGTTTTTTGAAATTTTTAAGTAAGAAAATAACGCTCACGAATGACGGATCCCAAAAAGCAACGCGTCTCTCACAGAAAACCGTTAATCTTTACGAAAAGAGCCGGCAGCGGCGCCATTTGATACAAGGTTTTTGCCCGTATGAAAATTGAAGTTCGTTGTGTTGGTCTCCTCGAATTGATTATTGGTTTAAGTGCGACTCAGCTGTCTTTGGTGAAACAAATAGTTGTGTCGTTGTAGTAAATAAAAATTGCAAAACTTAAGAGTAAATGACGGTAATTTAAATCTAAAACTAATTAAAAATAAATGGCGAGAATTTAAAAGCGTGACGAAAATTAAATGGCAATTAAAGTAAATGACGCAAACTTAAATCTACCTAAAGGCAACCTTAAAACGCAACTAAAACTTAAACTAAGGCAAAAAAAAGTAAATGTAATAATAAAACAAAGATAAAATAGCACTAAAGTAAAATGGCGGGAAAATATTAAATTTGAAATAAACATGAAATGAAACAAACAAATCACAAGTCAGAATGCAATACGATCGCAACCAATGAAAGTGGTTGGATCGCACCCTGATCGTACCCATGATCGCAGTCTAGATCGCACTTGGTGATCGTAGCTCTCGATCGCACTCAATGCGATGGAAACAAAAGGGTGGTGATCGTACTAATCGATCGCAACAACGATCGCATTGATCGATCGCAGTCACTGATCGTAGCCAAGATCGTGACCAAGCAATCTTACCTTGGATCGTCTTTCGTCATTTTCTTCGATAAAAGCCCGCGAATGCCCATGTTTTCTCCCCTTTTCATAATTTCGTCCTAAATCACAACAAAAACACAAACCACGCATAATTCCGACATAAATGACATAAAATACACGTTTTGGCTCAATTATTATTGTAGTTAAGTGGTAAAAAGGATGGGTGTTTACACACCTATCAGCTATGCAAGCTGGAATTGATAAGCTTGCGGGTGTTATTGGTCTTACTTTTGGCCCATAAGGTATTACAAATGTTTAAATTTAGACAACCGAATAAGCGACTTTACTTATCTGATTATAGTCAAATTTTTAATCAATATTGATAGGTGTGAAAACACCCATCCTTTTACCACTTAAATCTGGCTAAAACAAGACCAAAACACGTATTTAATTATCATTTGTTTGGAATTATGCGTGGTTTTTGTGTTTATTGTGTTTTCAGAGTCAACCGGATGAATACTGAAGAAAACATGGGATTGCACGGGTTTTATCAAGGAAAAAGACTCAAGATGAAGTCTATTGTCCAAGAGATGCAAAAGATTTGAAGTCATTGTGCCTATTTGAAGATTTATCGAAGAATAGAGCCAAAGATGGAAGATTCATATATGTCGAAGAACTCGAGTCTATAAAACAAAAGATTATAAGACGAGTTGGAATAATTCACCGACACTTCTCAAATCCAAAGTGGAAACGTTTATTTAAAGATGCGTGAAGACTAAAGAAGAAAGAAGAAAAAGGAACCCAAACCAAAGCCCAATCACAAAGCCCACCACCACAAAGACACGCCTATATAAAGGCCCTTACTTCACAAATTTCACACACTTAGTTAGTTTTTAGTTTTTAGATTTCTCTAGTTTTAGAGAGAGAAAGTTTAGAACTTTCTCTCACTAGATTTCATCTTTTTCCATTCAAGATCAAAACTTTGTATTACTTTTTCATTAATCAAGTTCAAGTTTTTATCTTTTAATCTTTAATCTCATCCTTCCTTTCTTTGATTTTCATTGATTTTGGTACAAATCTCGTATGATCCGTGTTGTTCATCAATGATTTGTGCTTAAAAAGTTGATTACTTTTAATGTTTCCTTAAGTTTATACACTAATAAGCTTTAAGATCCTTGTTCTTATTGGCTTATTTGTTGATTTATCTTATTTACTTTTTAAAGTTTTATAAAAAGTTTATTTCTTTATTGATTCGATTTATAAGTTTGATTCTTTGAAGTTAGATAAGTTGTTCTTAAGTGCTTATTTGATCAGCTTATAGTTGGATTCGAGTTTGTTTTGGGAGTTAGCTTATTCCATAAGCTTATTTCCTTGGCTTTTTACTCGAATTTGCACCATTTTCGGAAAGGGTAACTCCCTTTTCCGATCGTATATTCCGACCTAACACATCCCTCTTTCCGATCGACCGATCGGAAAAGGGTTTAGTTTTTCCGATTGGTGGCATTTTGAACATTCCGATTGGCCTCAAATTTTAGTATTCCGATTGCCTTGTTTTTCCATATTCCGATTTGTCCATTTTTAGATATTCCGATTGTAGCATGTTTCCATTATTCCGATTGGTGAGTTTCCAAATATTCCGATTACACCTCTTTTGATTATTCCGATCTATAGATCGGAATACTTTCCGATTGACCCTAGTTAGTTTGTTCCGATTTGAGTGTTTTGCTATATTACGATCTTACTTTCTTTTAGTACTTTTCAATTAAGTTCATATTTTTCACAAAGTTTTCCAAGTGTTAGTTTTTATTGAATGTCCATTTATTCTTCTAATATAATCTTTAAAGTTTTCAAACATCTAATTTTAAACTCGTCTTTTCACTTTAATCATTTAAGTCTTTAACTTTACTCTTCGACACTTAATTTCTTGTCATTAGTTTTAAATTAGATAAACAAACCAACCACTTTTTAATAACCAAGAACAAATCATTCAACTTAAGGCCGAGATCAATTCGAGAGGATTCCGAGAATCGAACTTTCATCATAGAAAACCATTGTATCAAATGGCGCCGCTGCCGGCTCTTCTCGTTAAGATCAAAAGTTTTTTGTGAGAACTTGGATTTTGGGATCCGTTCCCCGTGAACGTTAATTTTTCATCAAAAATTTTCAAAAAATCCTAAAAAATATAAAATTTTCAAAAATACAAAAAAATTAAAAAAAAAACATAAAAACCAAAAATATTTTTGCTTTGCTTTTCTTTGTTCGTTCTTTTGCAGGTGTATGCGCACTCGATCCACGTCTTATCAAGAGCCCGAGCCTCTCGATAACTTAGATATGGCCGGTGTACACAACAACAACAACATACCACCTCCAAACAATAATAATAACAACAACAACCCACCTTTCAACAACATGAACAATAACAACAACAATAATGAGCACCTTCCGGATAATCGCCCGATGATTGAACTACTGCAAGCTCATGTCGATGGCAACACTGATCCAATTGTCATACCTCCAATTGCCGTTAACAATTTCGAGCTCAAGTCAGGCTTTATCCAGATGGTCTCTGCTCAACCATTCTTGGGACGTACCATTGATGACCCACATGACCATATCAAGAGATTCTTGCAACTCACCAACACGGTCAAATTCAATGGTGTTCCACAAGAGGTTATCAGGTTACAACTTTTTCCCTTTTCTTTAGAGGGACAAGCCCGGCATTGGCTTGCTAAGGAACCGCCACAGAGTATTCTCTCGTGGACGGATTTGGAAACAAAGTTTATCAATTACTTTTTCCCACCCTCTCGTACTACCGCTTTGCGGAATGAAATCATAAATTTTGAACAAAAGTACGATGAGTCGTTCAGTGAATCTTGGGATCGTTTTAAAGATCTTTTAAGAAAATGCCCACAACATGGTTTTACCAAAGTACATCAAATCAATACTTTTTACAATGGTTTAAACATGAGTGACCAAGATTCACTGAACAGTGCCTCGGGGGGGTAATCTTTTGGCTAAGACTTGCAATGCTGCTTGGGATATCATTGAGAATAAGTCTCGTGTGCAAACCAAGAGTGTCCAGACCAATGTCGCTAGTGCTAGCACTAATGACAGCGACAAGCGATTGGACAAAATCACTACGCTTCTTGAATCGCTTGTCACCCACACCGTCAGCAACAACAACAGCAACAAAGCTAAAAACGCTCAAGTTAACGTTGTCAGCCAACCTTGTGAGATATGCGGTGGTCCTCACTCTTACACTACTTGTACTGCCACCCAAGACTACCCTGCTGAGAATGTGAATGCGGCATATGGCACCTATCCTCAACCTGCTTATCAAGCTAGACCTCAAGGTGACCGTAATTTGCTTAGCTACCGCTCCAACAATTATCTTTCACCACCTGGTTTTCCCCAAAACAACCCAAATCAACAACAAAACCTTAACCGCCCTCCTCAACAACAACAACAACCTCGTACACCATACATCCCTCCTCACAAGCAGCAACAACCACCTCAACGAAACAACCAAGTTTACCAGCAACCTGCTTATCAACCACCCGCATACACTGCTCCTTCCAACCAAACCCCCGCATCACATCAAGACATTGGAACCTACATGAGGACTAACGATGTGATCGTGGATAATCTCCAACAGGAAGTGCGCAACTTGAAAGCAGACCTGATGAAACAAGGGAATGATCTGAGAGCTGATATGAAAAACACTATGGATAGTCAAACGAATGACTTACGGAACATGATGGCTAGTTTCTTCCAAGGTAATCAACCCTCTTCTTCGGGTACTCTTCCGAGTAACACCGTTGCGAATCCAAGAGGGGAGATGAAAGCAATCACTACTCGCAGTGGCAAAGGTACCAAGGAACCCGAGCTTCCTATACCTCCACCGGTGGTTGTGACTAAGGAGAACGAGTCACCTGCTACTATTCCTCATCCTTCTACTTCCCAAATTTCTCCACCTCTTCCTTCTACCCCTCCTCCACCCAAGGATGTGAGTGATCCTATTCTCCCAAAGCCTTCCTCTTCTTCCAATATACCTTATCCATCTAGGCTGAGGAAAGAGAAGCTCAAAAGCAAGGATGATATTCAAGTTTCGAACTTTCTGAAAATGTTCAAACAATTGAATTTCAATATCTCCTTCGCTGAGGCTCTCGCTCACATGCCTAAATATGCAAAAATGTTTAAAGATCTTCTGAGCGACAAGGAAAAGCTCCTCGATATTGCCAACACCCAACTTAACGAGAATTGCTCTGCAGTGCTCTTAAGGAAATTGCCAACCAAGCTTGGTGATCCGGGTCGTTTCTTAATTCCTTGCAATTTCCCGGGAGTAGAGAATTGCATGGCCCTAGCCGATCTAGGTGCCAGTATTAATCTTATGCCTCTAAGCGTTTGGAAGCAATTATCTCTCCCTGAGCTAGTCCCCACCAAAATGACTTTGGAGTTAGCTAACCGCACGGTTGCTTATCCAGTGGGGATAGCCGAAGACGTCTTTGTAGGAGTCGACAAATTCACTTTTCCTGCTGATTTCGTCGTCGTCGACTACGAGATGGACCCTCGTGTTCCCTTGATCGTGGGTCGTCCATTCCTGAGGACCGGTCGCACTCTCATCGATGTTGAAGCTGGTGAGCTTATCATGAGAGTGGGTGACGATAAAATCATCTTCAACATGGGAAAGTTGTCCAAACAACCTTATTCCAACGAGAGTGTTAATTGTATTGACGTTCTTGATGAGGCTTGTGAAGAACACTTCCAAAATGCTTGCAAAAGTATTCCTACCTCTCTTCCCAATGTTGAAACCGTTGCCTCTATCGATTCATCATTATCTCTATTTGGAGATAGTGATTTGTTTTGGAACAATCTTGAAGACACCATGGGAGATGCGACCTTATCTACTGATGATTCTCCCACCGATGGGGATGAAGACATGAATTTCTTTGACAATCTTCTCAACGAAGACAATCCTTCGCCTCCATCTCCCACGGTCATTGCTATCGATACTCCGACTTCGAATTCGCCTCCCGTCGAAAATCCTCCGGATTTAGAACTTAAGGAGTTGCCGCCCCATCTTGAGTATGTATTCCTTGAAGAAGAGAAGAAGTTGCCAGTCATCATTGCTAAGGACCTAAAGGAAGAAGAAAAAGCCCGACTTATCAACGTGTTGAAAGATCACAAGAAGGCTATTGCTTGGAAAATCTCGGATATTCGTGGAATTGATCCTCACTTCTGCAAACACAAAATTCTCATGGAGGACGACTTTAAGCCCACAATTCAAAGCCAACGAAGGGTGAATCCAAAAATCTATGAACTCATCAAAACAGAGGTTATCAAACTTCTTGATGCGGGTATGATTTACCCTATTTCGGATTCACCATGGGTTAGTCCAATCCATTGTGTGCCAAAGAAAGGCGGAATAACTGTTGTTCCCAATGAACACAACGAGTTGATTTCCACTCGTCTCGTTACTGGGTGGAGAGTTTTTATAGACTACCGCAAACTCAATGATGCCACGAGAAAGGATCATTTCCCTCTACCTTTTATGGACCAAATGCTTGAACGCTTAGCGGGTAATGAATATTACTGCTTTCTTGATGGTTTCTCGGGTTATTTTCAAATACCCATCGATCCCCAAGATCAAGAGAAGACAACATTAACTTGTCCCTATGGCACATTTGCGTACAAACGAATGCCTTTTGGCTTATGCAATGCCCCCGGGACTTTCCAAAGGTGCATGTTAGCTATCTTCCATGACATGGTTGAACAAACCATGGAAGTCTTCATGGATGATTTCTCGGTCTTCGGGGATTCCTTCTCTTCTTGCCTTGCCAATTTGGAACGTATGCTTAAGCAGTGCGAAGACACTCGTCTTGTTCTGAATTGGGAAAAATGCCATTTTATGGTAAAAGAAGGCATCGTGCTGGGACACAAAATTTCCAAAGCCGGTCTTGAAGTAGACCGTGCTAAAGTCGATGTTATCGCCAAGTTGCCTCCACCTTCAACCGTGAAGGGTGTGAGAAGTTTCCTGGGTCATGCGGGCTTTTACCGTCGATTCATCAAAGATTTTTCTCAAATCGCTCGCCCGATGACCCACCTCTTGGAAAAAGATACTCCTTTTATCTTTTCCAAAGAGTGTCTTGAAGCCTTCAACTTGCTTAAGGATAAGCTTACTAAGGCACCCGTCTTGGTTACCCCTAATTGGGAGCTGCCTTTCGAGTTGATGTGCGATGCTAGTGATTTTGCTATTGGAGCGGTTCTGGGACAAAGAGTGAACAAACACTTCCAACCAATCCATTACGCTAGCAAGACAATGACGGGGGCACAATTGCATTATACGATAACCGAAAAAGAGCTTTTAGCTGTTGTCTATGCTTTTGAAAAATTCCGCCCCTATCTTGTCCTTTCCACAACAATTGTGTATACCGATCATTCCGCGCTGAAGTACTTGTTGACAAAGCAAGATTCCAAACCAAGACTTCTTCGCTGGGTTTTGCTGCTCCAAGAATTTAAAATCGAAATTCGCGATAAAAAAGGAGCAGAAAACCTAGCCGCGGATCATCTCAGCAGACTTGAGGATCCTTACCACAAAGAAATCAATGATTCTTTTCCCTTGGAGACCTTAATGTCTATAAATTCCAAATCTGATGAAACCCCGTGGTTTGCGGACTTTGCAAACTACTTAGCGGGTGGAATTCTCAAGGAAGGGTTGACGTCTCAACAAAAGAAAAAGTTCTTCACCGACATTAAGACTTACTTTTGGGATGACCCGTATCTATTCAAACAATGTGCTGATTTGATTATTCGCCGATGTGTTGATGGACCGGCAGCTTTAGAAATCCTTGATGCTTGCCACAAAGGACCCACTGGTGGTCACTTTGGTCCCAACTACACCGCCAAAAAAGTGTTTGATTCGGGATTTTATTGGCCCACCATCTATCGTGACGCTCACGATATGGTTAAACGATGTGATGCTTGCCAAAAACAAGGAAAGATCACACATAAAGACGAGATGCCTCAGAATTTCATTCAAGAGTGTGAAATCTTTGATGTTTGGGGTATCGACTTTATGGGGCCATTCCCTTCATCTAAAGGAAACAAATACATCCTTGTAGCCGTTGACTACGTTTCAAAGTGGGTTGAAGCCAAAGCTTTACCTACTAATGATGCAAGGGTGGTTTGTAACTTTTTGAAATCGCTGTTCGCTCGATTCGGCGTTCCTCGTGCTATTATCAGTGACAGCGGGACTCATTTTTGCAACGATCAATTTGCAAGAGTCATGGCTAAGTATGGTGTCAATCACCGTCTTTCCACCGCCTATCATCCCCAAACCAATGGGCAAGCCGAGATATCCAACCGTGGATTGAAGCGAATTTTGGAGCGTACGGTGGGAGAGCATCGCGCCGCGTGGGCCGATAAGTTAGATGATGCTCTGTGGGCTTTCCGTACTGCTTATAAGACCCCGATCGGTTGTATACCTTTTCGTCTTGTGTACGGGAAAGCATGCCACCTTCCCATCGAGCTGGAGCATAAGGCGCACTGGGCCTTGAAGTGGGCTAACTTCGACAACAACAAAGCCGGTGATCATCGTAAGATTCAACTCAACGAGCTCAACGAACTGAGGAATGAAGCTTATGAGAACTCGCTGATCTACAAAGAGAAAACGAAGATCCTTCATGACGCAAAAATCAAGAACCGAGAGTTCCACGTTGGTGATCAAGTCTTACTTTTTAACTCTCGGTTGAAGATCTTCTCTGGCAAGTTGAAGAGCCGCTGGTTTGGTCCATTCACCGTCGCCAAAGTCTTTCCGTATGGGACCATTGAGCTTTCTCAGCCAAATGGGCCCAATTTCAAGGTGAATGGCCAGCGTCTGAAGTTGTACTTCGGTGAGGACACCTCTCAGGAGGTGATTCCATCCCTCACCACGTTCCCCATGAACTAATTTTAGGTCGAGTCAGGCTCGTGACTCGGTTATCAAAAACAAGCGCTCTTCGGGAGGCAGCCCGAGTATCTATCCTTTATGTTTTGACCTCCTAAGTGTAGGGGGACCTCTATCGTGTTTGTATTTGCGTGGTGATGTGATTACAGGGATTAGTGCACTCTTGGAAACTTTAAAGAACCGTGCTCCCGTGTTATCCGAAATCCGGTTCTATCTCTCAACTATCGTGATTCAATTTTCTTCATACTCACATTTGAAATTGATCACTTTAGTCGTCTCTTCCTTAACTCGAGTTAACCAACGTGCACAATGTCATAAGTGTAGGGGAGACTTTTCCCACATGCTTAAACATTGAGGACAATGTTTATCTTAAGTGTAGGGGGGACTTCTATCGAAGTTTTAAGTGGACTTTTCCATGAAAATGCCTTAATTTAACCGAAAAATCCTAATTTTCAACATTTTTCAAATTTTTTATTAACTTTGGCCATTTAGTCGTAATGTTTAAATTTTTATCGTTGCTTTCATATGTATATATCTCGCAATAAAGTCAAAATTTTTAATAAAGTGGTGTAGCTAGTTTAGAAGTCTTTGACATATTAGGCCCGTTGCGTTTATTTTGACTCAACCCGAATAGACTTATCCAAGTTTATTCTAGCTAGTATCCTTAACCATGTAGACCTTAATTGGTTTATTAGGCTAAGTGTCCACGAGTCTCATTACTTGAGATTTTAAATTGTGGAGGACGAGAAATGATAGAGTCAATTATAAGTCGGTATTCTTGCACAAGCTCACTTGGTGTAATTATTTGCCTATTCTCCCATCACTTGCTAATAATTTATCTGCAATAAGGTCATACGATTTGGAAAGTTACTTAGCTTCTAGCCCAAGATCGTTTAAAAGTTGCTCGGTAATGATAAGAGTTCATAGCCAAGGCATAACTTATGAAGCGGGGCGCGAAGATTGGCGAGTCCGAAAAGGCCCTAACAAGGCATGAGGATTCTATTTTATTGCTGAAGATCCAAAAGTGATGTGAAAAGCATTATTCCCAAAATCAATATGAAGGATCAAGACTCACGACGAAAAGCAATCAACTCCCATAAAGATGATGGAGAAGTCTATCCGAAAAGACCCTAACAAGGTATGAGGATAAATAGATCCAAGTCCGAAAAGGAGGCGGATCGTTGTATCTCAAAATCCCAAATACAGATTGAAGAAATAATCATGAAGTCGTGGTCAACAAAGTTGGAGTAACCCTCAAAAGTCTCCAAAGTGAAGAAACTCTATTACGATGAGAAGACCATTATCTCAAGAACGTCTCTCGAAGATATGAAGTATGAAGTACATGCCAAATATCGGCCCGAGAAAGGTCTCAAATCGCGAACCAAGTTATGCCAAGATATGAACTTTTTGATATCCCGAGAAGCAGTTTTAAGAGATTTTGTCCTTTAGCTAACTATTGATCAAATCGTCCTACTTTGCTTTCAGCCTAACTAACTATCAAAATAAGTCCAAAAATGCATCTTCATGATCATTCTAAGACAAAAATAAAATATAAGAGATACACCTAGGAATAAGGGAGTTTAAGCTTTTAATTAAGCCATGTGTGTGAGTGTTTGAATTGCTAACTTATAATAACAATGATCTCGTTTTTAAGCTTAGTTTGGGGAACGTGAAACTTGAGGGTGATAAATCTTCGCAGCACCAAAGCCCTAATGTAAGTCCTCGATCTCTTTGCAAGTTATTTCCACATAGCTATTTTCTATCCTTTTGTTTACTTTAAAGTTTTAATTTCTCTTAGTACTTTAATTTTTGTTTAGTAATATTTTAATAAGGCCAAGGTTGATTGATCATGAGAAAAGTGTAAATGTGCTTTGTCACTAAGCATTGCATGAGGGCATGGCAATGGTTAAGTGTAGGGGATTTGATAGGTGTGAAAACACCCATCCTTTTACCACTTAAATCTGGCTAAAACAAGACCAAAACACGTATTTAATTATCATTTGTTTGGAATTATGCGTGGTTTTTGTGTTTATTGTGTTTTCAGAGTCAACCGGATGAATACTGAAGAAAACATGGGATTGCACGGGTTTTATCAAGGAAAAAGACTCAAGATGAAGTCTATTGTCCAAGAGATGCAAAAGATTTGAAGTCATTGTGCCTATTTGAAGATTTATCGAAGAATAGAGCCAAAGATGGAAGATTCATATATGTCGAAGAACTCGAGTCTATAAAACAAAAGATTATAAGACGAGTTGGAATAATTCACCGACACTTCTCAAATCCAAAGTGGAAACGTTTATTTAAAGATGCGTGAAGACTAAAGAAGAAAGAAGAAAAAGGAACCCAAACCAAAGCTCAATCACAAAGCCCACCACCACAAAGACACGCCTATATAAAGGCCCTTACTTCACAAATTTCACACACTTAGTTAGTTTTTAGTTTTTAGATTTCTCTAGTTTTAGAGAGAGAAAGTTTAGAACTTTCTCTCACTAGATTTCATCTTTTTCCATTCAAGATCAAAACTTTGTATTACTTTTTCATTAATCAAGTTCAAGTTTTTATCTTTTAATCTTTAATCTCATCCTTCCTTTCTTTGATTTTCATTGATTTTGGTACAAATCTCGTATGATCCGTGTTGTTCATCAATGATTTGTGCTTAAAAAGTTGATTACTTTTAATGTTTCCTTAAGTTTATACACTAATAAGCTTTAAGATCCTTGTTCTTATTGGCTTATTTGTTGATTTATCTTATTTACTTTTTAAAGTTTTATAAAAAGTTTATTTCTTTATTGATTCGATTTATAAGTTTGATTCTTTGAAGTTAGATAAGTTGTTCTTAAGTGCTTATTTGATCAGCTTATAGTTGGATTCGAGTTTGTTTTGGGAGTTAGCTTATTCCATAAGCTTATTTCCTTGGCTTTTTACTCGAATTTGCACCATTTTCGGAAAGGGTAACTCCCTTTTCCGATCGTATATTCCGACCTAACACATCCCTCTTTCCGATAGACCGATCGGAAAAGGGTTTAGTTTTTCCGATTGGTGGCATTTTGAACATTCCGATTGGCCTCAAATTTTAGTATTCCGATTGCCTTGTTTTTCCATATTCCGATTTGTCCATTTTTAGATATTCCGATTGTAGCCTGTTTCCATTATTCCGATTGGTGAGTTTCCAAATATTCCGATTACACCTCTTTTGATTATTCCGATCTATAGATCGGAATACTTTCCGATTGACCCTAGTTAGTTTGTTCCGATTTGAGTGTTTTGCTATATTACGATCTTACTTTCTTTTAGTACTTTTCAATTAAGTTCATATTTTTCACAAAGTTTTTCAAGTGTTAGTTTTTATTGAATGTCCATTTATTCTTCTAATATAATCTTTAAAGTTTTCAAACATCTAATTTTAAACTCGTCTTTTCACTTTAATCATTTAAGTCTTTAACTTTACTCTTCGACACTTAATTTCTTGTCATTAGTTTTAAATTAGATAAACAAACCAACCACTTTTTAATAACCAAGAACAAATCATTCCACTTAAGGCCGAGATCAATTCGAGAGGATTCCGAGAATCGAACTTTCATCATAGAAAACCATTGTATCAAATATCAACCTATATACCTAATCTGTCTATTGTCTATCATATTCTCTTTGCTTACAATTTGAAAAGAAGTTATTTAAGGGGTTGTATGGAACGCACTAATTATTTGAAGCTTTTCTTAGAAAACTTTGTTTATACCCCAATTTTGCTACTATATATAAATGGAGGTTTGATCAGCAACGTCAGCAGTTATCAGATCAAAAATGTTCAGCAGGTTAGTAGGTTTTTTTAGGAAAATCTCAAACTATTTTCCGTTAATTCATAATGCACTTCATAGTTATTTCCTTGATTTTCTTAAGGAGTGTTTCGGTATCTTTTTTAAGAGTGTTGGGGGCTTATTTTGTTTCGAAAATGCATTATATAGTGTTCCCATAATGCATTATATAGTATTTCGATTGATTAGTAACAGAATGTTTGACTGATTAAATGATTACTATTAACTTGAACGCATATGAATAACACCCCAAATCTTATAACATTTGAAAATTTGGACAAAGTGATTGAGAAAGTTGAATGGAAAGTAATACTCTTATCAACGATATGATTTGAAGCTGCTCAAGTATGCAGGTATAAAATTTATCTCTTTGCTTGCCCTTGATGCTAACTCATTACCATCAAAATCAATGCAGATGTGTCATTACAGGCAATGGGGGTACGGGACCTTTTAGGAGAGTGGTTTTTGCTTACAGTTACATGGCCTCGTGGTTGGAATACGTGGGGCAAATACGGAAATGAAAGAAGAGCTATTGTTAGGTCTCCTGATCAATGCTTTTAAGTTCTGTTTGTGACGACAATCTAAAGGAACGTGCGCAACTTTGTTTTCTTTTTAGAGGTTGACAACTACCAACTTTTCAGATGCAACGTCGTAGACCTGAGTTGCGCCTGATTATTGCATCAGCTACAATCAAATCAAAATCAATGGCCGAGTTTTTTCACACCAGGTTCACATATTAGCATAATGAATTACTATGTATATTAATGGTCAAGTTATATAGAATTCTCTTCGAACATCAGCTGTCTACTTCCAATTTGTATATTCATTAGGAAAAAGACAACCTCGATTCGAAGGAGATACGTATCTCATCAACTTGCTCACAAAGAAATCCATATTAATCAAGATATGTAATTATTTAATCTTTTTGGACCATTATAGTATCTTTTCCCTTAAATCTCCTTAACATTATTTGTGTAACATCTTGGATTATTTTATCCACTGACTTCCTGTATCATGTGAAGTATTTTGAAGATTTTTATGAAGTTATTTGATCTGATATGTTTACAACCCATAAAGAAATGAAGGCTACATGACTATTATGATATACAACACCGCGCACCCATCGTGGATTTGACTTCCAGCATTAATTTTTAACCCTAGGATAAATGTAGGGGTGTTTTTCGATCCGGTTCTCGGGTTGTTCGGTTTATTCCTTTCGGGTTATTCGGTTAATTTTTTTTCCCGGGTCAATCCGAAAACTGAACCGAACTAGATTTCAACCGAACCGAACCACAAATCGAATTTAAATTCGGTTCGGTTCTCGGGTCGACCCGAATAACCCGAAGTATCCGAATTTTTCTAAAAAAATACATAATTATTTAAATTTTTAAGGAAAAAAAATATTTCTAAGTATAAAAATTGTATTTTTATATTAAGATTAAATTTTAATACTTATTATATATATATATATAAATATATATATTTGTATAACTTCGGTTTTTGGTTTGGTTTTCGGGTCCGATTGCCACTCATATCTAACTCGAAAATCAAATTTGGAGTTCGGTCTGGTTCGATTATGACCCACAATCAAATTCCATTTCGATTCGGTTCATAATTCTGATTTGATTCGCTTCGATCTTCGATCATTGTTGGTCAAACCCAAATGCTAGATAAATATAGCCATTGGATATGATGTTACTAATAATTAAGGGGACCGGACGATAGCATGAACAATTTTATCGGGTTGAAAAGTATCTAATTTTTTTTAGGTTTTAATAAGAAAGATAGATGAGATTTATGGGTCAAAACTTGAGCATAACGGATATACCTACATACTCCATGGAAAAGATAATGAAAATTGAAAAGTGAATAGATGGAAAGTTAATACTTTGACTAATTATATTAAAAAAGGGAAATAAATACTAAAGAAAATGCTTCACAAAGGTTTCATATTGATAAAAAAAAATATTATTAATCACAATAATATATTACATTTAGGGACATCGGTATTGTAGAATTTAATATGTCATTCCTTGGATATCCTATTACTCAAAGTCTCAAACACAACAACTGAGAATCTGGTTATGACCTCGCTATTAAGCTGTGCAAAGAATCATCCGTCTGCGCTAATATATTTACATATACAATAGAACGTAATAATAGTACAGTATGGTAACGAACTTTAAGCCATCTTATAACTCAATATTTTATCAAAGTTATGTATGGAGACGTTTGAGATATTATATGGATGCAACATGACTTCGGTATACATGTTTGTATTATGTTCTGCATCATACACGTAATGAGTGCGAATTATAAATCGTACATAGCTTATATGTCATGAGACTGGAATGAAATTAATTAGAGTATTGACGCTGCTCCTCTTAAGGGATCGTGACTCTTCATTACCCTGCCTACACATCTGAAATAATTTACTAATACTAATTAGATTCCAAACAAAAGATTTCACTGGATGATATTTATGACTAATATTGTTGAGTTCATGCTACAATATGTATCACATGTTAGTAAATGCACAACCGTGGCGATTGTCATGTTCATGATGAGCATAAAAAGTGGACATCAAATCCTAATTCTCTTATCAATTTAAATACGCACTCCCAGACACTTCCCCTAATGACATCAGATTCACAAGCAAGAAAAGTAGAAATTTTTTGTAATTTCTACCCTCAAGTTTACGCTTTTGTTACTCATAGAAACATTCTGCAATGATTTTCAACTACATAAAACGTCTCATAATCCTTCAATATTTCAACACAATTTTCTTATCTAGCATTTTATTTAAAACCAAAAAAACCTTTTGATAAGAAATTAAATAAGTATAACAAAATGTCTTCATATTGATCAAAAGCATGTAAATTTAATTTTCATGTTACCTAATGTTTTTTTAATATATGTTTAATCGGAAAATTTCATTGTTCATAAAGGAGCAAAGATATAATGGTTGGTTAATCGAATAATATCATTGTTGATAAAGAGAATAAATCTAAATATTTTAACTCAATTTATGTATTAATTTTATAAAATAAAAACAAGATAAACAACAATCAGAAGTTATACCTGTCCATCGGACGGGTTTTGCCACTAGTATATATATATATATATATATATATATATATATATATATATATATATATATTTGTCGTTTTACATTTTTGTAATTGTTAAAATTTATATGTAATGTTGATTGATAGGTATGACTTTTGATTGTTTTTGTATTTGGTAAATATTTGCTTTTGATCTTGTTTATAGTTTAGTTATCTTTTAATGCATTATCAATCATGATTGTTAAAAATATAGCGTTTGCTTTTTTAGGCATGACTTATAAGCAAGCATTATTTATACTTACTTATAGAAAGAGCCATTTAGTACATATAAAAATACAAATGATACGCTGTGCAAAACAAGTCTCGTGTTCATCACAAAGCATCCGTATCAATTATCCTGATTTTGTAAAAGTGGAGTTATAGATATATCCTAAATAGATGGCTTAAATCAGTATATCAGAAGTTAAAATAGTTTTATCGTACTCATTTTTGTCATCACCAGCCCCGCCAGGGAAGCGTTAGGGAGTAGTTATTCATAATGGGTCAAACTTGTCATGGTATGAGTTGGCTAGGTATAATTTACCACAATAATAACAATTGAACTTCAACTATTGAGGCCTCAACATGGTGTCGTAACTCTGTTTGTTTGCAAGAGCCATAAAAAAATTAATCAAATTTCAGTTTTTAAAAATAGATATCAAAGTCCCCATGAGAAAGTACTACCTTTGATCTCCCGCTTCAATCATATTGTACAAATTTCTTTTTTCATCTAAAATTCTTCCTTACGCATTAGTTTATTTTTAAAAAGATACAATGAGACGTCGGACAGTCTCCAAACCAAACTACGTATTTTAAATTTTTTAGTAGGATATGATATACTTTATATTAATTTTGTAAAGGCCTCACAAAGGCGTGAGGCTTGACCTTCACGTCACGTAATAGATTAAACCTTGAGCTTAGCACTTGACGTCAGAAGATAAGTGGATCACCAAGTCGCGAGAAAATAGAATGCGTGGAGGTTTTTCTTTAATCAATTTCGATAAAAATCGTATCTTTTATATAAAAATGGAAAAAATACATTTAAAAATAATTTCTATGAATTAAGCAAACAATGTTCTACCAAACAATCTATGCAAAGAACGTAAAGGTGGTAAGTTGGTAACAAATAAATAATAGTTTTTGTGTGTATATACACCAACATTCGTGTATCATGTATGTAAACGTAGAACTTAACATTGTTTTCCTTTACCACGTTGTTTTCCTTTATCTTACCCAATACTCGATCAACAATAAAATTTTATGAACTGTATTAAAGAAGCTGATGTCCACCATTTTCTGTTGTGCTAAATAGCTTAACGTCTTTATTGTTTTCAAGCAAAAATGATTGATCATCATCCGTTTATCGTATTCAGAGTCCAAATATGGCTTTGGATGAAAGAAATTGAAATGAAAAGAAACCCTCATTTATAAGTTCGGACTGGAAAATATAGCTTGTTGTAACTGGCCGTTGGACAGGATGGTCAGGCCCGCATGGAAGAATAACGGCTAAATTGGTATTTGACTTTAAAAGAACTATGTGCATGTTTTTTGGCCGAAAATTTAGAGTACTTTCGTGCACTTATGTTTCAGAGATTTGTTGATTTTCAGCGGGCTCTATCGCACTTCGTTACAGAGATGAAATTAGTAAAGATGAGTTAGTGGAATAGTGGATCCTACTTCATCAAGTAAATCGTGTCTTTTTTCTTAAATGTGGTTAAACCGGAGGAAAATAAAAGTGTAGTCCCACCATTATTTTTTTGGTAACTTAGTTTATTTACCCATTTTACACTTGGCGAAGATGATAACCTAGAAACAAACCTATATGGGTCGTAATTGCCACCTTTATATTTCTATCATGTAAGTAAAGAAATAAGCTATAATGCCAATAGATTGCAATGCCTTACCTTAGGAATGAAATTAGACACCATAATTATAACCAAGATATGCATGTTTCTAAATTACGTGCGAATGTATTTTGTGACCTTTTTTAGCATCAGTTCATACATGAAAGTGAAACCAATGAGAATTTCAATTGTGATATAAAATCTCTCACAGCTAGAGCAGCTAAAGCGTGTCAAATTTAGGACATCAATATAAGAGGTCATTTTAGCTGAATTGTACACCAACTGTTACCCATGCATGTTTGTGTTTCCCTGGTAGCATACAACTCTGACTCGTAAAGTTCGATATCATAAGATTTTCAATCTGATCCTTTTTACTGGCCCTGATTAAAAAAAATATAATTTTCAATGTAACAGTTGTAACTTATTGACAATCCAAGTAAATTTCTTGTCATGTTTAGTTTTTCAAGAGGGATGGTCACGGACATACAGAGTAGCAATCAATACGTTACAAAAGTAAAAAAAAATCTATAGTTGAGAACCAATGATGTACAAAGGCAACTCGAAGTTGCCAATGTGATAAAGTTATACTAAATATACCTGAAAGACGGACATCAAATAGATCGGTGGATACACACACAAGAAGACGAACGCATTGACGAAACAGTTGAGTCCCGTCCTTCCCCATCAAATCCTGTTACAAATGACATATTGGGGTAACTGGTATGTTAAAAAAGCTAAAATACAATCGTGGGTTAGTTTATTTTCTAGATTATATTAACTTACCAGTATCCAAGAATTGAGAATACTAATTAAGCCCTTCTTTGGTTCCAGCAAAAGATTTGAGAAATCAGAAGGAAGATCCAATAGCTCTTTAGCAAGATGTAATCGTTTCTGGTAATTAGAATGTCAAGTATACGTACCTGTTTTCCTGTATCACAGTCATCATTGCCCCACCAACAGTATCAGGATGCTTCTTGCACGTGGGTTCACCAGCAAAGAATAAAGAGTTGTTAACGAGTCAACCCAATGTATAATAATCTTCATCAGATTCCCCAACAACATATGAGTAAGCACCATAGCTAAACAGGTCTCGTCCCCAATCTGTTACAACAGATGCTGCTTGATCACATACCATGCCCTCACCAAAATTTTTGTGAAGTACCACTAAAGCGTGTTTTACATGATCAGATGGGTAAATCTTGGCCACTGATTGTTGCTTTCCCATCGACAAACGCTATAAGAACAGGTGCATTGACCGTTTTCTTGACATTTCGTGGATGAGTTGATTCAGGCTATGTTTTATCTTGAAAACATAAAAATATTGCTAAAATGGGTCAAGTTGGTTGGATAGGTCAAAGGTAGTGCACTCTCATTAAAATCAAGCTCTTTCTTGTAGACCAGAACTCTGCTACAACCTCATATGGGACACGCTGTTAGCACAAACAATATAAGACTGATAAATAAAAAAAGAAACCTGAAAGCCCTCTAGTGTCACGAACATTGCTGCTAGCTGCATCTTGTGGCATCTTAACCTGAAATAAAGAATTTTATTTTGGTATACATGATGATACACAACGATCTTTTTTGCTTATTTAGAATCGCATGCAGATTGTAAAGTAAAGAAAATAGTTTACTTGCCTCTATTGAGAGTTTCTGATCCTCGTAGCTATCTTTGATGTGAACACTGATTCCCTTTTTCTTGCATTAAGTTCAGAATCGTGTGTGATCCAGCATACCCAAGCTATAGAAGATCAGCATTGACTTTGGCCCGTTTAACCAGTGATTCGATCAACATGACCAACTCATTTTACAACCATATCATTAAACATATAAGTGATTTCAAATTTACATCGACCTTGAGTTTTTCCTTTCGCAACACAGCAATTCTATAAGCTTCAGCGCCATATTCCTTTTGGTATTCTTCAATATATAAATATTCTCTATTAATCAACAAACTTAACCACACCTCAAATTCTTATGCTTTAGTTGTATGAGGGTTTATTTTAATAATAATGAAAAGTAAAAATTCTTACCAAAGATTTAGGTATGAAAAGAGTCGTCTGAATCAACTGTGTGGATAACACAATAGCTAATGCATCAGCAGCTATCCGCACATTATAATTTATATGAGTAAGGGCCTTGAAGAGCCCGAAATAATCAGTCCCAAACGCATGATCATAGTGATCCAACAAATCTTATTTCAATTCAGACACTGACTGTGCATTCAATAATTATTGTAATATATACAGCAAGCGTCAGTAGATTATATAATTAAGCAATGTATAAATGAAAAATGAAGTTTGTTGTTTGTGTGATACTTTTTCCGGATCATGCAATGCAATCCAGTTGCTGGTAGAAATGTCTACATCCTCAAGAACAGAACAGGTCGACATAGCAGGAACACATTTCTCAGAATTTAAACATGCCATTCTAACATGTACGTCTTTTGCATAAACGCAAGATAAAGGCTGAAAGTAAAAGTCAGAACCAACTTAGTTCAGTTGATAAGGATACAAATTTTTTATGTTACATTGTAAAAACTATAGATTGAAGAAAATTCAACATATAGGTACCACTTCTTCTGGTTTCAGACCGAGGCACAATTCGTTTAAGGCTGGTGCAACAGAAACCTTCACACTGGATTTTATACATATAGTTTGAAGCGTTAAAACCAACGCTTTCTGAAAAATCGAGGTAGAGCAATCATTTACCGCTTATGAGTTTCAAGTTGCTTATTCGAACTAATCAAAGATACTGATTCTTTTACCTCTTTAAAGACTTAATTAATCAAAATTTTAAAACACTCATAATATATCTGATAATTAAGTTTTCTAGCAATAATAAAAAAATCAAAACACAACCTTCTACATTGTAAGTCGGCCACAGTTTATTACAGTGCAATTTAGCTTTGTGTCTCGATCGAGTCCTTTTGAAGCAAAAAACGACAAAAAACAATGTACCTATAAAACTTCAGTAAGAAAAGAACGGGTCAAAAGACTTACCTGCAACTTGTTCCTTTAAAACTTCCAATTAGTTCGTAAAAGAATTCTAAACCTGACGATAGCCTCTGAGTTTTCGCATTACTCTAACTATACTTTTTACATCTGAACTGAAAAGCAAAAATAAATGAACACAAAATCAGGAAAGGAAAAATACTCAAAGGAGTGCTTGGGATTGCATATTAAGAGTGTAATTGGTAAACAATGATACATCTATACCAATTGTGAGTCTCTTTGAGGATTCACAACTTTTATTATAGATGAAATCAATATAGTCAAAGGAAGATACATGTAATAGTTCAAGCAACGCACACAAACATATATTACATGCCTTTTTCTACCAGCTATTTCCTAGATATATGAACATTATTTTAAAAACAGTGCATAACAATCCACTATCACATAAGTGTATACGCCAAAATACATACGAATATATAAGGGATATAAATACATGATGATGTACCTTAACTTCCCTTAAATTTATACATTCTTTCCGATCATAATCCTTCCTCTTCATTTTCTTTACTACAACCTGCGATAAATATGACGAAAAAAAATAATCTCAGTTGACTATTACGTTGGTAGACTTTTGAGTCACATTTAAGAAAACTAAATTTCTAAATGTTAGCAGTTTGAATACACAATTATAAGCACCCTATAACTCAATTGATAAACGTCCCTTTTGTACGCTTACATTCTAGCATGACCACACATCAACCATACAGTAACTCCTGATCCCGAGACGAAATTCTCCTAATATAAGCCATAAGCTGTAGTTTATATTTTCATAGACGTGTTTGGCGATTTGGTTCTATCCAAAGCTTATGGTTATAAAATTAATATCTAGCAAAACAAATGTGCTACCTTGCTTAGAGTTTCCACCGACCCATACAAACAAAATCATGTTTTGTTGAAAGTAAGGCTCAAATGTTGCAGTTATAGAAAATTCAGAGCTATTATAGACTTATAGAAAATAGTGCACCTATCAGAAACGATGCTTATATTAAGTGATCACTGTATCACACTCATATAATACTACACACATGTATTTTGTAATGTTTACCATTATAGCCATCCTGGAGTCAATTCATTGCAAAAATAAAACGTACTTTCCTATTTTGAATGCAAAACTGGATTAGGGATCTTACCCGTCATGACGTCTCTTCTATACAAAATTCCAAAAGAGCCACGATTGCACCACTTTCAGCCATAGCTACAATACTTGTTGAATCACCGCTTTCTAATACTAAAAGCACATTTAATGCACCAACTATTGAGCCTTCAGTGCCTGAACGAAGGAACCGTACAAAAACAAAATACTAACTTGCTAGCTGAATTCAAGAATCAGAGATAATCTTAAACACGTGTTTCCTACAGACAAATCCAAAAACACAGCTTGAGTATCAGAATGAAATATAAAATAAATTGATCCCCTTAAATAGTGGTTTCTCAAGATAATATTATAGTTGACCACCAACCTTTATTCCATGCTTGCCGAATGCCTTGACGCATAGTTCGATAAACCCTTAATATGAGTAACTACAACATTTTCAGTTCCACAGCTTCAAGGTAATTGCCAACTTTAGTATAGTATCTAGTGGTCTAATTACACCACAAAGGAGGTGAAGTATTAAATATTTTCTGAAAAATCTTTGCGATTTCTTTTCACTGGACGCTTAGTTGTTCTCCTTCTCCATGTTATCAACTGTAATACAAAAAAATCCAGGTATTAGAAACATTTATATCAGCTGTAATAAGTTGTGGTTAGCCAAGAAAATGAACATAAGTAAAGCTTCTTGGCACCAATTAAAAAAATTCAGCATAGTCGAAGTTATCAAAACATCATTTTGACTTGTAACCTCTACGCGAGATTCCATAAATTGAAATAATGATCTGCCTATAAAGCAGCTCTTCTTGATGCAGTAATCCTATCTCTCCGTAACCGTTGCTTATCCATCTGTCCTGGAGTGAAACTGCAACTAAGCTTCGTTCATCGTAGCGTTGATAAGAATTTCGTAAAGACGCTTGGTATGCAGTTTCAGAAGCTACCAAAAATCGTGTGGGCTAATCAAAAAAGATTTATATGATCACCAAAGAGAGAGGCAACCTCTTGATACACTTCATTAATACCCTTGGATACAATGTGTAA
Organism: Glebionis coronaria; assembly: GCA_025667525.1. Classification (NCBI taxonomy): domain Eukaryota; kingdom Viridiplantae; phylum Streptophyta; class Magnoliopsida; order Asterales; family Asteraceae; genus Glebionis; species Glebionis coronaria. Next base: position 1,588,252 of record JANFOE010000296.1, read on the forward strand.
CTGATAGTTGTTATCCAGTAAATTAACACACATCACTATTCCTGTAGTTACCTGATTTCAAGCAAAATTTAACACAACCACCAACTAATAAAATAAAATTTACACAAAAAATATACAAAAATCACCTGATTTGAAGCCTGAATATACTGCAAACACATATAACACAATCATCACGATGAACAACGTGATCAAGAGCTCATGCTAAACAGTGCTTTCGATCCGATTTTCTCGTCCGCTCTAACTCGATGATTACATTTTCGGGAAAAGGTGCATTGTCTGTTCTGAAAGACATTCCAAGTACATTAGGCTAAAACGGGAATCCCCTGAATCCTAAAACAGAGCATAATTAGCTAAATGCATCTTTAAACGATAAAATCACATGCTTTTTCTCTTGTGTATTTTAGACGACATATCATAAATAGAATGTGCGACCATTATGATTTATACATCTCAGAATTCATTCAAAAAATAAACTTACTCACGTGAAACAACGTGGCTGAATGTTTTTTTATACTGAAGATAAGAAAACTACGCGCATATATATAATAGTTAGCAGATATAAATAAATCAGTAATTAAAAAAGTAAATCTCGTAAAGATAATGGAGAAGAAATATAGGAGAATTCTAACTCGACTTTAGGTCTTTCACGCATTTGTATATATTCATCACTGATGTGACTCAAGTGTGTTGCCTGAATTTGACAAGGAACTAGAATTATTAGCATATACCATGTTAGCTTATAAAATAAATAAAATTTAACTTTCGGGCACTCCAAATCATAGAGCGGTAGTAAGAAAATTTAACTTTCAGACTTCGATTCTCTAAAGGCAGCAAGGGATCAGCCAAGGGAATTAATCAACTGATGCTAACACCTTAAAATTGATTTGAAAGCTTAAAGTGTTTCACTAACACATTTGATCAAACACCTTATAAGCGTATGAATGTGAACACTCTCCAAAAAAATCCAATCTTCATCGAATGGTATTATAACTATTTGATTAACAATAATTGAAATAAAATCAATTTATAATCAAACCGAATGACACGTAATACCTGACATAGGATTAAAATCGTGAATTATGTGCAAAAAATTGGAGATCTAATGATGCAGTGTCGAACATGGATTAGCGTTTTGCATTATTGTTGAGGTTATAGGGGAGGTTTGTAATTTGTATCTCAGATGTGTGTTAATGAGATAAGCATGTAATGCTTATGTGACCTATATAAATTTTGTTTAGCATTCATCACTACAGAGCTTAGCTTGTTCCACCGGTTGAGTTGTTCGTGTGTTGACTTCCAAGACCCGAGTTCGAATCTTGTAACAAACTTTTTGTAGAAAATTTGCAAATTCGTGGGTTCTAAAAAATAATGATGACATGGCATTAAAGATGCTTATGTGGCATTTCCCTCCTCTTATATATAATGTAATGATATATATAACCAAACGGCTATAAAACACACCACCAAAGGTTAGATTCTGAAAAGTACTCGTCGTCAACATTTCACAAAAACGAAACCCATACGGCGAAAGGGGGGTGGCGAATAAGCTCGACGAGCACGGCAATTTTTACAACTCACACAACTATCTCTCACAAATTTTATCTCACACGTCTCCACCGAGACTTGAACCCACAACCTTTAGGTTAGAAAGCCACTCACATACCGCTAGACCAGAAGGCCTTTGGTGGTACCTTCCTCTCTTATAATAAACTTTTTGAAAAGGTTTATAAAATTGGCATGTCATATAATTTTTAATTTCTCATTTTATAAACTTATTATTATTATGGTTAAACTTGATAAAAACTTTATAATTTAATAAAATATTATTTATATGCATTTAGTTGTTATGAAAAGATCCGTAAACTTAGACTTATTTCATTCCATGTCACTATAAACATCAACTCATTATGGTAATCCAATTTATAAACCTTTTTAAAATTTATAAATTTTTTTATAAACCTTTTCAAAATTTATAAATTTTTCTATGACCTCTTATAGTGGGTACCTTTAGTCCACAAAAGATTAATAAAAGTCGATAGCAAATTATTTTTCTAAAAATGTTCATACCATTTATTTGTATTGCTTATTATTAACCATGCTTGCAAAATGTTTAAAAATTCAGTATTACTATAAAAATTATTTTATTTTGAACCTTTTTTATACTTGCTAGTATTTTGAACCTTTTTTATTATTAACCATGCCTACACAGAAGTAAATAAAATCCAGGCTACGCCCATGTTGTTGACATCATTAATACGGAGCATATATATCATCCTCATACGGAAATAGAAACCTAGATACCGACTCTTACATAGGATATTTTTTTTTGGAAAGGCAACAATACTATAAATTAAAAAGCAGACCCATGTGATGATAGATTCTTACTAATACAAAACAACAAGACAAATCTGAAAAACCATGAGGGATATCACGTGAACATTCACGAGCAAGGTTCAGAAGAGATGCCGATCCTTGAATTTGGCAGGTCAAAAAGGATCCTATGATTTTGTTGTTGCATATTGGCGATCACGTTCAATGACGGTGACGCAGACATGGCTAGGCACGTAATGCCACCGGTGGAGCTGAAGATCAGGAAGTTCTCCTGCTTCATGGACAATTCTGCTCCATCGAACATGAATGTCATTGTTGGCACTTGTTTTGTAATGGGAACTTTGTAGCATGTGTCGAACCCTCCTAGGGACGACACTACATTTTTACCCATTCTCCTCCTGAACTCGTCTCTCACGGCTGTGTATGCTGGAGTCACTAGCCTTGTGAATACAGTCCCTGCCATAAGAAAATATTGCAAAATATATATATATGCACTTGTGAACCTCATAACCCTTCACTTTTTAAAGTTTAGGAAAAAAACAGATGAAAAAAAAATACCAGAATCAATGATGGTGCCAGCTCCATTGTTTGGATTAAGTGCGAAAGCACTTGCAGGGATGTTGACAAGCATAGGACCAACTTTGATCCCTACTAATTTCACGTAGTAAAGCGAAGGCCTTCTTGGGTTGGTAAGAAGTGGGGTATATTTGATGTTTTTTGGCTGGCCATTTGGTCCTAATCTAAGGGTTCCAGAAAAATTGGGAGATTTAAAGCTAGGTAGACAATACGAAAACGTAGACTTGTAAAGGCTTTTGGATTGAGAAAGCAACGATAGTGAGCCACGACCAAGACCTAAAACACCTTGTGGTGGGAGGGTACCTCCTACAGCCTTTTGAATGCAACCAAAAGAGTAACCAATGATCGAATCTGTGGCCAGGGTTAGATTGTCTTGAGCTAAGTTAGCGGCAATAGATGAGGCTCCATAGGTCATGTTCATCAAACATGTTGTTCCTAGACAATTTGTGTTTTGAACCTGAAAAGTTCTTCATTGTTATAGCAAGTCCTAAAAATCATGAGTTCATAAAAATGTTCGGGCTAGCGTTAAAGCAAATTAGAACAACGAGATACAGACTTGTTTGAGTAGATAGTTAAAGATCTAATTAGATAATGAGTTAAGATCGACAAGAAAGAAACAAAAAAATTATTTATAAACAAAAAATGTTTCTAATTACTGTATTTTTTTATTTTTTTTTAAAGGGTTGCCCCGGTAAATATATTAACCAAAAAAAGCGTTGAACGTACAAAGGAATGTAGCTGAAGTACCACATTAACCACAAGCTACACGCAGCTTGTTAACAAATGGTTATAAAACACCAAAATCTAATACTAATACATACATCTATTATAACACATAAATGCAATATTAGCAAAGACCATAAAAAAAAATCTTGAAACCACGCGACCAACTCTTCATTATCTAATTAGTGTAAATAATGAGTTAAGTTCTAATTGATACGTAGATAGTTAAAGATCTAAAGACAAGAAACAAAAGACTTATTTGGAAAAGCGACAAAAGGTAACATATGAATGTCTGTCTAGCGGTTAAAAGAAGGGTGCATTGATGTGACTCACGTGTCATGGAACCAAACTAAAAACACGAGTCACGGGCTGGTCACTGCTCAGACGACCCATCTGACAAACTCGGTCTAAAAACAACCCACAATGATAATAGGTATAAGGGGTGGTTATTGGTTCCCTTCTTAAATTTTTAAATGGATTTTAATACCCTTTTACTTTTTTGATTCTTTTTTTAATTTTTAATTTTTTTTAATTTTTTTTGTTTAGTTTTTGTTATAAAACTGTAAAACGGAAAGTGCGGAATAAATAATACGAAACAGAAACTGAAAATAACTGTAAACTGTCAAAAAATACGGAACAGAAACTGAAAAAAACTGTGTCATGCTGTAATTAGAGGGGACAAAGAGGGATATTTCAAGTATTTTATTGTACTTTTTTAGGTAAAGGAGGTATGAGTAACATAACCCTGGTATAGCCCATCGATGAATAGTCGTATACTCCCGTATACAATGAGTATATATCACAGTTACTGCATCAACTACATACACGTACTCCCTCCGTCCCTAAGTAAGTGTTCACTTTTACTTTACGGTCTTTTATGTTCAACTTTGACTGTAAATACTAATATTTGTGTTATTTAATACTTGATACAAATTATATGAATGAATCGAGTTTTAAATGAGATTTTATTGGTAGAATTTTTATTAAGTATTATATAACACAAACATAAATATTTACGGTCAAAGTTGAATAACAAAAACCGAAAAAAATAAAAGTGAATACTTATTTAGGGACGGAGGGAGTATATAACATCCGTGCATACTTGTCTTCAAATCCATCATTGGAAACATTTTTTGACAATTCATCACGTATCAAAATAAATGTTTAAAATTTTTAATTTTTTTTGGATTGTCTTAAACAAGTGAAAATTATCATTTATAAAACTAAATTGTCTCATGACAAGTAAATATGAAAATTTATTAGTGCACAAAGATATTTACTTAGTAAGAGTTTTTCTTACTCATAAAAAACACAATATATGACGTCATTATAATTTTTTTATACTAAAACATTCTTCCTCCGTCCCATAATTTTACATTTTATATAATGACAATTTTACCATTAACCAGTTAATTTACTACATAAACTAACCGACCGTTGGCCATCAAAGGTAACCTTAGGAATATATTTTTAGAGAGATCTCGAGCAATGACGGAGCCAAGAATTAAGATCGAAGAGGGCATTGAAAAAAGTGGTAAAAAAATTTTTTGGACGACAACCATACGTATCTTTCGCGTAATTTGTAATAAATCGGACTGGATTTAATATAAAACAACAAAAGTACTCTACCACGATGTATTTTTTTTTTTAGAACGACGAGTTAATACGTAATGATTCGAGCGTACAGTGATATTTAATTTAGGCAGTATACACACCTTAAATCTTCTCTTATAAAATACAATTTAATCGGTCATTTCTAACTATTCTATCTTGAAAATAAACTTCTTTAGGTTGTATAATATCTTGAATAAAATATAAATACATAGCGATTATTTCATATATAAAGAATCATAAGATTCATAAGCATGGGCAGACTCACATGAGAGTCGGCGGGTTACACTTTATTTTAAGTCACGAAAGATAAATTTTATATAAAATAAAGGTTTTTTCGACACGTGTAACACCTAATTTTACGTAACGTTAGTCAACTTTAATACTAATAATCTTTAAAAAATTATGCAACACCTTATTACAAATCTTGAATCCTGGTCATAAGAACATAATTTGTGGTTTTATGAATATGTCAAGTAAAAGTAAATAATAGTCATCGAAGTTGAAAAGTTTTTTAATCACAACTTAATACTATAAATATGTGTAAAAATGAGGAAAGCAAAAGGCATACTCTATTAATTTATCAAAAAAAAAAAAAATACTCGAAAAAACAAAAGTACACATGCAGTACTTAAAAAGAGAAAAATATTACTGCTTCGTTACCTTAGTACATTAAATTTACCCACTAACCTCGTCCCAACTTTCTCATTAAAACCTATCTTCTCCACGACACTTCTCTTCCTCAATTTTTCCGCTAGAAAAGAACTCAAAAAATGCCAGAAAATATGTTCAAATTGTTGGCAAGGTGAGATCGACGAGGGCAATTTGGTTTTGTGAGTGAGGGCACTCGTCTTTTTACCCACTAAATGGACTATTTTTCTATATGTTTTGTATATCCGCAAGAACTTAGTTGGGGGGTATCGCCCCCCACTACTACTACTATCACTGTGGCGGAGGTTCGAGTCTCACTAAAGACTTTCAGAGGCCAAAATTAAATAGATGCAAGAGTGAGGTTTATCGTTAAGGAGAAGGTTCGAGATTTGCATATTGTCGAATTGAATTGCCGAATTGACGCATGATTCACACGAGCACTTGTTTTTTGAATGTTCGTTTTCTACTCAAGTTTGGAATACCATTAGAAGAGTTGCTGACTTTTCCATATTCCATGCCTGCTATAGAAGATGTGGTACATGCTTTATTTCCTTTTGCTCATCAGAAATCTACCCGAAGTGTTGTAGCGAAACTTGTGTTGGCTGCGACAACATATTTTATATGACAGGAGAGAAATAATCGAATCTTTAAGAATACTAAGAGGACGGCTGCCCAAGTTGTTGAGGTTATTGAAAACACTGTTCGGCTCAAGCTCATGTCCTAACGTTGGAGACATTCTCGGAACGTGTCTGCTTTGGTGCAGCAATGGAGGCCATCGGCTCAGTTGATTAGCTAGTTTTCTTTATGGAGGGTTTTTTTTGTTTATGTTCCTATAGATGGTTCTTTCCTATAGGTGTTTTAGCTTATTTTATGCATTGATTATATGGCATCTCATATAATCTGGTAGTTCAAGGTTTCCTTGAGGTTAACACTGTATTTCTGCCGTGTTCCATTGTACTTAATGTTTTTGGGTGATTAATATATTTTACTGGGGAATAATTTTCCCTTTTACCCAAAAAAATCACTAACTATTAACTCTAACTCACCGTTAAAAAAATTTTAGTTTGCTACTTGTTTATTGTTTTAATACTTTGTAAGTTATATTTTTTATTTATTTTTAGAAGTAGATTGAACATAGAGTTGAATATAGAGATAAGTAAAGAAACTTAGATTTTTTGCCAACTAAGAGCATCTACAATGCATCAAGTCTTTAAGACTTGATGCATTTAATGCTATCAATGCTAAAATCATTTACAAACTAAAGCTTTTGCAAAAGACTTGGTAGTAACCAAGTCTTCCTAATAAACATCCCAAAAAGCTATTGCTACAATGGGAAAAACTACTAAATATGACTTTGTAAAATTGTAAAAAGTCTTTAATGACTTTTTCCATTGTAGTTGCTCTAAGAAAAGAGTTACTTTTGTTTACTATAATGTTATAAATTTTGTAGTGCAACTCACACTTTATAAAATCGTTCAACGAAGTCTAGCTGAAGTTCATTTTTAGAGTAAATGCTAAGATCGAACGTGAACGGAACATAGTAAGGTACATTCATCAACACAAATTTAGAGCTCAGTAGAAGAATCTGTTAGATCTAGTATATAAAATTGACTAGAGTTATCCATACCTGCTTGCATTGAGAAGCAGCACAGTTAAGTGAAGCGAAAGTGGTGGATTTAGCAAAAGCAAAAGCAGTAGAACCACAGCCAACACATCCACTACAAGGAAGCATAGCCATATCAGCACTAGTATCAAGTGCCATAAGAAAAGTCTGACCAGGTGTACCAATCTTAGCCTTAACAATATAAGTTGGGCTTTGCACAATCTGTCTTCCAGAACCAATGGGAACAAATGACCGCCCCGCGACTAGGCTTGAAAGGTAGCTTAGCCGTGTCTGATCATCTGCTTGCATTTGGAGGACAGTTTCAGCCCATGAGAGATGTGTTTTGGGTCTGAAAGGTGAGCATGGGCTTGACACGTGGAACACTGATAGAGTGGACCCTTGGTCGTTTGTGTTGCATGATGGCTGGTTTAAGGCGTCGGTGGAGATGATGATAGTCAAAAGGAGGACAATGAGTAGTGGTTTTTGAAGCCCCATTGATAAAGTGAGTGAGTGGTAGTGTGATAAGTGTGGAGTGTGGGAAATGTAAGGTGGTAGGGGCTGTATATATATACAAAAACAAAACCTCTTGACAATAGGATTTTTATATATACAACTTTTTGGGGAAATATATTAGTACAAAAATATTATTCAAAATATTTATTCTAGGTATTGATACCCGATAAATATCTTTAGACTCTATTTATTGTACGCACGGCCGTTTTTAGAGGAGTATAATAGATACGATTGCATAAGGTCATTGCTTAATGAGGGCCTCCAAATTTCATGTCCATCTATTATATATATATATATATATATATATATATATATATATATATATATATATATATATATATATATATATATATATATATATATATATATATATATATATATATATATATATATATATATATATATATATATATACATAATGTGAAGCTCGAGCTTAATTAATTCATAGGATTTTATCTTGTTTTTGTGTTAAAAAGTCTTTTACGGGTGATGGCACAAGGCTATCAAAATTCACAAGACAGTCCTGACTGTATGATTAACATGAAACCACTCATCACAATTTGAATTAAACATAGTACAAAACACGTAGTATGCCAGAAAACGTGTTTGACACAAATGTGATGCATTTAAAACTCAGGGTTGGATTTAGGTTTGCGCAGATTAGGTAACTGCATATTAGGTAACTGCACAGGGCCCAAAGTACACAAGACTATTTTAAAAGCCTATTTAGTCTGATTTTTATTTCTTGCAGTTTAATAACATGACAAATGTCGATGTTTTTTAGATTCTAAAATTGAATACAGAGTATATATCGTTGTTAGAAGAATGAACATTTTGAATTTTCATCAACTCTAGTTTAAAGATAATAACAAAAGTACATCACTAGTATAAATTTATAAGAAAAAATTTCACGTTTGGTCCCTATCGTTTACCCCAAATATCAAGTTTGGTCCTATCTCAAACTAAGTGCACAGATCGTCCCTATCGTTTACACTTTGGATCAAAATTGGTCCATATCTCAAATGGGAGTTACTTTTGCTCGATAACTCTTGTAAGTGGAAGGGTATTTTGGGGCGTTCACTTTTTTCCCATGCATTAAATACACACACTTACTCCATTTCTTCACATTCGATCACGACACATAATCAAAACACTCCCTCCCTCCATTAAACCTGGAAACAAAAACCCCCAATTCAATCACTGTTTTTTCATATATCCCCCAAAAATGGATGGTTCTAGTTGGAAGATTAAAGAGGGGTTTGGACCTTATAAGATGCCTATTGAATACGGTAATACTAATTGATCTATTTGCCTCAATTTTTCAAATTAATTAATTAAGAATGTAACTGATGTAATTAAGCATATTTAAAGGTTTTTTTAATTGCATTTTACAGAAAAGGACCCTGCTCTTTTTTCCCTAAAAATCCATCATGCTGGTAAGATCATTTGTGTTAAGAATAGAAGGAGATATGTAAATGGGTTAGTTAGTTATGTCGAATGGGTTGATATAGATAGGTTTTCAGTTCATGAGTTGAATGCTGTAATGTGGGAATTAGGATATGTGAAACAGGAACCTATATACTATCATTATATGATTCCTGGGACTGACCTTGATGTAGGATTGAGAGCTTTAGGTAATGATCAAGATGTTATTGGGTTAGCTAGGTATATCCCTAACAACAAACTAATCCTTGTATATTGTGAACACTTAGAGTCTGTGGTAGACAAATATGCTTGCCCCCTCCTTCTAGCAGTGTTGTTATTGAGGAGATAAACCCTAGTTTGATCCCTAAGAATGTTTTGTATTTAACATACCCCAACCAACACCCTTCTACTTCAACACATACACCCTCCACCAAACAGCCTTCTAGTTCAACTCCTAAACCCTCACCTCAACAGCCTTCTAGCTCAACTCCTACACCCCCACCTCAACAACATGTTACCTCAACTCCCACACCCTCCAACAATGAGCCTTTGCCTACACACCATGAGACTATGGAAACCATATATGAAGAGTTGTTGAACATGGACTATGAGTTTGATCCATTTGAGGATATAGCTGTGAATGAACCAAAAAGTGATAGGGAATGAACCACAGATTGATAGGGTGGTGAATGAACCAGAAAGTGATAGGGTGGTGAATGAACCACAGATTGATAGGGTGGTGAATGAACAAGAAAGGGATATGGTTGTCAACAATGAACCAATAGAAACATTGTTTGAGGGGCAAACAATGTTTGGTGATGAGGAGGGTAGTAGTACAGACAATGATTATACTGATTCAGAGGCTGATGAGGATTACTTTGTAGATGAAGACACATTTTTAGAAGAGGTAAATGTAGACATGTATGATTATCACTTTAACATAGATGCAGATGTAGAGTGGGTTAGGCATGATAAGGAGGTACAAGTTGTTACTGAATTAGATACCAGTGAGGTAAATGTAATTGATAATGACCAATTTGATAGTGGAACAGATTCAGAGGGTAAAGGGATTGAGCATATTAGGAGAAAGAAGCTTAGAGAGGTCAAAAACGCAAATGAGAGTGAAAATAACACTGTCTTCAAACATTTTTTCTATGTTGGCCAATGTTTCTCAAGTGCAGATGTTGTAAAAGAAAGGGTTAAACTTCACTCTATTGAAACTAGAAGGAATTTGTGGTTGGCAAAGAATGATAAACAGAGAATTAGAGCAAAGTGTGTTGGAAAAAATCATGTCTTTTTACTAGAGGGTGAAGGGGCTAGTAACACTGAAGATGTTGGTGCAAGTGGTAAAGGTCAAACAGATGTTGGGCCTAATAAGAAAGTAGGTAAAGGTAAAACAGATATTGGTGCAAGTGGTAAAGGTCAAATAGATGTTGGGCCTAATAAGAAAGTATGTGGTAGAGGAAGGCACAAACAACTTGCACCAGATGAATGTCCATGGGCTTTGCAGGTTACCAAAGTTAAAAACACAGAGTCATGGGAGGTGAGGACATATAATAATGTCCATAACTACTTGCAGACAAGGAAAGTAAGTGCTTGTACTTCCAAGTTCTTGAGCAAAGGCATCATTGACCAAGTTGAAAAAAACCCACATATACCCTTAAGAGCTCTTCAAGATGAACTGCAAAAGAAGTATGAGTTAGGTGTGTCTATTTAAAAAGCAGGTAGAGCTAAAACAGCAGCTGAAAATCAAGTCAAAGGTGATTATAAGCACCAGTATACCATGTTGAGGGATTACTGTCTAGAATTAAAAAGGGCTAATCCAGATACAACAGTAAGGATTGAAGTTGAAAGAGATGCAACTACTGATGATAACACAAGAATTTTCAAGAGGATCTATGTTTGTCTAGGCCCCTTAAAGAAAGGTTTCAGATCTTGTGGTAGAGAGTTGTTGGGACTAGATGGTGCATTTATGAAGGGACCATATCTAGGACAACTACTCACTGCTATTGGGTTAGATGCAAGCAATGGCATTTATCCACTTGCATATGCCATTGTTGAGAAAGAAACAACATGTTCTTGGACATGGTTTTTAGAATGCCTAGGTGATGATCTTGGGTTGATAAAGGAATCAAATTTCACCTTTATTAGTGATAGACAAAAGGTATTTTGTCATTTTACTACATTTGACTTTTTTATTCAATCTTGTGGTCCCTAAGATTTTAACTCACCAATACTTTATCTTTTTTCTATAGGGTTTATCCATTGCTATTGTAAATGTTTTTCCTTGTGCAGAGCATAGATATTGCCTTAGGCATATCCATGAAAACATGAAAAAACAGTGGAGTAGACTAGCTTATAAAGAGCATTTGTGGAGATGTGCTTCTGCAACAACTATTCCATACTTTGATACTGCAATGGAAGCATTGAAAGAGTTTGACAAAGAAGCTTTTGAATGGTTGGCTATAATACCAGCTCACAGTTGGGCTAGATCACATTTCTTAGGTTAAAAGCCATGTTGTTTAATATTCTTTCAGCTTAATTTGTAGTTAAACAAACACTAATTACTCCCCATTATAATGATAACAGGTTGAGCAAATCAGACATCTTGTTGAACAATTTATGTGAGTGCTTCAATGGTAAGATTTTAGATGCTAGGGATGCACCAATAATCACAGCCTTAGAATACATTAGGGAGTACTTAATGAGAAGAATGGTTAATGTTATTGCTGTGATTAAGAAGTCGGATGAGCCACTTACCCCTGCTGCTACTAAGTTATTGAGTGTAGCCATTGAAAGAGCAAATAGGTACACAGTTGGGTATAATGGTGGTGAGGAGTATGAGGTTAAAAGCAGTTATGATACTCAGTGTGTGGTTAATGTAGTTAAAAAGGTATGTAGTTGTAGGAAGTGGGAGTTAACAGGAATCCCTTGTGCACATGCTATAGCAGCCAACTTCAACATGTCACTTAATGGACATCATGTTAATATCCAAAAAGAATGGGTGGATAAGTGTTATTGGTTAGCTACTTGGGAAAAAACATACAGTTACACTCTAGGTTGATTGAATGGTAAGGTCATGTGGCAGAAAAGTCAAATAACTACAACACTCACCCCACCAAAGCATAATACTCCAGTTGGTAGGCCAAGGAAAAATAGGTGAAAAACAAGGGATGAGAAGGCTCCAATGGTGAAGGATGGAAGGTTGTCAAGGGCCTATAAGACAGTGACATGTGTAAATTGTGGAAATAAAGGGCACAACAAAAGGTCTTGCAAAGGACAAGAGGACCCAAATACTACAAGAGGATCAAGTGCACCTGCAACAGGCTCAAGATCAAATGCACCTGCTGCAACAGGATCAAGTGCACCTACAAGAGCAAAGAAGAAAACACCATCTGATGCAACAGGATCAAGTGCACCTGCAACAGCAAAGAAGAAAAGAAAATCTGATGCAGCAGGGTCAAGTGCACCTGCAAAGAAGAAACAGGCTACAAACTCCAAGAAGAACTAATGCCATGTTTTTTAAGCAATTTTTGTAATCTGAAAAAGTATCACGTATGTTCTAGTACTTTAGTCATCTGATCTATGTTTGTAATCTATGTTTGTATTCTGAACAAGTTTCATTAATGCTTCAATGATTTAGTGCTTTTGTTAACTTCTTGTGTTTCATGTATGCTTCATCTGAACAATGTAAACAAATAACATACTAAACTTGAACTCCATTCCATTAGCCAAAATTAATTGACCATACCATTATCTATGGTCAATTTGATGTTCAAGGATTACATAACAAGAAAGCATATGAAAATAACACAATACATGAAAAAACTAACAACCATGAAGACAACAACCAACCATCAACACCACAAGCTTCAAACCACAACCTTCCCCTTCCCCTTCCCTTGGTTACCAGCAGCCCCCCTCTTTCCCATCTTAGTGACAATCTGCTCCCAAGTGGCCTTGTTAGGAAGTCCTAGCACAACATTGTAGATATGAGTTGGGCTTTTGATGATGTTTGTGGCAACATAGGTGACATCAGGGCCTTGCTTTTTCTGGATGACTTCTTTGCCTTTCAAAGTGTACTCATAAAACTCTAGTGACTCAGAGCTTTCATCATCATCAGTATCCTTAGAATCAGCAAAAGGGCTACCAAAATCCTCATCCCATGTATCCCAGTAATCTTTATCAGCATGATACTCAGCCTCATCCACACAGCCATAGAATTTTAGGGCTTTAAGTGTGATTGACCCATTCCTGAACCTTTCTGCAACAGCCTTGGTAACATAAGTCCTAGGCCTTGAACTGGATCTAATGGGAGGAAGAGGAAGTGCTATGTGCTTAGATGATCCTTCACAGCCCTTATCATCATCTTTCCACTCAGCATCACCACTTGGACAATAGACAACCTCACTGCTAGTGTCACTCAACACAATGACCTCTTTTTTTTGACATTTTTTGAATTTCAGATGGGATTAGAAAGATAGAAATGGTGATGGAGAAGTGATGTGTGTGGCGTTGGGTTTTATAAGCAAGTAGATGAAGGGGGGGTATTTACTCTTAACCATTCAATGCCCTCAACCCCTTAACTCCTCAACTACTTATCTGCAAAAACAGAGTTAGTAAATGAGTCTGCAAAACAGAGTTAGTAAACAGAACTTAGTAAATGAACAAGACAAAACAAGAACTTCTAGAAGAGATGGAAAAGATTTTTCATTGATAACCCCAAAATCCATCTTACATGTTCATCAGATTAGCCTTTACATTTTTCTTAGGCAAATCTGGAAAAAAATAAAACTAAACCAAACCCTAGCCAACTAATCGACAAGTATTTTTTTAGAAAACAAACTTCATTACTAAGTTTTTTGATGGAATCTTCATGCCTATTTCTAGCCCTAAGCAACCCAGGTATGATTTGAACAGCTTGAGGACACATTGGTGGATCAAACCAATCAATCCACCTACATGCTGGTCCTTGGAATTCGCAAGCATAGAAACAACGACATGGATGACGATCTGACCAAGAAGTCTTGATTGTAGCAACGCGACCACATGAGCAGAAAACCATTTCTTCTTTTTGATTTTAGGGTTTTGATACTGGATTGTTGAAAAGGTAGGTGTGATTGTGTGTGAGGTGATCGTGTATTGTGTGTGTGTTAAGATCGGGTTTGGTGATAATTAATGCATGGGAAAAAAGTGAATGCCCCAAAATACCCTTCCACTTACAAGAGTTAACGAGCAAAAGTAACTCCCGTTTGAGATAGTGACCAATTTTGATCCAAAGTGTAAACGATAGGGACGATCTGTGCACTTAGTTTGAGATAGAGACCAAACTTGATATTTGGGGTAAACGATAGGGACCAAACGTGAAATTTTTTCAATTTATAATTACAATCGTCATGCTAATTTCACAATTCCAACGTCTTTAATCAAATATTGTTTCCTTTATGAATATAAATTTTTATTTGAACTTCCTTTGTTTCTTTTATAAATAACTTATTGTATGATTAGCAATATGTTTGATACAAAACACTTTGTTAGCATTTAGATAATAACAAATTTTCTTACATCGTACATATATTTAATGTGTCATGTTTGAAGGCTTATTTTTTGGTTGCGGCACAGGATCTTTAAAATCGACGGGACGACTCTGACAAAACCGCGTCACTGGTATTTAAAGTTACTTAGTCGACATCCACATCGTACATATTCGGTGAAAATAGTAGACTTCATGACGAGGTTTTTTGCCATTTTTTCTTAGACGGCTTTTATCACTCACATCAAAAAACATTTTCACACCAGACATATTATCATCACATTTTGTTTTTTTTCTCTTATTTTTTACACGCACTCTCACTCACAATTCACTCTTATCAATCATATAAAAAACACCCTCACATTAAAATAATACCTTTATTAATTATATAAAAACATTATTAAAAATATAAAAACATTACATAATACATCAAAACACAATGCACAGTCTAAAAAAAAGAAATTAAAACACAACACGAGAAACGGTACATAACACTTTCGGTCACACACTAGAGATTAATTTGTTCTTGGATCTGAATACAATATCTCCACCTAATAAAATTCCGACCGGATTTGCTCTTGTTCAGCTTCTTCTGCCCTCACTTTCTCCTTTCACTCTTTTTTTAACCCTAGCTTCTTCTTCCATTTAGGTAAAGTTGCTGTAGTTGTATGTTAGTAAGATATCCATTTGAGTTGTTTACCATTGGATATGATGGAGCGGGAGAAACATACTGTTTTGTATGTTGTTGTGATGACGAACCAACTACATGTGTTTGTGGCGAAATTTCTTCATTCCCGCCGGAAGTGATCTTAACCATCCATTCAATTTCTCTTTGAATTTGCCGTTCTATTTTTGGCGCCTTTCTAAACAAGGCCCTCTGCATTTCGAAATCATTGTTATATTCTTGTTTTAGAAAAGTGTCGATTAAAACATATTTCTTTTGGAAAATATCACGGCAATTCTTAAATGCTCTGCGCAGTTTCATTTTAGCAATGCATCATCGAGTTCAAAGACTAACGTCGTAAGCGTAAACTGAATACATTTTTGTTCGTCAATTTGTTGCTGAACCATAACCCTGATCTCGTCAACGGTGTGTGAAGGGAGCACGTCATAAATTTTAGTTTTTTAATATATTTTTTTAGTTTGCCAGTGCGTGAGGGTATTTAGTAGAGTATATTTTATATAAAGTGGTATTTTAATGAAAGCTGAGTTCCCTAACGCCACTAGGATTGAAAAATAAGTTGTATGAGTGAAATAAAAATTGATATTAACACTAACATAAAAGTGAGTTTACTAATATTGTCCCTTCAGCCTATAGGGGCAAAAGAATATTTATTACAACAAGCCGAGAAAGAAGATGAGCGTGTAGCTAAACAAATATTTTCGCCAAACCAATAACCAAACTAAAAACGTTACAGTAATTCAAATTAAGAGATGAGTTAGTTTGCATCCTTGTTTTTACTACAATTCAAGGGACAAATCCTCACCTTCTATTTATTTTTAATCTAATGGTGGAGATTAACCTAAGATTTAAAAAAATGGAGGGACCATTTTTGCCAAAATATCCAAAAGTTGTAAAATTTGGCGGAGGTACTAAAGTTATAAATATGACGAAGTAATAATTTATCACTAGTAATATTTCAGTAGCGAAAAGCAATGAAATATCACTATTGATTAAGTAATGAAATATCATTGGGATACTGCACAGTAACTAAATGAAATATCACTAGTGATGTTGATTTATCACTAGTGATTAAGGGTGAGCATTTGGACCGTCGGACCGGACTGAGCAAATTCGGTTCGGTCCTCGGTCCGTGATTTTGGACCATTTTGGTCTTCGGTCTGGTCGGTCCGGTCTAGTCCGGTTCGGTCTTACCAAAAATTCGTTTATATTGCCTAATTGGGACCGGATCGGACCATTTCGGTCTGGTCTCGGTCCAGGGCTTTGGACCAATTCGATCGTCGATTCAGTCCGGTTTTAGCCGGCCTGGTCCGGTCTGGGTCCGCCGCTCAGCCCTACTAGTGATATTTCATTATTTTTATCACTAGTGAAATATTACTTGTGATAATCATTATTCGTCTTATTTACAATTTAGTCCTTCCGCCGCTTTTTTACAACTTTTGGATATTTTGGCAAAAATGGTACCTCCGTATTTCTTTTAATTTTAGGTAATAGATGGTTAGGATTTGTCCCTTGAGTTCCACTAAAAAACAAGGTTGAAAAATAACTTGTCTTCAAATTAAACTAATAATCTCTTATTTTAAGACCGGTGACATGTTATCATGTAGTTACGGTTAATAATCAATAGTAATCTATACTACTTATTAAAAGAAAACCACTACTATTAATAAAAATGTTGAAAAATCAACTTACATGAAGTAATGCATAATGTACAACTAAATAAATATAATTAGAAATCACTTAAAACATAAAAACATAATTTAATACTCATATTAAAACTAATTAATACATAATAATTAATATACATTTCAAAATAAAAATAGTTAATACTAATTAATATATAATTAATACACCCCATTACTTAAAAAACACAATTATATGTGCACACTGTACAATAATTAAAAACATATATTTATAAAATAATACATATGTTGTCTGCCTAAAACGATAGTGTACGTAATTTTTAAAATCGAACCGGAGTAACGGGTTTAACTGGGAACCGAAGTCACGGTCGGTCGGGATAGCCAAAAAGCCATTAGAATACGAACCGGAGAAGCCTCGTCAAAACTGATAAAACAGTTATGTTACATAAATATGTACTATTTTTAACGGCGCATAAATTTGTACTACTTATAAAAGAGATTGCATTTTCTTTCTAAAATTTAAGCAGTACATTTTAGAAACTTTTGATACAATCCTTTACAACACAAAAACTTTATAAATATATTTATGTATTAACTAGGAAGCCATACACGTTATATGACAAAGTGAATACAAATTAATATGCAACACATACAGATGGTTATTGCTATAAACTATAACTTTTTACATACAATTATTTAAAGTGTTCACTAATTTAAGTTTAATACTAAATCTGTATTTGACTTTTGAAGCGTTCAATTTTTTATTTATTTGCATATTCTGTTAATGCAACCGATGCCTAAAATATTATTTGTAATAATTAATTTTTCGTTGTTTTGATCACGACAAAGTGTAAAAGCATTATCGTCAAAGATAACCGTAAGACGAATTATTTAACGAACACTATCATTAAGGTAATGATCATTTAAGTCTTACACAAACATATCTTCTACATGTTTAGTGATCAGCAAAAGTGATTAACCTTAAAACTCACATTTATACAAATGTGACAAAATATTTTTAATAAATTTTCTTTTTAAGAAAATATATTATTAAAATGAAAAATGTAAATTTGAATTTAGCATATTCCAAATGGCTAAAACTATCCTTTTTGGGTATAAATTTCACCATATGGCATTTCATCACTAGAAGACAAAAAGGAGCGAACTCTAGAGTCCGCAGATTCTTATTGATAATGAGTTGCATGCCTATTTAATGAGCCGCGCTCAGATAGCCGTTAGACCTTGTCTCCTATAAATAGTGGATCATTTCTCCATTTTCTAATGAACCTTTTTGGACAGCTTTCTGTTTCTAATCTCTTTCTATATTCTAATCACTTGTAAATGATCACTTGTGTTAAGTATGTTTACTTATGATTATCCCCTTTGTTGAGTCCTTGTATCTAGACTCATCTAGGATATAATAAGAATGATTGTAATGAGCACAACTGTAAAACTCGCTTTAAAATCCATGAACATTAATTACACACAATCTCAGAATTAGTTAAAACGATACACAAATTATTATTTATTCAGAATAATAAATGATAGTATTTACTCAAGTATTACGTAATTATTATTTATACAGTAAATAAATAATACACGTCAGGATTTAAACACGATCATATGCGTTAAATAGTTAAAACACGAAAACAGAAAAGCATTTGTGTTTGTGTATTGGGTCGCGGCTACAAAGGGGAAACAAGAATAGATGGGCTTTGAGCCCAATCCACTTAATACATGTAAACCCCAGGGATCTATTGTTCCTCATTTTCAAGTTACACAAAATTTAACAAAAAACCCTAGCCTCCCCATTCCTTTAACCGTCAGCAGAAAAAGAAAGCAAAGAAGGAACGATATTGGAGTTTTGATTTTGGTTCGTGTGAGTGTTAATTGTTATTTCCTAATCACGTATAACCGGTAATCTATTTCCTTTTGTTGGAAATACGTTTTACGTATTAAGAAGGATCGGTCACTCCAACGATAGTCCATGTAATAGCTCGTAGTTTAGTTAACTTTCGTTATTTAACAAACAAGTTCAAGCCTAGCCTACAACTTGTGTAGGCCGGCCCAAACGTGTAAACCCAAGCCCATTACAAGGCTTGGGTATATAAACCCTCTCCTTTGATGGAGAGGGGTGTGGTTTCATATTTTACACATAGTAAAACATTGGTTTCTCTCTCTAAGTGTGTGTGTAATCCACCATCTCTCTATCTCTTTCTCTCTCTAAAAACATAAGTATAGATTTGCATTTCTACAAATGGTATCAAGAGCATGGGATGAGATATAGGTTTGTTTTTGTGTTGCATATTGTGTTCTAAACATTTCGTAGATTGTTGGTTTGTTTTTAGCCGAATCTTCAAATTTTTTTTGGTGTTTGATCGAAGTTTAAAGCAGTGTAACATAGGGATTCGTGTTAAACTGTTCTTGGTATCTTGGTTTGTGTTAAAACATCATTTTTCTTGGATCAAAAGTGCAAAAAAGTTGTGTGTTCTTCATTCCGAAATTTAAGCAGAATCTCCATCGGAAAGTACAAGTGAAACGTGGACTTCCATCGCAATAACCATCACCATCGGAAAGGGTTTTGGTTCTACATTGCGATACGTGGGTTTTATTACTTATTCCGATCTGGACATTCCGATCGTACTTTGCGATCTGGGATTCCGACGGGTATAAGGAAGTATTTTAAGTCGTTACTCTGCTTGAATTTTGTCAGCTACTTTGCGATCTGAGCATTGCGATCTGAGTATTCCGATAGATTTTGCGATCTGAGTATTCCGACAGGCTTTGCGATCTGAACATTTCGACAACATTGCATTTCGATCTAGGCATTCCGATACCACCATCATTCCGACCAAGTTACATTACGATCTGGACTTTGCGATCTAAACATTTCGACAGCCTTGCTTTGCGATCTGGACTTTCCGATCTGACATTCCGATCTGGCATTCCGATCTAGACATTTCGACAATCCAAAAATTATTCCATAAAAAATTTCGAACTCGTGTGTAATTTTGTCTTGAAATTTTTGGTTTATCGAGAACATATTTTAAGGGATTTTAACATTGTTTCTCGACTTCAACACAAAAACACTTAACCTTATTTCATTGTTCGATCAACTTTGTAAATCTTAACTTATTGAAATGGAGTACACATCTCTTACGGATAAGTCCATCCTCTCGGGTACGGATAATCGTCCACCAATGTTGGTGAAGACTATGTATGAGGAATGGGCTTCCCGAATGGAACTTTATATGTTGAACAAGGAGAATGGACATCTAATTTGGGCATCGGTGCTCAATGGACCATTAGATTATGGTACAGTGACGGAAGGTACGACTACTCGTCCTCGCACAACGGGTGAGTTGACTGGAGATATGAAGATTCAAGATAAATGTGATAAGTATGCTACAAACATCATTCTCCAAGCCCTTCCTCTAGATGTCTACAAACTCGTCAGCAAACATAAAGTTGCCAAAGAGTTATGAGATAGAATTCGGGTTCTAATGCAAGGCACCTCGTTAACTAAACAAGAACGAGAGTGTAAGCTTTATGATGCGTTTGATAAGTTTGCCCATGTGCCAGGGGAGACTCTCAATGACTACTATCTGAGATTTACCCTATTGTTGAATGAGCTAAATATTTATGGCATGGAAATTCCTACCTTTCAATTGAACACCAAGTATTTGAACACTCTTCCTCCAGAATGGAAAAAATACGTGACGGATGTTAAATTGGCTAAGGACTTGCATAACACCAATGTGGATCAACTTCAAGCTTTTCTTCAACAACACGAATGCCATGTGATCGAGGCTCGGTTGTCTACACCTCAAGTTCATGATCCACTTGCAATGTATGCTTCTCAACAAAACATGGCTTATACTTATCAACAACCATCATACTTGCAACAGCCACCACCACACATCTATCAGCAACCACAACAACCATCTTATCAACCACCAATGATGCCACAGCAAGAATATCAACAAAGTGTTCATCAACAATCTTTTCAACAGCAACCACCATATCAAACATCACCATCACAAGCCAACACTTCTCCATTGGGCTATACTCCTCAGCAAGGACATTTTCCAATAGAAGCACAACCAGCACAAGCTTTCTACTCTAATGAACTTCCACCAATCCAAGCACCGGTCTTTACTCCAAATGATACGCCAGCTGATGTTCTAAACCATCTCACCGCCTACTTGTCAAAACTTGTTGCAACTAGAGGATTTCCACCAACAAACAATCAGCTCCGCACCTCATCAAATCCTCGACAACAAGCCACTGTTCAAGATGGTCAAGTGACGGTGCAACCTATTCAGGGAAGGCAAAATTCATATGGACCTCCTACAAGGACTGGGAACAATCAAGCTGTGAATTCTCAAGCTAGTGGAAATGGGAGTCCTATTGGTCCTAAAAAGGTTGTGACTTGCTACAATTGCCGAGGACAAGGTCATATGGCTAGGGAATGCACACAGCCGAAAAGGAGAAGGGATGATGCATGGTTTCGTGAGAAGATGTATTTGGTTGCTGCTCAGTCTAAGGGGAAGATTTTGGATTCATAGGAGTTGGCATTTCTGGCAGACCCAGGGGCAGCAGATACTGAAGGCATTGCAGTTGTTTCCACTTCTAATGCAGCTTATCAAGCAGACGATCTTGATGCATACGATTCGGATTGTGATGACATTCACTCTGCCCAAGCTGCTCTCGTTGCTAATCTCTCTCACTACGGTTCTGATGTCATCAGTGAGGTACCAACCACATCTAATAATATTGATGATAACCAACATCAAGTTGGGCATGAAAATGACAACCTCGAACAGCATTCGGGAACTAGTAACTCAAATGATGTGGTACCCAATCCTACACATTTGAGTGAACCTCGACCAAATGCTACGATGGGTATGGAATCTTATGCTCAACATGATTTGGTCATGGTGCCTAAACATATTATTGATCAAATGCATATGGCCCTCAGACAATCCGTAGATACGAATTCCACCCTAACTGCTGAGCTTGTGTTGCATAAAGAAAAGATCAAAACTTTTGAAATGGTCCCTCAAGAAGAGAAAATAACATGTTCTGAATTTGACCAATTTCGTTTTGAAAAGATTGAACACTTGAAAGAAATAGAATCATTAAAAGCTAATCTTTCTAATGAATTAAAAGAAAAGGAGTCGGTTGTCAATGATTTTCAGAAACTTAAAATGGATTTCGAAACTCTCGAGTCTAAAAAGGTTGAATCAGAAATTAATGCTACCAAACTTCTTAAATTCAAAGAACAACAGCTTTTAAAACAATACGCTTCCACAGAAAAGGTTCATCTTTTAACTAAATCATTTAAAGAATTCGAACTTAAGCGTCTTCAAGATTTACCACCTAATCCCGGTTATGCAAAACAAGCTCAGGAATATATTCCCGGTCTTTATGATATGACCATAATTGGAAAATCGAAAGAAGCACCTTTTGTTCGTAGTACTGAGGAGACACAATCACTTGGGGATGAAACTCATTCTAAAATGCTTTCAAAATTCCATACAATTGATTACGATCAACATAACAAAGATCAATTTTCGAAAAAGACACGCATTCGCCTACAAAAGGAATTAGCAGAATTAACAGTTCTTGTGCCCCAAAGTTTGTCAAATGAAAATCTTCCTAGTACGTCTCCTACACTCGTCAAAAAGGATTTAACGAAGTTAATTCCACCGGTAAGTAAGGCGTCCGTTAACTTAAATACGGTTCACCAACACTTAGCCGATTTTGACAAGGTCATTTTGGAACGTACGACGGCCACGGCCATAACGGAAGGTGAATGGAACTTTGAGCACACTAGAGCTGCGTTTCAAGATGAAATTGTTCCGTTTGTAAACAATGTTAAAGCTTGTCTTCGTAATATTGATCAAGATTTGTTTTTGGAAATAGAAGAAGTTAGACGTGTTTTCAATGAAATGGAAGATGCTTATGAAAACAGTTTACTTGAAATAGAACGGGTTTCACGCCATAATGATCTGCTTCTGAATCAAGTGATGTCTCATGATATAGTTTCTGTCTGTGTGAATACAAGTGTTGATAATGATTCTATTGTGCATAATGTTGAATCTGTGGATACTGTGGTAGATAGTACTTGTCACGAATCTGACGCTGAATCTTTAAAGCTTCAAGATTCATATTCATCGCTTTCAAAACGTTTTGATGAGATTCAAACACATTGTATTTCGCTTGAATGCAAGCAACAATTTATTCAAGAAATCTTTGAAACGTCATTCGAAGGTGTTAATATCGATGATGCAAATTTTGAAAAGAATTTTCGATTGAATTTACAATCAAAACAGCGTCAGCCAAGGGACAAAGTTGCTAACTCTTTGCCGATGGAAATAGAGAAATCTAAGGAGCTTAACTGTGTGAACGTACTTGAGGCCGCTGAGAATCTTAAACTGGATCTAGATAATCGAGTTTCCAAGATTTTGTCCAAAGTTGATAACTTAAAACAGAAAAATACACGACTCTTCGATTCAGTACAGCCCGCATGTGTTGATACCACTGCACAGAATCAATCATTGATTGAACAATTGAATCGAAAGTCGATGGAAATATCTGATTTGAGGGAACAAATTTGTGATAAGAACCTGGTCTTGGCAGAGTTAAAGGAAACACTTCGTACTCTAAAAAGTAAGAATGTTGTGGATAACACAGCCACTATCTCAACATCGTCCTCTAGTGCAATCAAAAGAACCCTTATAGCCGTCACACCACTTAACAAGGGCCCTAGGACTAAACCATCTCAAACTTTGGTCAATAAAGATAAGGCGGAATCAAAACCAGCTTCTAATATTCCTGTGTTGCCTTCTACAGGAGTAAGCACCACTACTAAGGCTCAAAGATCTAAGCTTAAAAGAAACAAGAAGAATGATAGGATCTTGCCCCCATCTAGTAGTCAAGTGAAGAAGAAAGTAGAAGCCCATCCTAGGAATGTTATTTCTGTTTTGAATAAAAAGAATCATGTAGCTAAACCTAAAGGCTCTGCGGTTGTGCAGCGTTCTAAGCCTACTGTGAATTCTAATTTAAAATGTTGGAATTGCAATGAATGTATGTTTTCTAGTCGTCATGATTCTTGCCTTATTGACCATGTGAATGAGATGCATGCCCGGAAAAATGGATTAGAATGGAAACCGACTGGGAAAGTGTTAACCAAAGTTGGTTGGATGTGGCGCCCCACTGGTAGAACTTTCACTATAGTAGGAAATACGTGCCCTTTAACTAGGATCACTCCCACTGAAGTGAAGAAAGCGTGCCCTTTAACTAGGAGTACCAAGGCTACCAAAATACAAGCGTGTCCTTTAACTAGGAACACTAACACTACTGTAGGAACCAATTACCCTTTAAATAGGTCTACTCCTACTGTAGTGCCCGCGAATAATCCAAAACCTAAGAAAGTTGGAACAGTAAAACCTTTTAGTGCTAAAACTCACATTAGAAAACGCAGGAAATCTAAGGGTCTCAAAATTGTTAGCAATTCTGATAATTCTATATCTGTATCTGCTAACACTCCGGAACCAATAGTTTCCAATGCATTGTCTACTGTTGTTATTGAAAACAGGTGGTCCAAATTGTTCTCTGGTATTTGGACTCTGGTTGCTCCAAGCATATGACCGGAGATCGCTCTCAGCTCAAAAATTTCGTCAGCAAGTTTCTTGGTACGGTTCGATTTGGAAATGATCATATTGCAAAGATAATGGGTTATGGTGAATATCATATTGGGAATGTTATAATTTCAAGAGTGTATTACGTGGAAGGTCTTGGTCACAACTTATTTTCCGTGGGACAATTTTGTGATGCAAACCTAGAAGTTGCTTTTCGAGAGCATACCTGCTTCATTCGTAATTTGGAAGGGGTTGATTTATTGAAAGGTACTCGAGGGAATAATTTGTATACTTTGTCTCTACAAGACATGATGGCCGCTTCTCCCGTATGTCTTATCTCCAAAGCATCGAAGACTAAGTCATGGTTATGGCATCGACGGTTATCTCATCTTAACTTTGACGCTATTAATCACTTGGCGAAAAACGAACTTGTTCGTGGTCTTCCTAAACTATCATTTCACAAGGATCATTTGTGTTCCGCGTGTACAATGGGGAAAAGCACTAAGAAGTCTTACAAACCCAAGACTGAAGACACCAACCAAGAGAAACTTTATCTGTTGCATATGGATCTTTGTGGGCCAATGCGTGTTGAAAGTCTTAGTGGCAAAAAGTACATCCTCGTCATTGTCGATGATTACTCTCGGTTTACATGGGTGAAATTTCTTAAAGCAAAAAATGAGGCACCTAAATTCATCATCAGATTTCTCAAGATGATTCAAGTGCGTCTCAACACTACTGTCCGACGCATTCGTACAGATAATGGAACCGAATTTGTGAATCAAATTTTGCGTGATTATTATGAAGAAGTTGGCATATCTCATGAAACATCCGTTGCACGCACTCCACAACAAAACGGTGTCGTTGAAAGGCGAAATCGCACACTTATGGAAGCTGCTCGAACGATGTTAATTTACGCAAAGGCTCCATTGTTTTTATGGGCAGAAGCAGTATCTATAGCAGTGTACACCCAAAACCAGTCACTAATTCGTAAACGCCATGGTAAAACACCTTATGATCTTCTCCATGGAAAAGTACCAGATTTATCATATCTTCATGTATTTGGTTCTCTTTGCTATCCAAACAATGATGGTGACAATTTGGGAAAACTTCAACCAAAGGCTGATATTGGTATTTTCATTGGTTACGCACCCGCAAAGAAGGCATTCCAAATCTACAACCGTAACTCTCGCAAAATCCTTGAAACTATGAATGTTGATTTTGATGAGCTGACAGCAATGGCTTCTGAGCAAAGCAGCTCTGAACCCGCACTTCATGAAATGGGACCCAGTAACATTAGTTCTGGTCTTGTCCCAAACAACCCTACTTCTTCATCATTTATACCACCTACTAGGACTGAATGGGATACGTTGTTTCAACCGTTCTTTGATGAATTCTTTACTCCTCCAACCATTGTTGCTCCAGAACCTGAGGTAATAGCTCCGGTAACCGAAGTTGTCGCTCCAGCAACCGAAGCACAATCAGACACATCTGCACCTACAATTGGTCTAGATATACCATCAACAAGTAATTCTCAACCAAGACATGCTTCAACTACCCATGTCATGCCTATTGATGATGAAGAGGATGATGATGATCACGATTTGGAATTCGCTCAAATGCGTGAACTTCCATTCTTTGGTGTACTAATTCCCGCCTCTAATCAAGCCGGGTCGTCCACCTCAGAAGAAGCTCCATCTACAATTTACTCCAATCTACGGATTCGTGAACATGACAGCAAGTGGACAAAGGATCATCCTATAGATTCTATTATTGGTGACCCTAATCGTCCGGTATCCACACGAAGTCAGTTACAAGAAAGTGCAATGTTTTGTCACTTTGATGCTTTTCTCACTGAAGTTGAACCTAAGACATGGAAAGAAGCTTTTACTCAATCCTGTTGGATAGAAGCTATGCAAGAAGAACTTAATGAGTTTATACGTCTTGAAGTATGGGAACTTGTCCCATGCCCGGATCAAGTGCAGTTACTCACTTTGAAATGGGTTTACAAGGTGAAACTCGATGAGTTAGGCGGAATATTGAAAAACAAAGCTCGACTAGTAGCTCGTGGATACAAGCAATTATTGGGCGTCGACTTTATGGAATCCTTTGCACCTGTTGCCCGTTTGGAAGCTATTAGACTATTCCTCGCTTATGCAGCCCATATGAATATGATCGTCTATCAGATGGATGTGAAGACGGCATTTCTTAATGGTGAAATCAAGGAAGAAGTCTATGTTCAACAGCCGGATGGTTTTGTGAATCCTAATTATCCTAATCATGTGTACAAGCTTAAGAAGGCTCTCTATGGGTTGAAGCAAGCTCCACGCGCATGGTATGATCTATTGTCACAATTCCTCATTTCTCAAGGCTTCGCAAAAGGCAAGGTGGATCCCACGTTGTTCATTCAGAAACGAGGTAAAGATATGATTATGGTACAAATATATGTTGATGATATTATATTTGCAGCCTCGACCCAAACCTTATCGGATGAGTTTGGGACACTCATGTCTTCCAAGTTTAAGATGTCAATGATGGGCAAGGTATCATTCTTCTTAGGTCTTCAGATATCTCAGAGTCCCAGAGGCATCTTTATTAATCAATCCAAATATGCCCTTGAATCGCTTAAGAAATATAAGATGGAATCTTGCGACCCCGTGGACACTCCAATGGTGGAGAAATCTAAGCTTGATGTAGATCCACATGGAGTTGCCGTTGATCCGACACTTTATCGTGGAATGATCGGTACTCTTCTGTATATCACAGCCAGTCGACCTGATCTTCAGTTTGCTATATGTATGTGTGCCAGGTATCAAACTAGGCCTACTGAGTTACACTTAGCTACTGTTAAAAGGATCTTTCGATATCTTAAAGGAACCATTAATCGGGGACTTTGGTATTCGAAGGACTCTTCTATTGCACTAATGGCATATGCAGATGCGGATCATGCGGGTTGTCAAGATACAAGGCGTAGCACGAGTGGAACTTTGCAACTATTAGGAGATCGACTAATCAGTTGGGCATCAAAAAGGCAGAAAAGCGCTGCAATTTCAAGTACGGAAGCAGAATACATAGCTATGTCCGGTTGCTGTGCTCAAATTCTTTGGATGAGATCGCAATTAACCGACTATGGTCTAGGTTTCAACAAGATTCTGATGTACTGCGACAACAAAAGTGCAATTGCCTTATGCTGCAACAATGTTCAATTCTCCCGGTCGAAGCATATTGACATTCGCTACCATTTCATCAAGGAGCAAGTGGAAAATGGAGTAATAGAGCTTTACTTTGTCCGATCTGAGTATCAATTGGCGGATATTTTCACGAAGGCTTTAGATCGCGCTCGAATTGAATTTTTGGCCGACAAGCTAGGAATGAGAACTTTCTCGCCTGAGACTCTAAAGGAACTAGCAGATGAAGCGAAAGAATAGTGGTGGTAAAACTATTCTCCGTATCCTTGGTGATCATCTGTATATATTGTTTATATTTTTATCCACAAAAGCAAAATACAAAAATATAAAACCATATAAAAACCATAAAAATTGAAAAATTCATAAAAAATCCAAAAATATTTTTACTTTATTTTTCAAAGGCATGTCTTTTGGTACGATAATATTTACGGCTATAGAAATGTTGATTAATATTGACACAGCGCCATAAATAGAGTTCGTACAAAAGTTGTAAATATTTCTTAAAACATGCCCTAATGGCTTGTAGTTATTTCAGACTGCAACCCGGTTTTCACATTAAAGTCAAGTATTTCTTATGAAAGCTTTGGCTCTCAACGGGAATTAATTTTCTCAGGCAAGGTTTACTTTAAAACCTTGTAAGGGATCAAGTTTACTTTATAACTTGGTCTAACACAAATATATGTACGTTTCAGTGCATTTATTTGTTAAAACAAGAGAAGTCTTGTTTTTATGAAGCTATCATCTCTACAACCATGCTATCTACAATTGGTATCTACATACTCGACGATGCGACTACTCAACTGACGACTACAGCTCTTTCAATAGAACACGGGTCAACAATTGAGGGGGAGCAATTGTCAAGCATTCAGAATCTTCGATGCCGAACGTGCCAAGCTCAGTAACTGGTGTCAAGACAACAATACCAATCGTACATGTGGTGTCAAGAGATGACTTCAGACGTGACGAGGTGACCAACATATGCTGACAAGAACCATTTGATCTTATCATATGATGTTCTCATCTATCAGGTCCAACCTTGTCAATTCTTTTCTAATATGGTGAATATGTGATCATGTTACAAATCGATATCATATCTCATACGTTTGATATCATGAAGATAAAATGAACGTGCATTTTTCTTCCCAAAACCTTTGTTAAAACTTCATTAAATCAATTGATATTAAAAACATCGATTGGGTTAATATTTTTAATATGGGGGAGAAAATGTGATTTAATATGGGATATTATCACAAATGGTTTGATTTAATGTGCTGGCTCATCCCGACATGTGCGAAATGTTTTCGAATATCGTAGCATATGTTAAGGGGGAGCAAAATAGATTTGCTATATCAAAATGGATTTTCATGGTGACATATACTTACCCGAAACCCATTTATTTCACGACGATGAAGATTGTGGTGACATAAGGATGGTAGGATAGGTTAAGTCCTATGATTCTTCCAGAACCGGAGGAATCTTCCCAAGGACATTCCATAGCTAGAAATAGTAGTCCTTAGGAAAGATGGAGAAAGATTGTGAACGTAGCTGAATGCCGACCAAGTACTTAAGTTAGCACTGGAACAATCACAACAAGGTGCTAGTGATGACGTATTGGTAAGCATTGAAGGGGTTGAAGAATGAAAAAGAATTGTAAAGATAAAGGGTGTAAAGAAAGAAGCCCTCCTTACAACTTAGGCAGAAACCGGGTCAATACATATGCTATTAAGATCATTGTTTAATGATTCTTGATATTGAAGACAGACATCATGGACCCAGTGATGCAATGCACAACCCATCCCAGCTAACTTAGATATCTCTCAAAAGATATTTGTTTTAATCACACGGAGACAACACGTTATCTATTGATTTATTCACTCCGAATAAATTGGTATTGAAAAGGTGGCACTCCTCTCCAGCCTCCGATCACTAAAATCCAAAATGAACGATCGAGTCTAGAGCCATTTGAGATCATCAAATATCTCATTAGGACACACTTTCATAATTCCTTGCTTCTTCACACACTGTGAAAAGTAAGAAAGATCTTAAGAGTCCTACGCAAAATCTTCATGATCTTGCCTGAACATCCGAGTAATACGAAAGTATTTACAATGAAGATGGAAATCCTTCTTGAGCGAATATCAAAAAGCTCATGGTAGGTGACTTGTGCGATTCTTTATGAATCAAACTTGTGATAACTGGAAAGCAACAGCTGTTTAATTCTTAACTAAATTTAAACACGTTCCAGGCCTCTACGCAAATCTTAGTGATCTTGCCAGAACACTCAGAGTGATACCTTAGTGTTCACAGTGATGAGTGGAAATCCTTCTAGTGTTAACCTCAAACAGCACTTGGTAGGTAACTTGCAAGATTCTATACGAATCAAGCTCGTGACAACTGGAAAGCAACGATGGTGCGGTTCTTAATTGAAT
Source organism: Glebionis coronaria (assembly GCA_025667525.1). NCBI lineage: Eukaryota > Viridiplantae > Streptophyta > Magnoliopsida > Asterales > Asteraceae > Glebionis > Glebionis coronaria. The sequence goes on from JANFOE010000296.1 coordinate 1,618,803, forward strand.
TTCACTTGTTGCAGGAACATGAATTGACGGCTTCAAATCAAGCGGATATTATTATCCAAATGATTCACTCTTTATGTTCGCAGTCAGCTTTGGACGGTCGAATAAAGATAACGGGTTTACCCGCGAAATCCTGTCAGGAAGTTACTTAATTGAAACTATCCGTCACGGGTACGATATCTAATATCGTCCAACGGTCTTCACCGACCGGAGGTAAAATGCTACCGATTTTGAATGAAATGTTCAAATCCATTTCGTTCGTGTCTACTTAGGTTGCGGCATTTGAAGACGGTGGCGTTGCGGAATCCAAGAAGAAGTCGTCCCTGTATGCTTATACTTTATGCACTTAATATCTCATCTAATTTAAGAAAGCCTAAAAGTCAAGTCTTCCGCTGTATCGAACTCTGAAGCTTTCAAGAATTACGAAGGTATAAGTATGTGGGACATGGTGTCACGAAGAGGCGAAGATCACAAGTGATGGATGCACAAGATCAAGGCAAGAGATTAATGCTCAAGATTGATATCAAAGATCACATCAGCATGTTCACCAGAAAAAGAAAAAGAAAAGAAAGACGAAGACTACGAGCTCAAGACAAGCATAGTATGCTAGGTTTATTTCATTATTGTAACTCGGGTAACGCCCTTGTTTGGAGTGACCTCCCTTAGGGGGAGATTGTTGGAAATATGTTTTACGTATTAAGAAGGATCGGTCACTCCAACGATAGTCCATGTAATAGCTCGTAGTTTAGTTAACTTTCGTTATTTAACAAACAAGTTCAAGCCTAGCCTACAACTTGTGTAGGCCGGCCCAAACGTGTAAACCCAAGCCCATTACAAGGCTTGGGTATATAAACCCTCTCCTTTGATGGAGAGGGGTGTGGTTTCATATTTTACACATAGTAAAACATTGGTTTCTCTCTATAAGTGTGTGTGTAATCCACCATCTCTCTATCTCTTTCTCTCTCTAAAAACATAAGTATAGATTTGCATTTCTACACCTTTCTTTTTTTTTAATAATCATGGATCCATGGGGGGTTGATATCAAGAACAAATGATAATTATATATTAAACATGTATTAATCAAGAAATGGGGATGTGTTTTTTTTTTTTTTTTGGTAACCGTGATTTCCGACTCATTGGCCGACTAATCCACGGGGTTTGAGCCCACCGCCACACAGACTCAAACCAGGTAAAGCCCTCCCTTTTCAGGAGGTTGGCGTGGCCACTTCAAGATTGTTTGCACCTAGTGGAAATTGAACTTGAGACCTCACACACTTTGGAGTGATAGCCACAAATCTTTTTGCCACTAGGCCACCCTTGAGTGGTTAAATGGGGATGTGTTTGTTTGTATTTCACGAGAACCACGACCCTTAAGGTCTCGGTGTGGGTGGTTATGGACTAGCCGCAACCCACAAGGGGTGCGGGTTGGTTTTGGTGAGGTCGGCAGCAAAGCAAAGCCAACAGGGGGTGTTTGGGTTTAATACGTAGGGGGTGTTTGTTTGTTATCAGTGGCAACCGAGACCCTTAAGGTCTCGGTGGGTCTTAGGTTGATTAGCAGGGGAAATTTTTTGGCTCGGGAGTGGGACTTTTGACCCAAACAGTGGGTACAGAGAGTCAAAGGACTCTCGGTGGGAACCCCAAGTGCAGCAGTGGTTGCCGGCTTAAGTCGGTGGTTGCTGATTTGTGACGGCAACAAAGACCACAGCCTTGCGGCTGTGGTGAATGTGTGGTTCGGGCTGACCCGAGACGGGGATGTCTCGGTTTAGTTTCGGCTCGGGATCGGGTGACACGGATTTTTAACAAGAGGCGCATGTTTTAACATTTTAAAAAGCAAGTTTAACTTAATTATTTATAATAAATTAATCAAGTATAAATAATTTTCCTTTAAATTAATTAACTTCTATTAAATTAATCATGTTATATTAGTTTGTTTATTTAATACTTGATTACAATTAAATGATTAAATTATTCATGAAACCATTTACGGGGACCTTACTATTTTGGGAAACTTTCTATTGTAGGAAACTTTCTATTTTTAGCATGTTACTTATAAAAGTATAATAATAATACGAGAATACATGTTATAACCATACAAAGTACAGGAAATACACTAATCAGAAATACATAAGAACAGTCAGAGTTACCAAATTATACACAAAACAGTAAAACAATACAAGAACATGTAAAGCAAGTTGGGAATTAACTTAAGCAAACCCTAATTTTTTCTCTCTCAACATGGCGATTTCCGGCCACCAGAATTCTTTTTTTCCGATCACTATTCTCGTTTAACTTTTCTAACACCTTTTGATATGATCTAGATTACTATTCGTTTCTTGCAAGTGATAGATCTTAACCGTCATTTATTTTTATGGTTTTAACTATTTCTCTTTTTAGGGTTTAGTTATTATCCTTAAATATCTGTGATGTGTGTTCTTCTTATTTGTGGGTAATGCTGGTTTTCTTATTAGATTACAAAGTGGTTATGGGATTGGATTAGGGTTGTGAGAAGGAACTAGGGTTTTGGTGCCGTCATTCTTTATTCGCCAGGTTAGGTTGATGCGATTCCTCTTGTTACATTGAGGATCGCTTGATCTGTATTCCCAATTCAAATTCGTGAAAACCCTAGTTAGGGTTGATTAGGATTTGTGGCAACGTTGGGAGCGGCTTGGGTTGATTAGGATTTGTGGCAACGTTGGGAGCGGCTTGGGTTGTTTATAACCGGTTTAGGGTTTCTTGTATGCCGTATTGTTGTTGTTGTATTACTTGCGTATAGTTTGCTATTACGAGTGGGTTTGAGAGATGGATCGTGGGTTTTTACTTGCTTCAAATATTACTAATATTGATGGTAAAAAACCTACGGGTGGTGGAACGGTTAAAGCAGCTATGCGTAATCTTTAGGGTGGAAAGCAAATCCTCTAAAACCAGCGCTTAATCTTCAGTTTCGTAATGTTGAGAGAGGCGAATCCTCTAAAACAAATGTGACGGGTCAGAATCCTAAGAAGGCAGCTCCGATGCTTAAGAAGGGTTTCTTGAATAACAAAACATTGAGTTTTGTAGCTAAGACTAATGATAAGGATAAGAGTTCTCATAACTCTTTTGGTGCTCTTTGGGATAAGATGGATGATGGTACATATTGGGAGGATGGTTTTAAGACCAAGGAAGATGTGGTTAATGAGAGTGATAGTGAGGTTGAAGAAGTCATATCGATTGATGATCGGCATGGTTCTCGTCAGCCTGATGTTTGCTCCAAGTGTTAGCCGTGATGACGTTTTACTTACATTGTTCATGCACCTTTAGGTGGTTCTTTCCTATTGGTGTTATTTGTCTTGTAATAGTTTAGTAGGATCATATGACATGTCATATGATGTAGTGGTTGTTCAGGCATTTGCTTGAGGTTAATGAAGCATTGCAGCAACATTCCATTGTTCTTCAACGTTTTTAGGAATATAATTTACCGGGGTTTGGATTCCCCTTTACAAAAAAAGCACTTGGAATTACCGCTTAATGACAGTTTAACAAAGAAGAAGATGGAGATGCAGGGTGTCGCGTCTTCATCTACACCTGCTGGTGTTGTGGAACATGTGAGTCCCCAAACTGATGTATCAGTCACTAATGATACAAGGAAGACGGTTAAGGTGTCTTTCACTAAGAATGATAATAAGGTTGAGGGTGCGAATGTTGCGATCCCATTGGCTGCGATTAGTGACACTTGTGACATGTTTGCAAACACTTTATATGGGTATTTCATTGGCAAGCGACTCGCGTTTCCTATTGTGGAGATGTATGCTAAGAATGCGTGGGCGAAATATGGACTAGAACGTGTAATACTGCGGAAGGGCTTCTTTCTATTTAAGTTTCGGTCTAGTGATGGTATGAATAAGGTACTTGAAAATGGCCCGTGGCTGATCCGTTCAGTTCCATTAATTCTGAATATTTGGACGCCAAATTCTAGGCTGGTAAAGGAGGTTATCAGTGTTGCACCGGTGTGGGTGAAAATCCATGACGTACATATTGCTGCCTATTCAGAAATCGCGCTTAGCTTGATTTTATCTAAGTTAGGCCGCCCTATTATGTTAGATACCTACACGAGTGAAATGTGCCTTAACCCATGGGGCACTCGTGATTATGCGCGAGCTATGGTGGAGGTATCTACTGATGTACCACTTGTTCATTCACTAGTGGTAGCTATCCCGTTTATGGATGGTTCGGGTCATTCTATGGATACGGTTGAGGTGGAATTTGAGTGGCAACCCCCTCGGTGTGATGGATGCAAAACGTTTGATCATGATGGTAAACAATGCCCGAAAAGGTGTAGTGAACCTAAAGTTGCACCTGTTGTGGGGGATGGCTTTGTACAAGTGACTCAGAGGAAGAGGAATAAGTCTCAGGCGACTAGGTCAAGACACATTAAAGGTATTCGACTTAATACATCTAAGTCTAACTGGGTTTATAAAGCGATTACCAAACCACCTCCTAAAGCTGCTAATTCTAAGACAAATGCGAAAACGACATATAATAATGATAATATAAGTGTTTTGGAATTAAAAAATTCATTTGCTAAACTTATTGAGGAGGATAAGGTTTTGGATGTGGCTAGTGGGGCTGAGTTGGCTGATTCATAATCAGCGAGATGGTAAACGTGAGGTTGAGAAGGCCAACAAGGATAAAGGGGAAGTTGATGGGGCTTCGTCAAGTAAACCTAAGTTGGACTTTGGACCTCTTGATCTTAGTAATGTTAGTGATTCCGATGATGATAATGAGGTCTTTGCATCTCAAGAGGAATTTAATGCTTATATGTCGTCAATTGGAGGAAGGCACCAACTTGAAATGGAGGAGTATGATGGGTATGATGATTATGCGGCTCAGATCCGTGATTTGCCGGGAGAAATTCAAGCCTTCCGTGATTTTCAGCTCTCCAATAATAGTATGAAGTACATACTTCCTTTTTTGTCATAAGAGGGGTTTGTCCTCTTATGTATGGTTTTGCTAGTTGCACGTTGGCGTGCATGTTTCTTTGCCTATGTAACGGGCTGAGATGTAGGATTTCACCTACATTCGTTGTACTTAAACGCTTTTTGGAGTAATATATTTACCGGGGATAGTCCCTTTTACCCAAAAAAACATGTAAAGCAAGTTAAGAACACAAAGAATCAGTAAAAGTAAACAGTAATCAGACAACTCATTCATGTCCTTTATTCATGTAGCTATTGTGAAGTCAGAGTAGGAGTTTCATATATTTTCTTTGCAGTCAGTTACTGGACACAAGGTACGGATTTTCCTTCCTTCAGTATGGACTTTTATTTCTATGCATGATTAGAATTCCCCGTCTACATCCATCTGTTTTCCTCAGTTATATGTTATAAAACTTTACTTATTTTCCATGATAACTATGTTAATTGCCTGAGCTTTATATACATGCATGACCAGTTTCATCTAGTTACGGAGGTATCGTAACCATGAAACTTGAGACACCGGTGTTATGACTCCTATGCGAGAGAGTGATTTCTCGTAGCGTCCCTTTTATTTCAGTTGGCCATTTTTCAGTATCTTATCAGTGGGGCGTATGGGTGCATCCTAGTTTATCAGTTTACAGTTAGCAGGTGAATATGGTGTGTGCTCTACATCCTTCACATTGAAGCTGATCCCTCCACTCAGTTTATCAGTTAGAGGTCACCCCTCTGACAACATGACGAGGTCACCCCTCTAAGTATTCCTGCTCACGTTGTTATATTACCTGACCTATATGAGCTCTTGGCACTTAAAATATAGTACATGCATGTTTTCAGATTTAACAGTTAATAGTTCAATATTACAAGTTATAAACCAGGTTTTCTAGGACATACACAGTTTCCGCTGCATTTTACTTATTGGTCTTTCAGTTTCAGTATTTGCTATCTATTTCATTTCAGTACTTCTTATCATGCTTTTATATCCGTTCACTAGGCGTTATGCTCAGCCATAGTTTTTTTTCATGTTTTAAACGGAAGGTGAGTATGTGCATTTGGATGGAAGCTATGCAGACTTCTTATTTTATGCACTTCATACACTACTTTGCTTGTTTGGACATTGTTTAGTCCTTCCTTTCAGTATTTACTTTTACATGTTTGAGCTTATGTTTGGACTACCGATGTTTGATTCCGGTATTTCCTTTATGGCCAGTTATTGTTTTTAAGACATTTACCTTGCATGCTTTGATGACAAGCCATAAATACACGTAACAGTCCACTTATCCAAATGGGGTTTTACAATTATGGTACAAGAGCCCAAGGTTTTGACTTGTAGGCTCTAAAACTGACCTGTGACTAGTGGGTAGTCACCAGGAACATCCTATATTTTTTGCATTCGTTATCTTTCATGTTTCTCATGCATTTCATTAGTCAGTTTTCTTAAATTTTGACTAAGTAAAAGGTTGGTACAGGACTGGCCATATTTAGTCGCATGTGCTTTTCTACAAATTTTGTTTTGGTGAACCAACCCATAGGCGTTCACCTTTGCTCATTTTGTTTTGGGGAACCAACCCATAGGCGTTCACCTTTGCTCATTCAAATTTTGTTTTGGTGAACCGACCCATATGAGTTTACCTTTACTCATTCAGATTTTGTTTTGGTGAACCGACCCATAGATGTTCACCCTTGCTCATGTAAAATTCATGTTTTTCAGTCGAATGTTGTTTGTGAACCGACCCATAGGCGTTCACCTTTGCTCATGTCAAATTTCGTTGGCTATGCCTTCATGAACTATCACATGCATATTTCAGGTTACTTATTCCATGTTTCTAAAAAGTTAATCATCTTTACCCTCTTAAACTTTCAGATGGCGGGCAAGCGCAACAATGAGGATATCGCTACGGCTATTCAAGTAGCTGTGCAAGCTATGCTCCCACAGATCAGAGATGAGATTCGGGCTGAGTTCCAAAATAGACCTCAAAATCAGAATAATCCTCCAAATCCTCCACCAGTTACTCTAGCTACCTGGCTAGAAAGGTTTAACAAGCAGAAACCCCGGTCTTTTGAACAAACAGTGATTCTTACAGATGTAGAAAATTGGATTTCTCATATGGACAAAATCTTTGAGGCTATGGACTACGGGGAAGCCTTCAAAGTCAGATTAGCTGCTTACAAGCTTGTGGGTGACGCCCTAGCTTGGTGGAGAGCATATAAACTGACGAATGGAGGCGATGATTGGGTGCTCACAGTGACATGGACACAGTTCAAGACACTATTTTATGATCAGTTCTTTCCTCATGCTGAGCAGGCAAGGCTGAAGAGAGAGTTTCACTCCATCCGTAAGAGGATGGAAGAGAATAATACTGAATTTATGCAGTGCTACCTCAGGTTAGCTGGATTTCTAGGAGCGGCTGTAGGTACTGCTGAAGAGCAGGTGAAACACTTTCGCTGGGTTCTTCACTCCACTACTGCTGATTGGCTACTTAGTGCCACATACAAAAATGTGTCGCAAGTGGCAGATGCGACACGTAATTTAGAGATGCTCTACGAAAGGGATGAGTTCAAGAACTTGGAGCGACCTGAGAAGAGGTATACTCCATTCATCAGACATAAGCAGTTCAACTCCTGTCCTTACTTTTCATTATATAACATGCATTATCCAATTTTATTTTCAGACAGAAAGGAGGAGACAGATTACAGTCGGCTACTCAGCAGCATGGCTACAAGAATCACGGTCAGTCTTATGACCGTAACAGGTCAGACAAGAGAGGCGGTGGTGAAAACTACCGTGGTAACTCCAACTATTCTGGCAGCCACAGGTTCTTCTTTAAACTTCGTAATACTAAACTGTCGTGTGACATAAATTCTAACATTCAGCATATCAACAGAGATGCTAGGCAGGGACGTGACCAAAATCCCAGGGGTCAGCAGTCTACTAGTCTAGCAAATTCTGGTAATAGAATTCACAACTTTTCAGCCTTATCCATGTTATGTCACCATGGTTGTGACACACATACATTTTCTGAATCAGGTTCGCAGCAAACCAGAGTAGCTCCTACAAAGTATATTAATCCTACCTGTGCCACATGTGGGAAGAGACACCCCGAACCATGTCGCCGTGGTTCTAGTGGTTGCTTCAAGTGCGGATAGCAGGGTCACATGATGAGAGATTGCAAGAATGGAGATATTGCCAGTACCTCAGGGCATACTCCTCAGAGACCACCAACCACAGGCCGCGTTTATACCACTACCAGGGAGTAGGCAAACAAGACCACAGGTACCATCATTGGCATATTGTTTATATACAGACAAGCTGCCTGCATTCTTTTTTATATGGGCACTACACATTCAATTATATCTACTTCATTCGTTGCTAGTATAGACATGACCCCTACACCACTTGATAGTGTGCTAAGTATATCTCTGCCCATGCGAGACTCTTTACTCATTACTCAGGTGTACATAGATCTTCCTCTAAAATTCGATGATAAAATCCGCCCAGTTAATGCACTTCCTCTGGACATGTATGAGTTTGATGTAATTCTGGGTATGGATTGGTTGGCAGCACATCGTGCCACTATAGATTTTCATGCATACCGAGTCATCTTCGGTGATGTTCAGAATCCAGAGTACGTTCACCGTGGTTTCCTGCCAGGAAAACATGTTCAGATTATCTCAACTTTATAGACCCGTGCTCTATTATATCATGGATGCGAAGGTTTCTTAGCTGCTGTTCATGATACTACTTCTGAGACACCTTCCCTCCATGATCAGCCAATTGTGTCAGAGTTTCCCGATGTCTTCCAAGAAGAACTCCCACGCATACCTCCTATTCGAGAGGTGGAGTTTGGTATCGATCTTATTTCAGGAGCAGAACCAGTATCCAAAGCTCCTTACCGTATGGCTCCCATTGAGCTTAAGGAACTGAAGGATCAGCTACATGAACTTTTAGAGAGAGGTTTCATCCGTCCAAGCGTGCCACAATGAGGCACGCCAGTATTGTTTGTCAAGAAGAAAGATGGTAGTATGCGGTTGTGTATTGACTACCGCTAACTGAATAAGATCACGATTCGTAACCGTTATCCACTACCTCGTATCGATGATTTGTTCGATCAGCTTCAGGGTGTTAAGCACTTCTCCAAAATCGACTTACGGTCAGGTTATCATCAGCTACGTGTGAAAGAGCAGTATATATCCAAGACTGCTTTTCGTACGAGGTATGGTCACTACGAGTTTGTTGTCATGCCATTCGGTCTCACGAATTCTCCAGCAGTGTTCATAAACTTGATGAATCGAGTCTTCCACGAGTTCTTAGACAAGTTTGTGATTGTGTTCATCGACGATGTCCTAATCTTCTCTTAGTCTAAAGAAGAGCATGAGGATCATCTTCGTACAACTCTGCAAATTCTCCGACAGGAGAAGCTTTATGCTAAGTTTTCTAAAGGCGAGTTCAAGTAAGGTGGCGTTTCTAGGCCATATTGTTTCTGTAGAGGGGATCACCATGGATCCTGTAAAAGTAGAGGCTATCACTAAATGGCCGAGACCGACATCTACAACAGAAGTACACAGCTTTCTATGTTTAGCATGATATTATCGCAGGTTCGTAGAGAACTTCTCATGTTTGGCATTACCGTTGACCAAACTTATGCGCAAGGGGGAGAAGTTTGTATGGAATGATGAGAGAGAAAAGAGTTTTGAGGAACTCAAACAACGTTTAGTTTCAGCACCGATCCTTACTCTCCCATCTGGCACACGTGGATATCAGATATACAGTGATGCTTCAGGGAAAGGTTTGGGCTGTGTACTTATGCAACATGGGAAAGTCATTGCCTATGCTTCACGATAGCTAAAGCCTTATGAGGAGAATTATCCCACGCATGATCTAGAGCTAGCAGCAGTTGTATTCACTCTCAAAATCTGGATACATTATCTTTATGGTGAGTCGTGCGATATCTTCACCGATCACAAGAGTCTCAAGTATATATTCACGCATCGAGAGCTAAACATGAGGCAGAGGCGTTGGTTAGAGCTGCTGAAGGATTATGACACCAACATTCAATATCACCTAGGTAAAGTGAATGCGGTGGCAGATGCTCTCAGCCGAAAGTCAGGGATGATTAATGGCATCAAGGTTAAGGAGGAGATCATTCGGGATTAAAGCTGCATAGAAGGATGATGGTGAAATCTGGGCGATTATTCAAAATATTGACCAACAGACTGAGTTCCACATCGATGATGATGGTATCGTATGGCAGGGTACCAAATTATGTGTCCCAGAAGACCCTACTCGGGCGGGATATAAATGGAAAAAACCCTAATAATGGCAACAAACCCTAATCTCAGCCGCCATTTCTTTTTGAAGCTCTAATCATTGTTTCAATCTTAAACTTCGTTTCTCTAATCCTATAAACGTCGTCCCTTGTGTTTGAATCTTTGATTTTATACAACTACACGTTTTTTGGGGTTCTTTGACGTTTTTAGGATTTTACATGCATTAGGCTTTTATTTTAGTGTGGCTGCTGGTATTTTTGGTTTTGATTTTTTAGGGTTTTATGTTATCCCATCTTGTTGCTGCTGCCCAGGTGGTTCTAAACGTCATATGCAGCTGCAGGGATCTCTATGACGGGGGCGATGAGTTCTGAGAATAAGGCTGTGAAAGATGAAGGTGGGAGAATTGAGGGGGATGTGAAACAACCTACTGCCCCGAAAATTCTTAAGTCTATTCTAAAAAAGTCTGGATCTTCACATGTAGGTGTTCCGACTAGGGTTCGTTTGCCTCAACGTATGAATATTGTAACTAGTGATGCGAACTTGAATGAGGCTCAATTGGTGGATGGGAGTAACGAAATTGTATCAACTGCTATTAGGGTTTTGTCAAACCCTAATACAAGTGATGTTGATATAAGTGTCCAGGGTTCTCAAAAATCAGCGACTGGTTCTTTCGCTGATGATGTCCCTTTGTTTGGATCTGATTTAGATGTTGCATTGAGTCGGTTTGATAAAGATACTAGGGTGGCTCAAAGCCCTAGTTCTGGGTCCTATGGAGAGCATGAGACCAAGTCGGGTGACTCAGCTAAGGAGTCACGTTCTGGTCAGCATGTGCCACAACAGGTACCTGCTGATGGGCCGTGTAATGGTGAAAATATGTCTTGTTCGGTTAAGCATGAGCAGAATTCTACATCTTTTACTGGCCTGCTCAAGCCTATTCATGGTGTTTCAGACTTGGGTATTACTGAAGTTCAGGGCAGTGGATTAGCAGCGACTGTTGCTATTCAATCATCAGTTGATGTTGGTCGTAATGTGCAGGTTATGGATGGTTATGACAGTCCTGTAACTGTTGAGCAGCCTGTGGTAAATGTTAAGCAGCCTGTTGAGCAGCCTGTGGTAACTGTTGAGCAGGCAGTGATAGAAGGGGTTTCGTATTCTCTTGGAGCACAGGTTTCACAAGTTGATGCATTTCCATCATTGAATGATGCGTATTGAAGCGGGGGTTCCAAATCCCAAACTAGTGTTGTTGTCCCTTTAATGAGTTCTGTTTTGATGCAGCCATCATTGAATACTGCTCCTAATGTCTCGCCTATTTGTAACAATCAGGAGGGTACTGGTTCGGAACCTATAAGGAGTGAAAGCATCAATGTTAAGGCTAACTTTAGATACATAGAGGTTCCTACAAGCTCCGATGAGGGTCTCAAGTTTCGCATGCAAGTTCAAGTTGTCAATGAGGTACAAACTCGATTTGAGAACACATTATATGGGTATTTTATTGGTAAACGGCTTGCGTACCCGGTTGTGGAGTATTTTGTTAAACAAAATTGGGGTAAGTTTGGGCTTACTCGTATTATGTTAAATGCGAAAGGGTTTTTCTTTTTTAAATTCAGTTCGCATAAGGGGTTGGAAGATGATCTTGAAAATGGCCCGTGGATGATCCGTAAGGTTCCAATAGTGCTCAAAGACTGGTCAATTGATACCAGATTGGAAAAGGAAGAACTTACACGTTTGCCAGTATGGGTTAAAATTCATAATGTGCCCATTCAGGTGTTTTCAGAAGATGGGTTAAGCAATATTGCTTCCCATTTTGGTAAGCCTGTTATTCTTGATGCTCACACAACTAATATGTGTAGGGAATCATGGGGAAGAAGTGGTTATGCGCGATGCTTGATTGAAGTTCGTGCTTGTGATGTACCATTGGAAACGCTAACTTTTGGTGTCCCTTTATCTAATGGTACTGGATATTCAAAATGAGACGGTTACTATTGAGTATGAGTGGACGCCACTTCGGTGTTCCCAATTTTTTACCTTTAGCCATGATAATACGAATTGCCCTAAACTTGTTATGGCTCACCCTATGGATATGCAAGCTGCTGATCTTAGTAAGCTCAATGAGCAAAAGGAGGACGGTTTTCAGAATGCAAAACGCAAGAAGAAGAGAGGTAAAATGACTAATGGCAGCGTGAATGGAGGTTTCCAGGTTGGTGGTAAACCTCTCTATGTCCCTAAAGTCAAGTTACCATCTAGTTCAACATCCAAGGTTAATAAGAATGTTCCATCGATACCAAAGGCTGGTACGATTGCGCTATCTACTAATAGTGGCCCGACCCTTTTTGCGGTGACACCAGTTAATCCTACTAAACGGACAAATAATTCAGATCCTAATTCTGAATTTCTAGCAACGTTTAAGGCAGGTTTCATGAATACTAGTAGTCGGAAGGAGGGTGGTGTTGGTACATCAAATAGTTTTGAGGTTCTTAATCAATCTGATTCAGAAGTGGGAGACGTTGAGAATATTTTTGATGAAGCTGCATACTTATATCATGACAAGAGGGATAAAGCTAAATGAAGTGATAGGTGCGTAAACACCCATCCTTTTTACCACTTAATTACAATAATAACCGAGTCAAAACGTGTATTTTATGTCATTTATGTCGGAATTATGCGTGGTTTGTGTTTTTGTTGTGATTTAGGACGAAAAGGTGAAAAGTGGAGAAAACACGGGCATTTACGGGCTTTTATTGAAGAAAAAGACGAAAGATGAAGTCAAGAAATCAAGAGTGCAAAAAGAACGGAAGTCCAAGACCAATTCTGAAGATTTATCGAAGAAAAAGTCAAAAGATGGAAGTTTACCAAAAGCCGAAGAACTCAAGTCTAATTTATTGAAGAATTACAAGACGAGTTTGAAGAAATCCCGAGACAAAGTCATTAAAGTCAAAAGATTAAGAAGATTAAGGACTTAATGACGCAATTAAGAAAAGAAGAAATAGGGGAGGAAGCTTCCTAAGCACCTCCCTAATCTCCCCTATAAATAGATTAGATTTTCCTTCATTTGTTCTTGTTGGCTAATAGTGACAATTAGCTCTTCCATTTTATTTTCCTTTCACTTTAATTACATGTCATTTAAATACTTGTCTTGCACCTTAAATACCTTTAATTTCAAGTAAGTTTCCTTTTAATTCTTGTCAATCTTTACTTTTATTGTCAATCTCCTATCTACCTTTCTTTAATCTTTGATCTTTATGTTTATGTTCATGTTTATGTTTTTGAGTTTTTATTAAATTGATTAAAGTGGGTTTTGATTATTGTGGTTATTATTGTTAGTTTTATTGTTTTGGTTTGATAGATTATCATTAGTTGATTATTTGTTATTAGTTTGATTTAATCTTGTGGTTGATTTTGATTAGTTTAGATTGGATTCGTGTTATTTTTTTGTTCTTGCGTGTTCTTCGTTCCTGTTCATTTCCCAGGTATATTCCGGATCAAAGATTTGTTCAGAAAGTTCTGAATCAAGGAAGTTCTGAATCAAGAAAGTTCCGAACCAAGCAAAAGTTCCGAATCAAGGAAGTTCCGAACCAAGCAAAGTTCCGAATCAAAGTTCCGAACCAAGCAAAGTTCCGAACCAAGCAAAGTTCCGAATCAAAGTTCCGAACCAAGCAAAGTTCCGAATCATGCAAAGTTCCGAATCAAAGTTCCGAATCAAAGTTCCGAACCAAGCAAAGATCTGAATCAAAGTTCCGAATCAAAGTTCCGAATCAAGCAAAGTTCCGAATCAAAGTTCCAAACCAAGCAAAAGTTCCGAATCAAGCAAAGTTCCGAATCAAAGTTCCGAACCAAGCAAAAGTTCCGAATCAAAGTTTTGTTCAGAAAGTTCCGAATCAAGAAAGTTCCGAATCAAGGGAGTTCCAAATCAAGAAAGTTCCGAATCAAGGGATTCATTCGGAATATATTCCGAATCAAAGCAATATTCCGAATAAAGACTTTATTCCGGATAAGTGACATATTCCGGATAAAGGAATTATTCCGGATGAAGGTTTTGTTCAAAAATTCCGAATGAGTGTTTTGTGTTGATTTATTCCGAATGAAGAAGAATTATTCCGGGTGAAGGTGACATTCCGAACGAGTAATTATTCCAAGTGAGGTATTTTCAGGTTCTTTTTAAGTTTCTGTTTTTAATTTTTAATTTTCAAGCTTTACTTTTCCCACCTTTTTACTTAGTCGCACTTTAAGTTTACTTGCCTTAGATTCATTTTTAGCCTTGCCTTAGTTTAAGTTTTAGTTGTGTTTTAAGTTTGCTTTAGATAGTTTTAAGTTTGCGTTATTTACTTTAATTGCCCATTTACTTATAGTGCCTTTTAATTTTCGTCACGTTTTAAATACTTGCCATTTATTTTTAAATTAGATTTAGATTTAAATTATCGCCATTTTCATTTACGTCTTGCACATTTATTTTAAAACAACCAAAAATATTCTTTTTCACCAAAAACAATTGAGTCGCATTTTGAACCGGAAATCAATTCAAGAAGATACCGAGAAACGAACTTTTTCAACTAGTAAAATCTGAACATTAAAATGGCATTAAAATGGCGCCGCTGTCGGGGATTATATATATATATATATATATATATATATATATATATATATATATATATATATATATATATATATATATATATATATATATAATCACCCATCCTTTTTACCACTTAATTACAATAATAACCAAGCCAAAACGTGTATTTTATGTCATTTATGTCAGAATTATGCGTGGTTTGTGTTTTTGTTGTGATTTAGGACGAAAAGGTGAAAAGTGGAGAAAACACGGGCATTTACGCACTTTTATTGAAGAAAAAGACGAAAGACGAAGTCAAGAAATCAAGAGTGCAAAAAGAACGGAAGTCCAAGACCAATTCTGAAGATTTATCGAAGAAAAAGTCAAAAGATGGAAGTTTACCAAAAGCCGAAGAACTCAAGTCTAATTTATTGAAGAATTACAAGACGAGTTTGAAGAAATCCCGAGACAAAGTCATTATAGTCAAAAGATTAAGAAGATTAAGGACTTAATGACGCAATTAAGAAAAGAAGCAAGAGGGAGGAAGCTTCCTAAGCACCTCCCTAATCTCCCCTATAAATAGATTAGATTTTCCTTCATTTGTTCTTGTTGGCTAATAGTGACAATTAGCTCTTCCAATTTATTTTCCCTTGCACTTTAATTACATGTCATTTAAATACTTGTCTTGCACCTTAAATACCTTTAATTTCAAGTAAGTTTCCTTTTAATTCTTGTCAATCTTTACTTTTATTGTCAATCTCCTATCTACCTTTCTTTAATCTTTGATCTTTATGTTTATGTTCATGTTTATGTTTTTGAGTTTTTATTAAACTGATTAAAGTGGGTTTTGATTATTGTGGTTATTATTGTTAGTTTTATTGTTTTGGTTTGATAGATTATCATTAGTTGATTATTTGTTATTAGTTTGATTTAATCTTGTGGTTGATTTTGATTAGTTTAGATTGGATTCGTGTTATTTTTTTGTTCTTGCGTGTTCTTCGTTCCTGTTCATTTCCCAGGTATATTCCGGATCAAAGATTTGTTCAGAAAGTTCTGAATCAAGGAAGTTCTGAATCAAAGAAGTTCTGAATCAAGAAAGTTCCGAACCAAGCAAAAGTTCCGAATCAAGGAAGTTCCGAACCAAGCAAAGTTTCGAATCAAAGTTCCGAACCAAGCAAAGTTCCGAACCAAGCAAAGTTCCGAATCAAAGTTCCGAATCAAAGTTCCGAACCAAGCAAAGTTCCGAATCAAGCAAAGTTCCGAATCAAAGTTCCGAACCAAGCAAAGTTCTGAATCAAAGTTCCGAATCAAAGTTCCGAATCAAAGTTTCGAATCAAGCAAAGTTCTGAATCAAAGTTCCGAACCAAGCAAAAGTTCCGAATCAAGCAAAGTTCCGAATCAAAGTTCCGAACCAAGCAAAAGTTCCGAATCAAAGTTTTGTTCAGAAAGTTCCGAATCAAGAAAGTTCCGAATCAAGGGAGTTCCAAATCAAGAAAGTTCCGAATCAAGGGATTCATTCGGAATATATTCCGAATCAAACCAATATTCCGAATAAAGACTTTATTCTGGATAAGTGACATATTCCGGATAAAGGAATTATTCCGGATGAAGGTTTTGTTCAAAAATTCCGAATGAGTGTTTTGTGTTGATTTATTCCGAATGAAGAAGAATTATTCCGGGTGAAGGTGACATTCCGAACGAGTAATTATTCCAAGTGAGGTATTTCCAGGTTCTTTTTAAGTTTCTGTTTTTAATTTTTAATTTTCAAGCTTTACTTTTCCCACCTTTTTACTTAGTCGCACTTTAAGTTTACTTGCCTTAGATTTATTTTTAGCCTTGCCTTAGTTTAAGTTTTAGTTTCGTTTTAAGTTTGCTTTAGATAGTTTTAAGTTTGCGTTATTTACTTTAATTGCCCATTTACTTATAGTGCCTTTTAATTTTCGTCACGTTTTAAATACTTGCCATTTATTTTAAATTAGATTTAGATTTAAATTATCGCCATTTTCATTTACGTCTTGCACATTTATTTTAAAACAACCAAAAATATTCTTTTTCACCAAAAACAATTGAGTCGCATTTTGAACCGGAAATCAATTCAAGAAGATACCGAGAAACGAACTTTTTCAACTAGTAAAATCTCAACATTAAAATGGCATTAAAATGGCGCCGCTGCCGGGGATTTTATATATATATATATATATAATCACCCATCCTTTTTACCACTTAATTACAATAATAACCGAGCCAAAACGTGTATTTTATGTCATTTATGTCGGAGTTATGCGTGGTTTGTGTTTTTGTTGTGATTTAGGACGAAAAGGTGAAAAGTGGAGAAAACACGGGCATTTACGGACTTTTATTGAAGAAAAAGACGAAGGACGAAGTCAAGAAATCAAGAGTGCAAAAAGAACGGAAGTCCAAGACCAATTCTGAAGATTTATCGAAGAAAAAGTCAAAAGATGGAAGTTTACCAAAAGCCGAAGAACTCAAGTCTAATTTATTGAAGAATTACAAGACGAGTTTGAAGAAATCCCGAGACAAAGTCATTAAAGTCAAAAGATTAAGAAGATTAAGGACTTAATGACGCAATTAAGAAAAGAAGAAAGAGGCGAGGAAGCTTCCTAAGCACCTCCCTAATCTCCCCTATAAATAGATTAGATTTTCCTTCATTTGTTCTTGTTGGCTAATAGTGACAATTAGCTCTTCCATTTTATTTTCCTTGCACTTTAATTACATGTCATTTAAATACTTGTCTTGCACCTTAAATACCTTTAATTTCAAGTAAGTTTCCTTTTAATTCTTGTCAATCTTTACTTTTATTGTCAATCTCCTATCTACCTTTCTTTAATCTTTGATCTTTATGTTTATGTTCATGTTTATGTTTTTGAGTTTTTATTAAATTGATTAAAGCGGGTTTTGATTATTGTGGTTATTATTGTTAGTTTTATTGTTTTGGTTTGATAGATTATCATTAGTTGATTATTTGTTATTAGTTTGATTTAATCTTGTGGTTGATTTTGATTAGTTTAGATTGGATTCGTGTTATTTTTTTGTTCTTGCGTGTTCTTCGTTCCTGTTCATTTCCCAGGTATATTCCGGATCAAAGATTTGTTCAGAAAGTTCTGAATCAAGGAAGTTCTGAATCAAGGAAGTTCTGAATCAAGAAAGTTCCGAACCAAGCAAAAGTTCCGAATCAAGGAAGTTCCAAACCAAGCAAAGTTCCGAATCAAAGTTCCGAACCAAGCAAAGTTCCGAACCAAGCAAAGTTCCGAATCAAAGTTCCGAATCAATGTTCCGAACCAAGCAAAGTTCTGAATCAAGCAAAGTTCCGAATCAAAGTTCCGAACCAAGCAAAGTTCCGAATCAAAGTTCCGAATCAAGAAAAGTTCCGAATCAAAGTTCCGAACCAAGCAAAAGTTCCGAATCAAAGTTTTGTTCAGAAAGTTCCGAATCAAGAAAGTTCTGAATCAAGGGAGTTCCGAATCAAGAAAGTTCCGAATCAAGGGATTCATTCGGAATATATTCCGAATCAAAGCAATATTCCGAATAAAGACTTTATTCCGGATAAGTGACATATTTCAGATAAAGGAATTATTCCGGATGAAGGTTTTGTTCAAAAATTCCGAATGAGTGTTTTGTGTTGATTTATTCCGAACGAAGAAGAATTATTCCGGGTGAAGGTGACATTCCGAACGAGTAATTATTCCAAGTGAGGTATTTTCAGGTTCTTTTAAGTTTCTGTTTTTAATTTTTAATTTTCAAGCTTTACTTTTCCCACCTTTTTACTTAGTCGCACTTTAAGTTTACTTGCCTTAGATTTATTTTTAGCCTTGCCTTAGTTTAAGTTTTAGATGCGTTTTAAGTTTGCCTTATATAGTTTTAAGTTTGCGTTATTTACTTTAATTTCCCATTTACTTTTAGTGCCTTTTAATTTTCGTCACGTTTTAAATGCTTGCCATTTATTTTTAAATTAGATTTAGATTTAAATTATCGCCATTTTCATTTACGTCTTGCACATTTATTTTAAAACAACCAAAAATATGCTTTTTCACCAAAAACAATTGAGTCGCATTTTGAACCGGAAATCAATTCAAGAAGATACCGAGAAACGAACTTTTTCAACTAGTAAAATCTCAACATTAAAATGGCATTATGAAGCCAAGAATAAATCTCTGATTTTATTTTTGTTCTAATTTTAGCTGTGTAAATGTATATGGCATGTCATATACATAGTTGTAGGCGTTTATCAGGCGTTTAGCTTGAGGTTAATGTGATATTTCAGCCACATTCCATTTGTTCTTCTATGCTTTTTGGTGTAATATATTTTACCGGGGATAGTCACTTTTACCCAAAAAGAAAAGAAGACCCTACTCTCAGGGAGGCCTTATTGATCGAGGCTCAAAACTCTCCCTTTTCTATCTATCCAGGTTCCACCAAGATGTACCACGATCTTAAGCAACATTTTTGGTGGAGCGGCATGAAGCAGGATGTCGCTACTTTTGTTTCCAGATGTCTAACCTGCTAATAGTTTAAGATAGAGCATCAGCGTACTAGTGCTTTACTACAACCATTAGACATTCTAGAGTGGAAATGGGCCAAAATCACCATGGATTTTGTCACCGGGTTACAGCAAACTCAGAGGAAACATGATGCCATTTGGGTCATTGTTGATCGTTTGACCAAGTCAACACACTTCCTTCCTCTCCGTAAGGATTTCTCAGTCAGTAAATTAGCAGACATATTTAAGAAGGAGATCGTGCGATAACACGGTACTACTTCAGACATCATATCAGACAGGGATCCACGATTCACTTCACATTTCTGGAGAGGTCCGCATAAAGCTTGGGGAACCAAGCTTAAGCTCAGCACGACCTTTCATCCTCAAACAGACGGCCAGTCAGAGCGTACCATCCAGACTTTGGAGGACATGCTACGTGCTTGTGCATTAGAATGGACAGGTAATTGGGATGACTATATCTGCTTGGTCGAGTTTGCCTACAACAACAGTTGGCATGAGAGTATCAAGTGTGCTCGCTTTGATATGTTATACGGCAGGAAATGTCGTGCTCCGATCTGTTGGGATCAAGTTGGAGAACGTCTAATTGAGGGAACATAAATAATAGAGTTGACCAATGAAAAGGTCACCATTGCCAAGGCAAAGCTGCAGGAAGCGCGTACTCGTCAGAAGAGTTATGCTGACAAGCATCGCAGAGATCTAGTATTTCAGACGGGTAATCGTGCGTTCCTCAAAGTATCACCAGCATGCGGGGTTAGACGTTTTGGCCTCAAGGGCAAGCTCAGCCCTCGTTACATCGGACCGTTCGAGATCCTCGAACGCGTTAGTGAAGTATCATATCGATTGGCGTTATCGCCTCAACTTTCATATGTTCATAATATGTTCCATGTATCATTACCCAGAGGGTACAATTATCAAGAGCTTCACAAAGTTAATTATCCACTTGATCAGATTCGGGGGGATCTATCCTATATTGAGGAACCCAAAGCAGTTTTAGACCGCCAGGATCAAGTTCTGAGAAGGAAGACCATTCCTTTCGTCAAGATCCTTTGGAGGAACCATTCTAAGCGGGAGGCCACTTGGGAAACGGAGGAGTCTATACAGACTTCTTATCCTCACTTTCAGTTATGATTCGGGTATGTCCTTTCAACTTACATGTCTTTTCAGTTTTTGTGTCCTTTCAGCTTTTATAACTCCATCAGCTTATATTACCTTAATTCGAGGACGAATTTTCCTTTTAGAGAGGGAGAATTATAAAACCGCAGCATTATCATGTCTCTAACTCGAGGACGAATTATTATTTTTAGAGGGGAAGAGTTGTAAAACCCACTTTAAAATCCATGAACATTAATTACTCACATTCTCAGAATTAGTTAAGATGATACGTAAATTATTATTTATACTGAATAATAAATGATAGTATTTATTCAAGTGTTATGTAATTACTATTTATACAATAAATAAATAATACACGCCAGGATTTAAACACGGGAATTTAAACACGATCATATGCGTTAAATAATTAAAACACAAAAACAGAAAAGTATGAGTGTTTGTGTATTGGGTCGCGGCTACAAAGGGGATTCAAGAATAGATGGGCTTTGAGCCCAGTCCACTTAATATACGTAAACCACAGGGATCCATTGCTCCTCATTTTCAAGTTACACAAAACCCTAGCCTCCCCATTCCTTTGAACCGCCGGCAGAAAAAGAAAGCAAGGAAGGAACGATTTTGGAGTTTTAATTTTGGTTCGTGTGAGTGTTAATTGTTATTTCCTAATCACGTATAACCGGTAATCCATTTCCTTTCTTTTTCTTTTAATAATCATGGATCCATGGGGGTTGATATCAAGAACAAATGATAATTATATATTAAACATATATTAATCAAGATAGGGGCTGTGTTTGTTTGGATTTTACGAGAACCGAGACGCTTAAGGTCTCGGTGTGGGTGGTTATGGACCAGCCGCAACCCACAAGGGGTGCGGGTTGGTTGAGGTCGGCAGCAAAGCAAAGCCAACAGAGAGTGTTTGGGTTTAATACACAGGGGGTGTTTGTTTGTTATCAGTGGCAACCGAGACCCTTAAGGTCTCGAGGGGTCTTAGGTTGATCAGAAGGGGCAAAGTTTGGCTCGGTAGTGGGAATTTTGACCCAAACAGTGGGTACCGAGAGTCAAAGGACTCTAGTTGGGAACCCGATGTGCAGCAGAGGCTGCCGGCTTAAATCGGTGGCTGTTGATTTGTGACGGA
Source organism: Glebionis coronaria (assembly GCA_025667525.1). Lineage (NCBI taxonomy): Eukaryota > Viridiplantae > Streptophyta > Magnoliopsida > Asterales > Asteraceae > Glebionis > Glebionis coronaria. The sequence goes on from JANFOE010000296.1 coordinate 1,640,330, forward strand.
AGCAAAGACCACAGCCTTGTGGCTGTGGTGAATGTGTTGTTCGGGCTGACCCGAGACGGGGATGTCTCGGTTTAGTTTCAGCTCGGGATCGGGTGACTCGGATTTATAACAAGAGGCGCATGTTTTAACATTTTAAAAAGCAAGTTTTAACTTAATTATTTATAATAAATTAATCAAGTATAAATCATTTTACTATCATTTAATTAACTTTTATTAAATTAATCATGTTATATTAGATTGTTTATTTAATACTTGATTACAATTAAATGATTAAATTATTCATGAAACCATTTACGGGAACTTTACCATTTTGGGAAAGTTTCTATTTTAGGAAACTTTCTATTTTTAGTAGGTTACTTGTAACAGTATAATAATAATACGAGAATACATGTTATATACAACTGTGTTTAAGCTCATAACACCGACCCGTTATAACCAATCATTCGCCAAAAGGTCGGCATGATAAACAGTGAAAACATTGCCCCTCTTAAGGTAATCGTTGTAAACTTTACCTTTTCTTTTATTCAAGTTATCAGTTCGAGCACTGCACTCATCGTACTAACTCTCGTCTCGGATAGGGATGTCAACCTCGATAGTACTATCAATTGTTTAAGCGGTTATTTCCAACCCACATAAGGGCAAGACAATAGTTAACGATTCATGAATTTAGGGTCTTCTACAACTAGGTACTTAACACAATTCAGGCAACATTCGGGTCCAAAAGCAACATACGGGTCCAAACAATTATTAATGACTTGTGTTCCATTTATTTGCAAATATCATGTATCCCCCTCGAGGGTTTTAAATCATTCAAAACAAGTACAAAGCGAGGCTATAGACTCACCTTGAGTAATAGAAGGATAGCAAGACAATCATCGACGATAGATGATGCCCGTTAAACACGAAAACCACAACCTACCAAATAAGGTGCGTTCGTTAATAAATAGACTCAAATATAACTCATACTTAATAACACAAAAATCAAGATTACAAAACCATGACAAACACGATAGAACAACAATACAAGTGATATCACTATACCCTTCTATATGTTTACTTTATTAAACAACACTCTCGATAAAATCTGTCGGTAGATACCAAATGTACAAGCTAATTTACCCTACCTAGACATCTTCAATCCTTATGAAACTTATTGTATAACTCACTCACATCATATAGAAAGCCCTCAAAAATTTCATCAAAAGATTTGACCTCTAAGACCTTCTGCCCGACACATCTTCGAATTACAAAAACCGGACAGTTTTACGTCTTCGACTTATAAAACCATTTTGACCTCTCTAAACAACTCTGTTTACAAAACCGATACTTGATTTTGAAAATAGACTTACAACCCTAGGTTTAGAACTTAACAACAGCTCTTGACCATTTTTAAAAACTCATTTTATAGTCCCCGAGATTCGATCCAAATATCGACAACAACTTCGGATTGTGTCGATACTCGTCTCCCGGTACACGAATAATCAAACTATCGTAACTTCCTACTCGTTTTGAGTTAGAAGCTCTAACTTATGTCAAAACGAAGCTTATAAAAAAATCTACAACATAATCCTATCATCTCAACCTCAACTTAGACTTATTGTTCCCAAATTTGCCTTCAAACTCACTGATCTAAAACACATCTTTAAAAATTATACTAAATCAAAATTTTGACCCATTTTACTCAATTCCATACTTTTAATATTACTCTAGTATCATCATAACCAATTAATCAAATACTTAACACACCTTTCATGATGATTCTTCAAATGATCCACTCAAAATTTCATACATGCAACCACTCAAATTTAAATATAATAGTATTAACACCACTACACAAACATAAACTGGATCAAACACTCATGATCTTTACCAAATAATTTGAAAAATATAAAAGTTAATGCATGTTAGAAAATTTTATACCAAATGATTACTATTAAGTTTGAAAGATGGGATATCGATTAGATTTTCATGATTTAAACTAGAAAATAAAAAATCATGGTGTTTTGGTGTTGGTTTTTGGACAGCAACAACAAGAGAAAAGGGGTAGGTGAAATTTTGATAAACATTTTTCTATGTGTTTCAAGTTAGTGGAAAAACCTTTTATAGTGAGGGTGGAGGGGTAGTTTTTGCTAATTGTGCAATCTTTTGGACTAAAATGCAATTAAATAGTTTAAAGGGTAGAAAATAACTACTAGTCAATTTTGAAAATATTTACGGGATTCGGGTTTCGTAAAAATACTTTTCAAAAGTTAAAACGCACACAAAATATGATAATAACATAGTCGCCGCACGACTTAATACACAATTAAAAATGAAAGCGTCAAAATATAAACATCGAAACAACAAATTACTTTGGGCATCCGTCGATATCGCAATCACTGGTTGTCCTCGCAACTAATAAAAAGGTAAAAATAAGACTTCCAACATTGGTTTTAAATTAAACCACCAAACGTCATAGCATTCAAGCTCATCAAAAATTTCAAAATTACTCGTAAAATAGGATTAAATAATGACCCTGGGTTCGGGTTATCACATGCTACCCTCCTAAAAGAAGAGCGACATCCTGGCGCTCGGCCCCTCTTATACTCACATTTTGTACCTTTTGAACAAAAGAGAACTCTATTCCTTAAAGAAATACTCATGTTTCCTTCGCGAATTCAGGTCCACTCCTAGAGAACCTCAAACAGTACAGCCTTATTACCAGCATGATAATGATTGTTGTATATGAATCCTAACAATTTCCTAAGTCAATCGCACGTGCACAAGTATATCGTCCAATGTTCGAATCGTCCTTTCACTATGTCCATCAGTCTCTGTATAACACGCAGTACTCAACTCTACTTTCACCTTTACCCAAACTAGAATGTATCGATTACTTGACTTGTGAGATTCCTTCATCACTAAATTTCGCATTCCTACTCAAGAATGTGGTGTTGGGAGTTCTCAATATACCATGTCTCACTTGACTTTACTATAAAATCCTTTACATAAGTTTGAAAAAATGTTGAAACCACTTTCCTTGACATTCTTCTCTATCAAACCATTAGCTTTAAACTTTCAACATCCTTTCTGTCTACTCCACACTCCTTGTCATTACTAAAGCTCAAACCCTCAGAAACTTTTACCTTTTCTTCCTGATAAGTGCATCAGCTACCACATTCGCCTTTTCCGGATGGTAGCGAATCTCGTAGTCATAATCACTCACAGTCATAATCACCAACATACTCAAGTACTCGAAATTGATAACTGGTGATTCTCTATTAATCTTCCTTGTCTCTCCAAAAATTAAATATGAGGCAACTCTTATGATCCTTGATTACCACACACTTGATTCCATACAAGTAATATTTCCACAATCTCAAAGCAAATACCACAACTCCATAACCCTTATGAAACGTATCACAACAAACTATAAATTCTTCAGATCCTTCCAATAATGACAACATCGGCGCAGAACACGACTTATCCATCGGTGTTCAGAAAATATCTTCCTCATCTGATAAGGATCAGATCTCGAAACTTGCAAATTCGATGTATAAGTAGGACTTACACATCAAATTCTTCTTAGTCAGCTTAATAAATGGTTTAACAATCAGTGAAAACCTTTCGATAAACCTCCGATAATTCTCATCTTAGACCAAGGAATTAATAGATTTTCGTCAGCGCCGTTGGTACCGACCAATCCTTAATCGCTTCAATCTTGGCAAGATTTTCACGAATACCTTTGTTATCAATCACATGCCCCAGAAAACGCACTGATTTCAACCAACACTCACATTTAGAGAACTTTGCATACAACTTCAACCATTCGAAAATTGTTCTCAAATGCTTCTTATGCTCCTCCGTTCCTCTTGGAATAAAATAGAATATCTTCAATAGATACAATGACTAACTCACCCAAGTACATCTTACACACATGATTCACCAAGTCTGTGAATATGGCAGACGCATTCGTAAATTCCAAAAAGCATCACTTGAAACTTAAAGTACCCACATCGAGTACGAAAAACAGTTATAGGAAAAACCTTGTCAAAGAAAACCCAGTTTACCTCCGTCTTGTGATGTGGTTATTTAGTGATTCGTTGTCTTGTTTTCCTTTGTGATTGTTTTGGTTCGTTGGTTAGGGTTTCGTTTTTGTTACGGTTTTCTGTTAGGGTTTTGGTTCGATGGTTAGGGTTTGCTTGGGGTCATGGATGATCTTGCAGCCAAGGCTGTGTTAATTAATTCTATGAAGCCATGTAAACTTGAGGAGGTAACTAAACTATTTGGTGTAACATTATTCACGGCTGGAGATGCTGGCGAATTTATGCATGATCTTAAGATGCAAAAGCATAAACTTTGGTCGTTTGTCTCTAAAGAACGTTCTAAGGAAATCATTGATCTGCTATGTAAGTTCGAAGCTGATCTAGTCGTTGGTGGCACGAAGAATACAGCTAATCTCTTGACCTCGTTTGGAAAAGGGGTTGGTGAATTCTCGAGTGGTTCTAGGATGGTAGGCAGCATGAAATCATCAGGTCCATTCAAGGTTACTAATCCTAATGATGATTTTTTTTCGTGTGGATGACTTGAGCTCGAGGTTTAGTGGTGTCTGTTACTACTACGTGACCTAATCAATCTTATTCATATTTCAGTCATGGGCTTCCTAACAGTTCTACTAATTCGACTGGCTCGATTGATTCTAATGGTTTGGTTCACTCAGTTGAGGTTAGCCAGACAAAAGTAAGAGTTCTTCATTTAAGTTTGTTCAGGTTGATAAGTCCCAGGAAGGTGTGAATCTTACTATGCCACGTAGAGTAGTTCAAAATGTGAGTTCCAGATTTGAAAATACCCTATATGGTTATTTTATTGGTAAACGGTTGGCGTTTCCGGTGGTTGAATATTATGCTAGGACCAATTGGGCAAAGTTTGGTTTGAAACGTGTTATGCTGAACGATAAAGGGTTTTTCTTTTTTAAATTTGAATCTAGAACTGGGATTGAGAATGTGCTTGAAGAAGGTCCATGGATGATTCGGAATACGCCTATTGTACTTAAAGAATGGACTTTTTTTGGTAAAGGGGACGGTCCCCGGTAAAATATATTACACCAAGAATCGTTGAAGTACAAACGGATGTAGGTGAGTTCCTAACATCACGGCCTGTTATATGGGCTACAACCATGCACACAATACGTGCAATGATCCAATATCCCTACATAAGAGTGACATGCCACTCTTATGACTATCAATAAAAGTTAAAATAAAATAACAAGCCAGCTAAACAAATGTAGGATTGATGCCCGTTCTTCCAACTTGACATATACACACTTGAGCTCGCATAAGCAATCCAAAATGTGTCCATAAAGCGTGTGCATGACACGCTACTTCCAATAACAGCTTCTTCGAACTTCTCGTCTTCCCACAACATAGATCCTCGAAGATAGACGTACGCCGAATATGACTGTTACGATGACCTTACGATGCCAAAGCAGTCACCAACTAAGGTCTAGGAAACGCAAATCTCCTAATAAAATACCAAAGTACGTTAGCAACATGCTCCCATACTCTCCCATAATGACCATCAAATGGTTAGAACATCGGCGATAACAACCAATCGTCTGTCTTCACATTATGCAATCCTTATTTGACACAAACGAATTATGGTTGCTATGAGAACCTGCATAAACAACATTAGAATTAACACTCATAAAATGTTGATCTCCATGGTGAAGATCAACAGTAGGTCATCACCGAATGTAATCAACCAAAACATGTGTGATCACATTTCCACGTTTGCCCAACAACACAGCCAACAACCAACAAACTCTCCTCTCCCATAAAGAATTTACACCGTGTTCCATAAAGAATGGACTTTGAATACTAGTCTTCTTAAAGAGGATTTACACCGTGTTCCAGTTTGGATTAAATTCCATGACGTCCCATTGGAAGTTTTTGATGATGAAGGTATTAGCATTCTTGGGTCTTATATTGGAATGCCTATCATGATGGACTCTTTCACGACCACGATGTGTAAAGAATCTTGGGGATGATGTAGTTTTGCGAGATGCCTTATTGAGATTCGTGCATATGAGCCTTTGAAAGATGAAATCACTATTGCTGTTCCTCAACTTGAAGGTGACGGTTATTCTAATGCTAATATTAGAGTTGAGTATGAATGGATACCTCCACGATGCACTAAATGTAATGTCTTTGGACATGATATTGATTCGTGTCTGTTGAATGCTGTTGACAAGTAGTCTAAACAGGCACCCACTAGGAAGATGGTTTTAAGCAAGTTAAAAGCAGGAAACGTACTAACAAGAATATAAATCAGATTCCTAAAGGGGTTTCTTTCGGGAAAGGGTTTCAAATGGGGAGTGATTTCCAGTTTAAACCTAAAGCATCTCATTCGGGTCCTACTACTGCTAAGGAGAATCCAGGAACACAAGGGCAGATTACTATTGTTATTAATGACAAACAGAAATCTACTTCTTTTGTCACGGTATCCACGTCTAATACTTTTGGTGTGTTAAATGATGATATGGTACAGGAAGCTGGTGGTGGTGAGGACGAGGAGGAGGATGTAGAAAATGTTTATGATGAATCAGCAAATGTGTTTAATAGTCAAAAAGGGGCAAACACTCCTTCTAGCACAGTTTCCAATGTTTAGTATAGCTTCATGGAATATAAGGGGATTGTTCCATTCCCTCAAGCAAAAAGAGGTACGTCAAGTTGTTCATGAGAACAATTTAAGTGTTTGTGCGATATTAGAATCTCATGTGGATGCTTCAGGTGTCTTGATATTTGTCATAAAATTTTTAGAAGTTGGAAATGGACGTCTAATGGTAGTATCTGTTCCAAGGGTACGCAGATTATTTTGGGATGGAATGATGATATTGTTGATCTCATGATACTCTCTCAGACTAATCAAGTTATACATTGTCAACTTAAAACCCGACAGGACAATCATAATATTTTTTGTTCTTTTATCTACGTTGATAATTATTATGTTGACCGTAGGGCCCTTTGGACTAATCTGGTTATGCATTCATCTTTTATGCGTGATCAACCTTGGGTCTTGCTAAGGGATTTCAATGCAGCTCTTAATTTGGAAGACCATTCTTGTGGAGGGTATTCTCCAAATATTGCAATGCGGGAATTTAAAGCGTGTGTTAATGATATGGAGGTTGATGATGTTAATGTTACGAGCCTTCATTTTACTTGGACTGAAAAACCTCAAGGAGAGGATGGTATTCTCAAGAAGATTGATCGGATTATGTCTAACCTTAAATTCTTAGATTGTTTTCCAGGTTCTTTTGCTATCTTCCAACCGTACAGAATCTCGGATCACTCTCCATGCGTTTTACGTATTCCGGTGGTTAGTAAGTCTAAGCCTAAACCGTTTATGTTTTCAAATTGTCTTGTTCACAAGGAAGGGTTTCGTGATGTTGTTGCTACAGGATGGAGTCTCAATGTTCAAGGGTGTTCGATGTATAAGCTGGTCAAACGTCTAAAAGGGTTGAAGTCTCCTTTTCGTAAGCTTTTATATTCTTTTGGTAATCTTCATGATCGTGTTCAACGTTTGAGAGTTGAGCTTGATGCTATTCAACGAGCCCTGGATTTAGATCCTTCTTCAATCCCTCTACGTGATGAGCATGCTCATTATTTATTAGCTTTTAAAGAAGCTTCTTTAAATGAAGAGCGTTTTTTACGTCAGGAATCTAAGATTGAGTGGCTTGCAGCGGGTGATACTAACACTAAATACTTTCACAACTCGGTTAAAAGTAGAAATGATAGAAACCGAATTGAGATGGTTCGTGATGCCAATGATGTACTATTTGAGAATAAGGAGGTTGAAATGGCCTTTGTATCGCATTATGAGAATTTTTTGGGGTGTGAAGGTATTACTATCCCTCTTGACACTCATCAGTTATTTGATCGAGTGTTGAGTAGTGATAGAGCTGTTCATATGATTCGTGAGGTTTCTGAGGAAGAAATAAAGCAGGCAATTTTTTCCATGGGTGATGATAAAGCTCCTGGTCCTGATGCCTTCTTTGCTGCGTTTTTTAAGAAGGCATGAGATATTATTAAGGCTGATTTTGTGAATGCAATTCGTGATTTCTTCCGGAATGGTAAGCTTTTAAAGGAGGTTAATCATACAATTATTGCCCTTATTCCGAAGGTTACTGTCCCTAACAAGATTAATGATTATCGTCCTATTTCTTGCTGTAATGTTATCTTTAAATGTATTAGCAAGATCATTGCTAATCGTATTAAAGGTGATCTTGATTTTTTGGTGAGTATTAACCAATCTGCTTTTTGCCAGGTCGGAGAATCTCTGATAATATTATGCTTACTCAAGAATTAATGAGGAATTACCAAGGGAATCGAGGGCCTCCTAGGTGTGATTTTAAATTTGATATCTAGAAAGCATATGATACCGTTGATTGGAATTTTCTCCGTAATATCTTGATTGCGTTTGGTTTTCACACCACTATGGTAGATTGGATCATGGTATGCGTATCTACTACTTCTTATTCGGTGATTATTAATGGTAGTTTATGTGGCTGGCTTCGTGGTAAAAGGGGTTTAAGACAAGGAGACCCATTATCTCCTTATCTTTTTACTTTGGTTATGGAGGTTCTTTCGTTGATTATTAACCGTTCAGTTTGAAACGCGGAAGATTTTCAGTTTCATCTTCACTGTGAGCAACAACGTATTGTTAATCTGTGTTTTGTTGATGATTTCTTCTTATTCTCTAAAGGGCACATGGCTTCTATTCGTGTTATTATGGATGCCTTAGAAGAATTGAAGAATGTCTCGGGTCTTGTCCCTAGCATTCCTAAGAGTACGATTTTTTATGTAATGTCCCAGTGGCATTGAAGGCGAGTATATTAGACATGCTACCCTTTAAGGAAGGTACTCTTTCTGTTTGTTATTTGGGTGTTCCTCTTATTTCATCGAGATTTTTAACTAGAGATTGTCGCGTACTTGTGGAGAACTTGGAAGGTCGTATTAATAATTGAAAGAACAAGACGCTGTCGTTTGCAGGAAGGCTTCAGCTAATCCGATCAGTCCGTTTGTCCATGCATATTTATTGGGCTTCTGTTTTCTTCCTTCCGGTTAGTATTATTCTTGATTTAGAGCAACTTATGAGAGGGTTTCTTTGGTGTCAAGGAGCTTTAAAGAATGGGAAGGCCAATGTTGCTTGGAAGGCGGTTTGCTTGCCTCTTAATGAGGGGGTCTAGGTATTCGTAAGATTGCTGAATTTAATATTGATCTTATGGTATCTCATATTTGGTGTATTTTAACCCGTAAGAACTCATTGTGGGTAAAGTGGATCTATTCGCATAAAATTAAAGATAGAAGCTTTTGGGATGTTCCATGATGTAGTGATGCAAGTTGGGGGTGGAGAAAACTTCTTAACATTCGTCCTTATATTCGTCACTTCATATGGTATAAGATCAATAACGGTAAAACTGCATCTTTATGGTTTGATAGGTGGGCTGAATTATGTCCTATAAGAGACATCTTGTCAGCTCGAATTATATCTCGGTCAGGTTTTCGTGTCACGAATATGGTGTATGATGGTATAATTGATGGAAGTTGGCGTTGGCCTGATGATTGGAGTACTCGGTTCCCAGATATCTATGTTATGCCAGTTCTTGCTATTGATGTATCTCAGGAGGATGAAGTCTTGTGACGCGGTAATAATGGTATTCTCAATCATTTTTCGGTATCTCTTGTTTGGGAATATATTAGGTCTCGCGGTTTGGAAGTGGATTGGGCTCCAGCTGTCTGGTTCTCCCATTGTGTTCCTCGGCATGCTATTCACCTATGGCTTGCTATTCGTCGAAAGTTAAAGACTCAAGATAGAATTCAAACATGGGATGTTGGTCCGATGGTTGATATCAATCTACTTAGATGCCCTTTTTGTCGTATGACTCAAGACTCGCACACACATATTTTCTTTGAGTGTCCGTTTTCTTCCCAGGTATGGATCAGTATGCGTGGTTTGTGCAAAATGGAGAATGTTCCTCCTCGGATCGATGATATTATGATGTTTCTTATCCCGTTGGCTAGAGGTACGTCGGTAGTTGGTATCCTTGCACGTCTTGTGGTGGCTGCAACGTCTTATTTTTTGTGGCTTGAACGCAATGCTCGTTTGTTCAAAGGATCGTCTATGAATGCGGATCAGCTTGTTGGCGTTATTTGTAAAACTATTAGGCTGAAGTTGACTTTCCTACGGTTTAAAATCCCTTCTTCTCATAACCTAATTTTCTTTTTCCTTTAATCCGAATACCTTATAATGATGTTGTTTTCTCGAATAATTACTGATTATTCTTGAGTTAACAAAGTCTTTATTTGGTTGATTGATTTTAGGGTAAATTAAATTGGTTTTAATTTTCGTTTTTTGCCGTCATTGTCTTGTGCGATTGTATTGTTTCTCTCATTGGTGGTTAATTGTCTCTTTTAGGTCGTCACGTGCTACCTGGACAAGTATTTTCGTTTTGTTTGTTTAAATAGTGATTCGCATTAATTGTTGTTTAGGGTTTCGCTGTGTTAGGGTATCGTTTTTGATTGGTGGTTTGCTCTTGTAGCATTAAATCATCAGTATTGTTGCAACATTAAATCGTCCTTGTTTTTATCTTGTCGGCTGACCCTAGGGCTTTCTTGTGGCGGCTGACATTTTAATTGGTCGGCTGATCCTCCTTTTGGTCGGCTGACCCTCCTTTTGGTCGGATAACATTAAATTAAGTGGTGCATTTGTGCTGAAATTGAATTGTAGGGTTCACGTGGTTGGCTGATATTAAGTGGTCGGCTGTAATTGGTTTATTATTCAGTGGTTCGATTGAGTTTCTGTGTCGTAGTTTTGTTGAAGCTATGGTGGATTCGAGCAATGAAAGTGATAAGCCACTGTTTACAGGTTGGAATGATGTGGTTAAGGTGTCTAATCTTAAGGTTTTAGTAACGTTAGAGGAGATATCTAATTTGTTTTCTATTCCTTTGAATACTGTGCATGACATTGAAGTGTTTGCAAATGGTGTTAAGGCAAACAAATTTCCTAAATGGTCTACTTTACCTAAGGAGACCACTATGCTTTATTATGAAGTTTTGTGTGAACGCCATAAGAATCTAACTAGCAGCATTTCTTCACTCAGTTCAGGTGGTTCGAGTGTGCACTCTGCACAAATGGCTAAGGAAACAGATGACCCTATTACTAATGTTTCCTCTTCTGGTGATGTATTTTTGGACCTTGCAGCTAAGGCTGCAACCATTAATGGGTTGCAACCATGTAATCTACATGAGATTTTGAAATTATTTGGTGTAACGATTCGCACGGTTGGTGATGCGGGTGAATTTATGCATGAGTTACAAATGAAGAAACATCCTTTGTGGGAATTGATCTCACATGACCGTGCTAAATAAATTCTGGAGTTACTTTTCAAATTTGAAGCTGATATGGTTACTTCTACTAATGGAGGTATTAATGCAGTCTCTTCTTCGTTTAATTCTGAAAATGTTTGTGAAGGGGTTAATATCTCTATTCCTAAGAAGGTCGTTGAAAAAGTAAATACTTGCTACCACAACACTTTATATGGTTACTTTCTAGGTAAAAGGATTGCATTTCCTGTGGTTGAGTATTTTGCTAAGAATAACTGGGCAAAACATGGTCTTAAGCGTATCATGATGAATGAGAAAGGTTTTTTCTTTTTTCACTTTGGGTCTAGTGAGGGTCTTAATGCGGTTCTGGAAGGTGGTCCGTGGATGGTTCGTAATTCACCAATTTTTCTTAAGAAATGGACTATGAAAACGAATCTTCTAAAGGAGGAACTAACTCGTATTCCGGTATGGGTCAAGTTTCATGATGTCCCGCTACAGGTATTTGAAGAGGAAGGTATTAGTTTAATTGCTTCGTTTCTTTGTAAGCTTATTATGATGGATAATTATACTGATAATATGTGCAAAGAGTCTTAGGGTCGTTGTAGTTTTGCTCGTTGTCTTATTGAGATGAATGCTGATTCGGAGTTTATAGATAACGTTACTATTAGTGTCCCTGATCTTGAAGGCTCTGGTTGTACTAAGGAACTAATTCGTGTTGAATACGAATGGAAACTGCCTAGATGTCATACTTGTAATATTTTTGGTCATTCCTTTGATTCTTGTCCGAAAAATGTTAAACCTACAACGGTTGAAAATGTGACAACTCATGTTGATAATGATGGATTCCAACAAGTGCAAAGCAAGAGGAAGAAGTACAAAGGTAATTTAGGGAATCAAGTTCCGAGAGGTGTTCCAATGAGTAAGGGTTCCCAAACAGGAAAGACGGTTGCTTTTCGTCCAAAAACTCGCTTAGTTACTACAAGTACGAGTGGTGATAATAGTAGTAAGTTGAATACTAAATCTGGTCAGTTGCAGCAGTCTAGCAATCCTAATGGTCCGAACAAGGGTAAATCTCAAATGAGCAGTGTTTCTACATCTAATAAATTTTCATCTTTGTCCACGCCTGGTATTGACGAAGGGGTTCAAGTAAGCGAGGAAGATAATGAGGAGGAGGAGGGAGTTGAGGTCGTCTTTGATGAATCGGTGAATCTTCTCAACACTAATATTGGGGCAAGCACTCCATCTGGCTGATCCTATGTTGATATTTTATTATTTTCCTCGTAACTTTATGTTATCGTCTTGGTTTTTGTCTAGTTTATATATTTCTAGTATTCCAGACTAGTTAATGTTTATGGCCTGTCATAAACATTTTGTTTAACAAGCTGCCTGTAGCTTGCGGTTAATGTGGTATTTCAGCCACATTCCTTGTACTTCAACGCTTTTTTTGGTTCTATTTACCGGGGTCATTGTTACCCTTTTACCAAAAAAAAGACTTCCCTACGGTTTAGGAAATTACTGCTGCGTCCCAGACTCTTTTGGATCAGTGGAGGATGCCTGACTCGTGTTTTGGTTATGATGGAAGTGTCGGGTGAGGTTTGTACTCTTTTTTCCTTGTTCAAGGTTTTTCCCAGTAGGTTTTCTTTGACAAGGTTTTTTAAGGAGGCATACTCACTTAGACATCCCTTTGCTTCTATCTTGGTGCTTCTTGGTGTTTGGATGTTCGCATGGCTTCATGTTCTCATCTTGGTTCATGTCTAGTTTATTCATTTGATAGGCTAGGTTGTATTTTGGCATGTATTCTGCCTTGTTTACAAGCGTTTGCTTGAGGTGAATGTGGTACTCAGCCACATTCCTTGTTCTGTAAACTATTTTTTTGGTTAATATATTTACCGGGGTAACCCTTTACCAAAAAAAAGACGGCGGTAATCTCAGCAAAACTTCATGAAAAACTTCAAAATACTCTCGAATCATGAGCACATCTCCCAACTTCTTCTCAACTACACCATCACTAGTTACCTGAGCTAGAAATACACCACATTCCTCTTCCACATACTTTCTCATCTCTCAAAAAGACACACTTCTCAAGCGGAAAGTTCACTCATCACCTATCATAATTAACGCTCAGCTTCTCAGCAAAATCTAAACCAATAGTTATCAATTTATAGTGAAGATTGGTTCAATCTCAAACATCAGCACCACGCACAACTAACCAATTCATACCAATAATCTAAATCTAAAGATCCCAACTCTATGAGCATCAAATCGATATTAAACACCTATTTACCTAAATTCATGGAACACTATGTTAGTATAGAACTAATACTAGCAACCTTTCTATCGGTTAATTCCACATCATAGTTAGTTATCACTCTTACTAATTATCCATTGATAAAGCGACTGAATATTTACATTTCTAAAGCTTCTATCTGATCTAAAATCAAACAACACACTAACATAAAGAGCATCAAAATTGGTATATTCACACCTGACACTCGAGACTTGTCAACATCACCCATAACGTAAGCTGGAGCGGCATCATTCCCACCTTGTCGATTCCCTCTTCTTGGACAATTTCCTTGCTTGTGTCCTTTCTTACCACATCGAAAACATATCACAACTCTAGGGGTACTAATTCTAGTAACTACTCCCCTTGTCCTACACTTAGCAGCTTTATGACCAACTTGTCCACACTTACGACAAGCAGGAGGACAATTACCCACATGGTATAAAGTGCAGCAACACACTTGGGATTTATCTTGTTACCTCCAGGCACAGTGGCAGCACGAATCCCATCATTCCTTCCATAGTTTAAATAATAATTTTGGTTTTGTCTCTGGTTATTGTTATTATGGTAATCCCCACGATTCTGAGCTTGATTCTAGTTGGACTGAGCAGATTCCGACTTTCTCTTATTGCTTTCAGCAATGCTATCCTTCTTATCTTTCACTTTCATGTCCATTAAAGCTTGCGCCATCTGAAAAGCTTCATCAAAAGATTTTGGTCTTGAAGAAGTAGTCTCACCCTTGATGTTACTAGACAACCCTTTAATGTACTACTTCGTCTTCTTGCGATCATCCGCAAAAGCATCAGGATATAACAAACACAGCTCAGAAAACCACCTAGTATAAGAAGAAATATCATCGTTTCTTAACAATAAGTGCCTCAATTCTTCTTCCAACTGTCCCAGTTCCTCCTCGGGACAAAACTTAGCAGTCAATAATCCTTTAATCACGGTCCTTGTCCTACCATTTGCCACAACCAATCCTACAGTAGCCACTTGGCAATTCCACCAGCTTAATGCATCATCCTGAAATGTAGTAGCAGCAAACTTCACCTTATAAGCTTCAGAACACCCACTAATCTCAAAAGTACTCTCTATCTTCTCAATCCATCTACACAATTCCAAAGCACCACTAGTACCACGAAATTGGGTAGACCACATTTCATGAAACTAGCATACGTACATTCTCTTAGAACTTGTGGAACAGCAGCAACACTCCCAACTGGACCAGCAACATCATCATTATTCCCAGCACCATTAACTTCAGCACCCTGATTCCTTGCAACACGATCAGCTTCAAGTGCTCTAGCAACAGCTCGCTCGATCATAGTGTTCACAATAGTAGTTATTAGCTTTGGCGGCATATTTCAAGAAAATTAGTCACGTGGTTATCGACTAATGACAGAAATATGCTTCCTCTACTCCTTCTCTTATCATCATAGAAGAAAGAAACATGGTAAGTATACACATCAAGATAAAAGAAGGATTTATTTATCGGGACATATCATGGATACTACATGCACGAACAACACAAACTACAATGATTCATCAACCAAATCTCAAAAGAGCTAATAAAGGCACATCATAGATCATGAGGGTAATTCAGATTGCGTTGAGGATTCAACAAGATAGTGATAATGTATATCACTACAATCATTTACCAAACAAACTTAAAAGATAATAAGTTTCATCGCAAAGCTATAACACAAAGTCTAAATAAGTTCGATCATAGTAAGAAAATAAATACAAGGAAATCCATCACGTGATTAGGTTCTTAGACACCAGATCCTCATCCTCCTCAACATTGTTGTCAGCTTCATCACACTCGTCTACCTCCCCTTCGCACCTCAAAGTCGAATCATGACATGATAATAGCTCACTTCCAAAAGTTCAAATACTCACCCCTATACGGCGTATTAATCACAAAATAAATCTCAGTATGACTTTCACCATTCCTAAACTTCCAATCCTTGACTCAGAATTGATCTCACATGAGACTCCCATTCACTCATCCTCTCAAACCTTTCAATTCGAACACTTAAATTCATCACCCCTCGACCTAAGACTAGCAATCTCACCCATCTTTCGAGCCCTAACAAACTCCAATCTCCACATACCAGATAAAACCTTTGAAATATCTTTTCATTCTCTTCAAACCTCCTAATCACGCGAGATTCAACCACGTATCTCTCATACATCAGCCGATCAAACTTCCTCATACCCGATATAAGTCGCAAGAAATCAGTTGTAAAATCGTTCATCATCTGGTCTCCTGTCCTGGACCCTCGGCGGTATATAAGGTCATTATTCAAAATTATATATACATATACATATATATATATATATATCTTTACATTATATATAAGAGGAGAGATATGCCACATAAGCATGTTTTAATCCATGTCATCATTTTTATTTTTGGTAATTTTCATTTTTAGTGATTATTTTTTAATTGCATTTTGCCAATTAAAATGGAAATTTACTAATATCGGTTGAAGATATTTGAAATCCGGAATTTTACAAAAATTGTCAGTCACAGGGATCGAACATGGGTCTTTCAAACAAATGTAGAGAGCCTCAGCCATTACAACAGACTAATAGTTGTGGTGTTAAACTACAAAACTAGACTAATAAAGACACGGAACAAAAAAAAACCCCTGCTATCATTAATATTAAAACTAATCGTAATCATAATTGCAAACCCTCTTGAACCCTAATATCCTAAAGGCAGTCACGAGGTTAAAAAATCCCGAATTACAGGCATTCAAGATGCAGCCACAAAATCTTTCAAAAAAAGAACGAATCCATATGTCCAACATTAAAACTCCCTCACCAGGTACTTTGATTTTTAATAGTTGTGGTGTATATAATCACGTGATGTTTTCCAGTAGACTGATGATAAGTGCTTATGATATGTACGATGATTTTGTTGTTGATATGATATGTCATACGTATCTAACAGTTCAAGGGATTTTATGAGTTCTCTGTTCTAAATCCATAAGTCGGGCATCTTGATCCTATGAGAGAAGGTCAGGAACTATTCCGTAAAGGACTCTTAAGTGAAGCAGTTCTTGCCATAGAGGCATTAGTTATGTTTTTTATCCGATTTATTGCAATCTAAACCGTCATGGCGCTCCTCCCAGCCTATTGGTTAGTTTATTGGTCAAATGTAAAAGCTAGGTATGTGTTCTCTAATTTTCAAATAGTTAATTTTATTGACTGACACTATTAAGTAGTCACGTCGATGTATTATTATTCAAGTTGCGAGATGTGAACATGATCTATATTAACCACATAGACCTATTGTACAATAGTTGCTGAAATAGTTTGCGTATAGACGCGGTTATTCTGCAAAAAAATGATTCTTTCGAGATAATACATTAAGACAACTAAGAGCGCTTTAAACATGTTTGACCCGTACCTTTGTAGGTAAGATATTTTATTCAATTCTTTCGAGAAAGTTCACATTAAGAACGGATGTTTGATGTTAACTGATACGAGATGATTCTGCTGATAATTGAAACAGTGCATATGACGAGTAAGCCTTATCATATATCATATCTGATCTAATCAGTGTTTTTTGGTAATAGCACATAGGCCTTCGGGTCATAGTTTTATTGTTGGTTGAAACTTTTTTGTAGATCGTCTTATTCTTTTATAATAGTTATTTCTATCAAGTTATGATGTAAACCTCATATTATATACTTTATTTATTGCAGACTATGATAAAATCCTTTGAGGTTATTGAGCTACCAGGTTTGCACTCTAAATCTAATTATTTTGTAGGTTGAAATAAGAATTATATTCATCTTCATCATGTATTGTTTATATATTTGTTTACACCTTTCTTTATTCTAAATAGTATTTTGGGTTCATCTTCACCGTTGACTCTGGAGTACACTTTTGTATTTCTGCTAGGTCTCTATGGCCAGCGAGTATGCTACATCAGTTAATCGTGTAACCTGGAGCTCTGATGAAACCTCCTTGGTATTTGTTTCCTTTGTAACTGCATTTGTATTTGTTCCTTTACTATCACTACCCATCAGTACTAATTGGGCGCACTTTAATTATTGACAAGTATTGTATACAAGTCGTCTCTTTTATTTGTTTATACCACAAAATGCTGTCAAGCAACCGAGCACTTGTCTAAAATCGACCTTGTGAAATACAATTAACGAGAACTGTTGGGATTGTTACCTATAGCATAAGTATAAAGTAGATAAAAGGCAACACTTGATACACATCGGTTGCTCTTATGTATACAAAAACATCCTCTTTGTACCCCATATGTTTAATGGAGGTAGTTGAAAATATTTATGTAGATCACAGATATCACAAGTTAACTGTATAAGTACTAAATCATGAATCTTGATGGCATTTCCTTGATAATAACTTATGTATGTTGTCAGCTATATTATATCAATTATCAATAACTGAACTTAGTTATACACACCAGATACCAGATAAGTGAATCTGGCATAAATTCGTGATAATGTTTTCATAGCATAGTTATGTTTGTGCTGACATGTCTATTTACTTTTAGTCTGTGTTAGTAAGCCTGATGTATGCAAAATATTCTGGTTTACTTTGCCTAATATCGATCTGGTCTTCAAAACGTTCTGTGTGACTTTAGATTATTCTGTTTTCTTTTTGATATTCCTGTTTAAATGTAGGAGAGATCCAATTGGCATTCAATAATCTCAATGCACATCGCTTGAAACTTGAACTTGCTTCCCGTAATATTTGGCTAAGCTCTATGCATATTCATGGCAAAAGCATTGGAAGTACCATCAATTAATGATTTGGGATATACAAAGAGATGTCCGGTGTCTTCTGGTAATATTCTTTCGTAATTAGTAATTAGCTGAGAAAGTTACAATATGGCTATTTGTTGACCTATGACAGTTCGTTTTGCAAGACCAGACTTTGTTCATGTTGACTTATTTCCTTACTGTATATATTTGTGTGTTTGTTCACAAAACCTTTTATATGCTAAAACTTCAAAGTAATTTAATTACTATGCATTACGGAAGTATAAACCAGTTTGCCAAACACCCTCTTCAAATCTTACTTATGTCTCAAAGCTAACATAATCTTTTGTGTAGCAACATTAAGGGGCCATATGAAGCATGTGGGTCTAATGCTAAATGTAAAATTGTTACACTATATCTTTTGACTCATGCATATTTATCAATTCAAATAAACTGTCAAAAACTTCCTGAATTTAACTTTGTGTTTTCTTTTTATGAGTTGCTACAGCAGCTGAAGAGAGTTTAATAATTAATTGAGTTAATTTGTTGAGATATAACTTAAATATTTGATCGTTGCGTGACATTGACTGATATTGCAGAGTGCTCTTGATGCTACAAACTGTTGGCTGTTCATCTTCTTCACGAACCTGTAGGTTTCTATAACAGGAGTACCCCAGACAATATTCCTCTTGATTTCCTAGCTAGGAACCCGATTATCGAGAAGGATGTTACAACTACAAAGGTAAAAACACAGACTTCAATTTGACAAACTTCTTTATAGTACCTGCATAAGCAAAATAGAAAATCCATTTACTGTACTGATAGTATTGGATATGAAATGAACTCAATTGGTCACACCAGTCATGCTTGCTATCACTTCCTACAAAGTTTCAAAGTACAAAGGTACTTTCACAACACATGCAAATTACCCAACCCCAACTTCGTATGAAACCAACATGTAAAATTGATTAAATAGCGTTTGGCCTGATGTGTAAATCCAATAAACGATTGATATTGGTGTATTGAACATATAGTCAATGTATCAGTAACGTAAAATAAATTAATTGTAAAAGAGAAATTGGAAGTTGGAATGCACGTAGAATATTACAATATGATCATTCTGCGAAAATGTATTAGTAAAGCACAGTAAATAGATTAACTGTAAAAAGGCGGGGCTACCAACGAACCAAGCTTTTATCAAACAATTTGTGTTTGATTTTAAACTCGACTCAGTTGAATTGAGCTTATATCGAACTCAAGCCCTATTAATGAGTCAGCTCAAGCTTTTGATAGCTCGATCGAGCGCTTATCGAGGTTTTAGAGTCTTGATATAAATATATTTTTGTATAAATAAATAAAGATTGACTTGAATATTAACCTATTATAAACAATAACTTCATAAATTATTTTAATACGTTATTGATAGTTATAAAAACAATTTCCAAACTGACCCTTAACTACAAGCGATTTGAAGCTCTCGGTAACACCAGCTTCACACTATTACATCAACCTCTAAGGATACAAGAGACTACACACTTATATGTTGTGTGAGCTTTCATCTCACCCTTGACAAGATACAGCCCAAAACTGTATGAAACCCAAGTTGTAACTAATACATCCATTTGTTACACTGCAGGTTCCAAGAAAAGTTCAAGAAGAAACAGCCCCTACAGGTGTCAAAGTAACATTATGCCGACCCAAAACATGATGTTCTGCTGAGAAGGAGTGTTTGGATCCTGTTAAAATGACATCCAAACACCCTTACTGGTGCAACTGGCAAGTTTGGCTGCTGCTAAAACAGGAGCCAAACACCCCTTAATGAAGCTTCATGAGTGCAGATGCTAAACTCATTTAAAAAGATGAAAACCGCATAAGTAAAATGGCACCTAATTTATCATATACTCCGTCACTCAGAAGGTGATTTTTTTCAAGTATTCCTTATGTTATTATCCGAAACAAACTGTCGGTCCCTTAGAAACTGATATTTAAAATCATTTTCCTAGCCACTAACTAACAGCTTAGCAGCTCAATTTCACATGCCTTTACTGTTGTTGTTGCAACTGAAGGGCCAAAAAGTGCTCAAGATGTTGGTCAATGTGACCGCCCAACTGTTGTTACCTTACAGAATTCAGCCACGAAAATTGATCAAGTACAGGTTCATTCAAGTGGGAAGCAGATAAAAGATTATGCTGTTGTAGCAGTTGCTGCTTTATTGTGATGTGATGGAAGCTTTTCTACTAAGTCGAAGTGATTGAACTGGAGAACATCAAAGGCGTTGATAGAAGTTGCTTTCAGGAAGTGTGTTCCTTCTGTAAGCAGAATCGGCTATAACATCGAAAGGAGCTGTGACTCCACCAACAGGATTCGTGAACGTGACGATGAAGTTGAAAACATTGTATCAAGGGATGGTGCAACGATATTAACTGAACCAATCGGAGATATTCCAGCAAAGCTACATGCTGACATGGAGATTGATGTGACAGGGAAATTATTTTCGGACCACAAAGTTTCTCACCTGTTCCATAATCACTTTCCGATTCAGGTGTGCTTTCCTTTTAACAATGGTAGTACATTTTAGTAAGTAAATATAAGTAGAATGAAACTCATTCATTAAACGGTTTGTCTCACTTCCATATGAACACCACCTAAGATAGCAGGACAGGAATCGACATGGATGGACATGGGATGCACACAACCTCAGCAGTTGGAGGCCAAGGTGTTCCCAACACCTCAGCCCTTGATGGATATTCCTACGGGACCACCTTTTATTGCGCACCTATGGCTCTCAATCTCATTGTTTTCTCAATGGTTTTATTAACTTCTAGATATTTGATTTAGTTAGTGGAATTTGACAAAAAAGCAACTAAAGGAAACAAGTGCAGACCGCGTCAAAGTCTTCCTGATTCATAGGCAGCATAACCTGTACATTTACACGAGGTCACCTCTCCTGTTTCAATTTCATATACATGTTTCAATCCTGACAATGGACAAGTTCAAATCTGTTTACATGGGTTGGCGGTGGTTTGTGTTCCATCTAAAACACGTTATTCCAGTATTACATTGTTAACATATGGCCATATTCTGAAAGGCTGTTTGCATTGATTTATCAAGGTGGTTAACTGATTATGTAATTACTTCGTTGATATATCATCAAGTACAAAGGATTATTAGAGCACTACATTTTTATAAACTTCATATGCTTATAATTTTATTGTCGCTATAATTTTATTCTCCAAAGTCAGATTTTCTGCGCACTTATGAACTTTGGATTAGCTCGCTTTAGATGTCATATCATTTCATATATGCTTAGCCTTGAATTCTGTATTAAGGTTTTTTTAATTATTTTTTTGCAGATCTTAGGTGTGTTGTTGAGCTATGAGGTATTGGAGGTATACTTGCTACATGTTAGGTGCTTCCGTGCTTTTAGAGGGTGTTCAGGAATAGTCAAAAGGGATTTAAGAAGATGAAAAAGTAGAACAAAGCAAACTGGCCCCTGAAATTGAAGGGGATAAGCATGGCAACAATCTGGTAAGTTTTGTGTTTCTTCATCTGGTGCGGATGTTGCTAAATATGTTTTTTAAAAACTAAATAATTTTTTTACAAAAATAACTTCTTTATCTAAAAATACTTTTTATTAAAAAATTAAATATTTCTTTATAAAAATTATTTAGCTTTTATAAAAAAATATCTTTGCAAATTCTTTTTAACAAATATTAAGTTTTTTATAAAAATATTTAGCTTTAAAAAATATAATTTTTTTTAGTTTTATAAAAAAATTAATAACTTTTTTTATTAAAAAAATATTTAATTTTTTATATAAATAAAGTACATGTCGCATAAAAGTATAAGAACCCCCAAAAATCCCATATGTACCTCCTCAATTTTATATTTTATTTTTATTTATTTTTTAATATCGGTTTTGTTATAAAACTATGAATCGAGAAATACGGAATCACAAAAATAAAGTTTAACAAGTTAAGACTGTTAAACTGACAAAAATACGAATCATAAACTAATAAAAATACTTGCCGAGAAAGGGAAAAAGAGACAAAAAGTACACAGTTTTACTTTATGTAAGTTTTTAGTGGGGTAGTGGTAGGTTGGATAATAAAGGACTCTTCGCCAGGTAATGCGATACTACTTTTATATTTGTGTCCAGATTATTGTTTGCTCTCTGATATATTACATTGTAACTTTTATATCAGGTGAGGTAAAACCTTGACCAATCAAAAAGTTAACTCGAGGCTCTTATCAAGGTCTTTGTATCCTATCCTTCTTTATGGACTTCTTTTAGTTTTATTTTTCATGTTAATCACAATATGAAACGTGTGTGGTAGGAATAGAGAAAGAGAGATGTTGTGGATAATGAAGGTCTCCAGATGATACAATTATCAGTTTCAGGACAAATAGTTTTGTGTTCAAACTTTGTTTTTCCAATATTTTAATAAATTATTAATTTCTAGCAGTTTTAAACTTAAATATGTATTTTCGTACTTTTGATGACAATGCTCATCACTTCCATTATAAATGGTTGCTTTAGGTTGTCTCTTCTTTTCACACAGTTGCAGGTGGAAGAATATGTTTGGCGTACTTTTAAAGAAGGAATATGTAAATGGCTATTCATAACCTCACAAGAAGGGTCCATCTATATTCTATGAGCTTTGTATGACTATTTAATAACCTTGACCCATTTTAGCGTCAAAGCTCAAACCATGAGACTTTCGTTATGGAACAAACATGGGGAGACTTGACAAATGATGTGACGCGTTAAAATAATACGCAACTAAAATAATCATTTTTTTCAGTTATGATTTCAAATTTCCGTGTATAGCTATGTTTATGCTCTTCACGAGCAGTATTCAATTGAGACCTCAAAAACAAGACATATAAAGAGAGTAATTAACAATTACACGGAAAAGATGTAAACCTGGACCTAATTTCAATATAGCATACTAGAAAAGTTTTGGCCTTTATCATTAAACACAAACCTCTAGACATCACGTTGCTTCCTCTTAAGAAAAAATTTAGTTAGGTTTTGGAACCCAATACTTCCGTCAAAAAACTTAGCTAACGCGGTTCGAGACTGTAACTCTTCTAAAGTGTCTTCTTCCTTGGCTCTTTCTAGAACCTGTAAGCAAAAAACACTTACTTGACCATAATTCATACTGTATATAAATAATGTGCTTTAGCACTATACTAGCATCATACTCGCGCAATGCAGCGGCGAATACCCGATAACTATTTTTTTAGCAAACAAATATTACAATTTTACTAAAGTTCAAATTAAAGTTAAAGTTATAAAAAAATTAAAATAACTTAAATAAACTCATTAAAAACGAAAAACTAAAATTTAATAAAATTATATAAAAATTGATGTTGAATTAAAGAGTACGAAATTTTAGAAAATATGGTGAAATTAGATTATACAAAAAATAATTATATCAAAAGATATTTCAATTTAAATATAAAAATTGTTTGTTAATAAGTTTGTTATATAAGTTTGTTATAAAAACATATGGATAGATGAGATCAATTTAACAAAATATACTTTAAGGGTTTAAATTTAAACTTTATATCTTAATTTTTGGTTTGGAGTTAGGTTTGAAAATTTTAGGTTCGGGATTAAGATCAGAGTTAGCCTCTTTATATAATAGTATAGAAGTATAGATAATAAAGTATTACTCTTAAAAATTTCGATTCATCCCATTTTTAAAAACCTATTGAGATTTTAATGCATTTGATTAGGGCCAACCGAAAAACGAACCAAACCAAACCGAATCGACTGATACCAAACCGATCATTTTTGGTTCGGTTTTCACTTTTGTATATTTATATTGGGTTTTATCGGTTCGGTTTGGTTTCTGGTTAAAAACACGAAAAATATTCCTATATCTCGGTTCGATTTTCGGTTCGTGTTATTTTCAAAATACGTTCTCGGTTCGGTTCGGTTTTGAACCGATGCTCAGCAGATATATCGTGTTTTTTAAAGAAGATATCATATTTTGGATTACTTCAACCATTTAATAGTTATGTTTTAATAAATGGGCATTTAAATATATATCCTTTCGAAAATTCAATATTACATAAATATCCTTCTCACTTTAGTAATTACGTAAATATCCTTCCTAAAATTTTGTAATTTCATCAATATCATTCGCAAACATTTAGAATTATATCAATATTTTTCTAAACATATATAGTATATATTAAAAATTAACATGGTCTTTAATTACCCGAGGCCAAAAAAGTAATATGAACAAATTAATATATATGAGTAATATGTTTATTCCATATTTATATGCAAATTTTCGTAATTTTATTATCATATTTTTCATTACCTAAGGTCGAAAAGTGTGTATAAACAATATAATTACAATAAATATAAAAGGTAAATAAAAATCAAACAGTAGTTTCAAATTTTAAAATTAATATATTTATGATTCAATTAAAATTTAAACATACATGAGTATTAAACAATTTGAGAATGATATAGATGTAATTACAAAGGATATTGATGTAATTAAAAAAACTAAGAATGATATATATGTACATGTAGAGAATATTTATGTAATATTTAACTTCAAACAATATATACATGTAAATCTCCCTTTCATAAATGCATATAGCTTGACCCATCTGATACTCTTTAAATAATTTGTTAAGCTTCGAAAATTAAATGCATATACAATAAAGCTTTAAAAATCTTTGTGGGACTACTCACTAATTTCAAAAAATTACCAGTACTCAATTTACTTTCCAATTAACATGTGTTTGGGAGCAACTCTAAAGTGTGTGATATTGACTGTTACAAATAGGATCCACTTTTACAAGTACGGATGAATTATGAATTTTTTTACATATAATAGTGTGAACTCTTATTTGCAACAAATAAAAATGTAAATGCCTTTTACTTTTAAAACAATATTAATAATAACTAATAAAAACTACTAAAATGTAAAGAGCTAAATATTAAAAAACTATGGAATATTGTAAAAAAACTAATAATTTTAACTAACAAAACATAGTTGTGCGTATAAACAAGAAAACATATTTTAATAACAAGTAACCTATAAAAAATTACAATCACAACATATAAATTTTGTAAATAAACATCAACAACAATTATTCCCTAAGATAGGAAAACTATTTACATTAACATACAAAAGATGTAATTCAAAATACATAAACAAAAACCACAAGTCATACCCGCCCATCGGGCGGGTTTTGCAACTAGTATATATATATATATATATATATATATATATATATATATATATATATATATATATATATATATATATATATATATATATATATATATATATATATATATATATATATATGTATATATATATATATATATATATATATATATATATATATATATATATATATATATGCATTGTATAAAGAAAATTATGATAACAAGTACTCGACGTACTTTCAACAACATCAATACATCATCATAGTAATTACTTAATAAATACTCGGGAAATCATTTCAGTTTTAAGGGATACATCTAACTATAAAACAATGCAAAACAATTAATCGTACCGGAGCCTTGCAGAGAAGTTGTGTGCTTTTTTAAAATATTTTCGACAACAAAGTTATAGTTTAGGACATTTTTCAAAATCGACCTAGTTTTTTTGGTAAAGGGTTTCCCCGGTAAAAATATTAACCAAAAAAGCGTTGAAGTACAAAGGAATGTGGCTGAGATACCACATTAACCGCATGCTACAGGCAGCATGTTAACACGTGGTTATGTCATGGCATAAACACAAACTAATCTAGAACTACAATGCAAGTAAACTAGAAAGAAACCAAGATGCAAACATGAAGTCACACATTATCTTCAGCTTCCAACAACACCACGATAGGAGCAAATGACATCCAAATGAGCCTGCCTCCTTAAAAAACCTTGCCAAAGAAAACCCAGTGGGAAAAACCTTGGACAAGGAAAAAAGATTACAACCCTCACCCGGCACTCCCATCATGAAGAAATCTAGAGCTCGGCACCCTCCATTTGTCAAGCAGCAAACTCGACCTGGTAGACAACTTCTTTAAACGAAATGAAATAAACTTCAACCGAATAGTATCACAAATAATTTTCCACCTGATGTGAAAGCTAGTATTCTGGATCTTATGCCGTTTGTGGAAGGCATATTGCCAGTGCGTTATCTTGGGGTTCCTCTTATCTCGTCTAGGCTGCTTTATAGGGATTGCAAAGTCCTTGTTAAAAAATTGGAGAGTCGGGTCCAGGATTGGCGTAACAAATTTCTATCTACTATTGGGAGACTTCAACTTCTTAAATCTGTGCTATCATCTATGCACCTGTACTGGGCTTCAGTTTTTATCCTGCCTGTTCGGATTATTCATTATCTTGAGCAGCTTTTGAGGAATTTTTTATGGTGTCAAGGTGAGATGAAAAAAGGGAGGGCAAAGGTGGCTTGGGATGATGTTTGCATTCCCCAAAGTGAGGGCGGTCTTGGTATTTGGTGGCTTGATGATTTTAATGCTGCTCTTATTACCTCTCATATTTGGTGTCTTCTCACGCGTAAGGAATCCTTTTGGGTTCAATGGATACATTCGTATAAGTTAAGGGGTAGGAGCTTTTGGGATGTTCCTTGTATTGGTGATGTAAGTTGGGGTAGGCGTAAGCTTCTTCAGCTTAGGACATGTGTGCGGCCATTTATTTGGTATAGGCTTCATGATGGTAAATCCGCGTCTATGTGGTTTGATAGGTGGGTTGTTGAGTGTCCGTTACGGGATACTCTTACGGTACGCAATATTGTTAGGTCTGGTTTTACCCTTCATGATACTGTTTATGACTTGATTGAGAACAACGCTTGGAAATGGCCGACTGGTTGGGTGGACAGATTTCCCGCTATTGTCTCTATCCCTGTCCCCGCTCTGGATGTGGGGCGGCCGGATTCTCAGGTATGGCGTGATGGTGGTGGTTCTTTGCAGTCATTTTCTATGGCTCTGGCTTGGGATACGCTACGAACCAGTCGCCAGGTTGTGGTATGGTACCATGTTGTTTGGTTCTCCCATTGTATTCCTAGACACTCGTTGCATATGTGGCTTGTTGTTAGGCAGAAACTGAAGACCCAGGATCGTTTACGGCAATGGGATTTTGGGCCTGCCGTAGATTTAAGCCTACTTCTGTGTCCTTTGTGTAAAGTCACTCCCAATTCTCATTCTCATTTTTTATTTGAGTGCTCTAATTATTTATAGGTTTGGAAGCAAGTTAGGGTGCTTTGTGGTATGGATTCTATTCCTCCTTGTTTGGATGATGTTTTGGCATTTCTTATACCAATATCCGAAGGAAAATCTACTACTAGTATTATTGCTCGTCTGGTTGTTGCGGCTACTGTATACTTTGTTTGGATGGAACGGAATGCTAGATTGTTCAAAGGGAAACAACTTTCTGTGGATAAACTTGTTAGTATCATTACTTCTACTGTTCGCCTCAAGCTTATTACTTTCAGATTCAAGAAGATGACTACACGGTCTTTGGCTATTTTGGATCGGTGGAGACTTCCGTCCTTAAGTGTTTCTCATGATGGGGGTACCGGGTAAGGGTAGTACTATTTTTTCCTTTTTGAGGTTTTTCCCACAGGGTTTTTCTCAAAAAGGTTTTTTAAGGAGGCAGCCTTATCTGGATCCTTTACTTCCATTATGTTGCTGCTGGTGTTGTGGGGTGGTCGCCTGGTTCCAAGAGTTCTTCTTATTGGAGTTTGCTAATGCTGTTTTTTACACTAGTTTTCGATTTGTAATGTTAGCTTAGTGTTGCTGTGTTTATGGCCTGTCATAAGCACTTGTTGATCAAGATTTTGGCTTGAGGTTAATACGGTACTTCAGCCATATTCCATTTGTACTTAACATTGGTTTTTTTGGTTAATATATTTACCGGGGTAACTCCCTTTACCAAAAAGAATAATGTCACAAATAAGCTGAACAATCTAATCAACGGCCAACAGGTTTTTCTTAAAAAGTCTTGAATTACGTTCCATCCATATAAAGTACGTAGTAGCAGCCAACACAAGACGGGCAAGGATGCTAGGACAAGACTTTCCCTTATAAACTGGAATAACATAAGCTAAGATATCATCAATCCGGGGGGGGGGGGATGCTATCCATATCAAACCCGAACCTTAGACCAAACCTGCATAGAATAAGAACATTCAAAGAAAAGATGGTCATGAGAATCCGGCACCAATTTACACAGAGGACATCGTAGAACGCTTAAATCCACCAAAGGGCCAACATCCGATTTCCTAAGCCGATCTTGTGTCTTCAATTTTCTTCTAACCACTAACCACAAGTGAATAGAGTGACGAGGAATACAATGAGCAAACCAAACAACATGGTACCAATCAACCATCAAAGCCCTATCACGAATGGAGTCCTAAGCTAAATAAACTGAAAAAGGATGTAGAACCCCATTTATATCCCGCCACATCAAATAATCATCCTTATCATCATTAATAACAGGGACAAGGATAGAGACAATGTTCGGAAATCTAGCATTCCAATCCTGCGGCCACTGCCAAATACCATCAGTAATAAGATCCCTCACCTTATTAGATAGAGAGAGCCCCGATCTTGTGATACTACGAAATGTAAGAATGTCCCGTAACGGACACAAATCTTCCCATTTATCAAACCACATAGAAGCCAATATACCATTATTAATCTTGTACCAAATAAATTGACGAATACGTGGTCTAATCTGGAGAAGTTTTCTCCAGCCCCAACTCATATCACCAATACATGGAACGTCCCAAAAACTTCGATCCTTTAACTTGTAAGAATAAATCCATTTAACCCATAAAGATTCTTTACGAGTGAGGATACACCAGATATGAGAAACATTAAAGCAATATTAAAATCAGAAAGCTTACGAATACCAAGGCCACCTTCATAAAACGGGGTACAGACAGAGTCCCAAGCAACTTTAGCCTTACCTTTCTTCATTTCACCTTGACACCATAAGAAGCCTCTCATAAGTTGTTCCAAATCATGAATAATCCAAACAGGTAAAATAAAGACAGACGCCCAATAGATATGCATAGATGAAAGAACTGAACGAACTAACTGGAGTCTTCCTACTAAAGAAATAAATTTATTGCCCCAATCATTAACTCTGCTCTCAAGTTTTTCAACAAGGACTTTACAATCCCTATATAGAAGCCTAGACGAAATGAGAGGAACACCAAGGTATCTGACAGGTAACTCGCCTTCAGCAAATGACATGATATGTAAAATACTACTTTTAACAGCAGTAGCTACATTATAAAAGAAAACTGTGCTCTTAGGGATACTTGGAACCAAACCCGAGGCTATCTTAAATTCCTCCAATGCATCCATAATAACCTGCACAGAATCCAAGTGACCCCTAGCAAAAAAGAAAAGATCATCTGCAAAACAGAGGTTTATAATACGTTGCTACTCACAATGGTGATGAAAATAAAAATCCTCCGCATTAAGAACCCTCCGCTGCAACATAAGTGAAAGGATCCCCATGACTAACGTGAAAAGATATGGAGATAACAGATTACCTTGCCGGATACCTCTTTTTCCTTGAAACCAGCCATATAAATTACCATTTATGCAAATGGAATACGAAATAGTAGAAACACACGTCATAATCCAATCAACCATTAAATGTTGGAATCACCAATCAGAATGTTACGAAGAAACTGCCAGTCCACCGTATCGTAAACTTTCTGAATAATCACCTTAAAAGCACATCTTGGAGGACCAAAATTTATGTGGTAATTCCTCATCAACTCTTGCATCAATAAGATATTTTCCGAGATCCTACGCCTCGGAACAAAAGTAGATTGATTAATATTAACCAAATCACCTAAATCCCCTTTAATACGATTAGCAATTATCTTGCTAATGCATTTGAAAATAACATTACAACAAGAGATGGTGCGATAATTAGTAATCTTATTTGGGACAGAAAACTTAGGGATAAGATCAATGATAGTATGATTAACCTCTTTAAGAAGTTTTCCATTAGAGAAAAACTCATGAGTAGCACATGTAAACTCAGCACCCACAATATCCCAAGACTTCTTAAAAAAGCAGTAGTAAAACCATCCGGCCCAGGTGCTTTCTCATCACTCATGGAGAATAACGTGCTTTTAATTTCAGAATCAGAGATGACTCTAACCAAATCGACCTAGTTCTCTATAACTTAAAGCTCTGATTACCAATCTTTAACACCCCCAAAATACATTGCGCAGCGGAAATACACATTTGGGTGCTATGCTCAAACATCATTACACAAAACACTTTGAATAGTCTCAAAATTGACATTTTAAAATATAAAAGGAAATAATTTAACCATTGTCTAAAACCGTCGATCCCGATTAAAACAAAAGTTTAACAATTAGAGCAGCGTTTCGGTCACCCAAATATCTCAACCAATCAACAAACATTTTTACCAAAACACATGACCGTACATAATTAGTTTTATGGAAAAAGGGAAAGAAATCAGTTTTAGACCCAACGACCACAAAAGCAACCCACGACCTTCTCCAGCAAGCTCCGCCGTCAATCAACTTCAATAACCTGAAATACATGCTTAAAATCATCAACACAACGGTTGAGCGAGTCTATAGGTTTACCAAAATCATCATTTAAACACAAGAGAAATATCAGTTATAATCATTTAATAGAATTGTTGATCATACAATCTATTATTCAGGTATTACATCTTATAGCAAAGCTATACAACTGTGTGAAAGCTCATGACACCGACCCGTTATAACCAATTGTTCGAAATACGTTTTTAACGTATATTAGAAGTATCGGTCACTCCAACAATATTATTAAATGTAATTAGCTCGTAGTTAGTTCATTGTATTAAAGTAAGTAACAAACCAACCCATGGGCATGTCCATGCGTTGAAGGCCCAAGCCCACATAGGCTTGGGTATATAAGTCCCCTTTCCTTCATGGAAAGGGGTTGGTTGTTCATTTGTCATTTCAATAACACACATATTTCTCTCTCTAGTTTCTCTCTCTAAGAACAACAACCCACTTGTTAGGATCATAGATTATCACTATTCTACAATTGGTATCAAGAGTCATGGGATGAAATAAGGTTTTTTGTTGTGTTAGTTTTGGTTTTATGCTTTTTTAATCAAGATATATTCGTGGTTTAAAATTTTTTCGTGTTTTTCACCTTAATCTTTCTTACAAATTGCCTACATAGTTGTGGTAGGGATTTGTGATATTCATTTTGGTGATTTTCATGTAAAAATTGGTAGTTTTGGCTTGATTATTGGGTAAAAACACGATCTACAGTCTTGGTATATTTTTGTTGGTACACAAGTTGGAATAACAGGGTTTAATAAGTCGGGATATAAGGGTTTAGTATATTCTGGATTAGCATCTAGTTTATTATTCCGAATTGCATCTATATTCCGAATTAGTATCTTGATTCAAGTCGATTCCAGATAGTAGATTCACATTCCGACTTAGCATCTTCTTTCACATTCCGGATTAGCTTATTCCGAATTAGAATCACATTCCGAATTAGCATTTTCTTTCACATTCCAGATTAGCTTATTCCAAATTAGAATCACCTTCCGAATTAGCATCTTCTTTCACATTCCGGATTAGCTTATTCTGAATTAGAATCACATTCCGACTTAGCATCTTCATTGCATATTCCGACTTAATAGAAGAGTGCATATTTCGACTTAGCATCTTCATTGCACATTCCGAATTAATAGAAGAGTGCACATTCCGAATAGATTGAAGACTGCACATTCCGAATAGATTGAAGATTGCACATTCCAAATTGTTAGAAGATTATATATCCGTAATTACCAAGAAAACCACATTTCGAATTGTGTATTGATTTATTCAAGATTTGGACTTGTAATTTTTTGAAGAATTCTACATCAACACACATCAAATTTCACAACTTTATTTCATTGGACGATCAAAAGATAATCTTTTTCCTTCAAGTGATACAAAATGAATCCTCATTCATTTATGCCGACAATGACATCGCTTACCGATCTTTCTATCATCTCGGGTATCGATACCCGTCAACCGTTGCTTATCAAAGAGCTATTTAAAGCATGGCAAGGTCGCATGAGGTCTTATACTATGGGTAGACCCAGTGGGAGCCTTATGCTTCAAACCATTGAGCAAGGACCACTCGATTGGGGCGAAGTTACTGTAGTCAATGTGACTCGGCCAAGGCTATTTCATGAATTAACGACTGCTAATCAAATCACTGCTGATGTGGATGACAAGGCCGTACAGACTATACTTCAAGATCTTCCACCCGATATTTATCGAATGGGAAGCGAACACAAGGTAGCAAAGGAACTTTGGGATCGCCTAACGATTTTGTTACAAGGGACTTCACTCACCAAGCAGGAACGAGAGTGTCAACTCTCTGACTTGTTCGATAGGTTCTCATACATTCCAGGGGAAACACTTCATGACTACTAGTGGCGCTTCACTGCATTGATGAATAATTTGAATGTGTATAATCTCTCGATTGCCCAGTTTCAGCTCAACACCAAGTTTTTGAACACGTTACCCCCAGAGTGGAGCCAATACGTTACTGACGTTAAATTGATTCGGGATCTGCACAAATCTAATTTAGATCAACTGTATGCTTTCTTGCAGCAACACGAGAAACATGTGCTCCAGAAACGCATGTCTCAAGGATCTTATTCTAAACCATTGGCGTAATGGCAAATCATCCAACTTTGTCATATAACAACACTCCGTATGCTATGGGACAACAATCTTCATATCAGCCCTTGTATCAAACTCCAGGCTTTCCTCCGTATTCGATACTACCACAACCACCTACATCATATCAGCAACCAACATTATCATCACAACATGCTCAACAACCATACTTTCCTTATCAACCACCAACAAATCCTGCTATCACCTACCAGCAACATGAAGTTCCTCAACCCCACTATTCACAACATGTCAGTACTCCTTCAAGTATGACCAGTACTAGTTTTCTACTGCGATGATGAGGTTCTAGTTCCCAAGTTTAGACAAGGGGATAATCCTACTGATGTACTAGCACAAATGTCTGCCTACATAACTCAAACGTTGAACAAAAGAGGTTATAGAGGACCATCTCTAACAAACAATCAGTTGAGAACTTCTTCTAACTCTCGTCAACAAGCAACAATCCAAAATGGTAGAGTTACTGTGCAACCACTTCAAGGGAGACCAAGTTCATCCAATACTGGTGCACGCCCATTTAACACTGCTCCAAGAGGAAACAACACTGGTAAAGTGAAGATGATCATCTGCTATAACTTCAAAGGGGAAGGACATATGGCTCGGGAGTGTAAGCAACCAAAGAGGAAGAGGGATGGTACATGGTTTCGAGAAAAGATTTACTTGGTTAATGCTCAAGCACAAGGTCGAGAGCTCGATGCGGAGGAGTTAGCATTTCTAGCAGATCCAGGAGTTATAGATACTGAAGGACTCATAACAGCTTTCACGAACAATGCAGCATATCAATGCGATGATCTTGATGCATATGATTTAGACTGTGATGACCTCAACACCGCTAAGGCAGCTATTATGGCAAATCTATCTCTCTATGGGTCCGATCGCATCGCTGAGGTACCAAATACTGCTAATGATACTAGTATTGTACCTTATCAAGTTAAGCAAGCGTCTCCGTATCTGGAACAGCCTCCGGTGGTTAGTAATTCAAACGAGGAGACAAACAATGATAGTGATATCAATGTAAGTCCCCAGACTTTGAGTGAAACACAACCGGGAGCTATTACGTCTACGAATTCGTCTACTCAACAAGATTTGGTTATGGTGTCGGCATCTATGCTTGGCCAAATGAATACTGCGGTCCTCGAACCCTTAGTGTTAATCATACATTATCTGCCGAGCTTGATTTGTATAAGAAAAAGGTTCAAACCTTATGAAACAGTTAGGCTGAAGTTAACTACCTTACGGTTCAAGAAGATTACTGCTGCGTCCCGAAGTATCCTGGATCAGTGGAAGTTGCCATCGACATGTTTTGGTTATGATGGGAGGGTCGGGTGAGGGTTGTACTCTTTTTTCCTTGTCTAAGGTTTTTCCCACCGGGTTTTCTTTGGCAAGGTTTTTTAAGGAGGCAGACTCATTTGGTTTCCTCTTGCTCCCATCATGGTGTTACTTAGATGTTGGATGTCTTCATATATTCATGTTTTCATCTTGGTTTATGTTTAGTTTATTAATGTTATAGGCTAAATTGGTTGTTTGGCTTTTAATAGGCCGTGTTTAACAAGCTGCATGTAGCTTGCGGTTAATGTGGTACTTCAGCCACATTCCTTTGTACTTCAACGTTTTTTTGGTTAATATATTTACCGGGGTAACCCTTTACCAAAAAAAACTCCGTTGACCAATACCTTAACCAATCCAGAGTTTGATAGGTTTAGGAAAGTCCAAATGGATAACTTGCTAGAAATTGAAAGTTTAAGAGCAAATCTTTCAAAAGAATTAAAAGAAAAAGAGTCAGTCGTTACTAATTTTCAAAAACTACAAACGGATTTCGAAATTCTCGAGTCTAAAAGGGTTGAAACGAAAATTAAGGC
This sequence comes from Glebionis coronaria, assembly GCA_025667525.1. Lineage (NCBI taxonomy): Eukaryota > Viridiplantae > Streptophyta > Magnoliopsida > Asterales > Asteraceae > Glebionis > Glebionis coronaria. The sequence goes on from JANFOE010000296.1 coordinate 1,675,331, forward strand.
GTCTGAGAAAATTAAAAAGACTGAAGTTTTGCTTTTAAAACAATACTCTGCTTCACATCTAGTACACTTGTTTCATTCATCTTTTAAGGAATTTACTCTGTCACGTCTAACAGACCTGCCACCTAACCAGGGTTATGCAAAGCAAGCTTTAACCACAACCCGCGACTTTATGATGCAACAAAGCTAGGTTTGGTCTTAGACCCAACTGGTAATTCGAATGATTCCGAGTATATATCACTTGACGAGAGTCGGTCAAAAATGCTTTTGGAATATCCGAAGTTTGATTATGATAAACTTAATCAAGAGTATGCAAAAACAGATTTTAGAACTCGCTTTAACATACAAAGGGAATTTATCCATACACCAACTTACATGTCTACTAGAGAAAACCCTAGTATATTCCTACACTTGTCAACCCGAATGAACCTAAGGAAATTCCAAAGGGTCTTCCACCGGTAAGTACAATATTACTAAGCTTGAAAGAGATTAGAGGATACTTTACCGGATTTGACAAGGTCATTAAGGAATGTACGACTTCAACGGCTCAAACCGCTGGAGAATGGGCTTTCGAACACATGAAATCGGTGTTTGAGAAAGAGATCGTTCCGTTTGTAAACAATTTTAAAGAGGGCTTTCTAGATCTCGAGGATAATCTTAATTTCGAAATGGCTGAAGTTCAAAAAGTTTTCCATCAAATGGATGATGCTTATGAGCAACATTTAATTGAGAAAGAAAATATTTTGTCCGAATATGACCGATTCTTGGAACAAGTAGTGTCTCTCGATGTGATGCAAGTTGTAACTATTGAATACGCTATTAAGATTACATCTATTGTGAATAAATGTGATGATGTGCATGATCCGTGTGTGAATATTTTTGAGCCTATGAATAATGTAGATAATCATTCTTGTCACGAATCTAACGCTAAATTTTTAAAGCTTCAAAATTCTTATAACTCACTTTCAAAACGTTTTGATGAGCTTAAACAACATTGTATATCTCTTGAAATTGAACACCAATCTAAAAATGAAACTCTTTAAAAAACAAATGATTGTGAAAACAACCTTGAGACAAGTGACAAGATGATTCAGGTGGTTCAGGCATTAGAGGAAGAAATCATGAGACTTAAGAGAGAATCATTAGCAAAGAAAGTGGAACTCGAGGCTGCAGAGATTAAAAATCATGCCCTAGAAAATAGAATTACTTCTATGCTAGGGGAGTTTGAAAAAGTAAGGCAGGGTGTTTCACAAGTTTCTGGTTCAATAGAAGAACGCTTTGCTTTTAATGCGGCAGAGCAAAAGTCACTTGTTGACCAACTAAAAAAGAAATGTGAGGAAATCTCTGACCTAAATATTCAGCTCATAGATAAAAACATTGTTATAGCTGAATTAAAGGAGACACTTCAACTCAAAGGACAAGAAGTTGTTGATAATCCAGCTACAATCTCTGCCCCGACCTCTAGTGCTCCAAAGACAAAAGAAGTGGTGATTTATAAGAACCCGTACCATAAGAACAATTCACTATCATATATGGATTATATGAAAAATGTGATTAGGCATGTGCTTCTTACAAGGGACATCTTAGATGACTTATATGAATCTGATCCCACGAACAATGACTATAATGCTGCCCACTTATATACTGAGAGAGTTAAGTGTTGTTTAGCACATCTTAATTTCATAGAACAATCGGGATCTGCATAACTGAAACAACAAACCCCCACCATTGCCATGACTCCATTCAATAAGACCCCAGGAGCTAAGCCTATTTTAAAACACACCCATCAAGGCTAAATCAAAATCTGTCACTAATGTTCCCTTGGCTTCTACAGGAGTAATTGTGTCTACTAAGGCTAAAGGATCTCAAGACAAGAAAGATAGGATCAAGCCTTCCACTAGTAGGACTACGAAGAAGAAAGTAGAAGTTCACCCTAGGAATTTTATTTCAAATTTGAATAAAAAGAATCATGTAGATAAGACTAAAGGCCTTGCGCTTGTGCAACAGCCTAAGCAAAATGTGAATTCTAATTTGAGATGTTGGAATTGTAATGAATGCATGTTTTTTCAGCGTCATGATTCATGCCTTGTTGACCATGTGAATGAAATGTATGCCATTAGGAACAATCTTGAATGGACTCCAACGGGGAAGAAATTCACCCAAGTTGGTTGGCAATGGAAACCCACTGGTAGGACCTTTACTGCAAATGGAACTACGTGCCCTTTAACTAGGATCACATCCACTGAAGTTAGGTCTTCCTTTAAATAGGAACACTAGCACTAAAAAATGGAAAAAGCGCCCTTTAACTAGGTCTGCCCCCACTATTGTGCCTACCAGTGAAGAAGTACCTAAGGATCTTAGACAACTAGAATCTAAGCTGACATCTAGGAAGAAAATTTAGAAGCCTAAGAATTCTTCTGATAGCAAATCTAAGATAAATATATTTGTACTTGCTAACACAGAGGAACTATTAGATTCCAATACATCGTCTTTGTTTGGTGATATTTTCAGGTGGTCCAAATCATCCTCTGGTACTTGGACTCTGGATGCTCCAAGCATATGACCGGAGACTCGATGCTCAGAAATTTTGCCAGCAAGTATTAGGAACGGTGAAATTTGGTAACGACTATATTGAAAAGATAATGGGTTATGGTGAATATCAAATTCAGAATGTTACGATTTCAAGGGTGTATTACGTGGAGGGACTCGGTCATAATTTATTCTCAGTGGGACAATTTTGAGATTCAAACCTTGAGGTTGCTTTTCGACAACATACTTTCTTCATTCGTGATCTTGTAGGAAATGACTTGTTGAAAGGTTCTCGAGGGGATAATCTCTATACACTGTCCATTCAAAACATGATGGCCGCCTCTCCTGTATGCCTTCTCTCCAAAGCATCTAACCAAGTCATGGTTGTGGCATCGCCGGTTATCTCATCTTAACTTTGATGCTATTAGCCATTTGGCTAAAAATGAGCTTGTTCGTGGTCTTCCAAAACTCAAGTTCGACAAGGATCATTTATGTTTTGCGTGTTCATTGGGGAAAAGCACCAAGAAATCATACAAACCTAAAGATGAAGACACCAACCAAGAACCACTGTATCTTTTGCACATGGATCTTTGCGGGCCAATGCGTATGGCTAGTGTGAGTGGTCGAAAATTCATCCTCGTCATAGTGGATGATTTTTCAAGGTTTACATGGGTTAAGTTCTTAGCAACCAAGGATCAAGCACCAACATATATTATTACTTTTCTTAAGATGATCCAGGTGCGTCTTAATGCTACTGTTCTTCGCATTCGAAATGATAATGGAACTGAGTTCGTTAATCAGACTCCACGAGACTATTATGAAGAGGTAGGTATTTCACATGAAACTTCAGTTGCTCGCACTCCACAACAAAATTGGTGTCGTGGAAAGATGTCATCGTACACTTATGGAAGCCGCTAGAACTATGTTGATTTATACGAATGCTCCTTTATTCTTATGGGCTGAAGCAGTGGCAACCGCATGTTATACCTAAAAGCTCTCCATCATTCGTAAGCGCAATGGAAAAACTCCATATGAGCTTCTTCATGGACACAAACCCGATATTTCCTTTCTTCATGTGTTTGGTGCACTGTGTTATCCAAATACTAATAGTGAGAATTTGGGCAAACTTCAACCAAAGGCTGATATTGAAATTTTCATTGGTTACTCACCCGCAAAGAAAGCTTACCGGATTTATAACCTTTATCTTGGCAAGATAGTAGAAAAATTGGATGTCGATTTTGATGAGCTAACAGCGATGGCTTACGAGCAACACAGCTCTGAACCCGCACTTCATGAGATGGGAACCGGTATGATTAGTTTCGGATTAACTCCCACAAATCCTACTTCTCCATCATTTACACCACCTTCAAGGCCCGAGTGGGATGAGTTATTTAAACCTATGTTTGATGAATTCTTTGATCCACCTAGTGATGATTTTCCAGCACCTACAATAGTAGCTCTGATTCCCGAAGTTGTTGCTCACGATAATGGAAATTAATCAGATGCATCTACAGTCACTATTGAACCAGATGCACCATCCCCCAACAATTCTCAAACTACACCTGATCAACATCCTCACTCGTTCCTAATGATGTTGAAGAGGATTACAATGATCACGATTTGGAAATTGCTCACCTACAAGAGCTTACATTCTTTGGTTCACAAATACCTAAAAACCCTAACGGTGCGTCTACCTCAGAGGAAGCTCCTGCAATCGTTCACTCTAGACCACCACGGATTGAAAATCACAACACCAAATGGACAAAGGATCATCCAATCCGCAATATTATTGGTGATGTCGATCGACCAGTCTCAACACACCATCAACTACAAGAACATGCATTATACTGCTAATTTGATGCATTTCTATCTGACATTGAACCTAAAACTTGGAAACAAGCCATGACACAATCATCTTGGATTGAAGCCATGCAATAAGAACTTAATGAATTTCAGCGACTTGAAGTATGGGAATTAGTTCCCCTACCCGACAAAGTCGACATTCTTACTTTGTTGTGGGTTTTTAAGGTTAAGCTTGATGAATTGGGTGGTGTGTTAAAGAACAAGGCAAGATTGGTTGCACGAGGTTACAAACAAGCATTGGGTATTGACTTTGAAGAATCCTTTGCTCCTGTTGAAAGATGGGAGGCGATTAGACTATTCCTTGCTTATGCTGCTCACATGAATATGATCGTCTACCAAATGGATGTAAAGACAACATTTCTAAACGGTGAATTAAGGGAAGAAGTCTATGTTAGTCAACCGAGTGGATTTGTCAACCCGGAGTATCCTAATCATGTGTACAAGCTTAAGAAGGCTCTTTATGGGTTGAAACAAGCTCCACGCGCGTGGTACGATATCCTATCGTCTTATCTCATCTCGGAAGGCTTCTCCAAAGGCAAAGTGGACCCATATTGTTCATTCTCAAGGAGGACAACGATATGATATTGGTACAAATTTATGTTGATGATATAATATTTGCTGCCTCTACTCAAAGACTGTCTGATCATTTTGAGAAAATCATGTCCACACGCTTTAAGATGTCGATGATGGGAAAATTTTCATTTTTCTTAGGGTTACAAATTTCTCAATATCCTAGAGGCATATTCATTAATCAATAAAAATATGCTCTTGAATCTTTGAAAAAGTATCATTTTGAAAACTGTGACCCCGTGGATACTCTGATGGTGGAGAGATCCACGTTAGATGAGGATAGGGATGAGATTGCTGTCGATCCTAAACTTTACCGTGGAATGATCGGCACCCTTCTCTATCTGACTGCTAGCAGGCCTGATTTACAATTTGCTAAATGCATGTGTGCCCGGTATCAGGCTCGGCATACCGAAAAGCACTTACATGTTGTGAAAAGGATCTTTCGGTATCTTAAAGGAACACTTCATCGTGGTCTGTGGTATCCGAAGGATTCCTCTATTGCACTAATATCATATGCAGATGCGGATTATGCTGGGTGTCAAGACACTAGATGTAGCACTTCTGGAAGTGTGCAACTTCTTGGAGATAAACTGATTAGTTGGGCATCCAAAAGGCAGAAAAAGTGCTGCGATATCAAGTACAGAGGCTGAATACATTGCCATGTCCGGTTGTTGTGCTCAAGTTCTATGGATGAGATCACAATTAACTAACTACGGTCTTGGCTTCAACAAAATTCCAATGTACCGTGACAACAAAAGCGCCATTGCCTTTTGCTGCAACTACGTTCAACACTCCCGGCCGAAGCATATTTACATACGCTACCACTTTATCAAAGAGCAAGTGGAAAATGGAGTAATCGAGCTATATTTTGTCAACACTGAGTAGCAGCTGGCGGATATATTCAGAAAGGCTTTAGATCGAGGACGTATCGAGTTTTGATCGAAAAGATGGGCATGAAATCATTCTCACCGGCGACTCTTAAGGAGTTGGCAGAAGAATCTACAGAATAGTGGTGGTAAACAATTCTAGAGTATCCTTTTTATCATGATCATGTATATTATCGTAAATATATAAACCACCAAAAGAAAAAAATAAAAAAATAAAACCTACAAAAACCATAAAAAATATAAAATCACGAAAATCCAAAAATATTTTTCATTTTATAACGGGCATGTCTTTTAGTACGGTAATGTTTACGGCCTTATAAATATCGATTAATATTGACACGGCGCCATAAATAGAGTCCGTATGAAAGTTGTACATATTTTAAAACATGCCCATACAGCTTGTAGTTATTTCTGACTACAACTCGTTTTTCGCATTAAAGTCGCGTATTTCTTTCGAAAACGTTGGCTCACAACGGGAATTAATTTTCTCGGGTATGGTTTACTTTAAAACCATACAAGGGATCAAGTTTACTTTATAACTTGGTCTAACACAAATTTGTGTACGCATCAGTGCACTTATTTTGTTATTATAAGAGAAATCTTATTGCCACCAGAATCGTTCTTTTAAATCATTAAACAGAAAATGCTTTCATTGGTATTATACTCTTTAAACAACGACTACAACTCTTTAAATAGAAAACGGGTGTGTGTTTAAGGGGGAGAAAATATGAAATCATCTTTGTCATCGAAATATCGTCTTCCACAATCTTTTCAGCAAAATTAAACGGTTAAATGTTGTTCGTTCTGAGCTTGTCAAGTTAGTGGATTTTTGGATTTGCTATAAAACGTCTCTCGTGCATTTGGTTGGAATTTAGAGATTATTGGATCTTAGGCAGATTCGATTAATTGTGTTAATTGTTTGTTTGTGGGAAAAAGTTAGTTGAATGATTAAGTGTTTAACGGACGTTAAAATTCATAAACACACATTAAAATTAACAATAGTTAACCAAACATGTTACAGGAAAGTAAAATCAGGGGGTTATTTGCAAATTTAAGAATGTTTGACCTAGGTCAAAAATAAGACCCCGCCCCCCCTTTTGGGTTTCTTCTTTATTTCGTTCCCAAAATCACACAAACACATCACACCAACTATCTTGCCGCCATTGATAAAAAGATTTGCATCTTTGTTTTTCTTTGATTAACTGATTTAAGGTAAATTTTTTATTGAACATTCTTGATCCTTCCTCTTATTGTATTACAAGTCTCGTTCCCAAATTAATTGATTTAGGGTTTATATAATTTTATTATGTAAACTTAAAATTGATTGATGGGTTTTGCTTAGGACAAGGTTTAAGATCAATGGTATGTTTAGATTGCCTTAAAAAACTAATCGAACTCGTCTTTGGATTGATAACACAGTAGAAGTAAAAACAGGGTGTATACAGAATGGTTTCCGACTTATGCTTATGTAATTGGGATTCTGACTTAGGTCTATATACATGGATTCCGACTTAACTGAATTCCTTATGTTTATATAAACAGAATTCCGACTTATGTTTATGTAATCGGGATTCCGAATTAGGTCTATCCAAACATTGATTCTGACTTAACCATGGATTCCGACTTAAACTGGATTCCGACTTTATAACATGTAAATTGGCTTCCGAATTAAGTGTATTTAAAATGGATTCCGAACTATAAGTTTGACACATGGATTCCGACTTATGTGTTGAAAAAATGGTTCCCGAATTAGGTACATGTAAATTGGTTTCCTAACTATGTGTATTTAAAAGAGATTCCAACTTATACGTTTGACACATGGATTCCGCTTTATGTGGTGAAAATATGTATTCCGACTTATAAGTTTGAAACTTGTATTCCGACTTATTTGCATAACTTGTATTCCGAATTATGCTCTGTTAGTTGGATTCCGACTTATGCTATATTTTTTTGGATTCCGATTTATATGCTTGTTTAGGATTCTGAGTTACAAATTGTTCATACTTATGTGGATTCCGACTTGATGTTAAATGATTATTTTTGGTAGTGTTTGTATGATATGTCATGTGCTAGTTGTAGTTGCTATGTTTTAAGTATTGAAATATGATGCTTTTAAGGTTAATACGTCATGATATATCTCTTTTGTGTATCAACGTGTTTGTTTTGTCTTAGCAGCTATCATGTCTCGCACTCAAGAGCAACAAATTGAACTCAACCTTGCACTCGTACCAGAAGAAAACCGCCTTCCAATCACTCCCAATAATCAACGATTGAAAGAAGGATTCGTTCCATCACAAGCAGCATTCAGAATCGCTATCGAAATCCTTGATCTCTCACCGATCAAAAATGCACTACGGATTTCAACAAGTGTTCCCGAAATCTACATGCATGAGTTTTGTTCATCCATAAAAGCCATGACAAACACAACGTTTTCATTCAACATCAATCGAGAGAAGAAGGAATTTTCTCTTAATCAGTTTCGTGAAATCTTTAGATTCCCCTCTTTAGTTAAAGGGAAAACATATGCTTTTGTTCCAGACACAAAATAAATTATAAATTTGATTATGTCTCTTGGATATGATGAAGAATTGCCAACCTTGTCTAAGTTTAACACTTCTAGGCTTGGACAACCATGGAAGGCAATTTTTAGTATCATTATCAGATGTTTGACAGGAAAATCCAGAGGTGCAGTTTCCTTGAGACTTTCTCAGGCTCGTATATTTTATGGAATCTACAAGAGACTCAATTTAGATTATGCCTCTCTCATGTGGGAAGAATTTCATTATCAAGATTTCAGAAATGTTAAGAAGAAATCCGAACACCTTCAGTTTCCACGATTCACAAAGCTCATCATCAGTTACTTCATGAAAGCCAATGAAGCTATCGATCGACGTGGAGGATTCTTTATTAACTCAGAAGATGATGATTTCTTCGTGTTAGCCATGAGACAAGAAGGAGCTAAGATCACTTACTCAGGTATTCCAACTCTAGTTACGGATAATATGCTGAATGACAAAATTAAAAAGAGTGCTGTATACAAGATACTTCTGAAAGAAAATGAAGAACACACAAAGAAAGTAGCTGCGGGAGAGTTCAAGGCACCAAAACCCAGAAGCAAAAGAAAGGAAACTTATTCTTCTGAAGCTGATACACCAAAACAAGACAAAGGCAAAAGAACAAGAACATTGTCTTTATGGGAGAAAAAGGCCAAGGGAAAGAAAACATTTCTCATGGATGAAGACATAGAAGAAAAACAAACGCCTTTGATTGAAAAACAACAACTGAAGGAATTGAAGCAGGTTTTCAACGAAGTAGAAAAGAAACAAGAAGTAGTGGATCGGGTCAGAGGTCAAAGGAAATCGAAGTTTCTGACATTGTTGACTTTGGAGAACCCGATGATTACGAGGACGAGCCAGTTCATGACGAAGACGATGATCAGCAGCACGAATACCACGCCACAAGTTTCGATGATATTCCACCTGTACAAACAGAGATGGTACACATGGAGACAGAGATTGCTGACATCAACAAGGATAAGAGTGTAACCAAATATACTTTAGTGTCGGAACCAGTAGGTAAATACTTAAACCTTCACTCTATAGAATCGGAAGTTACTAACATCGATCCTTCATCAAACCCGAACATGGTTAATGTCCCTGTAACTTTGGCCATGACATCGGTAATCAACACCATCGTGACAACTCCTGTAACCCCTTCACTATTAACCATTCAACCAGTGTCTTGCCGTCACATCCACCTATCGATACAGCTTTCATGATAATAATAGAACAACGACCGAAAGATCAAGAAGATAAAACTACTCAAGTCACAGAGCAGTTAGAATCATCAAAGAGAGCTCATGAATAGGAAATAGCTTGCCTCAGAGAAGAGTTAGCTAATCGACAACAAAGTGAAGAGTCATCAAGAGCAACTCTAGAAGCTAAAGCAGTCAAAAAGCAAGAACAGATCGACCGTCTTCGTGAACTGAAAAGGAAGTACAAAGAAGAGAAAGAGAGTCTTGTTAAAGCCAACAAAACACTCATTGAATCCATCAGTGAAAAAGTTCAAGGATCTATTGAAATGGCACTTCCTGCTCTGCGAGACGAGTTTAAAAAGATTGCTGCAAGCAAATTGATGATCAAGTCTTCAGACACTACAGAAGTCAGACTACCTAATTGCTCAAAGGCTCACAGCTATGAGTTGAATAAGCTGTTACATGCTCGCATGATTCAAATCGGGTCTCACAACTAAACGCCAGCCCAAATAGCACTCCGCAAGGCTCTAAAGACGGCTATGGATGAAGATACCGCGATATTTGAAAAGCATGGCACTGTCGTCCCACACAGTACTTTACAACAAGATAAAGAAAACGAAGAAGAGGGTGAATCAGACAAACCCGATGAATCTTCCGATAATAACAAAGACGATGACGGTGAAGATGACGATGACAATGACGGTGAAGATGCCGATGACGGTGAAGATGAAGATGAAGATGAAGATGATGATAACGATGACAGTGACAAAGGTGATGGTGACGATGTTGAAAAACACGATGATGATGACAGTATGGATGAACAAGTTAATGATGAGGATGAGACAGAGGATGGTGACGAAGAAAAAAAGATGATGAAGATGAGGCTGATGATGATAACACGAACAAACACAACACGGATGATGATGATGATCAAACTTCAGGAAAAGGTGACAAGTCTCAAAAGGATGATGTTACCAAAGATCAAACCACTTCAGCAGCCGAGGAAACTCAAGAAACCGAGACACCTCAAAAGGGCAAACGCACCAAACACCGTCATGATGTTGATGCTCATATGACCGTCTCATCTGTTCAAGTTCAATCTGCCTCAACTACCACATCTACAACACAAGCACCAGAACAACCTTTACCGGAATATGATCAGCATATACCTAAAGTTTCAGAATCTGCTCCAGTAAAGGATATTCCAGAAACTCAGTTAGTTCCAGAACCTGAACCAATCATGGATACTCCAGCCATTGAACTAGTTTCTGTCATTCAAGAATCAAGTGAACCGGTGTGGGTGGATACAATTACCGTAGATGAGAATGCACCCGAGCAACCTTGGATCACGGAAGCTGCTAGCATTCGTCCTCTAACTCAAGAAGATGAATCAGACTTCTCCCCAATCCTCAGCAATCCCATCGACTTCTCAGCATACCTAGTCTACAATTATAGAACTGACAACATAACTCCGGCTATGGTAACTAGAGCTCTTCATGATCCCACCATCATCGCTAACTCAAGAATCAGCAGAACGGAGGCTGAGTACAATGCAAATGAGCTTTTGAAAGCAATGAACACTCCTCAACGAACATGTCGTCATAGGCCCGAAAATGCTCCTCTCCCGATAGTTGACGGTAATTCTCAAATTATACGTGATTTCTTTGTTTGCTGTGACCTTGAGTATTTGGTGAAAGGCGCAAACAAGTATGCGACTTCATTAACTTTAGTCAAAGCTGGAACTAGGGGGTCAATACCACAGATTGAGGAAAAGGTTGATCGTCTCTAGATAAAGCAATTAGTTCCTCAGTATGATCACTATGCCGAATTGGGTGCATCGCATTAGGGCGAAACCATACGACAAGCTTACAACTATGCATGTGGATTCAAATCAATCACTCCAGTCGTATCTAAGTTCAGAATCAAAGCCTTTCTAGGAGTGAGAATTCAACCCAAGGTCGGTTACCATCATCTAACAGAGATCAAACTGAAAAGAGAAGACGACAAACACTACACCATCATAGAAGGAGACTATTCAGATCTTCCTCTCAAAGACATTGGAGACATGTTGCTTCTAATGACTCAAGGTACACTCAAACACTTGGAAGCTGAAGACATCATTGCCTTAAATTCAGCTCTGACAATGTACACTCGTCGCATTGTAATCAAGAAGAGAGTTGAAGACTTGCAACTCGGTGTCGAAAGTTATCAGAAGAAGCTGAACCTCACTGCTCCATACACTGAAGTTCCTGATATCCATCGCAACAAAAGTCCCTACACAAGTACTAAAAACCGGTTCCAAGCACTTTTTACTTAAATGGATCCGGTGAGAAGAAATTCATGAGAGTCGCGGAACTTCACAAGTTTAGTGACGGGACTCTTCAACAAGTACGGGACACATTGTTGCAGCTCAACATCACCAAGAAGCATCCTAAGGTTACAGTAAAGTGGCACAATGGATACGTAACAAGTGCTCACTACATGATCAACAAGATTAATGAAAAGCTGAGGGAAAGATGGTTAATGAGGAGTCTAGAATGATTCGTAGGTGGTAGACCATATGGAGCGCACCACAAGCTAATGTAACGATCCATTTAAAATGGGTCGTACTATCTTAGGTCAACTCCATATCTTACTTGTGAATATGTAAATACTGTGAATGTTGTGCTTTTGTGGCTTGTTGTAGTGTGAAAGTATGATAATTTTTTTCAAGAATTTCTCACAAGATTCAAAATCTTTCAAAATATATATCATACTCAAGCACTACAACTAACCCTCATTCACTTGAGGGGGAGCATTAATATGTTCTATGTCCAACAACTGATTTCATTTTGTTACCCAAAGACCGGTTAATCCATTAATATCCAAAATATTGATGATTAACATTTTGGATAAGGGGAGAAAATGGGATTAAGGAGACTTATAAACATATGTGGCTAAAAAATGAAAAGGGTTGAATAGAAAATCCAACTTGATATGTGTTATGCATATGTTAAGGGGGAGCATTTTGTTGTAAAAAACGTTAAAGGTACAAAAAACTCTTGATTTTATATCACAAGTACCTCAGTGATTTGAAGGAATTTTCATGAAGACGAATACTTAACCAAAACACACTTAACTCATTACGGATGTGGTGACAAAAGTGTGGTAGGATTAGGTACTAGTCCAATGATTCTTCCAGAACCGGAGGAATCTTCCCAAGGACAATTCCATAGTTAGAAAATAGAAGTATTGATGCTAGCACTAGAACAATCACAACAAGGTGCTACTAATGATGTATTGGTAAGCATTGAAGGGGTTGAAGAATGAAAAAGAAATGTAAAGATAAAGGGTGTAAAGAAAGAAGCCCTCCTTACAACTTAGGCAGAAACCGGGTCAACACATTGTAAAGACGACAAAGTATCATGGACCCAGTGATGCGATGCACAACCCCACCCAGCCAACTAAAATATATCTCAAAAGATATTTGTTTTAATGTCATGGAGTTCAACACATTATCTATCGGTTTATTCACTCCGAATAAATTGATATTGAAAAGGTGGCAATCCTCTCCAGCCTCCGCTAACCAAAACAAAATGCACTATTGAGTCTAGAGCCATGAGATCATCAAAAGTCTCATTAGGAAACAATTTTAAAAACAAGAAAGATTTTTATGAGTCCTACGCAATATTCTTGTAAAATTGCCCAAACATCTGAGTGATACGAAAGTATTACAATGAAGATGGAAACCCTGCTTGAGCCAACGTTAAACAAGCTCATGGTAGGTGACACGTGCGGTTCTTTAAGAACTAATCTTATGATAACTAGATAGAAACGATGGTTTGACTCTTAATTGAGATTAAACTTGTTCTAGGGCCTCTACGTAAAATCCAAGTCATCTTGCCAGAACACTCAGAGTGGCACTCTTTAGTGTTCACAGTGAAGAGTGGAAATCCTTCCAGTGTCAACATCAAACAACACTACGGTAGGTGACAAACAAGACTCTATTAGAATCAAGCTCGTGATAACTGGAAAGCAACGATGGTGAAAATCTTAATTGAAATTCACTTGTTCCAGGTTCATGAATTGACGGCTTCAATCATAAGGATATCTATTATCCAAGGGATTCACTCTTTATGTTCGCAGTCAGCTTTGGACGGTCGAATAAAGAGAATGGGTTTACCTGTGAAATCTTATCAAGGTGATCTTTAATTAGACCTACCTGTCATAAGTACGATATTTATTATCATCTAACGGTCTTCACCGACCGGAGGTAAAATGCTACCGAATCAGAATAAAATGTCAAAGCCATTTTATTCGTGTCTTATTATGTTGCTGCATTTGAAGACAGTGGCGTTGCGGGGTACTAAATGAAGTCGTTCTCACATACTTACTCCTTCTGCCTCAAATATTTCAGCAAAATTCAAGAAAGTCTGACCTAAAAGTCTTCCGCTGTATCAACTCTGAGACTTTCAAGAATTCAACAAAGGATAGGTATGTGAGACATGAAGTCACGAAGAGGCGAACATCACAAAGACTGCACGTGAAGATGATCTCAAGTTACATGACAAGTCAAAGCCAAAAGAACATGTCGCATGCCAAAGCTCAAAGATTATTACAACATATTCACAAGCAGAAAAAGAAAATAAGAAAAGAGAAACAACTACGAGCTCAAGAATGAAGACTTAGTATAGTATGCTAGGTTTAGAACTTTGAAATTTGGAGTGACCTCCATTAGGGGGAGATTGTTAGAAATACGTTTTTAACGTATATTAGAAGTATCGGTCACTCCAACAATATTATTAAATGTGATTAGCTCGTAGTTAGTTCATTGCATTAAAGTAAGTAACAAACCAACCCATGGGCTTGTCCATGGGTTGAAGGCCCGAGCCCACATAGGCTTGGGTATATAAGCCCCCTTTCCTTCATGGAAAGGGGTTGGTTGTTCATTTGTCATTTCCATAACACAATATTTCTCTCATCTTTACCTCTCTAGTTTCTCTCTTTAGAAACAACAACCCACTTGTTAGGATCATAGATTATCACTATTCTACACCAATGATCCGCCAAAAGGCCGGCATGATAAAAAAGTGAAATCATTGCCCCTCTTAAGGTAATCGTTGTAAACTTTACCTTTTCTCTTATTCAAGTTATCCGTTGGACAGCGCACTCAGCGTACTAACTCTCGTCTCGGATAGGGATGTCAAACCCGATAGTACTATCAATTGTTTAAGCGGCTATTTCCAACCAACACAAGGGCAAGACAATAGTTAACAGTTCATGAATTTATGGTCTTCTACAACTAGGTACGTAACACAATTCAGGAAACATTCGAGTCCAAAAGCAACATACGGGTCCAAACAATTATTCATGACTTGTGTTCCATTTATTTTCAAATAGCATGTATCCCCCTCGGTTTTAAAATAATTCAAAACAAGCATAAAGCGAGGCTATAGACTAACCTTGAGTAATAGAAGTATCAAGACAATCTTCGACGATAGATGATGCCCGTTAAACACGAAAACCGCAACCTACCAAATAAGTTGCGTTCGTTAATAAATAGACTCAAGTATAACCCATACTTAATAACATAAAATTGAAGATTAAAAAACCATGACAAACCCGAAAGAACAAA
Source organism: Glebionis coronaria (assembly GCA_025667525.1). Classification (NCBI taxonomy): domain Eukaryota; kingdom Viridiplantae; phylum Streptophyta; class Magnoliopsida; order Asterales; family Asteraceae; genus Glebionis; species Glebionis coronaria. The sequence goes on from JANFOE010000296.1 coordinate 1,690,545, forward strand.
AATACAAGTGATATTACTATACCCTTCTATATGTTTACTTTATTAAACAACACTCTCGATAAAATATGCCGGTACATACCAAATGTACAAGCTAATTTACCCTACCTAGACATCTTCAGTCCTTATGAAACTTATCGTATAACTCACTAACATCATATCGAAAGCCCTCAAAATTTTTTATCGAAAGATTTGACATCTAAGACCTTCTGTCCGACACATCTTCGAATTACAAAAACCGGACAGTTTTACGTCTTCGACTCATAAAACCATTTTGACCTCTCTAAACAACTCCGTTTACAAAACCGACACTTGAATTTAAAAATAGACTTTCAAACCTAGGTTTAGAACTTAACAACAGCCCTTGACCATTTCTAAAAACTCATTTTATAGTCCCCGAGATTCGATCCAAATATCGACAACAACTTCGGATTGTGTCGATACTCGTCTCCCGGTACACGAATAATCAAACTATCCTAACTTCCTCCTCATTTTGAGTTAGAAGCTCTCATTTATGTCAAAACGAAGCTTATGAAAACAATATACAACATAATCCTATCATCTCAACCTCAACTTAGACTTAAGGTTCCTAAAATTGCCTTCAAACTCATTGATCTAAAACACATCTTTAAAGATCATACTAAATCAAAATTTTGACCCATTTTACTCAATTCCATACTTCTAATAATACTCTACTATAATCACAACCAATTAATCAAACCCTTAACACACTTGCATGATCATTCTTCAAATGATCCACTCAAAATTTCATACATGCAACCACTTAAACTTAAATATAATAGTATAACACAACTACACAAACATAAACTAGATCAAACACTCATGATCTTCACCAAATAATTTGAAAAATATAAAAGTTAATGCATGTTATAAAAATTTATACCAAAATGATCACTATTAAATTTACAAGATGGGATATTGATTAGATTTTCATGATTTAAACTAGAAAATAAAAAATCATGATGTTTTGGTGTTGGTTTTTGGACGGCAAAAACAAGAGAGAAAAAGGGGTAGGTGAAATTTTTGATAAACATTTTTCTATGTGTTTCAAGTTAGTGGAAAAACCTTTTATAGTGGGTTAGAGGGGTAGTTTTTGCCGATTGTGCAATCTTTTATACTAAAATGCAATTAAATAGTTTAAAGGGTAGAAAACGACTATTAGTCAATTTTGAAAATATTTACGGGATTCGGGTTTCGTATTAATACTTTTCAAAAGTTAAAACGCACACAAAATATGATAATAACATAGTCCTGGCATGAATTAATACGCAATTAAAAATGAAAGCGTCAAAATATAAACGTCGAAACAACAAATAATAAAACGTAAAATTTTGGGCATCCGTCGATATCGCAATCACTAGTAATCCTCTCAACTAATACAAAGGTAAAAATAAGACTTCCAACATTGATTTTAAATTAAACCACCAAACGTCATAGCATTCAAGCTCATCAAAAATTTCAAAATTATTCGTAAAATAGGATTAAATAATGACCTCGTGTTCGGGTTATCACATAAAGTTTGATAGTTTTTTTGTTTTTCAATTGACAAATGTTAAAATGGGAAGATCTTAATATTAAAAAGTTGCATTTATAGTTTGTAGAACCATTCAGACAGTTGAAACATCAATATCGTAATATTCATTCCTTTCTTTCTTTCTTTGTAGGACTCTTATTACAGTTTTATGTGTATATATAAAAACAAATGGATATCCACCCGTTGGTACCAGGGTCACCTATGCGAACATTGTGCCTACTTATAGTTAGAAAACCTACAAACGTGGTTGGAGCCGATGCTATGGCAGATTGTTGCATCTCTCATGTTTTAAATTTTTATCAACAACCTACACATGTACCTAACGTTTAGCTATACGTGTATTTGTTATGATCTCACGGTACTAAAGCGATGACCCTGGAAGCTATCAAAAACCCAAGGAGGTACGTAACACTACTAATTATTTTGGATACTTTTTAGGTATCAAAATGGACGACGAGTAATATTTTAGGGTGAATCAAAACACTACATGTGGACCAAACATTTGTTATGGTTATGGGTAGAAAATGGGTCAACTCTTGTAGCTTAAGTCATTTCACCAGTATCAAAGTGATCAAGTCATATCTGAATATGTCAAACAGTCAGTTATATTATTATGACGAATTCACAATATTTGACAATTTGTTTGTATAATATATGGGCATCCAAGTTTTTACGTTTTTTTGTGCATCCGTTTCTATAATAGTACGCCACTTGTTTGAGGAACTTTAGTGCATCTGTTTGTATGATAATAGGGCATCCGAGTTATTAAGTTTTATTTATCGATGCAATTTATGGTTGGTCATCGGTAATAGAACGTTGATTATTATAGTATTATAGCTTAAATTTTTTATTGTAGAAGTTGAAGTAATAAGTTTTTGAGGGAGTAACATGACATTGGTTTTATGTTATGTACAAATACAATTGTATGGGCGAACCGTTATAAACTAATTCAATCATTAGGTGGCAAATCATAGAAGCATGAAAGTGACTGAGCAAAATGATGGAAGCCTAGCTATTGTACCATGGGTGCCAAACAGTGCACATCACCAAGCAATTCCAGGAACGGATGTGCCACATACATCCAGTTCAAGCAGATATTAATTACTATCTTTTACGAATTCGTGATGGTGTGATGCATCAGTTACCAAGGTTTATGCTTAATGAAAACATCCAAGGCAACAGTGGCAGGAGGGACAAGTTTGGTGGTGTATTTCAGATGTCAGCAGTGGTCGTGTCCCAAGCATGGAAAAAGGAAGTAAATGTTGGTCACGTGCTTCCTAAAATGTATGATGTTTTATGTCAAAGCATACTTCCTTTTGTACCTTCCCCGGAATTTGGTAATGTACACGTGTGATTGTTGGTTTTAAAATAGAATTATGTACTATTCAATTGCTAACTTAATGTATGTAGTAGATCCAAACCTTCAGTGTGAATATTGTTCTATCAATTTCTTTTGGTACAATCTTCTGCATATCGTCTACTTTATTTTATTAGTTAAAATTGTGAAGCATATTGTCTACCTTAGTATATACCAAATTTAACCTACGTTATGGAGTGATTTGGAGAATTACGAGTTTAACGAGAAATATACTGAACACCGAGCTGCTGGTGATAACTCAAGCATAGTTGAAGAAGTGAGCATCACTACAATATATTTCAAACAATGTGTTAGCCCTAAAATGTGAGCGTCATTTACGGAATTACAATAGTTTAATATAGTAGGGACTAATATCATCACTTGTTATAAGTGAGATACACCCGAGCTATATATACCCCTTCATACTTCCATGGAGGGGTGACAATTGTCATTTTGTGTTTATTGTTTCTCTCTCTAATAAACACACACATCTTTCTTCTTGCTACTTTCTCTCTCTAAAATGTCTAAACACTTATTTTATCCTCCCCGACTTGCGGATCTATACCTTGTTAAATTGAATCTTATAGGTTAATAATTGGTATCAGAGCTAACCAGGGTATTTTATATTTTAGTTTGCTTATTTTTATGGTGTTCGTGGTTTTCAGCAGCTTATTCTGTGCTTATGCTTTAAGCTAATATAAAGTCATACGGTGTTTGGTTCATTATTGATTCTGCGTCCAAAAATTTTATCTGCCTAAAAGTCTCCAATTTGTCCAAAAGTATCCAATCTATCCAAAAGTCTCATATTCTTTATCAAGGAACTGTTCTGGTCAACCTTCTTAATGGTATCTGATTTTGAACAGCTTTTCAAAGGGGCCAAACTTTTTCTTGTTAACAGTTTATTCAAGCTTAATTTTAAGCTGATTTTCATGTTTTTCTAGGTTCTTTTGGTAAAAGTACGGGTTGATCTTCTCGAAAAACATGAGATCTGTTTCTGGGGAAAATCATGGATTCAAAAGATGGGCCGTTTTGTTATCTATTTAGATGATATGAAAAATAACCCGGATCCACCATTTTCGGGATAAGATATTTTGAAAACCCTAAATATTGCGAAATGGGGTTTTTCAGAAATATTGCAAAATCATGTTGCTAATACTGCGAGATGGTGATTTTCACAAATATTGCGAGATGGTGATTTTCACAAATTTTGCGAGATGGTGATTTTCATAAATATTACGAGATTGTGACTTTCTCAAATATAGCGAGATTGTGACTTTCACAAATATTGCGAGATGGTATCTTTTTCAGAAAAAAACGAGTTCAAGATAAAAAAAACAGATGTAAGACTCATATTGTGTATTCTAATCCGACTCAATCTCAATAAACCTTCGACTCAATCAATTAAACATAACCATGACTTATCAAAGACCGACTCGATTTATTAACCCATTTTTCAACACCAGCTCACCTATTCCATCTAATACGCAACCAACAAAACTCGAAATAAAATAAAAACCACATTAATAAGATCTCAGCTCTTGGTTTTCGTGTGTGTTGCAATCATGTCCAAGACCGTTAAAGGTCAATGAACAACACGAAAAAGAAGACTTCATCACAGATCGTGTTGAAGGCATAACCATCTTTTCTTTATACAAAACTATTAAAGAAAGAAGTATAACAATTATGTTGTACCCTCTCTTTGTTTCGATATGAAAAAAATCATGAACAAAATCAATGCTACCCGAGATCATATAATAGATCTTGAAGATGTGAAATCTCAGGATGCTTTGGATATAAAAAGTAATCGATAAAAAGATCTTTCTTGGATTATTTCTTTACACATAAAATTGATAAGTGTGTTGTTCAAGATTTATTTAATTTTCAGATTTGGTGTGAGGTGACTCCAATTTGAAAGAGTGAATAAGGTTTATTTGATTCGTGTGTAGTAAGGATTGATGATGGTTTTTATGCCAACAATGATTATAGATGAAGATTTGAGATGGATCTAAGTTTGATGACAGAGTGTAGATGAGAGAGAGTAAAAAGAGGCGGAGGTAATGAGGTAGATGGATTAGGGTTATGATATGTGAGAAAAACTATGGTTGTGGGATTTATATCCCAAATTTTAAGTGGACCGGGTATAACCTAATCTTGTGGGCTGGCAATTTCTACACTTCGATTTGGCTGAGTTCTCGTTTATGGACTTGGGCTGGTTCCTGTTAATTGTTGAATGATGATAGATGGCATTACTTGGGTTAAGAGTTTGATTTTTTTGTCATTGGACCGGACAAGTATTAGCGGGGAAATGATGACATTATTTTCGATGCTGGGTATTCGCTATGTTTTGATCGAAAGTGCTTAAATCAGTTGGGCATATGACTGAAGTTGGGCTTAAACGACAAGTTATCTAGACAAATTTTGTCCCTCAATGACAATTCATTTCATAATTTGTTCTAGTTAACGACATTCAGAACACACAACACTAAAGAAAAGAAAACACTTAACGCTAAAACGATCCGATATATGATTCACTTAAAACGACAACGACTAGTTTCTATTCTTCAAAGAGAAGTGATCACGGAGTGGATTTGGTATTCCTAATTTGAAGTTGAAGTAGGATTTCACGAAGGTGTCTACTTATTTCATCATTGAGCCTTCCTTCTATTTTCTACCCGTTTTCTTTAAACCCAGTATATCGATTGATGACTTACTTGAGCGTTAAAATTTGTGACTAAGACTTGAGTTATCTAGTTTCTAATGTCAAGGGGTGGATGGTCGAAGACATGGTTAAATATCATTTTTGGGAGCTTTATTGCGGTTCTCAGTGTCACACTCAGTTGTAGTTGTGGAGATTTCAAGAGGTGTTGTACTTCTTATACTTTTGTGATGGTATATGGTTCTTAGAGACTTTTTTCTACATCGTTCTTCAATCAACAATAGTGCAAGCTTAAGTAACAAATTTGGGAGATTGCATGATGAGACTGCAATTATACATGGTCTCATCATTCTTTTTGGGCTTTAAATGCTAATAAATGTCGTAAAATACCGTGAAATATACTTGTTTTTGTTATTTGTGTATTTTAGGTACGGATGTAACACCCCATTTTGATAAATAGACCATTACGTAGTAATTATGGCGTGTCATCAAAGCATGCAAGGTAAATGTCTAAAACATTAAATGACCATAAATGAAACTGGAAACAAACATCGATTCCAACATAAGCTCTACACAAAATTCATAAGTATAGAATGTAAGGAAAGGACCAAACAATGTCCAGCAAAGCAAAAGTATGTAAATGCATTAAAAGAGAAAGAAGACTAGGCGCCTCCATTCCATGCACGTACTCTTGTTTCCTAGCTTTGCCCTTTAGTACCTGCCGTATTGGGACATGGAAAGAAATATACGGCTAAGCAATACGCTCAGTGTGCGGATATATGATAATGGAATGTAAAGCATAAACACAAGCAAGTAACGAAATGGAATGAATAATAGCGAAATAAGTGTATGTCCTGGAAAACCTGGTTTAAGCTTATAAGACTGGTTTTATAATTCTCAAAAGACTTATGTTTAGTTTATTCTGAAAACTGTATTTTAAATATGCCCGGAACCCATATTGGTCATGTTATATCAACGTGCATGAATACTTAGAGTGGTGACCTCACCATGCAATTAGAGGGGTTGCCTCTAATTAATATAATATGAGTAGAGGGATCAGCTCCTGTAACGGATGCAAGGCACACACCGCAGTTACCATGAAATCTTACTAACTTGTCCTAGGATGCACCCATTTTCCCCACATGATAATAATAACAAAGGCCAAATACTGTAAAGGGACGTTGCGAGCAATCACTCTCACCGCAGAAGAGTCATAACACCGGTGCCTCCAGTGCTATGGTTATGGAACTCCCATAACTAGGTGAAACTGGCATGCATGTATATAGCTTCGGCAATCTAAAATAAATATAACATATACTGAATGTGTTTAAAACACGTAAACTACTGGGAAAACAGATGGCTGCAAACGGGGAATCCTAATATAGGAAAGAAGTATCCTTACTGAAGGACGGAATATCCGTACTTTATGTCCAGTAAATGAAGACGAAAACGAACGCGGATGATCACTCCAACTTCACGATAACTACATAATAAATGAACATGAATAAGTGTTTGTTTTACGTTACATACTTGTTATTTAGTTTACTCGACGTGTTCATACTTATTATACTTGTTCTTGTCTTATTTTATTATTTCATGTTTAATCATGTGTTTCTTAGCGTTTCATGTATTTTAGATTCATGTATTTCATGTTTTATGTGTTATAGTACTCGTTATAACATAATGAGTAACTTTATAAAAATAGCAGGTTTCTATATATAGTAACTTTCCAAAAATAGCAGGTTTCTATATATAGTAACTTTCCTAAATAGCAAGTTTCCTTAAATAGTAAGTTTCCAAAAATAGAAAGTTTTCGTATTTAGTATGTTTCCATAAATATCATGTTACCATATTTAGTATGTTTCCATAATTATCATGTTACCATAATTAGTATAATTCCATATTTAACATGTTTCCATAATTAAGTATTTCCATAATTAATTACAGGCTTATTAAATAATTAAATGATATAACATATAGTTTTAATAAGCTTATAATATGTCATGTATAATTATATTGTAAAGTTTAATAATAACTAAATACTTAGGCTTAACTTATAATTATTGAAGGTCTACGTAATCATTGGCCTATTCTATATGATGGATTTGATGGATTAATATGGTTGATTGATTGATAAATAAAGAAGAAGATGAAGGAAGGAGATGAGGGATTAGAGAGAGAAAGGAGAGAAGGGAGAAAGTTAGAGAGAGAAAGTGAAAATGGAATAATGATTAAGTGTGAAATGAATAATCAACAACCCCTCCTAACATGCTAGGAGGGGATATATATAGCCCACCCTACATGTGGGCTATATGGACTATACACTAATTAAATAGATCACGAGCCCATTACATAATTATCGTTGGAGCGACCGATCCTTCATAAATACGTAAAAACGTATTTCTAACAATCTCCCCCTAAGGGAGGTCGCTCCAAGAAACAAAGTTCTAAATAGTCTATAACTCGTGATCTATGCTAACTAAGATGTGACCGAGACTTTATTGGGAAAAACGTATTTCCAACAATCTCCCCCTAAGGGAGGTCACATCTTTTTACAAAATCTTAAACCTAGCATCTATGCTTGAGTCTTCGATCTTGTTCTTGTGAATATGCTTGAAGTGATCTTTGACTTTTAGTCTTGAGCATGTTTCCTTGCCTTGACCTTGTGCATTCTTCACTTGTGATATTTGCCTCTTTGTGACTTCATGTTCCACATACTTATACTTTTAAATTCTTGAAAGCTTCAGAGTTTGATACAGCGGAAGACTTGACCTTCAGGCTTTCTTGAATTTGTTGAAGTACTAATTGTATGTAGTATAAGCATGTGGTGACGACTTCTTCTGGATTGTACACCGCAATGCCACCTTCTTGTTACGCTGCATAAGACAGTTAGCAACAAAACAATATACACGGATGAAATGGCCTTGAACATTTCATTCTAATTTGGTAGCAATTTACCTCCGGTCGGTGAAGACCGTTGGACGATATTAAATATCGTACTTGTGGCAGGTAGTTTCAATAAAGAACCTCCTTGACAAGATTTCGCGGGTAAACCCGTTCTCTTTACTCGACCGTCCAAAGCTGACTGCGAACGTAAAGAGTGGATCATTTGGATAATATTATCCGCATGATTTGAAGCCGTCAATTCATGTTCCTGGAACAAGTGAAGTTCAATTAAGAACCGCACCATCGTTGCTTTCCAGTTGTCAATAGCTTGATTCATAAAGAATCTTGCAAGTTACCTACCAAGTGCTGTTTGATGTTAACACTAGAAGGATTTCCATTCGTCACTGTAAATACTTAATAGTATTACTCTGAATGTTCTGGCAAGATCACTAAGATATTGCGTAGAGGCCTGGAACGTGTTTAAATTCATTTAAGAATTAAACCACTGTTGCTTTCCAGTTATCACAAGTTTGATTCATAAAGAATCGCACAAGTCACCTACCATGAGCTTTTTGATATTCGCTCAAGAAGGATTTCCATCTTCATTGTAAATACTTTCGTATTACTCGGATGTTCAGGCAAGATCATGAAGATTTTGCGTAGGACTCTTAAGATCTTTCTTACTTTTCACAGTGTGTGAAAAAGCAAGGAAATATGAAAGTGTGTCCTAATGAGATATTTGATGATCTCAAATGGCTCTAGACTCGATCGTGCATTTTGGATTTTTTAGTGATCGGAGGCTGGAGAGGAGTGCCACCTTTTCAATATCAGTCTATTCGGAGTGAATAAACCAATAGATAACGTGTTGATCTCCGTGTGATTAAAACAGATACCTTTTGAGAGATATTTGAGTTAGCTGGGAAGGGTTGTGCATTGCATCACTGGGTCCATGACGTCTTTCTTCAATATCGAGAATCATTAGCAAAAATGACCTCAATAGCATATGTATTGACCCGGTTTCTGCCTAAAGTTGTAAGGAGGGCTTCTTTCTTTACACCCTTTATCTTTACATTTCTTTTTCATTCTTCAACCCCTTCAATGCTTACTAATACGTCATCACTAGCACCTTGTTGTGATTGTTCCAGTGCTAATTTAAGTACTTGGTCGGCATTCAGCTACGTTCACAATCTTTCTCCATCTTTCCTAAGGACTACTATTTCTAGCTATAGAATGTCCTTGGGAAGATTCCTCCGGTTCTAGAGAAATCATTGGACTTTAACCTATCCTACCATCCTTATGTCACCACAATCTTCACCGTTGTGAATAGAGATGTTTTAGGTAAGTGTATGTCACCATGAAATCCATTTTGAAGTGCAAATCCATTTTTCTCCCCCTTAACATATGCCACGATATCCGAAAACATTTTGCACATGTCGGGATGAGCTATCACATTAAGTCAAACCATTTATGATTGATCATATCCCATATTAAATCACATTTTCTCCCCCATATTAAAAATATTAACCCAATCGATGTTTTTAATATCAATTGATTTAATAGCATTTTAAGAAAATTTGGGAAGAAAAATGCAAGTCCAATTATCTTCATGAATTACACAAGCTCCCCCTCAAATAAATGAGGGTGTACTTGAAACGTAAATTAAATACCTTTTAAACACAAGTGTAAGGTATTTATCACGTGCAAAGATCATATATGATATGAATTCACAAGATTAGCAATTTACGAGGTTGGACCTGAATGATGGAGAACATCATATGAAAGAAGCACATGGTTCTTGTTCACGAATGTTGGTCTTCCTCGTAACTTCTGAAGTTATCTCTTGACTCCATGTGTATGATTGATATCGTTGTCTTAACACCAATATGTGACTTGGCACTTTCGGCATCAAGGATTCTGAATGCTGGACAATTGCTCCCCCTCAATTGTTGACCCGTGTTCTATTGAAAGAGCTGTAGTCACCGTTTGAGTAGTCGCATCGTCGAGTATGTAGATATCAATTGCAACTAACTTTGGATTGTGGAGTTGATAACTTCGGATTTTGAAGTCAAAGCTTTCCGGTGAAATGCTTGACTTCAAAGTGAAAAGTGGTTTACTATCGGAAATAATAGCAAACCATTTTGAGCATGTTTTAAAAGTTTGAACTTCCGCTCGAACTTTATTTACAACCCCGTGTCATTATTGAATGACATTTCTAGGTTCGTAAATATTATCGATTCCAGAAGACATGCTCTTTTTATCAAAACATTTTTAAACACACAATTTTGAAAGATTTAGAAAAACCTTTTGAGAAATTCTTGAAAAATTGTGTTCAAAGTTTTGAAAACCAATTACTTGAGCTTAAGATTTGGAATATCTTAGGAAAGCTCAAGTCCGAGAAGTTGTAAACTTCTCGTTGTTAAGGATAAGTTTATCATCGGCGATAAACTTTCCTTTTATCTGAAGAACGAGTCCTAAGCTGACATTTACTTAGAAGTCGTTTTCATGAGCTTGAAAACTTTGACTGTTTTAACGGAAAGCTCATGACCGAGAAAGGTTAATTTCTCGTTATGAGGAAAAGTTCTCTTATTTAAAAGATACACTTTCCTTTATGAGCTTAAAACTTCGAATGTTTTAATACAAGCTCATGACCGAGAAAGGTGAATTTCTCGTTATGAGGATAAGTTATCATAAAAGATAATCTTTCCTTTATTTGAAGTTCGAGTTACAGTCTGACATTTAACTGTAAGTCATTGTGCATGAGCTTAAAAACCTCGAATGTTTTTAATTTTAGCTCATGCCCGAGAAAACTTAATTTCTCGTTGTTAGGATAAGTTTACCATCGGCGATAAACTTTCCTTTCTTTGAGGATCGAGTTACAGTCTGTTATGTGACTGTAAGTCCTTGTGCATGAGCTTAAAAACGTGGAATGTTTTTTAACATAAGCTCATGCCCGAGAAAAATGAATTTCCCGTTTTTAGGATAAGTCATCATCGGGATGAACTTTCCTGTCTTTGGAGATCGAGTTACAGTCTGTTATGTGACTGTAAGTCCTTGTGCATGAGCTTAAAAACGTGGAATGGTTTTTAACATAAGCTCATGCCCGAGAAAAATGAATTTCCCGTTTTTAGGATAAGTCATCATCGGGATGAACTTTCCTGTCTTTGGAGATCGAGTTACAGTCTGTTATGTGACTGTAAGTCCTTTGTGAGCTTAGCCATGAATCCCCTGAGACACTTGTTTCTCCGATAACTGCTTCTTCAGCAACCAAACTCTAAGAGTGTCCTTAGTTGAACGGTATACAACGATTGAACCGCTTCGTTCTTTTGGAACATCAACTTTGGTACCTGCATTCTTATTAGGAGTTTGTATACTTTTGCATGGGTTAGAGTTATCTATTTTAGAAGCACGTGGGGGTTCATGGTTTTCTTTTCTTGTGTCAGAGGTGGCCTGAGGAGATGATTCACTTGTCTTGGTTGGCAAACGTTTCCTTTTATAGAAAACCTTAAGTTCAGGCTTAAGTGATGTATCATCCTTTGCAATTTCCTCCCTAGTAGTCTTCGTAGAATCAGAAACAATCCTAGTTAAAGGGCACTCGTTTCCTACAAGAGTGAAAGTTCTACCAGTGGGGCGCCACAACTTACCAAAGGGTTTGATTTTAGCGACCCACTCGGATTTAAGTCTAGCACGGGAGTTCACCTCATTAAGTAGTTTCTTGATACAGGAGTCATGATTTGCCGTAAAGACACATTTTCTACATGTTTTACAAGTAGCATATTTAATGTCCGAGTAATTCCTAGATGATTGATCGATGCTCCTAGGAGACGTCATGCTACGGTTAGCAGTGTTGGGTAATCTAGAAGGCATCTGACTAGGTTGGACATTGCTATCTCTTACATGTGTCTTTTGAATAGCTTCCCTTTGACCAAAATCATGGCGCACATCAGTTGAACTAGTTCTAGACGTGTTCATTGAACTATTCTTAGAGAAACTAGGGGCAATCATGTGATGAGGTCTTGCTAAAACTGATTTAGTCACATTAGGCCTAGTTGGTGGAGTGACTGTTCTAGAAATATGTCCCAAATCAACTTGGGAGGCAAACCGCGGTCTCGAGGATTGTGGTCGCTCGGATCTAAATGCAGTAGGTTGTCTGACAATTGGTTGTCCGACGAACTGATTTGTAGGCGGTTTTCCCAAGATTGATGGTTTTTCAAGCTTAGTGTCCACACTAGGTCCTTTACTTTTCCTTAAATCGTTTTTCAACGCAGCTATAGCAAAAACCTTTTCCTGTACTTGGGCCTTTAAAGTCTCATTCTCTTTGAGCAAGTTATCTTGGGATGCCAACTTAGATTCAAGCAGTTGAATTTGTTTCAAAAGATTATCCTTTTCAGCTTTAGAATCTAGAACAGTTTGATCCAATTTTCTTTCAAGAACAACGTTTGACTATTCAAGTTTTTCAAAGTATGTTTCAAATTTGTCCGTTTTCTTAGAAAATTCTAGTTTGGCATCCTCAAGATCTTTTGATTGCCGAGCTACGAACGTTTCGAGCTCTTTAATCTTGGAATCAGAAGCAGTCAATGAAGGAGTTATAGGATAATTATCATGATGTTTAGCATTCTGAACAATCTCTCCCCCATTATGACTTACATCGGATGAATCAGAAGTGGTATTGCTATCACTCTTTTCCATCCCATGTTTGTCATAATTAGGTTCAGAATGCTCAATATGCGGCATATCATCAGCATATACATCATAAACAACATTACATTGTACCATGTTTGCCGGCTCTTCGTCATAAACGGGTACGGTGTCAGCAAAAGAGATCTCGTGAACAGTTCCTGACGTGCCACTGGTATCATGTTGTCCTCCTGATTCGGTGCTCTTGGCATTGATAGGCTCCAAGTTTTCAACCGTATGACCATTCTCCTCTTGCATCTGCGGCATTGATTCTTGCACTCCATTATCATACGTTTGCTGAAGTCGAGATCTTTCATAAATCGAAGACGAGACCGAAATCATGAGTTTCAATATTGTATCACGAAAAACTCGAAGCTCGGTATGTGTATCTCGAAGAAATGATTGGCAAAGCATCGAACTTTCAGACTTGATGATATTAAATTGGAGGAAATGCGTGAGTTGTGTCACAAGAGCCTTATAAGCAAGTGCCGATGCAGAGTGATTAAAGTTTTCATTGTTGAGTTGCTCTGCCAGTTGGGTCAAGATGGTAAAAATTGAGTCGATGAATATATGACGATCTTGTCCAAAGATTGTCAAAAATTCGCTCCCTCCTTGAAGCCGTGAAAGAGTGACTAGATGATATTGAAGCATTTGAAATGAATTTATACCACTTTCTCTAGCTTTGTCGTGCATTCGATGCAAGTCTCCCTCTTTAAGTGTCGAATTTAACGAGTCCATTGAAAATCGAGGAAAAATGATGTGGATGTTGTCGGCTCAAACGATTATGAATGAAACCCGATCAAAAATCCGTAGTCGCTAAAAATAAAACCCGTCACGGTGACTCGGCACTTTATCGTCAAATCCGACCACAAAAACTTATGACCCGTCAAATATTTTTACACGTTAATACTATTAAAATACCCGCCTCAACACGATTTACCAAAAACGAAAACACACAATTGACTTAACTTAAAAAAGTTTACTTAACTAAAAAAAATCCTTTGACAATAATAAATTTAAAAAAAAATTGCTGATGGGAAGTAAATGAAAAAGAAATTGCGTAGGGAAGAAAAAGAAAAAAATAATATATGCCACACATCTTAGTTAACCAAATTGACGTTTTTCACATGGATACGTGTATAAAAAAAAATTGCTGATGGGAAAAAACGTATTTGTTAACACGTGTATCACTGATACCCACCTTGTTTCCTCCGCCTGAAAATAATATATAAACAACTAATATCCAGTCTTTTATCTCTCGAAACACAAAACAATCTTCTTTCTCCTCAAATAAATCGCCTCCCTAATTTCTTGTATACTCCGCCTCTCTCTCTCTCTTCTATACCTTTAATCTCAAAAGTTAAATCACAAATAAATCCTTCGTTCCTATTTCTCCTAATAAACGAATCATCAGACGAATCCTTTTGATTTTGCGACTAACAGCCAACCACACGCCTTGTCAATTCAAACCAAACAAGAAGATGAAGAAGTTATTGCTTCAAGATCTTTTTATAAAGGTCTCGGGTAAGGTTTTCTAATTTTTTGATTTGTTGAGTCCTTCTATCTTCTGTAGCGTCATTCTGTCGAGTCTGGTGTGACCGAGGGTGTTTGTTTGAGGGTGTTTGTTTGAGTCTGCGAGATGTGGGTTTGTTGAGAGTTGAGAGTCGGGGTGAGATTGAGGGGGTATTAGGAGAAGTACAATTGACTGCATGTGAGTTTTCTTGTAATCTTTAGAGAAAATCAATAGATCGATGATGATGAGATTCTGGTTGAATAGATCACAACGATCTTCATTCTTCTGAGGAAGATAAAACCGAATCTTAAACTGAGATCTTGGTTTTGATGTTTGAGTTGGTTGTTGTTTCGATGAGTCTGGAAAGTTGAGTTGGTTTGGTATTGAATGGAGTCAGTCTCGAGTCTTTATGGTCTTTTGTGTCGAGAGAGTGAGTGATGGTGTTAAAGTTGTGAGACGAGGGTGTTGAGGGGAAGTCTGGGTATCGAGTCTAGAGTGAGAGAGTGTCGGTCTGGTGTTGTTTGGTTTGATTGAGGGTGTGAGAGTGGAGTTTTCGAGAGTCTTTTGGTTTTTTGTTGGTTCGAGAGAATTGTCAGGTCGAGAGAATGAGATGATTGTTTTGTCAGTCGAGATGCATGTAAAGATTTGTGTGGGTTTGTGTTTGGTGTCAGGTCGAGTCTAGTAGTCGTTGAGTGTGCACAGAGAGTCGAGTTGAGTGTTGTCGAGGGTCTGTGGTTTACGTTATGTTTGAATTTAGGTTCTTCGTTCGGAAGAGTTCCGAATCGGAAGAGTTCCGAATCGGAAGATTTTGATTCGGAAGATTTTGATTCGGAAGATTTTGATTCGGAAGATTTCGAATCGGAAGATTTTGATTCGGAAGATTTCGAATCGGAAGATTTCGTTCGGAAGTTTCTTCGTCCGGAACTTTTTCGTCCGGAACTTTTTCGTCCGGAACTTGGAGTTTGATTCGGAACTTCTGGGTTTGATTCGGAACTTTTCGATTCAGAACTTTTCAGTTCGCCCAGAACTGGACAAAAACAGACAGACTGACTGACTGAAGCTCGAGACCCAAAAACCTTGATAATGAAAATCTTGATAATGAAGGACTGTAGGACTGGTATTGGACAAAAACTCGAGACCCAATAGATTAAAAATAAAGAAAAATACTGATTATATAATAATAAAAAAATAAAGACAACTGGACAGACTCGAAACCCAGATATAATAAAAAAAATTATATATAAAAACTGGTATATAAAAAAAATTTAAAATGATTATATAAAAAAACTGATTATAAAAAAATAAAAAATTATAGAAAACTATATGAAAAACTGGATAAAAACGAAAATTGATAAACTAAAAATCAATAATAAAAAAAAATTAAAGTGGTAAAATTGATTAAAAAAATAAAAAAGGACAAAATTAAAAGTTCAATTTAAGAAATTCAAACAAAAAGGCAATCAAAATAGAAGGATTTAATAAAAAAAAATACAAAATTAAAAAGAGAAAAACACAAACTTTTATAAAAAAACACCAACTTTTTATAAAAACACAAACTTTTTAAGATTTGATAAAGAAATTTTTGATTTTTATATAAAAATTTGTGATTTTTTATCTAAAAAGTAAGTAAATTTGAAGATTTGATATGATTTAACACATAAAAACACAAACTTTTTATATAAAATACAAACTTTTTAATATATAAGCATGATTAAATCAAAACCCACCAAAATCAATAAAAAATAAAAGCAAGAATAAACCAATCAAACCTTGGCTCTTGATACCAATTGAAGGTCTACGTAATCATTGGCCTATTCTATATGATGGATTTGATGGATTAATATGGTTGATTGATTGATAAATAAAGAAGAAGATGAAGGAAGGAGATGAGGGATTAGAGAGAGAAATGAGAGAAGGGAGAAAGTTAGAGAGAGAAAGTGAAAATGGAATAATGATTAAGTGTGTAATGAATAATCAACAACCCCTCCTAACATGCTAGGAGGGGATATATATAGCCCACCCTACATGTGGGCTATATGGACTATACACTAATTAAATAGATCACGAGCCCATTACATAATTATCGTTGGAGCGACCGATCCTTCATAAATACGTAAAAACGTATTTCTAACAATTATTAATTAATAATGATATTACATGTTATCATAAGTTATTATTAATTAATAATGTTGCATGATTAATGTAATTAAACTTTAACTTAAAATGATATAAATTAATTAAGCTAAGTTTTAATTAATTTACATGTACGTGAATAATTAAGTAATTAATTATTTTATCCTAAGTTTTATTTATATAAATTTTTTTTTGGTAAAGGGTTGCCCCGGTAAATATATTAACCAGAAAAGCGTTGAAGTACAAAGGAATGTGGCTAAGATACCACATTAACCGCAAGCTACAGGCAGCTTGTTAACAAAAGGATATGAAACACCAAAACCTAATACATACTTCTACTAATAGACATAAATGCAACATTAGCAAACGCCAACAAGAAAAAGTCTTAAAACCATGCGACCAACTCACCATACCAGCAACAACATAAAGAGAGCAAAAGATCCAAGTAAGGTCGCCTCCTTAAAAAACCTTTACGAGAAAAACCCAATGGGAAAAATCCCGCAAAGGGAAAAAGAGTACGGCCCTTACCCAACACTCCCATCTTGATCAATACACACCTTAGGGATTTTTATATAAATTCTACATACATAATTCATGATTTTTATTTAAATAAACTTATATCCTAAGTCATGCATATTAATTAATTTAATTAATCATGCTTTAATTAAACTAATTAAATAAAAAGAATTTTAATAGATACATTTGTTAAAAGTTTAGCCAAACACACCTTGCGTGTTTTGGTGTTAACCGAACACCAATCAAAGCTCCACCGAGACCATGGGGTCTCGTTGTTGCCTCGAAGTCCACGCAACACCACAGCCGGATGGCCGTGGCTTGCGGTCAAACCCAGCAGCAGCCACCGGCCTACTGCCCGGTGCCAGTACCGCTGCCTGCGCAGCCCCTGGATAAGCCAGGTTGCCGCTGTTGCTGCTGTTCGTCCCTCGGCTACCCACTGCATACCCACCGAGACCTATAAGGTCTTGGTTCCCACTGTTTGGGTCACGCACCCCACTGCTATGGTAGTTGGGGTTGCGGCTGCTTAAACCAAAACACCACCGCCACCACAAAGGTTGCGGCTGGTTAAACAATAAGCCACCGAGAGTCATACGACTCTTGGTTTGTGTGAAACCGAGCCAAACAAAACCAAAACCAACCATTTTCTTGTTTTAATCTCATTAATTACATGTTTTCCCTTATTTGTTTTTAAAAGATCTTGGATCATACATAATTAAAATAAAAAGAAAAGGATTAAGGAATACCAAACGCGTGAATGTTTTAAGGATTGAATAACAAACACGAACCCGTAAATATCAAGGATCCAATCAATGGATCGTCCTTGTGGTTGTTGTTGATGCCGCGGCCAAGAGGAGGAAGGAGGAGAGATTTTTATGGTTTTGTAAATTTTGTGTGTTAGCCTCAAAATATTGAGTCAAACAAGAATGTTCGGTCATAGGTTTCTATTGTAATATTTATTAGAACGTTGTAATAGGTAGTTATTTAGTCGTGGTTCACGGGCTTGGATTTAAACTAATTAAAGTCCAAAAGACAAGTCCGGCCCAATATATAGTCCATTAAAGCCCGCATGTGGGTGGACTATATATACTACCCTCCTAGCATGTTAGGAGGGTGGATGGTTCATTTTTCTCATTCCTTAATCTAATATTCACCAAGTTAATCATCCTCCTCTCTACTTTCTCTCACTACTTTCTCTCTCTAGGAATTCATCTCTTCTTCATCTATTTTCTTTCTTTCTTCATTGCTTAATCATCACAAATATATGGGGACAACATTTGGTATCAATCGCCATAGGGTAGTTTTGTGATTCGTTGTTCATTTTACTTGGTTCGTGTGATTTTCTCTTATAATCATCTCGAATTTAAGATTCTTTTTGTGTTTTCTATGCTCTAAATCGTGATATAAATCTTCTACATAGTTGTGGTAGGGATTTGGTCGCATTTGGTTGGTTAAAATCGCGGATTTCTTGTCGAAAAATTCATCTTTTTACCTCAAAATCTCGTAACAGCACTATTATTCCGATTGGTGTAATCGGAAAAGGGATTATAGATTCCGATTGTGATTCCGATCAGTAGCATCGAAAAAGGGTTTCAACATTCCGACCAGCTTTTCGATCTCATTCCGACTGGACTTCAAATATTCAGATTTGCATTCCGATTAGGTCATTCCGACAAGCTTATTCCGATTAGATCATTCCGACAAGGATTCCGATTAGTACATTCCGATTAGGACATTCCGATTAGGACATTCCGATTAGGACATTCTGATTAGGACATTCCGATTAGGACATTCCGATTAGGACATTCCAATTAGGACATTCCGATTAGGACATTCCGATTAGGGGACATTCCGATGATGTGTTTTTTCAAACCCAGTCTATCGATTGAGACTTATGATTGAGACTTGAGTTATCTAGTTTCCACTGTCAAGGGGTGGATGGTCGACGACATGGATTACTATCATTTTTGGGAGCTTTGTTGTAGTTCTCAATGTCACACGCAGTTGCTCATGTGGATAACTTCAAGAGGTATAAGAGACTTGTTTCTGCACCGTTCTTCAATCGACATAAGTGCAAGCTTAAGTAACAAATTTGGGGGATTGTACTTCAGTTTCAAGTTTGGAATATCGGGTTTACTTCACATGTGGTCACAACAAATAGCCGAATGAATTCGAGGTTGGTAAGTTAGACAGAGAGAGATGGAATCAGCAATCAATTCTCACGGAATATTCATGAGCCTCATAACGACAATAGTACTTCATAGTCTAAGCAAAATTTTTCAAAGTTTCTCAATGACTTTCAAAACTTTTCAAGACATTTGCTTAAGACTAAGAACTTCTCGTGTATATGGACGTCCACGATAATGATGCTTCCGAGAGTTCGAAATCATCATGGGGGAAGATCGTGTACTTTGAAGTAATCAGATCAACTTCCAGGGGGAAGTAGTGTACATGGAATGGTATCTACTTACTTTATATGATTTTTATGAAGTATTCTACAGGCGTGAGAAGAATTGTTGCTGATTTCCTGCATGTTACGCCAAACGGATTATCACCAAAACGTAAACGACATGAAACAGTATAGAAGCAGTGTTATTTGGTGTGGTTCTTCTACAAATTTCCGCTGTGCACTTAAACCGATGAGCTAGAAGATTGTTCAAACTACATCAAAGTGTCAGAATCTGCTTAAGATACAGATATTGGTTTGGGGGGAAGCTGATTCAGAAACTTCGTCAAAAAGAAGTCTATGAAGAAAGTTTTCTAAATACATGCTGCATGAATTGGGGGGAAGTTAATCCAAATCATGCATATTACAATTGTTCCAAAACAAGCAAAGACAAAGAGGATTCAAGCTGAGGTACAAGTTATGAAGACAAGAAGACTTAGAATACATCCTCAGCATTGGAAGCGCCTTGGAAGACTTTATTTTGTTGTATTTTTACTTGTTAGGAACATTGTAAGTAATTCCGTATGTCTCCACATTGGGGGAAGATTGTTAGCCCTAAAATGTGAGCGCCATTTACGGAATTACATTAGTTTGATATAGCCACACACGCAGGGACTAGTTTTGTTAAGTTAGAATAGTTCGTGCGTGTCAAGGCTATATATACCCCTCCATACTTCCATGGAGGGGTGAGGTTTTTCATTCTTTGTGTATTTCACTTTCTCTCTCTAAATACACACACTACATTCAAGCTTTATCTTTCTCTCTCTAAAAATGTCTAAATACATCCTCCTCGACCTCCGGATCACCTCTTGTTGCTTTGAATCTTATGATGTTAACATTGTGTGATATGTATTTTTATGAAAAATCCTTGATCCCTTTATGGTTAAGGAGTGGATTACAAATGGGTTGGGCCAAGCCCTTTTCCTCCCTTGTTTTGGACGCCACATATACTACACATACATACACATTCATTTTGTTTTTCCTATCTTAAATAATCATCGTGTGTGTTCGTTTTTAATGTTCGTGTTTTATGTCTTGTATGTTTTAAGTATTTTACGTGAATACTTAACGTGCATTAATATTCATGTTTACATACGTAATACTTATAATAATTAATTAATATACGCAACGCTCGTATTAAATGCTCATGATTCATGTCGTATATTAATTAACTAAAAAGTTTAAATTTAACCGTAAATTCGTGCATTTAATGACCTTAAGGATTTTAAAGCGGATTTTACAACTCTTCCCCTCTAGAAGAATAATTCTTCCTCCAATTAGAGATACGATAAACTGAAAATGACATACCCGAATCATAGCTGGAAATGAGGGTAAGAAGTCCAGATAGACTCCTCCGTTTCCAAAGTGGCTTCCCGCTCGGAATGGTCCCTCCAATAGATTTTGATGAATGGGATCGTCTTTCTCCTCATGACTCGATCCTGACGGTTGAGAACTTCCTCGGATTCCTCAATATAGGATAGATCCTCTCGAATCTGTTCGAATGGATAAAAAACTGTATGCAACGGATGGTAGTTGTAACCTATGAGTAAGGATACATGGAACACATCATGCACATGAGATAGCTGAGGAGGTAAAGCTAAACGGTATGATACTTCACCGACACGTTCAAGTATTTCAAATGGTCGGATGAAACAAGGACTGAGCTTGCTCTTGAGTCCAAAACGCTTGACACCACGTGCTGGTGATACCTTAAGGAAAACATGATCATCGATCGTAAATTCTAGATCTCCATGATGTTTATCAGCATAGCTCTTCTATCAAGCACTTGCTTCATGTAGCTTCGCCTTGGCGATGGCAACCTTCTCATTGGTCACCTCTATCATTTATGGTCCTTCAAGGATTCGTTCTCCAACTTGATCCCAACAGATTGGAGCAGGACACTTTCTACCATAAAGCATCTCGAAAGGTGCACACTTAATACTTGCATGCCAACTATTGTTGTAGGAAAACTCAACCAAAAAATTGTAGTCGTCCTAACTTCCTGTCCATTCTAATGCGCAAGCTTGCAACATCTATTCTAAAGTCTGAATGGTACGCTCTGATTGACCATCGTTCTGAGGATGAAAAGCGGTGCTAAGCGTAAGTCTAGTGCCCCAAGCTTTCTGCAAACGTTTCCAGAACTTAGACGTGAAACGAGGATCTCTGTCTGATATGATGTCTGATAGAGTACCATGTAGTCGCATGATCTCCTTAAGGAATATATCTGCCAATTTGCTAACTGAGAAATCATTGCGAATTGGGAGAAAATGAGCTGACTTGGTTAAACAGTCGACTATAACCCATATAGCATCATGCTTGCTCTGAGTCATTGAAAGTCCGGTGACGAAATCCATGGAGATTTTGTCCCACTTGCATTCGAGAATCTCTAACGGTTGTAATAAACCACTAGCCCGCTGATGCTCGATCTTAACCTGCTGGCCGGTTAGACATTTGGATACGAAAGTAGCAACATCTTGCTTCATACCACTCCACCAGAAATGTTGTTTAATATCATGGTACATTTTGGTGGATCCTGGATGAATAGAGAATGGAGAGCTGTGAGCTTCTGTCAGTAAAGCTTATCGGAGTGTCTGATCATTCGGAACACATAGCTTAGTTCCTTGCCATACAATTCCTTTTCGTCTACACGAAATTCTGTCTACCGATCAAAATTCTGAATAATAGCCCAAATCTCATCATCATCTTTCTGAGCTTCCATTATCCGAGAAATTAAGTCTGCCTCAATTCTCATATTAGCCCAGTACCCATGCTATCCATGTACTAAGAACTTAATGTCTAAACGCTCTAAGTCACGTATGATTTCCTCTTGTATCTTGATGCCATTAAACATGCTCGACTTCCTGCTGAGAGCATCTGCCACTACATTCGCCTTACCAAGATGATACCGAAGATTGATGTCATAGTCCTTGAGTAGTTCCAACCATCTTCTCTGCCTCATGTTAAGCTCCCTCTAAGTGAAAATGTACTTGAGACTCTTGTGATCAGTGAAGATGTCACATGATTCACCATATAGATAGTGTCTCCAGATTTTAAGTGCAAAGACTACTTCTGCAAGCTCCAAGTCATGGGTAGGATAATTCTCCTCATTAGGCTTTAGCTGACGTGATGCATATGCAATCACTTTCCTGTTGGAAATACGTTTTACGTATTGGAAAGGATCGGTCACTCCAACAATAGTCAATGTTATAGCTCGTAGTTTAGTTATTTACACTTACTAAACAAAGCCCAAAACCGAGCCCATGAAGTGTATGGGCCGGCGGCCTAATGTAAACCCAAGCCCATCTCATGGGCTTGGGTATATAAACCCTCTCCTTTGATGGAGAGGGTGGTGTGGTTTTCATTATTTTACACATAGTTCCTTTTAACTTTCTCTCTCTAGAAGTGTGAAATCCACCATCTTTCTATCTCTTTCTCTCTCTAAAAACATAAGCATAGATTTACAAATCTGCAAATGGTATCAAGAGCTTGGGATGAAATATAGGTTTGTTTTTGTGTTGAGTATTGTCTTCTAAATAATCCGTAGAGAACAAGTTGGTTTTTGCGGAAATCTTCAAAATTTTTTGGTTTGATCGTAGTATTAAGTAGTGTAACATAGGGATTTGTGCTTAAAAGTGTTCTTGGTATCTTGCTTTTCATTAAAACATCAGTTTTCTTGGATCAAAAGTGCAAAAAAGGTTGTGTTCTTCATTCCGAAATTCTAGCAGAAACATCCATCGGAAAGTACAAATTGTACTTGGGCTTCCATCACAATAACCTTACCATCGGAAAGGGTTTGGTTCTACATTGCGATCGTGGGTTTTATTACTTATTCCGATCTGGACATTCCGATCGTGCTTTGCGATCTGGGATTCCGACGGGTATAAGGAAGTATTTTAAGTCGTTACTCTGCTTGAATTTTGTCAGCTACTTTGCGATCTGAACATTGCGATCTGAGTATTCCGATAGGTTTTGCGATCTGAGTATTACGTCGTGTGTAATTTTGACTTGGAATTTTTGGTTTATCGAGAACATATTTTAGGGGATTTTAACATTGTTTCTCGATTTTAACTCACAACAACACAAAAATACTTAACCTTATTTCATTGTTCGATCAACTTTGTAAATCTTAACTTATTGAAATGGAGTATACATCTCTTACGGATAAGTCCATCCTCTCGGGTACGGATAATCGTCCACCAATGTTGGTGAAGACTATGTATGAGGAATGGGCTTCCCGAATGGAACTTTATATGTTGAACAAGGAAAATGGACATCTAATTTGGGCATCGGTGCTCAATGGACCATTAGATTATGGTACCGTGACGGAAGGTACGACCACTCGTCCTCGCACAACGGGTGAGTTGACTGGAGATATAAAGATTCAAGATAAATGTGATAAGTATGCTACAAACATCATTCTCCAAGCTCTTCCTCCAGATGTCTACAAAATCGTCAGCAAACATAAAGTTGCCAAAGAGTTATGGGATAGAATTCGTGTTCTAATGCAAGGCACCTCGTTAACTAAACAAGAACGAGAGTGTAAGCTTTATGATACTTTTGATAAGTTTGCCTATGTGCCAGGGGAAACTCTCAATGACTACTATCTGAGATTTACCCTATTGTTGAATGAGCTAAATATATATGGCATGGCAATTCCTACCTTTTAATTGAACACCAAGTATTTGAACACTCTTCCTCCAGAATGGAAAAAATACGTGACGGATGTTAAATTGGCTAAGGACTTGCATAACACCAATGTGGATCAACTTCAAGCTTTTCTTCAACAACACGAATGCCATGTGATCGAGGCTCGGTTGTCTACACCTCAAGTTCATGATCCACTTGCAATGTATGCTTCTCAACAGAACATGGCTTATACTTATCAACAACCATCATACTTGCAGCAGCCACCACCACACATCTATCAGCAACGACAACAACCATCTTATCAACCACCAATGATGCCACAACAAGAATATCAACAAAGTGTTCATCAACAATCATTTCAACAGCAACCACCATATCAAACATCACCATCACAAGCCAACACTTCTCCATTGGGCTATACTCCTCAGCAAGGATATTTTCCAATAGAAGCACAACCAGCACAAGCTTTCTACTCTAATGAGCTTCCACCAATCCAAGCACCGGTCTTTACTCCAAATGATACGCCAGCTGATGTTCTAAACCATCTCACCGCCTACTTGTCAAAACTTGTTGCAACTAGAGGATTTCCACCAACAAACAATCAGCTCCGCACCTCATCAAACCCTCGATAACAAGCCACTGTTCAAGATGGTCAAGTGACGGTGCAACCTATTCAGGGAAGGCAAAATTCATATGGACCTCCTACAAGGACTGGGAACAATCAAGCTGTGAATTCTCAAGATAGTGGAAATGGGAGTCCTATTGGTCCTAAGAAGGTTGTGACTTGCTACAATTGCCGAGGACAAGGTCATATGGCTAGGGAATGCACTCAGCCGAAAAGGAGAAGGGATGATGCATGGTTTCGTGAGAAGATGTATTTGGTTGATGCTCAGTCTAAGGGAAAGATTTTGGATTCAGAGGAGTTAGCATTTCTTGAAGACCCAGGAGCAGCAGATACTGAAGGCATTGCAGTTGTTTCCACTTCTAATGCAGCTTATCAAGCGGATGATCTTGATGCATACGATTCAGACTGTGATGACATTCACTCTGCCCAAGCTGCTCTTGTTGCTAATCTCTCTCACTACGGTTCTGATGTCATCAGTGAGGTACCAACCACATCTAATAATATTGATGAAAACCAACATCAAGTTGGGCATGAAAATGACAACCTCGAACAGCATTCGGGAACTAGTAACTCAAATAAAGTGGTACCCAATCCAACATATTTGAGTGAACCTCAACCAAATGCTACGACGGGTATGGAATCTTATGCTCAACATGATTTGGTAATGGTGCCTAAACATATAATTGATCAAATGCATATGGCCCTCAGACAATCCGTAGATACCAATTCCACCCTAACTGCTGAGCTTGCGTTGCATAAAGAAAAGGTCAAAACTTTTGAAATGGTCCCTCAAGAAGAGAAAATAACATGTTCTGAATTTGACCAATTTCGTTTTGAAAAGATTGAACACTTGAAAGAAATAGAATTATTAAAAGATAATCTTTCCAATGAATTAAAAGAAAAAGAGTCGGTTGTCAATGATTTTCAGAAACTTAAAATGGATTTCGAAACTCTCGAGTCTAAAAAGGTTGAATCGGAAATTAATGCTACCAAACTTCTTAAATTTAAAGAACAACAGCTTTTAAAACAATACGCTTCCATAGAAAAGGTTCATCTTTTAACTAAATCATTTAAAGAATTCGAACTTAAGCGTCTTCAAGATTTACCACCTAATCCCGGTTATGCAAAACAAGCTCAGGAATATATTCCCGGTCTTTATGATATGACCATAATTGGCAAATCGAAAGAAGCACCTTTTGTTCGTAGTACTGAGGAGACACAATCACTTGGGGATGAAACTCATTCTAAAATGCTTTCAAAATTCCATACAATTGATTATGATCAACATAACAAAGATCAATTTTCGAAAAAGACACGCATTCCTTACAAAAGGAATTAGCAGAATTAACAGTTCTTGTGCCCCAAAGTTTTTCAAATGAAAACCTTCCTAGTACGTCTCCTACACTCTTCAAAAAGGATTTAACGAAGTTAATTCCACCGGTAAGTAAGGCGTCCGTTAACTTAAATACGGTTCACCAACACTTAGCCGATTTTGACAAGGTCATTTTGGAACGTACGACGGCCACGGCCATAACGGAAGGTGAATGGAACTTTGAGCACACTAGAGCTGCGTTTCGAAATGAAATTGTTCCGTTTGTAAACAATGTTAAAGCTTGTCTTTGTAATATTGATCAAGATTTGTTTTTGGAAATAGAAGAAGTTAGACGTGTTTTCAAGGAAATGGAAGATGCTTATGAAAACAGTTTACTTGAAATAGAACGGGTTTCACGCCATAATGATCTGCTTCTGAATCAAGTGATGTCTCATGATATAGTCTCTGTCTGTGTGAATACAAGTGTTGATAATGATTCTATTGTGCATAATGTTGAATCTGTGGATACTGTGGTAGATAGTACTTGTCACGAATCTGACGCTGAATTTTTAAAGCTTCAAGATTCATATTCTTCGCTTTCAAAACATTTTGATGAGATTCAAACACATTGTATTTCGCTTGAATGCAAGCAACAATTTATTCAAGAAATTTTTGAAACGTCATTCGAAGGTGTTAATATCGATGATGCAAATTTTGAAAAGAATTTTCGATTGAATTTACAATCAAAACAGCGTCAGCCAAGTGACAAGGTTGCTCAATCTTTGCCGATAGACATAGAGAAATCTAAGGAGCTTAACTGTGTGAACGTACTTGAGGCCGCTGAGAATTTTAAACTTGATCTAGATAATCGAGTTTCCAAGATTTTGTCCAAAGTTGCTAACTTAAAACAGAAAAATACACGACTCTTCGATTCAGTAAAGCCCGCATGTGTTGATAACACTGCACAGAATCAATCATTGATTGAACAATTGAATCGAAAGTCGGTGGAAATATCTGATTTGAGGGAACAAATTTGTGACAAGAATCTGGTCTTGGCTGAGTTAAAGGAAACACTTCGTACTCTAAAAGGTAAGAATGTTGTGGATAACGCAGCCACTGTCTCAGCATCGTCCTCTAGTGCAATCAAAAGGAACCTTATAGCCGTCACACCACTTAATAAGGGCCCTAGGACTAAACCATCTCAAAATCTGGTCACTAAAGATAAGGCGGAATCAAAACAAGCTTCTAATATTCCCGTGTTGCCTTCTACAGGAGTAAGCACCACTACTAAGGCTCAAAGATCTAAGCTTAAGAGAAACAAGAAGAATGAAAGGATCTTTCCCCCATCTAGTAGTCAAGTGAAGAAGAAAGTAGAAGCCCATCCTAGGAATGTTATTTCTGTTTTGAATAAAAAGAATCATGTAGCTAAACCTAAAGGCTCTGCGGTTGTGCAGCGTTCTAAGCCTACTGTGAATTCTAATTTAAAATGTTGGAATTGCAATGAATGTATGTTTTCTAGTCGTCATGATTCTTGCCTTATTGACCATGTGAATGAGATGCATGCCCGGAAAAATGGATTAGAATGGAAACCGACTGGGAAAGTGTTAACCCAAGTTGGTTGGATGTGGCGCCCCACTGGTAGAACTTTCACTATAGTAGGAAATATGTGCCCTTTAACTAGGATCACTCCCACTGAAGTGAAGAAAGCGTGCCCTTTAACTAGGAGTACCAAGGCTACCAAAACACAAGCGTGTCCTTTAACTAGGAATACCGACACTACCGTAGGAACCAAGTGCCCTTTAAATAGGTCTACTCCCACTGTAGTGACCGCGAATAATACAAAACCTAAGAAAGTTGGAACAGTAAAACCTGTTAGTGCTAAAACTCACATTAGAAAACGCAGGAAATCTAAGGGTCTAAAAAATGTTAGCAATTCTGATAATTCTATATCTGTATCTGCTAACACTCCGGAACCAATAGTTTCCAATGCATTGTCTACTGTTGTTATTGAAAACAGGTGGTCCAAATTGTTCTCTGGTATTTGGACTCTGGTTGCTCCAAGCATATGACCGGAGATCGCTCTCAGCTCAGAAATTCCGTCAGCAAGTTTCTTGGTACGGTTCGATTTGGAAATGATCATATTGCAAAGATAATGGGTTATGGTGAATATCATATTGGGAATGTTATAATTTCAAGAGTGTATTACGTGGAAGGTCTCGGTCACAACTTATTTTCTGTGGGACAATTTTGTGATGCAAACCTAGAAGTTGCTTTTCGAGAGCATACCTGCTTCATTCGTAATTTGGAAGGGGTTGATTTATTGAAAGGTACTCGAGGGAATAATTTGTATACTTTGTCTCTACAAGACATGATGGCCGCTTCTCCCGTATGTCTTCTCTCCAAAGCATCGAAGACTAAGTCATGGTTATGGCATCGACGATTATCTCATCTTAACTTTGACGCTATTAATCACTTGGCGAAAAACGAACTTGTTCGTGGTCTTCCTAAACTATCATTTCACAAGGATCATTTGTGTTCCGCGTGTACAATGGGGAAAAGCACTAAGAAGTCATACAAACCCAAGACTGAAGACACCAACCAAGAGAAACTTTATCTTTTGCATATGGATCTTTGTGGGCTAATGCGTGTTGAAAGTCTTAGTGGCAAAAAGTACATCCTCGTCATTGTCGATGATTACTCTCGGTTTACATGGGTGAAATTTCTTAAAGCAAAAAATGAGGCACCTAAATTCATCATCAGATTTTTCAAGATGATTCAAGTGCGTCTCAACACTACTGTCCGACGCATTCGTACAGATAATGGAACCGAATTTGTGAATCAAATTTTGCGTGATTATTATGAAGAAGTTGGCATATCTCATGAAACATCCGTTGCACGCACTCCACAACAAAACGGTGTCGTTGAAAGGCGAAATCGCACACTTATGGAAGCTGCTCGAACGATGTTAATTTACGCAAAGGCTCCATTGTTTTTATGGGCAGAAGCAGTATCTACAGCAGTGTACACCCAAAACCGGTCACTAATTCGTAAACGCCATGGTAAAACACCTTATGAGCTTCTCCATGGAAAAGTACCAGATTTATCATATCTTCATGTATTTGGTTCTCTTTGCTATCCAAATAATGATGGTGACAATTTGGGAAAACTTCAACCAAAGGCCGATATTGGTATTTTCATTGGTTACGCACCCGCAAAGAAGGCATACCGAATCTACAACCGTAACTCTCGCAAGATCCTCGAAACTATGAATGTTGATTTTGATGAGCTGACAGCAATGGCTTCTGAGCAAAGCAGCTCTGAACCCGCACTTCATGAAATGGGACCCAGTAACATTAGCTCTGGTCTTGTCCCAAATAACCCTACTTCATCATCATTTACACCACCTACTAGGACTGAATGGGACACGTTGTTTCAACCGTTCTTTGATGAATTCTTTACTCCTCCAACTATTGTTGCTCCAGAACCTGAGGTAATAGCTCCGGTAACCAAAGTTGTCGCTCCAGCAACCGTTGCACAATCAGACACATCTGCACCTACAATTGGTCAAGATATACCTTCAACGAGTAATTCTCAACCAACACATGTAACAACTACCCACATCATGCCTATTGATGATGAAGAGGATGATGATGATCACGATTTGGAATTCGCTCAAATGCGTGAACTTCCATTCTTTGGTGTACCAATTCCCGACCCTAATCAAGCCGGGTCGTCCACCTCAGAGGAAGCTCCTACTACAGTTTACTCCAATCCACGGATTCGTGAACATGACAACAAGTGGTCAAAGGATCATCCTATAGATTCTATTATCGGTGACCCTAATCGTCCGGTATCCACACGAAGTCAGTTACAAGAAAGTGCAATGTTTTGTCACTTTGATGCTTTTCTCACTGAAGTTGAACCTAAGACATGGCAACAAGCTTTTACTCAATCCTGCTGGATAGAAGCTATGCAAGAAGAACTTAACGAATTCATACGTCTTGATGTTTGGGAACTTGTCCCATGCCCGGATCAAGTGCAGTTACTCACTTTGAAATGGGTTTACAAGGTGAAACTCGATGAGTTAGGCGGAATATTGAAGAACAAAGCTCGTCTTGTAGCTCGTGGATACAAGCAATTATTGGGCATCGACTTTATGGAATCCTTTGCACCTGTTGCCCGTTTGGAAGCTATTCGACTATTCCTCGCTTATGCAGCCCATATGAATATGATCGTCTATCAAATGGATGTGAAGACGGCATTTCTTAATGGTGAACTCAAGGAAGAAGTCTATGTTCAACAACCGGATGGTTTTGTGAATCCTAATTATCCTAATCATGTGTATAAGCTTAAGAAGGCTCTCTATGGGTTAAAGCAAGCTCCTCGCGCATGGTATGATCTTTTGTCACAATTCCTCATTACGCAAGGCTTCGCTAAAGGCAAGGTGGATCCCACGCTGTTCATTCAGAAACGAGGTAAATATATGATTATGGTACAAATATATGTTGATGATATTATATTTGCAGCCTCGACCCAAACCTTATCGGATGAGTTTGGGACACTCATGTCTTCCAAGTTTAAGATGTCAATGATGGGCAAGGTATCATTCTTCTTAGGTCTTCAGATATCTCAGAGTCCCAGAGGCATCTTTATCAATCAATCCAAGTATGCCCTTGAATCGCTTAAGAAATATAAGATGGAATCTTGCGACCCCGTGGACACTCCAATGGTGGAGAAATCTAAGCTTGATGCAGATCCACATGGAGTTGCCGTTGATCCGACACTTTATCGTGGAATGATCGGTACTCTTCTGTATATCACAGCCAGTCGACCTGATCTTCAGTTTGCTATATGTATGTGTGCCAGGTATCAAACTAGGCCTACTGAGTTACACTTAGCTACTGTTAAAAGGATCTTTCGATATCTTAAAGGAACCATTAATCGGGGACTTTGGTATTCGAAGGACTCTTCTATTGCACTAATGGCATATGCAGATGCGGATCACGCGGGTTGTCAAGATACAAGGCGTAGCACGAGTGGAACTTTGCAACTATTAGGAGATCGACTAATCAGTTGGGCATCGAAAAGGCAGAAAAGCGCTGCAATTTCAAGTACGGAAGCAGAATACATAGCTATGTCCGGTTGCTGTGCTCAAATTCTTTGGATGAGATCGCAATTAACCGACTATGGTCTAGGTTTCAACAAGATTCCGATGTACTGTGACAACAAGAGTGCAATTGCCTTATGCTGCAACAACGTTCAATTCTCCCGGTCGAAGCATATTGACATTCGCTACCACTTCATCAAGGAGCAAGTGGAAAATGGAGTAATCGAGCTTTATTTTGTCCGATCTGAGTATCAATTGGCGGATATTTTCACGAAGGCTTTAGATCGCACTCGAATTGAATTTTTGGCCGACAAGCTAGGAATGAGAACCTTCTCGCCTGAGACTCTTAAGGAACTAGCAGATGAAGCGAAAGAATAGTGGTGGTAAAACTATTCTCCGTATCCTTGGTGATCATTTGTATATATTGTTTATATTTTTATCCTCAAAAGCAAAATACAAAAATATAAAACCATATAAAAACCATAAAAATTGAAAAATTCAGAAAAATCCAAAAATATTTTTAATTTATTTTTCAAAGGCATGTCTTTTGGTACGATAATATTTACGGCCTTAGAAATGTTGATTAATATCGACACGGCGCCATAAATAGAGTTCGTACAAAAGTTGTAAATATTTCATAAAACATGCCTAAATGGTTTGTAGTTATTTCAGACTGCAACCCGGTTTTCACATTAAAGTCAAGTATTTCTTATGAAAGCTTTGGCTCACAACGGGAATTAATTTTCTCGGGCAAGGTTTACTTTAAAACCTTGTAAGGGATCAAGTTTACTTTATAACTTGGTCTAACACAAATATATGTACGTTTCAGTGCATTTATTTGTTAAAACAAGAGAAGTCTTGTTTTTATGAAGCTATCATCTCTACAACCATAGTAATCTACAATTGGTATCTACATCCTCGACGATGCGACTACTCAACCAACGACTACAACTCTTTCAGTAGAACACGGGTCAACAATTGAGGGGGAGCAATTGTCAAGCATTCAGAATTTTCGATGCCGAAAGTGCCAAGTTCACAAGTTGGTGTCAAGAATACAATACCAATCGTACATGTGATGTCAAGAGATGACTTCAGACGTGACGAGGCGACCAACATATGCTGACAAGAACCATTTGATCTTATCATATGATGTTCTCATCTATCAGGTCCAACCTTGTCAATTCTTTTCTTATATGGTGAATATGTGATCATGTTACAAATCGGTATCATATCTCATATGTTTGATATCATGAAGATAAAATGGACTTGCATTTTTCTTCCCAAAACCTTTGTTAAAACTTCATTAAATCAACTGATATTAAAAACATCGATTGGTTTAATATTTTTAATATGGGGGAGAAAATGTGATTTAATATGGGATATTATCACAAATGGTTTGACTTAATGTGCTGGCTCATCCCGACATGTGCGAAATGTTTTCGAATATCGTGGCATATGTTAAGGGGAGCAAAACGGATTTGCATATCAAAATGGATTTTCATGGTGACATATACTTACCCGAAACCCATTTATTTCACGACGATGAAGATTGTGGTGACATAAGGATGGTAGGATAGGTTAAGTCCTATGATTATTCCAGAACCGGAGGAATCTTCCCAAGGACATTCCATAGCTAGAAATAGTAGTCCTTAGGAAAGATGGAGAAAGATTGTGAACGTAGCTGAATGCCGACCAAGTACTTAAGTTAGCACTGGAACAATCACAACAAGGTGCTAGTTATGACGTATTGGTAAGCATTGAAGGGGTTGAAGAATGAAAAAGAATTGTAAAGATAAAGGGTGTAAAGAAAGAAGCCCTCCTTACAACTTAGGCAGAAACCGGGTCAATACATATGCTATTGAGATCATTTTTAATGATTCTCGATATTGAAGACAGACATCATGGACCCAGTGATGCAATGCACAACCCAACCCAGCTAACTCAGATATCTCTTAAAAGTTATTTGTTTTAATCACACGGAGACAACACATTATCTATTGATTTATTCACTCCGAATAAATTGGTATTGAAAAGGTGGCACTCCTCTCCAGCCTCCGATCACTAAAATCCAAAGTACACGATCGAGTCTAGAGCCATTTGAGATCATCAAATATCTCATTAGGACACACTTCCATATTTCCTTGCTTCTTCACACACTGTGAAAAGTAAGAAAGATTTTAAGAGTCCTACGCAAAATCTTTATGATCTTGCCTGAACATCCGAGTAATACGAAAGTATTTACAATGAAGATGGAAATCCTTCTTGAGCGAATATCAAAAAGCTCATGGTAGGTGACTTGTGCGATTCTTTATGAATCAAACTTGTGATAACTGGAAAGCAACAGCTGTTTAATTCTTAACTGAATTTAAACACGTTCCAGGCCTCTACGCAATATCTTAGTGATCTTGCCAGAACACTCAGAGTGATACCTTAGTGTTCACAGTGATGAGTGGAAATCCTTCTAGTGTTAACCTCAAACAGCACTTGGTAGGTAACTTGCAAGATTCTGTACGAATCAAGCTCGTGACAACTGGAAAGCAACGATGGTGCGGTTCTTAATTGAATTTCACTTGTTCCAGGAACATGAATTGACGGCTTCAAATCATGCGGATATTTTTATCCAAATGATTCACTCTTTATGTTCGCAGTCAGCTTTGGACGGTCGAATAAAGAGAACGGGTTTACCCGCGAAATCCTGTCAGGAAGTTACTTAATTGAAACTATCCATCATGGGTACGATATCTAATATCGTCCAACGGTCTTCACCGACCGGAGGTAAAATGCTACCGATTTAGAATGAAATGTTCAAAGCCATTTCGTTCGTGTCTACTTATGTTGCAACATTTGAAGACGGTGGCGTTGCGGAATCCGAGAAGAAGTCGTCCCCGCATGCTTATACTTTATGCACTTCATACCTTATCTAATTCAAGAAAGCCTAAAAGTCAAGTCTTCCACTGTATCAAACTCTGAAGCTTTCAAGAATTACGAAGGTATAAGTATGTGGGACGTGAGGTCACGAAGAGGCGAAGATCACAAGTGATGGATGCACGAGATCAAGGCAAGAGATTGATGATCAAAGATTGATATCAAAGATCACATCAGCATGTTCACCAGAAAAGAAAAAGAAAAAGAAAGACGAAGACTACGAGCTCAAGACAAGCATAGTATGCTAGGTTTATTTCATTATTGTAACTCGGGTAACGCCCTTGTTTGGAGTGACCTCCCTTAGGGGGAGATTGTTGGAAATACGTTTTACGTATTGGAAAGGATCGGTCACTCCAACAATAGTCACTGTTATAGCTCGTAGTTTAGTTATTTACACTTACTAAACAAAGCCCAAAACCGAGCCCATGAAGTGTATGGGTCGGCGGCCTAATGTAAACCCAAGCCCATCTCATGGGCTTGGGTATATAAACCCTCTCCTTGGATGGAGAGGGTGGTGTGGTTTTCGTTATTTTACACATAGTTCCTTTTAACTTTCTCTCTCTAGAAGTGTGAAATCCACCATCATTCTATCTCTTTCTCTCTCTAAAAACATAAGCATAGATTTACAAATCTACATTTCCCATGTTGCATGAATACACAGCCTAGTCCTTTAACCGAAGCATCGCTATAGATCTGAAATCCACATGTGCCCGATGGGAGAGTAAGAATAGGTGCAGATACTAACCGCTGCTTAAGTTCTTCAAAGCTCTTCTCCCACTCATCAGCCCAAACTAGTTTCTTCCCTTTACGCATCAACTTGGTCAAAGGTAAGGCTAGTCTTGAAAAGTTCTCCATGAATCTGCGATAATAACCAGCTAAGCCCAGAATACTACGAACCTCAGTTGCAGACGTTGGTCTCGGCCATTTAGTGATGGCTTCAACCTTCGCAGGATCCATAGTAATCCCTTATGCGGAGACAATGTGGCCCAGAAATGCCACCTTGTTTAGCCAGAATTCACACTTGGAGAATTTGGCATACAACTGCTTCTGACGAAGAATTTGTATCACAATACGAAGATGGTCTTCATGTTCTTCCTTGGATTTAGAGAAGATGAGAATTTCATCGATGAACACGATGACAAATTTATCTAGAAACCCATGGAAGACGCGGTTCATTAAGTACATGAACACCTCTGGAGCATTAGTGAGTCCGAAAGTTTAACACCCCCAAATTTACACGCAGCGGAATACATCTTTGGGTGCTAAACAATGATACAACAACACATAATTTATAAAGAACGACTCGAAAAAAAGACGTTTTAGATTTATCGTTCCTAAAACATTTGACAGAGTAGCGTAGTCCCAAGTAATCGTTACCAAAAGATAAGTTAAAACAACATATTAGTTTGTTTTAAAAATGGAACGATAATTAAATCAAAGAGTTTGAACAACAAAAGCAATGCACAACTTCATTCCCGTGACCTCCAAGCTTCCACTTCTTGATTACCTGAAATACATGTGAGTAAAACAATCAGCAAAAATGCCGAGTGAATCTATAGGTTTATGTAATCAATTTGAACACAAGCAAAGATTATAAGTTTGTGGCATGCTTATAAGCATCAAATAATAATTTGCATCAACAATGATAATTGTATATAGCATAAATTGCAATAAGCTCATGGAACCGAGCCCTTAGACACTCCCATATCAGTCTAATAAGACGAGAGATTTATTAATTGTCGGTTACCTCTAGATTTTTGGTACATTGTCGTATACCTGACTTCTCAATACAATATGTTCAAACAGTGTGGAGGTCGGGCCTAAGCTTCTATGACAAGTCCACAAAAACTGAACCGGGGCGGCTTCCCCCATAGATCTATTAACTGTACTAGCGGTTAACCCATCATAGGTTAATTAACGGTCCATAACTGAGGCTTTAACAAAAGCAATCACTTAATGCAATTTAAAGGCAACCACGGGTCCATTCATAGAGGGACAAAGCATACCATAAAAATCTTGTGTTCTAAGTTTATAAAAACATGTATTCCCCCTCGCGGGTTTAAAATCATTTAATAACTAGTATAAAGCGAGGCTATAGACTCACCTTAGTACTTATAGTAGTTGAAGACGATCGCCGACGATAGTAGATGCCCAAAAAAACACGACAACCGCAACCTAGCAATTAAGGTGCGTACATTAATAATAGACTCGAGAAATAAATGATACTTAATAAAATCAAACTC
This sequence comes from Glebionis coronaria, assembly GCA_025667525.1. Classification (NCBI taxonomy): domain Eukaryota; kingdom Viridiplantae; phylum Streptophyta; class Magnoliopsida; order Asterales; family Asteraceae; genus Glebionis; species Glebionis coronaria. The sequence continues at coordinate 1,727,134 of JANFOE010000296.1, forward strand.
AAGTATAAAATCACGACAACTCGAGAGAAAACGATACAAGTGGTTCTATTATACTCTCCTATATATTCATTTTATTATTATATGCCTTTAATAAAAATCTGTCGGAACATACCGAATGTCCAAGCCGTTTTCCCATACTTAAACATATCAATTTTTTATGATACTACTCAGAGAACTTACTTACTATATATAGAAAGTCCTCTCAAAAGCCCATTAAAAGATTTTACTTCTAAAGTTCCCTGCCCGACTCATCTTTGAATCACAAAATCCGGACAGTTTAGCGACCTTGACTTACGAAACCATTTTGACCATTCTAAACAACTCCATTTGTAAAACCGCCACTTGATTCTAAAAATAGACTCAAAATGCTAAACTTGGAGCCTGAGAACAGCCCTTGAATCATTTTGAAACTCATTTTATAGTCCCCGAGATTCGATCCAAATATCGACAACAATTTTCGGATTGTGTCGACACTCGTCTCCCGGTACACGATCATTCAAAACATCATAACTTCGCGCTCGTTTTGAGCTAGAAGCTCTACCTTATATCAAATCAAAGCTAAGGAAATTATCTACAACCCTAGGCTATAAGTTAAGTCATTTTCAAAACATAAAAATTCAGATTTTTCAGTTTACCTACTGCCCAAAATTGACTATTAAAATCTCTTACAAAATCATGTTTTTGATCAATTCCAACAACTTTTCTCATCATCCTACACCCCTAATATCATCATCAAAATCAAAAACCCAAAAATTAAAAATCAACTTTTTAACAAAAACATAGCATGAAAATCTTTTGATCATCACTACTAACACATGCATACAACAAATTTGGATCAAACATAACCAACTTTTCTTGAAAAATTTATATGGTTGCATGTATGAAAATTTTATACCAAATTGTAGCCCTTTGAAAATGGAGGATGGGACTTTGCTTGGTTTCTCTTGGATCAAGCTAGAAAAATTTTGATCATGGTGTTTGTGGTGTTAATGGTGGATGGCTAAAAACAAAGGGAGAGGAGAAAGATGGTTGTTTTTGTTTTAATGAGTTTTTAATAAAATATAGATAGTGGAAATTATATGTATAGTGTAAGGTTAGGGTAGTTTTTGCCAATTTGTGATAGTTTTGGTCCAAAATGTAAATATTATTTAAAAAGCGGGAAATGACTAAAAGTCAATTTTACAAATATTTACGGGACTCGGGTTTCGTAAAAATACTTAAAAGTTTAAACGCACACGAAAAATAATAATATAACGACTCGATACGTAATTAAAACGATATCGTCGAAAATATTAATTATCGAAACGATCGATAATAAAATATAAAATTTTAGGCATCCGTCGGTATCGCGATCACTAGTAGTCCTCGTTACTCGTCAAAATATTAAAATATAATGTTTAATATCGGTTTCAACTTAAACCGTTAAACATAATAATATTTACGTTATAAAATACTTCAAAATAATTGAAAGTAGAATTAAATTATGACCTTATTTTTACGGGTTTTACATCCTCACCACCTTAAGGGAGCGATGTCCCGGCGCTCAACTCGCCTCATACACGAGTTGTTCACTACTCGGAAGGATGACGACATTCCTTAATAAGAAGTCCTTACGTTCCCACGTGAATCTCGATCCACGATCTCCACTGGTTCTTTTACAAAACGCAACTTATCGTCAAGTTGTATCTCACCATAAAGGAATAAATAAATCCTTATCCACCAGTCACCCGTCAAGCTAAACACATGAAAATTTTATGAATCACACGAAGCTCATTCGACGACAAGAATAGATGACAGGGTTTACGGGTAAGTCGAGTTAAAAAAGAATGTTGCAAATTAAAGGATATCCATCGGCCGGATAGTCATGGACACACATCAAAAGAACTAACAAGAAAAATATTTTCGTCATCGGAGGGTGCTCACACGCGGGTCCCTACTCAAAAGATAATACAAAGACACCCTCTCACTTTTGCCAACGTGCATTAAAGTCTCAATAAATATCGTCGTTGAAAGTCAAAAAGATATTACATAATATGTGCTCTACATGATCGGACGTCATCAGATGATGTCGTCTCAAGTTCTCACAACTTACGATCATTTGACTAGATCACACATCATATAAGTACATAAAAGGAAAAGGTCGAACATAAACATCGAGAAATCCTTTAACGAACCATTGATAATAACCACTTGATCTCCAGAGTCTTTTCACTTGCGGTGTCGGCTTCAACATACTCCTCGAGGTTGTAACGAATTTATTAACTCCATTGATTAAGAGATTCAGTCTTCTATCATTCCACAAGTACACGCATAAATCCTGGTGACACTTATTGTTTCTTCTTATACACAGCTTCCCGAGATTCATTTTAAACTCAGAATAAAATAGTGATCTTCAATAAGAGGAACAGAACGAGATAAAAATGAATTCAATAAACGCATAAATGGACAAGATGTGGTAAAATGATTTAAGGTTGACGATCGACGAGGGATCTCGAATCACGTAACCGTAAAACATAATAATTCGCAATACTAGAAAAATGAGAGCGAAGAATGAATTAAATATTAACATTAAAATAACGTTTGTCACAATTATCCATCCTGGATTTGGTATTACCTTAAAATTCAATTGAGGTACTTTCTTGATAAAGATGATATATTAAAAATAGAAGTTAAATAGCTTCATAATTTATTTTGGTTGTCTTAAGAAACTTTGAAACAATGACATGAATTTATTAATTAAATTCGTATTGATGGTTACAATTAGAAAATATAATTTCCAAATTAAATCATTATTAGGAATATAAATTAAACCGATAATTTAATTACATTTAAAGTAAAGTATGCTAAGTCAATTAGTTCAAAAGGTAGAACATAATTTCAATTTTAAACCTTAGTTTTAGTTATACAAAATATGATATATAAATTTGACCTTTTACTTATGATGGTTATTTTGATAATTGAAAATCATTGGAAAAAAAATGTATAAACATAAAAATTTTATAATACGTTGTAGAAATACTTAAAGGTGTTTATTATTTCAAAATAAATATGGGATATATTCGGGTTTCGAAAGGTGACAAGATAACAACGAATACGAATGGAAATAATAGTCAACAATTAGTACGAAATCAACGGTACACAAGAGAACGAAGCAAATGTCGTATGAATTCTTAAAGAGAATAATAAAATAAAGGCGTCGATGGTATTACGATAAGAAATAATAGATTAAACAAGTTGTCGATTTTGTTAGTGCGGTTGATGGTTCACCAACATCAGCTCGTTAACTTAGCGGTGGTCGATACATGATCGGAAAGAAGATCCATACAAAAATTTTAATAAATAAAATTTCTAATAATCACTTGTAATTAAAACAAATCAAATGAACGATGTTAGTGTTTAAAGAGAGAAGTCAAAGCACGGTTCACAAGAGTGGATTTCGAGACAAACGAGAGTGACGGACGTCATCCCGAATATACGGAAATCACTCTAATGATAATTCATTATTCACGTGCGGAGACATTCCAAAGATCTACCCAGTCGCATAAAGAAGATTGGACGAGACGGAAGGATAAAACATCGAGACTTTCAAGTCTTTTATCAACAGTCAATAATTAGACGAGCAGTCAAAAGAAATCAGTTATAAGACAAAATGAAGTAACAAGTGGAAAAACAATCATCGAGTAAAAACGTACTTAAAATCACGTAATTCGTTTAACGAAAGGTAAGAAAACATACGCGGATGCATAGAAATTGCGCTACTTGCATGAGATATAAAGGTTTTTAAAACTACTTTTCATTTTATTTCATTTTATTTATCTTTATCATAAATACAAGTAAAAAGTTCTTTATTATCAAGAGATTTTTTTTTTTTTTTGTTGACTACTATTCAGCCTAGCATGGCTCCTTCTAAATTAGACATAGGTGATCAGGCCATGTATAATTTAGGGCTAGCAATGCAGTGCTCAGTTTCGTCGAAAAGTATTACGTTTCTTATGTTTATATATAAACCATGCCATTTGTAAAATGGAATTTAAAAATAGTTTATAAATTTATAGGATACAAGTAATTTGTGAGATACTTAATAAGCAACAACTTAAATGTTATAAAAATTATTTCATAATATCAAAGTAAAACAATTTGTGAAGTAATTGTAGTAAAAATGTCAATTAAAATTATATGGTGACATTTAATGAGGTATATAATAACCAAAAAGGTTGCAAAAAGTTGCAAATAGTAGCTCATAGGAAAACCAATGAAATCTTCACGAATTAATAAGGTTTCAAAAGGTTATAAGGTTTAGACGGAAACGCCATGAGACACGCGATAAAATATTGACGAAGAATGTGAAGACAAAACTTCAAAACTCAACCCAAGTCAGTGGAAGGTTAAAAGAAAAAAAATAAAAATAATATCGAATGACAAAAGAGTCATATATATATGAAAAGAATAAAACAATCCACATGTGTATTCTATGTAAGATACTCGACACAACATGCTTTTAAGAAAGTATGTTATTCGTTTTTAAATTACACCATTAATCCGGTAATTGCTAATCCTGTACTGTTTCTATTTTTAAATATTTTCACATGCAACTAGTATTCGTTAGTTGTAAAATAAAATTTGTTAAAATTTTACGATCTCAAATGAAATCAAAACAGCTTAGAAACATCTAAAACTCATGTTCTGAATTTTCTATCAGATTTAACTTTTAAATATGAGCCGATTAATTGACCCGATAAACGACATCTCCAAGACTCAGAGTCTAAAGCATTTTGATGCAAAACGACGTTTCAGACGACTTTCTAGTTTTACCCGAGACCTAAAACCCAATCTAAAATGACCAAAATACCCCTGCAAGTTCTGTGCATGTTTGACTATTTTATTTTAAAAACGCAGGTTTTACTTTTAGGTTTTGACCTGTTTATACACCCCAAGTAGTTTCTCCATTAAATATATTTTTCGACATTTATTAACGACTCAAAATATATACATATATACACACATGTCTTGTGGATTTTATAACAACGAAAAATAAATCTCGTAATGAGCATCAAATAAAATATAGCATGATGAATGACAGAAAACGCTTCAAGGTATTCAACACGAAATTTAGGAAGCAAAACGGTGAAAGTCGTTCATAATTTAAGTTTCAAGGTGCAATGTAGGCAAATCTCCTTGGTGCCACGATTGTCAAAAACACAAAAACTTAACGAGAAAAGAATGGAACATTCATAGGTTGCGTTCTGAGAGCAAGAAGGTTAATGAAAAACAAATGATACAATTTTATAGAAGTAAAATCGTATTCCAATCTAGCGCCATAATCTAGACGATGATTTATAAAATGACGATGACGTTACCGAGATATAAGTGAACAATACACTTCGGAGTCGATACATATAAATGTCAACGAATTAAATCTTCGCATGTCGTGTAAAACGATGATAAAAATCAACAAAATATTAGGAAAAACCATGGTATTATTCAACACTATTTTAAGAAATGTTTCAAAATGTATGACTCACACGATAGCGGTTAGTCTATTCCAAGGACACATTGAGTTACACAATGGTCTGGAGATTACGTTAAAAGACGTCCAAGCACAAATAACCGGAAGACGATTTGAATATCTATATAGATATCACAAAGGGTTAAACAATGAAAGTAACGCGCGTAGATGAAGTTATGTAAGGTCATAATATAAAATTTTTGCAATAAAAGTAATTTAAATACTTCAAAAATAAATACAGAAAGATCTTGAAATTCATTGTATTTATTTAAGTTAATCATTATTAAATGATAAACTTTTATCGAAAGTTTAACGACATAAATATATATCGATAAAGGATTATAGTATTTATTTAGAAATACTTAGCAATAAGGCATACATAATAATGTATACTAAAGTTGTAATCCCAGAAGTAGCTTGAACCTGAAGTCACGCGAAATCATGTGCACCGACTCTTTGAAAAATAAAACCGACAGTTATAGTTTAGGTTTTTAGAAAAAGACCTAGTTCTCTATAACTCATGGCTCTGGTACCAATCTTTAACACCCCCAAATTTACACGCAGCGGAATACATCTTTGGGTGCTAAACAATGATACAACAACACATAATTTATAAAGAACGACTCGAAAAAAAGACGTTTTAGATTTATCGTTCCTAAAACATTTGTCAGAGTAGCGTAGTCCCAAGTAATCGTTACCAAAAGATAAGTTAAAACAACATATTAGTTTGTTTTAAAAATGGAACGATAATTAAATCAAAGAGTTTGAACAACAAAAGCAATGCACAACTTCATTCCCGTGACCTCCAAGCTTCCACTTCTTGATTACCTGAAATACATGTGAGTAAAACAATCAGCAAAAATGCCGAGTGAATCTATAGGTTTATGTAATCAATTTGAACACAAGCAAAGATTATAAGTTTGTGGCATGCTTATAAGCATCAAATAATAATTTGCATCAACAATGATAATTGTATATAGCATAAATTGCAATAAGCTCATGGAACCGAGCCCTTAGACACTCCCATATCAGTCTAATAAGACGAGAGATTTATTAATTGTCGGTTACCTCTAGATTTTTGGTACATTGCCGTATACCTGACTTCTCAATACACTATGTTCAAACAGTGTGGAGGTCGGGCCTAAGCTTCTATGACAAGTCCACAAAAACTGAACCGGGACGGCTTCCCCCATAGATCTATTAACTGTACTAGCGGTTAACCCATCATAGGTTAATTAACGGTCCATAATTAAGGCTTTAACAAAGGCAATCACTTAATGCAATTTAAAGGCAACCATGGGTCCATTCATAGAGGGACAAAGCATACCATAAAAATCTTGTGTTCTAAGTTTATAAAAACATGTATTCCCCCTCGCGGGTTTAAAATCATTTAATAACTAGTATAAAGCGAGGCTATAGACTCACCTTAGTACTTATAGTAGTTGAAGACGATCGCCGACGATAGTAGATGCCCGAAAAACACGACAACCGCAACCTAGCAATTAAGGTGCGTACATTAATAATAGACTCGAGAAATAAATGATACTTAATAAAATCAAACTCAAGTATAAAATCACGACAACTCGAGAGAAAACGATGCAAGTGGTTCTATTATACTCTCCTATATATTCATTTTATTATTATATGCCTTTAATAAAAATCTGTCGGAACATACCGAATGTCCAAGCCGTTTTCCCATACTTAAACATATCAAATTTTTATGATACTACTCAGAGAACTTACTTACTATATATAGAAAGTCCTCTCAAAAGCCCATTAAAAGATTTTACTTCTAAAGTTCCCTGCCCGACTCATCTTTGAATCACAAAATCCGGACAGTTTAGCGACCTTGACTTACGAAACCATTTTGACCATTCTAAACAACTCCATTTGTAAAACCGCCACTTGATTCTAAAAATAGACTCAAAATGCTAAACTTGGAGCCTGAGAACAGCCCTTGAATCATTTTGAAACTCATTTTATAGTCCCCGAGATTCGATCCAAATATCGACAACAATTTTCGGATTGTGTCGACACTCGTCTCCCGGTACACGATCATTCAAAACATCATAACTTCGCGCTCGTTTTGAGCTAGAAGCTCTACCTTATATCAAATCAAAGCTAAGTAAATTATCTACAACCCTAGGCTATAAGTTAAGTCATTTTCAAAACATAAAAATTCGGATTTTTCAGTTTACCTACTGCCCAAAATTGACTATTAAAATCTCTTACAAAATCATGTTTTTGATCAATTCCAACAACTTTTCTCATCATCCTACACCCCTAATATCATCATCAAAATCAAAAACCCAAAAATTAAAAATCAACTTTTTAACAAAAACATAGCATGAAAATCTTTTGATCATCACTACTAACCCATGCATACAACAAATTTGGATCAAACATAACCAACTTTTCTTGAAAAATTTATATGGTTGCATGTATGAAAATTTTATACCAAATTGTAGCCCTTTGAAAATGGAGGATGGGACTTTGCTTGGTTTCTCTTGGATCAAGCTAGAAAAATTTTGATCATAGTGTTTGTGGTGTTAATGGTGGATGGCTAAAAACAAAGGGAGAGGAGAAAGATGGTTGTTTTTGTTTTAATGAGTTTTTAATAAAATATAGATAGTGGAAATTATATGTATAGTGTAAGGTTAGGGTAGTTTTTGCCAATTTGTGATAGTTTTGGTCCAAAATGTAAATATTATTTAAAAAGCGGGAAATGACTAAAAGTCAATTTTACAAATATTTACGGGACTCGGGTTTCATAAAAATACTTAAAAGTTTAAACGCACACGAAAAATAATAATATAACGACTCGATACGTAATTAAAACGATATCGTCGAAAATATTAATTATCGAAACGATCGATAATAAAATATAAAATTTTAGGCATCCGTCGGTATCACGATCACTAGTAATCCTCGTTACTCGTCAAAATATTAAAATATAATGTTTAATATCGGTTTCAACTTAAACCGTTAAACATAATAATATTTACGTTATAAAATACTTCAAAATAATTGAAAGTAGAATTAAATTATGACCTTATTTTTACGGGTTTTACAGAAAGGCATGACTACGAACTCATAATGGCCATATCTTGTGCGAAAAGCAGTCTTAGAATATCCTGCTCTTTCACTCGTAGCTGATGATACCCAGATCTTAGATCAATCTTGGAGAAATGCTTGGCACCTTGCAGTTGGTCAAACAGATCATCGATGCGCGGTAATGGATAATCGTTCCTAATCGTGATCTTGTTCAGCTCACGATAGTCAATGCATAAACGCATGCTGCCATCCTTCTTCTTGACGAAAAGTACCGGCGCACCCCATGGTGATACACTCGGATGGATGAAACCTCGCTCCAGTAATTCCTGCAGCTGATCTTTTAACTCCTTGAGATATATGGGAGCCATGCGATAAGGAGCCTTAGAGATGGGTTGAGCTCCTGGGATGAGCTCAATGCTAAACTCTACTTCGTGGATAGGTGGTATACCCGAAAGTTCTTATGGAAATACATCGGGGAATTCAGAAACAAATGGTTGATCTTGGATTGATGGAACTTCGGTAGTAATGTCCAAAATTGAAGCTAAGAAGCCCTCATAACGATGAGCTAATAAAGCACGAGCTTCTAAGGAGGAAATTATTTGTACAGACTTTCCTGGTATGAAACTATTATGAATGTACTCTGGTGCTTGAACATCACTGAAGATAACCCAATCGGTATGACAGTCGATAGTAGCATGGTGCTTGGGTAACCAGTCCATGCCTAAGATGAGATCAAACTCGCACATATCCAAAGGAAGTGCGTCTACTGGGCGAATCTTATCATCAAATTCAAGAGGAAGATCTCTGTACACCTGGGTAATGTGTGCAGAGTCTCGCATAGCTGTAGATATACTTAATATGTTCTCTAGTGGCATAGGGTGTGACAATCCGTCAATTTATGGTTGATATTTTATTCTTAAATATTATTTAAAAACTTTATTTTAATGTTATAATATGAATTCATTTATTTTTAGGAAGAAATTTGGATTTTACGTCTTGAAGTAGCATCGACTACGTCTAAACCGGAGGATTCTACGTTACGTGCTTACATTTACATACACCGTCTTTGGTGACAGTCCGACATTTCAGAAAATAAATTTATCCGTAAATATTATTTTGGGATTTTAATTTTGAGTTGGTTCATAAACTCACAAATTTACGAGAAGAGATTAGGACTTACGATTTTCATTTAACGTCCTTTACGACTAAACCGGAAACCTTAGGATTACGTATTTACGTTTTCGAACTCCGTTTTTGATGAGACAATTTTTATTAGATTCGTTTTGTTCCGTTGATTCATAATTTATAAAAACGTTTTTCGTAAAACGACCCGAGGGCACACAAATCGAGGAAACTAGAATCGAGGAATACCCGTAAATTAGCGGGATGGGACAAAATAATTTATCCTACCCCACTAATAAAGGGACGGCCAAGACTAGGGACACCACATCAAAGATGTGGCACCCTTACACTTATTAAGTTTACACTTGTAAACTTAAGCTTCATTTTGAAGCTACCTTTCCCACTAAGCTAACAAAAACCATTAGCTTTCTCGTTACCACCATTTCTCTCATGCAAACAACTCCCAAACTCTCCTCTCACTCTCTTCCTTGCCATCCCAAAATCAAGAAGAAACACCCCATTCATACAAAATTTTAACCACAAACATTTGTTATAATTAACATATGTTAATCTCCATTCAAAGAGATGAAGATTGGTGCAAGTTATAACATCCAAAGAGGAGTTTCTATGGAGTCTTAGGGCTGATTTTCCACAAGGAGTTCTTGAAGATTGGTGGACTTGAAGATGATATTGGCTTATCACAAGTTGTGTGATCAAAATCCATATCTTGATCACAACCTACATCATCATGGTGGTATAAAGATTGTTCTCCCCATCCTTGTGTTAATTTTGATTATGTAATCATGTATTTTCTTCTTAAATGTATATATGTATGATGATATATGATGATAAAAATATTATGTGGGGATTTGGTGTTGATAATCATGGGTAAAAAGATGAAAAACTATATGTAAAGCTGGTTAATCTTGCCTAATTTAGTAGGCTGTATAAAAACAGTAAATAACCATATGATTAACTGATAAAATGGCATAGATTAATGGATATACAGTAAGTAATATGTCTTATACACATGTGGGAGTTGTCCATGCAATGGAATCATTAGGATGAGTGAGATATGATAAAAACAATATTAGAATGCAAATCTGAGTACACTGTTTTGGACGAATTTTATAAAATACTTAGAGGCTGATTCACTAGTATCCATAGCAGAGTTAAATGGAGCACATATCATGTAGTTTATGCCATAAAAATATGGGCTTCTATCTCCATATATAACTCTATATATGGCTGTTTTGGTGAAAATGAAATTTAAAATCAGATTTGTATAATAAAAACTTATATAATATAAGCACTCACTTATATATTTATAAAATATATACACATGAAAACCCACTAACTTATAAATTTCATTTATATAGATATGTATAAGATTAAATAAATGGACTCTTTATAAAAATGGTAGTTGAATAAGATTTATAAGTTATAAAAACTTTAAACATGATTTTTACGACTTTTTCGGCTATTACCGTAAAATTAACGTTTTTCGCCAATTAAAACTTAGACGATCAACACCGTCTAATGTAAACTTTTATAAACTCATATACTGATATATAAACATATATAACAAGTAAAAACCGATAAAACCCGAACTATAAAACATACAGACATTATCGGGCTAAGTTAACGTTATTGGACTAATAATACAACAAAATGGGCTAAAACACTTATAAACTTATTTATTGGGCTTAACCCATTTGGGCCCAACATGTAAAGTATAAACACTGATAATACAAGTATGAAATGGATTAATACAAGTTAATGAACTTATGATAGGCTTATTGAACCTAAAGCACGTAAATAGGTAAAACTAGTAAACTAGTAAAAAGTTACCAATACATAAACACTAAATGAGTAAATAAGAGTATATAAACCCACTTGATCATCATCATATGTATAAAATCATCATATGTATACATAATTGTTATTTTTATAAAGTCATTGGACAAGAGTCTAAGACAAGTATTATTTGTCTAGGTTTCCGTGATTGAAGCACGTACCGTACATCCGAATTGCCGATAACCCGCTTTCCCACATCAACGTGAGTTCATAGCCTCGCACTCTTTTCAATGTTTTTATGAAATGTTTTATAAACCCGCGAGGGAGATGACATGTTAGTTTTTATAAAATAGGACACTAGTTGTCCCGATTGTTTGTTTATTGATTTGGACCCGAATGATTGTATGACCCGATGAATGATTAAATGACCCGATAGATGAAATAAAATGGATTATTAAAGTTAGGTTATGTCACTAAAAGTCCCATTAGCATGAATAGTGAACTACCGGGATTTGGTAGACGCTTATGCATATAATTGTACTATTTGGGTACGATCACCCCAGTTCGCGCCTTGACGGTTGATCCCCGTCGTGCCACATTGATTGGTAAGCGAATTTATGTATGAGAAGATTTATACAAGCGTGATTATTGTGACGACACGCTAATTTAGATGGGCAAATTGAGTTTCGGGCTAGCTACCCGTTGTTTGGTTTAGTAAGGTAACAATGTCATGCGGCTTATAATAATCCAATTAACGAAATACTGCTATACGCTCCGAATTACGATACATTGCCTGACTAGCAATACGGGGTCTTACTATTGATATTATGTTCGTGTTTTGGTTTGCATAACCATATTCATATAACGGTTTTTATTTAATCTATACAACGTTGTAAAACGTATTGTATGATGTTTTCACGACAATGGTTCGTATAATGATTTTCATGGCAAATGCCTATATTATGATTTTGATAAGGATTTGTATAAAATGACTTTGGCTATTTTATGGCCTATTACGATGATTTGTACAAAATGATTTTCGGTAATAATTTTATACCGATGTTATATTAATGGTTTCATTAAACTCTATGAATTCACTCGGCGTTTTCGCTGACCTTTTCTTTTAGCATGTTTTATCTCAGGTATTTGAAGGTAATTCTCGGGAAGACAACAAGAATTCATGGCCCGCACTTAAATAATAATTTCCATTCAAATGCTTTGTAAAACATGTATGAAATACAATGACTTGGGACCTATGTAAATCTGATATTTATGAATGGAAATGCTTTATTATTAAACGACGCGATTTTTAAGCGTTGTCTATGATGTGAGTAATGTGCTATCCCGTAACACCAACGAGTCTTCCGATGTATTGAATTGTGTAAATTTGGGGGTGTTACAGTTTGGTACCAGAGCTCTCGTTATAGAGAACGAAAGATTTTTAAAACCAAGGTTTTGAATAAAACATTTCAAAATCTTTTAACTATAAACATTTTTCTAAAAATGTCTAAAAATCTTTTGACTATAACGGTGCCGAAGAATTCCCGAGTTACCGACAAGGCCAGACTGAGAAGTGTTATTTTAATATATATATATAACTTGGATTATATATATACATATGATGTAATTTGATTACATGATTGTTTGATGATTATTTTTATATTTATACGAGGTATTTATACGACGTAGATTGTCACAAGGAACCCTAAATCCTCTAGTAAATTAATCGAAGCTATTCTCGTAGGAATTATAGCTATCCTAGATCTAAACCAAGTTGTGAATATTTATGATCCCAACAAAATGGTTGATATTCGTAGAAATGTTGATAGTGGTTAATTATGATCTTGAAGAAGAACTGGCAAAATTAAATGTGATATCTATGTCATGACGATCTTTTCTTATAGAGTGGAGTTTGACAAAACGTTACCACCTAGAAAGATGTCATCTGATTCGTTTTCATCTAATTCTTAAATTGAAATCGAAAGGGTGAATGTTGCACTTGAGGCTGTCATTGGAACCATTACCCAAAAGCCTCATGCCACTAGTACCTTTCCGAGAAGTCTAGTTGAATGATCAAGTCATTTCACACTAGTGACTCATTTGATAACTATTGTTGTAAGAGCTATAGGATTGGAAATAAAGTATTGATCATATCGAGCTTTTATTGCCCCTTAAAGGTCTAAGAATAAGATTGAAAGTATTGGAAAATGAGGTAGGATATTGCATTGAGTATAAGTTGATTGAAAACTTGAATTAAGTAAAATTTAACTCGTATGGAATATGAGATTGGTAAGAGGAATTCGTTAAGTTCTGTGATTGAATTGTAAGGTTTTAACTGATTGTTGATTCGTGTTAAGTATTGTTCCTAGGCCATTGTCCACTAATGAGGATGCCCAGTGTCCAAGAAATAAATTGAAGAAATCTTCTTCTGAATTGGGATCGATGGATCTTTCGGGACATGTGGAACACCTAATGACTCTTGTAAGATTAGTATAAATTGTGGTATCTTTTAAAAATCCCTAACTTAACTGAGACATCAGTTGGTAGGATGAGTTCATGAAATTGTATGACATAGTGACACGTAATGTGTTACGGTACAATTTTGACTTGTTTGTGATTAATGAAAAGACTACCTTTGATTGCTAAATCCTACATGTATCGATGTTATCTATCTTTTATTGCTTCATCCTAATGTTCGCATTAGTGATGCAACCATTGAACAAGTACTCATCTCGAATTGAGTTACGTTGTGAATTATTCTCTTTTGAGTGCCATCGAGGTCATGAACCTCATGATTAATTGGCTAAGCTCATTTCCTATCATATCGTAGTTAATTCTTGGTGAACAAGCTTTCATCACTCTTCTGCAGATCACTCATTGTTTTTATAAGATAAAACAATATCCCTTGAGAAAAATTGAATTTTCATCACCATAAGGATTATTTAAAGTAAGATTTATAAGTGATTGTTAACGAAATGAGGCTGTTTATAAAACACCTTGGGAAAACTTAATTGTTTTCATAACAAAGAAAATCTTTGTAAATTTATTCTTGATTCTTATTTAAGAATTAAGCATGAAAATGTTTTTATTATAAATATGATGATACAATTTTGACGAACTGAGTATTGCATCGTTAATCTTAAAATTGTATATAGTTGCGGTCCTACATACAATTTGGAATGGACCATGCAAGGCTGATTAGTAGTCACCATAAAACTAATGAATAAACACTACATTTTCTTTGAAGATTGTGAAAGATTAAATTTTATGAGATCTACAAGAAGTAAAAAATAGGGACATAGTGTTAAGGACACCTACATATGTGCCTGTAGCATCTATTCTTCTGAGTCGAATTTACTCATCTGTGGAAATTGTCTTATTTGACAATTGACAATTCTTTCTTGTCCAATTCTCCCGTAGTGAGATTGTTAGGAAAAGTATCTGATTATCGAGTGTTGATACCCGACTGGATGTATCGACATTCCTATCATTTCTTTTGATTAGATTTCATTTGAATGACCTGGGTAACGATCCGAGGAGCTTTCGAATGCGTACTCAATTCATGAAAACATGGGATATATTCATATTCATTAAATGTTTTCGTCTGTATCTGATTTGAAATTCTCTCGCGTAGATCATGCGTTGACCTTACTCTTTTAAGGTTAGTTATGTATCCAGATATCCTTGAATTTGTGAAGGATTATGAGTTATTATTAGTCTTTTGAGAAGTTCACATCTTATCGACGACAATAAACTGAAAAGTTGATAGTGCCGGTAGAATGAATTGATTGATTATGACATGACGACATTGTCTTAATTGATGGGAACTCGAATTGAATTCCCCTAAAAGATAAGATGTTGATTATCAAAAGTGATCTAAATAATTCTTGATGGATAACCATATTCTGCATTTAGACTTGAAATTATACCGTGAATGGTTGTGAATTAGTCATAGATATTATAATCTAGAAAGAACCTAATATGAATTTATTAAAAGATGTTTCTGTTATCTGAAATTTTAGAAGGTATTTGTTGGTAAATTACCTAGACTTTTGCCATTAAGGCAAGTTGAAATTGGTATTGATTATATTTCCGGTGTTGCACCTGTGGCTTGTGCACTGTACGTCAGCACCATCTGAACTAAAGGAATTACCGTATAACTGAGAGAGTTGTCGGAGAAAGATTTTATTCTACCGAGCTCGTCATCATGAAGAGCTATGGTGTTATCATTCCTTATATTTATAGATTACTGTGAACTGAGTAAATTGACAATCGAAAACGATATCCATAACTCGAAATGGAAGATTTGTTCGATCATTTACAAGGTTCTAGCGTATGTTTTAAAGATTTGATCCACGGCATGGTTATTATCAACTTCGCGTCCGCGAAGAAGATTATCTATTCCAATCACTACATCCGGTACTTGTAATAAACATTATGAGTTTCACGTGATGTCGTTTGGATTGACTAATACACATGTAGCATCCATAAAATTGGGTGAATCTCGTGTGTAGGCTGTAATTTGATAAATTCATGCTCGTGATCATTAAGGACCATTTGTTTGTTTATAAGAATAAGAAGGAGTTAATAATTATTTATAGACTGCCCTAAATTGGCCGAACAATGAAAACTTGTACCTTGAATATTTAACATGTGACGAAAGACTTAATCCTTTACATTATTTGACCATGTGATAAAAGAAAATGGAAATATGTTTGACAAATGTTTTAACAAAGGATTTTAAGGGATTATTCCATTATACACAAATCATTTAACTAAACTACTGTTTAGGGGTAAATGTTTGTGTATACCTCAAGACAACCTAAGAGGGATTGAGGAAACCATTTAAACCATGAATTGAAATTTGAAACGACACTTTTTGCTTTTCAACTAAGAAAATTTTGACCAAAGTATAACCAAAGATTTTTCGAACGTTTACGAATCTTATTAGTTATTTTCGATAAATCAACAAAAATTGTGTTAATTAAATTCAAATTTGTTTTGAACATTTTATTATAATTGGTCGAACTAAGAAATTTTAACTTTTAACGTTTACGTTTCATAAAAACTTAATATTTATTGTTAATTTACGTGTAATAATTATCGACGCTTTAAAACGTCGGATCAAGCAAAACTGATAAAAATAATAGTTGAGACGAAACTAAAACTTAGAAAATATGAAGAAAGAAATTTTGAATGAATTGCGGTTATGATAATTATTTCATCAGTAAAGGTGAATATAGATACTGACACATTATATAAAAAGGATAAAGAATCAATTAGGATGTATTCCTTAATAATGACTGTGTAAAATAAATTGCCGAACAATAAAAAAAAATAACCGGTGCTTGTAAAAAGGATAATATAGATAATAAAAGGGGTTCGCGGCTAATGTGAACCATTAAAATTGAGAAGCCGATAGCGTTAAATGTTTTAAAGGCCACTTGTGGTTGCCTAAATATGGAGATTGTGAGATGTAGTTATGTTGGTATCTTGTAAGTATAAGTATTTTATTCATGACATTTATGATTTAATGTATTTTTATATGAAGAAGTTGTACTAATGGCAAATTATGAAGGCATACATCGCCTCATACATTAGTAAACGTCTAACTATTGCAAAGGTCATCATCTGAATTTGATTCGATTTGGGTCATCGTCGACAGACTGACCAAATCTACTAATATCATTCCTGTTAATGATAGATTCTTGATGAAGAATTTGACTCTTTTGTATTTAAAGGAGTTGTGTAAACATGGTGTGCCTGTATCGACCATCTCTATCAAGATCCTCGCTTCGCATCAAATTTCTAGAGATTTTCTCAAAAGTCATTGAGAACGAATCTTGATGAGAGTACTGTGTACCACCCTAATCGAAGGGACGAGGTAAAGTAACGATACAATATACTATAAGTGTTGTTCTATGTTTGAATGATTGACCTTTGGTAATAAACTGTAAAATCGCTTTCCTTTGGAGAGATTATCGTTGATAATTATCGTATTAGGATTGAGATCGAATCTTATTAGGATCTAAACATTAGAGCATCTGTAAGCAGGAGTTGAGATAAAGACACCCGACATACACCCATTGTGATTTGGACATGTCTTTTAGGTTTAAGGTTTCCTATGATGGCGAACCTAACCTTACAAAATACTCGACCCGCGAGACCTGAAATGATTGTTGAAATTAGGATCTGATTATTGACTACCGATAGTGGGCAAGAGATTATGTGAATATGAAATGTAGATCTTGAAGTGCCAGGTGGGTAGCGAAGTTATACCAAAAATTTTAACCATGGAAAAATGAATTGATGATCTGGAGGATCATGGGATATAAGTCCCCGTTGTATGGGACCATTGAGATGATGTAAAAGATTGGTTTGAAAGGCATATAAGCTGGATCTACCCTAGGACTTCAAGAACTGCGTGAATTATGTTTCGTATATCGAACTTGATAAAATGTCTATCAAGTGAAAATCTGATTGTTTCTTAGTAAAGTTTAGATCGGCGAAAAGTTGCATTCATCAGAAACCTGTGAACATCATGGATAGAGAAAGTAAGTCAACATTAAGCCTGATCTTATTCCCGTAGTTATGTTTGAGGAAACTCGCGTATTGTAATGAATTACACTTGTGAGAAAAGACCGAATGTGGAGGAAATACCCACATGACTTTAACTATATAAGAAGCGAGTAGTAAAATAAGATGATCTTTGAGGACAAAGATCTTGTTTAGGGGTAAGTGCTGTGACAATCCGTCAATTTATGGTTGATATTTTATTCTCAAATATTATTTAAAAACATTATTTTAATGTTATAATATGAACTCATTTATTTTTGGGAAGAAATTTGGATTTTACGTCTTGAAGTAGCATCGACTAGGTCTAAACCGGAGGATTCTACGTTACGTGCTTACATTTACATACACCGTCTTTGGTGACAGTCCGACATTTCAGAAACTAAATTTACCCGTAAATATTATTTTGGGATTTTAATTTTGAGTTGGTTCATAAACTCACAAATTTACGAGAAGAGATTAGGACTTACGATTTTCATTTAACGTCCTTTACGACTAAACCGGAAACCTTAGGATTACGTATTTACGTTTTCGAACTCCGTTTTTGATGAGACAATTTTTATTAGATTCGTTTTGTGCCGTTGATTCATAATTTATAAAACGTTTTTCGTAAAACGACCCGAGGGCACGCAAATCGAGGAAACTAGAATCGAGGAATACCCGTAAATTAGCGGGATGGGACAAAATAATTTATCCCACCCCACTAATAAAGGGACGGCCAAGACTAGGGACACCACATCAAAGATGTGGCACCCTTACACTTATTAAGTTTACACATGTAAACTTAAGCTTCATTTTGAAGCTACCTTTCCCACTAAGCTAACAAAAACCATTAGCTTTCTCATTACCACCATTTCTCTCATGCAAACAACTCCCAAAACTCTCCTCTCACTCTCTTCCTTTCCGTCCCAAAATCAAGAAGAAACACCCCATTCATACAAAATTTTAACCACAAACATTTGTTATAATTAACATATGTTAATCTCCATTCAAAGAGATGAAGATTGATGCAAGTTATAACATCCAAAGAGGAGTTTCTATGGAGTCTTAGGGCTGATTTTCCACAAGGAGTTCTTGAAGATTGGTGGACTTGAAGATGATATTGGTTTATCACAAGTTGTGTGATCAAAATCCATGTCTTGATCACAACCTACATCATCATGGTGGTATAAAGATTGTTCTCCCCATCCTTTTGTTAATTTTGATTATGTAATCATGTATTTTCTTCTTAAATGTATATATGTATGATGATATATGATGATAAAAATATTATGTGGGGATTTGATGTTGATAATCATGGGTAAAAAGATGAAAAACTATATGTAAAGGTGGTTAATATTGCCTAATTTAGTAGGCTGTATAAAAACAGTAAATAACCATATGATGAACTGATAAAATGGCATAAATTAATGGATATACAGTAAGTAATATGTCTTGTACACATGTGGGAGTTGCCCATGCAATGGAATCATTAGGATGAGTGAGATATGATCAAAACAATATTAGAATGCAAATATGAATACACTGTTTTGGACGAATTTTATAAAATACATAGAGGCTGATTCAACAGTATCCATAGGAGAGTTAAATGGAGCACATATCATGTAGTTTATGCCATAAAAATTTGGGCTTCTATCTCCATATAGAACTCTAGATATGGCTGTTTTGGTGAAAATGAAATTTAAAATCAGATTTGTATAATAAAAACTTATATAATATAAGCACTCACTTATATATTTATAAAATATATACACATGAAAACCCACTAACTTATAAATTTCATTTATATAGATATGTATAAGATTAAATAAATGGACTCTTTATAAAAATGGTAGTTGAATAAGATTTATAAGTTATAAAAACTATAAACATGATTTTTACGACTTTTTCGGCTATTACCGTAAAATTAACGTTTTTCGCCAATTAAAACTTAGACGATCAAACCCGTCTAATGTAAACTTTTATAAACTCATATACTGATATATAAACATATATAACAAGTAAAAACCGATAAAACCCGAACTATAAAACATACGGACATTAACGGGCTAAGTTAACGTTATTGGACTAATAATACAACAAAATGGGCTAAAACACTTATAAACTTATTTATTGGGCTTAACCCATTTGGGCCCAACATGTAAAGTATAAATACTGACAATACAAGTATGAAATGGATGAATACAAGTTAATGAACTTATAATAGGCTTATTGGACCTAAAGCACGTAAATAGGTAAAACTAGTAAACTAGTAAAAAGTTACCAATACATAAACACTAAAATGAGTAAATAAGAGTATATAAACCCACTTGATCATCATCATATATATAAAATCATCATATGTATACATAATTGTTATTTTTATAAAGTCATTGGACAAGAGTCTAAGACAAGTATTATTTGTCTAGGTTTCCGTGATTGAAGCACGTACCGTACATCCGAATTGCCGATAACCCGCTTTCCCACATCAACGTGAGTTCATAGCCTCACACTCTTTTCAATGTTTTTATGAAATGTTTTATAAACCCGCGAGGGAGATGACATGTTAGTTTTTATAAAATAGGACACTAGTTGTCCCGATTGTTTGTTTATTGATTTGGACCCGAATGATTGTATGACCCGATGAATGATTAAATGACCCGATAGATGAAATAAAATAGATTATTAAAGTTATGTTATGTCACTAAAAGTCCCATTAGCATGAATTGTGAACTACCGGGATTTGGTAGACGCTTATGCATATAATAGTACTATTTGGGGACGATCACCCCAGTTCGCGCCTTGACGGTTGATCCCCGTCGTGCCACATTGATTGGTAAGCGAATTTATGTATGAGAAGATTTACACAAGCATGATTATTGTGACGACATGCTAATTTAGATGGGAAAATTGAGTTTCGGGCTAGCTACCCTTTGTTTGGTTTAGTAAGGTAACAATGTCATGCGGCTTATAATAATCCAATTAACGAAATACTACTATACACACCGAATTACGATATATTGCCTGACTAGCAATATGGGGTCTTACTATTGATATTATGTTCGTGTTTTTTGTTTCCATAACCATATTCATATAACGGTTTTTATTTAATCTATACAACGTTGTAAAACATATTGTATGATGTTTTTACGACAATGGTTCGTATAATGATTTTTAAGGCAAATGCCTATATTATGATTTTGATAAGGATTTGTATAAAATGACTTTGGCTATTTTATGGCCTATTACGATGATTTGTACAAAATGATTTTCGGTAATAATTTTATACCGATGTTATATTAATGGTTTCATTAAACTCTATGAATTCACTCGGAGTTTTCGCTGACCTTTTCTTTTAACATGTTTTATCTCAGGTACTTGAAGGTAATTCTCGGGAAGACAACAAGAATTCATGGCCCGCACTTAAATAATAATTTCCATTCAAATGCTTTGTAAAACCTGTATGAAATACATTGACTTGGGACCTATGTAAATCTGATATTTATGAATGGAAATGATTTATTATTAAACGACGCGATTTTTAAGCGTTGTCTATGATGTGAGTAATGTGCTATCCCGTAACACCAACGAGTCTTCCGCTGTATTGAATTGTGTAAATTTGGGGGTGTTACATAGGGATTTTATTAATACTAGTGGCATACGTAGTGGATATGACTGAATGAGTTGCACCAATATCGAATAAAACGCAAGCAGCATGACCGTTCATAAAGAGGATGCCAGTGATTGTACCCGAAGTCTTATTGCTTGGTCCCTTGTGGTAGTGTAGACACGACCCGAAGCTGGTGTCTTAGGAAGAGGAGCACTAGAAGTCCCAACAGTGTCTCCCTTCTTACAGTCCTTCAACATGTGTCCAGATTGTCCACACTTGAAACAAACTTCGGCGGCCTTACGGCATGGTCCGGGATGTCTACGACTACAAGTCGTGCAGATAGGGTAGGTATAACCTCCTGGAGGTACCCTTGCTACCCGAGAGTCTGTTTAAGAAAACATGCGTGAGACATGATCGTTTGACATAAACATGACTACACTGAAGTTTAAATGATAGTTTACCAGATGAAGACGATTTGTTAGGCTGCTGACCCTTAGCATTCTGGTCACGCCCACTTGCAGAGTTCCTGTTTATGATGCTGATATGTTAGTATGTAAAACATACAACAGCTTAACATAGAAAAGTATAAGAATTTAGGGACCTGTTGTTGTTGGACTGGCTGGCATTGTTACGGTAATTGTCATTACCGTTCTGCCTGTCGGATCCAGGTCGGTCATTAGAATGACCGTGCCCCTTGTTGGCATTCTACTGAGTGGCCGGTTGGGACCTGTCTCCACCCTTTTGTCTGAAAGATACAATTGGATAGGAAAAAGGTATAAATGAACATAAAGATTGGAATAAAATGATAACGCTTGATGACTGAAATTTATACCTCTACTCTGGACGAGCTTGTTCCTCGTAGTCATATCGCTCATGCAACATTTCCAAGCTACGTTCTGCATCATTAACTTGTGCCACATTAGTGTAAGTAGCACTACGTAAACGATCTGCAGTCGTGGAGTGAAGAGCTCAGCGAAAGTGCTTCACTTGCTCTTCAGCAGTACCCGCAGCAGCGCCTAGAAGTCCAGCCAACCAAAGAAACCTCTGCATAAAATCAGTGCTAGTGTAACACCCCCAATTTTGGTCATAGCAGCGGAAGCGTCCTTGGGTGTTACTATCATGATTCAAGCTCATAATCATAGAAAACGGCTCAAAATGAGTCGTTTTAATAAACATCCATTCATATATTATATAAAGATAAAATCTCATAAACGGGCCCAGATGATTCAAAAAGTTTACAACACCCATCAAAATAAGCTTTGTTTTGAATGGAAATAATTTATAATAGCGGGCCAAAATCATTTAAGCAAGCTTCACAAGACCGCCTTCCTCGAGTGCCTTCTTTATGAACCTGAGATAAAACATGCTAAAAAAGTCAACAAAATTTGCTGAGTGAATCTGCAGATTTTAAAGTAAGTAAATTGAACACAAGTATTCAGAATAAACCTTCAACGGTTAACAATTATTTTGTACGGACATAATTATCGTTGTTATTTCATAATACTCATGATATTGAACGTCAACATTTTATATTTCAGCCCACAACACACCTAGCCAAGTGTGTATATTCCTCTTATACAATGCATCTGATGTGCTCCAATACACTAGTGCTTCACTGCACCTCGCGATAGCTAATCACATCGGACATGGCGTCACGCCGATAGATCTATCCACAGTATTAGCGTTCACTCACACCGAGTAATTAACAATACATGATAAGTGGGTCCTTGAGGCTATAAACAAACTTATGTAAATAACTTTCATCTATTCCCTTGTGATCCGTTTTAAAAATAAATAGGGTTTACCACAACTTCTGGTTGCACCCACTCATGGGTTAACATCAACTTCTTGTTGTACCCTTCGTTTTCAATAAATAGTTTTCAAGTATAAAGAGCTTCCACAACTTCTTGTTGCACCCATTCATGGGTTTATCGCAACTTATAGTTGTACCCTTTATTTTTAATAATTAAGCATGTTATCCCCCTCGCATGTTTCTAAAACAATTAAAGAATTTAAAAGCGAGGCTATAGACTCACCTTAGCACAAGAGTGGTAATGAGACGATCGCCGACGATTAGTGATGCCCATTAAACACGAAAACCGCAACTTACCAAATAAGGCACACTCGTTAATAATTGACTCAAGTATAAAACATACTTAATAACACAAAACTCAAAATTACAAAACCAAGATAATCTCGAAAGAATAACAATGCAAGTGGTACTACTATACCCTCCTACATGTTTACTTTATTATTACACTATACCCTCGATAAAAATCTACCGGCAGATACCAAGTGTACAAGCTTATTTCCCTTACTTAAACAACTCCGTTTTCGACGAAACTTGGTGAAAAACTCACAAATAACCTGAATAAGACTCAGTTTAAATTTCATTCAAAAATATTACTCCCAAGACCTTTTGCCTGACACATCTTTGAATTACAAAAACCGGACAGTTTTACGCCTTCGACTCATAAAACCATTTTGATCTCTCTAAACAATTTCGTTTACAAAACCAACACTCGGGTTTGAAAATGGACTCACAACCTGAGGTTTAGAAACTTATAACAGCCCTTGACTCTTTTTAAAACTCATCTTATAGTCCCTGAGATTCGATCCAAATATCGACTACAACTTCGAATTGTGTCGATACTCGTCTCCCGGTACACGAATAATCAAACTATCATAACTTCCTCCTCGTTTGGAGTTGAAAGCTCTAATTTATATCATATCGAAGGTAATGAAATTATCTACAACACTATGCTATTAGTTTAACAATAACTCAAACTTAAGACATCCAAAATCTGCCTTAAGCTCACTGCCCTAAATCGCCTTATAAAAACTCACATAAAATCATGCTTTCAACTCAATCCAACCACTTTTCCATCAATCCTACTATTATCCACTTTCAATTCTAACACTTGCATGTATATCAAAACAAAAATCAAAATCAAAACTTCAAGTTTTTAACATCAAAATATCATGATCCTATCAAGATCATCACATGCATGATCATATAACAACTTTACCAAATCTATTTCATAAGAAAATTAAAAACTTCATGCATATGGTTAAAATTAGTACCAAAAGATTCACCTTTTGATTTTAGGATAGGGACTTAATTAAGTTTTAGTTAGATCAAGCTTGAAATCAAACAACTTGGATGTTTTTGGGGTGTTCTAGCTCTCGGAAATAATAAGAAAAGGAGGGGAGGAGAGTTTGATTTTTATTATACATATTGTGTATTTGTGTGTGTGTTTTTCTAAGTGGAAAAATAATTTATAGTGGTAGGTAGGGGACTAATCTTGCAAACTTTGCAATTATTTGGACTAAAAAGCAATTAAATAGTTTAAAGGATAGAAAATGACTATTAGTAAATTTTTAAAATATTTACGAGACTCGAGTTTCGCAAAAATACTTTTCAAAAGGGTTTTTTTTTTTTGTAAAGGGTTTCCTCGGTAAATATATTAACCAAAAAGCGTTGAAGTACAAAGGAATGTGGCTGACATACCACATTAACCGCATGCTACAGGCAGCATGTTAACACGTGGTTATGTGATGACATAAACACTAACTAATCTATAACTACAATACAAGTATACTGGATAGAAACCAAGATGCAAACATGAAGACACACATTCTCTTCAGCCTCCAACAACACCACGATAGGAGCAAAGGAAATCCAAATGAGCCTGCCTCCTTAAAAAACCTTGCCAAAGAAAACCTAGTGGGAAAAACCTTGGACAAGGAAAAAAAATTACAACCCTCACCCGACACTCCCATCGTGAAAAACTCTAAAGCTCGGCACCCTCTATTTGTCAAGCAGCAAACTCGACCTGGTAGACAACTTCTTAAAACGAAATGAAATCAACTTCAATCGAATAGTATCACAAATAATCTGAACAAGCTGATCAACCGCCATCTTCTTTTTCTTGAAAAGTCTTGAATTACGTTCCATCCATATAAAGTACGCAGTAGCAGCCAACACAAGACGTGCAAGGATGCTAGGGCAAGACTTTCCCTTAGAAATTGGAATAACATAAGCTAAAATATCATCAATTCGAGGGGGGACACTATCCATATCACAGAGGACCCGAACCTTAGACCAAACCTGCACAGAATAAGAACATTCAAAGAAAAGATGGTCATGAGAATCCAGCACCAATTTACACAGAGGACATCGAAGAAGGCTTAAATCCACCAAAGGGCCAACATCCCATTGCCTAAGCCGATCTTGAGTCTTCAATTTTCTTCTAACCACTACCACAAGTGAATAGAGTGACGAGGAATACAATGAGCGAACCAAACAGCATGGTACCAATTAACCATCAAAGCCCTATAACATATGGAATCCCATACTAAAGAAACTGAAAAAGGATGTAAAACCCCATCTATATCCCGCCACATCAAATCATCATTCTTATCATCATTAATAACAGGGACAGGGATAGAGACAATGTTCAGAAAGCTAGCATTCCAATCCTGCTTCCACTGCCAAATACCATCAATGATAAGATCCCTAACCTAATTAGAAAGAGAGAGCCCCGATCTTGTGATGCTATGGACCGTAAGAGCATCTCGTAATGGACACAAATCTGCCCAATTATCAAACCACGTAGAAGCAACCTTACCATTATTAATCTTGTACCAAATAAACTGACGAATACGTGATCTAATCTGGAGAAGTTCTCTCCAGCCCCAACTCATATCATCAATACATGGAATGTCCAAAAAACTTCTATCCTTTAACTTGTAAGAATAAATCCATTTAACCCATAAGATTCTTTACGAGTAAGAATACACCAGATATGAGAAACCATTAAAGCAACATTAAAATCAGAAAGCTTACGATTACCAAGGCCACCTTCAGAAAACGGGGTACAGACAGAGTCCCAAGCAACTTTAGCCTTACCTTTCTTCATTTCACCTTGACACCATAGGAAGCCTCTCATAAGCTGTTCCAAATCATGAATAATCCGAACAGGTAAAACAAAGACAGACGCCCAGTAAATATGCATAGATGAAAGCACTGAACGAGCTAACTGGAGTCTTCCTGCTGAAGAAAGAAACTTATTGCGCCAATCATTTACTCTACTATCAAGCTTTTCTACAAGGACTTTACAATCCCTATATAGAAGCCTAGACGAAATGAGAGGAACACCAAGGTATCTGACAAGTAACATGCCTTCAGCAAATGGTATGATATGTAAAATACTACTTTTTACAACAGTGGATACATTACAAAAGAAAACAGTGCTCTTAGGGATACTTGGAACCAAACCCGATGCTATCTTAAATTCCTCTAACGCATCCATAATAACCTGCATAGAATCCAAGTGACCCCTAGCAAACAAGAAAAGATCATCTGCAAAACATAGGTTTATAATACGTTGCTGCTCACAGCGGTGATGAAAATAGAACTCCTCCGCATTAAGAACCCTCCGCTGTAACATAAGAGAAAGAAGCTCCATAACTAAAGTGAAAAGATACAAAGATAACGGTTCACCTTGTCGGAGACCTCTTTTTCCTTGAAACCAGCCATATAGATTACCATTAATGCAAATAGAATACGAAGTAGTAGAAACACACGTCATAATCCAATCAACCATTAAATGGTGGAATCCAAAACCAATCAGAATGTTACGAAGAAACTGCCAGTCCACCATATCATAAGCTTTCTGAATATCCACCTTAAAGCACATCTTGGAGGACCAAAATTTCGATGGTAATTTCTCATCAACTCTTGCGTCAATAAGATATTATCCGAGATCCTACGACCCGGAACAAAAGCAGATTGATTAATATTAACCAAATCACCCAAATCCCCTTTAATACGGTTAGCAATTATCTTGCTAATGCATTTGAAAATAACATTACAACAAGAGATGCGGCGATAATCAGTAATCTTATTTGGGACAGAAACCTTAGGGATAAGAGCAATGATAGTACGATTAACCTCTTTAAGAAGTTTCCCATTAGAGGAAAACTCACGAATAGCACATGTAAAATCAGCACCCATAATATCCCATGACTTCTTAAAAAAAGAAGCAGTAAAACCATCCGGACCAGGCGCTTTATCATCACTCATGGAAAATAACGCGCTTTTAATTTCAGAATCAGAGATGAATCTAACCATATGGGCAACTTTCTGAGCACCAAGCTTTCGAACAAACAAATTAGAAGTATTAAAAGCACCTAAATCACTTGCCTGACTAAGAAACTGATCATAATGAGCAAAAAAATCTCCAGGCACAGCACCACCATCATGAAGAACATTATGAGAGTCACAAACCATTTCAATACGATTACGAGTAGCCCTACTCTTAAACGAATTATGAAAATAAGCCGTATTCGAATCACCTGCATCAAGCCATCCAATTTTAGATTTCTAACGAAGGAAGTATTCCTCATCAAGAGAAGCTTCTTTAAAAGCAACTAGATAATGAGCATGCTCTTCTTTCAGTAACACATTCGATGGGTCTCTGTCAAGAGCTTGCTGAACAGCATCTAATTCCATACGCAGTCTGTTAACACGATCATGAAGGTTACCCTGTTCAAAAAGCAATTTATGCAACGGGGCCTTTAAGCCTTTTAAACGTTTAACAAACTTAAACATAGCACAGCCATGAACATTAGCCAACCATCCATTAGCTACCACTTCATGAAAACCCTCCTTATGCACAAGAAAATTACTTAATTTAAACGGTTTAGGCTTAGGTTTGCTAACAATAGGAATACGTAAAACACAAGGAGAATGGTCAAAAATCCTGTAAGATTTACACACTTTTTGAGAATACCATCATCACCCTGTGGTTTCTCATTCCATGTAAAGTGTAAACCTGTAGCGTTAACATCTATTACTTCTATAAGATTTACACACTCCTTGAAATCCCGCATGGTAATATTAGGAGTGTAGCCGTCACATGAGTGATCTTCAATATTTAGTGCAACATTAAAATCACCCAAAACAGCCCATGGTTTATCACGCATAAAAGTAGCATGAGCAACAAGATTATTCCAAAGAGCACGCCGATCAATATAGTAGTTATCAGCATAAACGAAAGAGCAAAACAAAGTACAGTTATCAAAACGCGTATTAATCTGACAATGCATAACTTGACTTGTTTGAGACAACACCATAACATCCACATTATCATCATTCCAGCCAAGAATAATGCGTGTCCATTTAGTACACAAACCACCATTAGACGTCCACTTCCATCCGCTAAAAATCTTATGACACATATTATAAACACCTGAAGCATCAACATGGGATTCCAAGATAGCACAAACACTCAGATTATTATCATTGATAACCTGACGAACCTCTAATCTTTTAGGGGATTGGTTCAAACCCCTTATATTCCATGAGGCTATACTAAACATTTAATACATTCGTGGCAGGAGTGCTTGCCCCTGATTGAGAATTAAGAAGATTAGCAGATTCATCATAAACGTTTTCAACCTCCTCCTCCTCATCATCTCCACTTTGGTCACCTGTTTCCTCTGAAAGAGACCCAAATGAATTCGAAGTCGAAACGCCACTCACAACAGATTTACCTTTATTGGAACTATTAGTATGCAAACTAGGTTTGGTACCACTATCCACTTTGTTATTATCACGTTTAGATGCATTCGAAGTCGTTCCAGGGTTAGATGAGTTATCTTGAATATGAACACCAGAAGTAGACGACTTCGGACTAAAAGTAAAAGGAGTACCAACCTGGAAGCCTTTGCTTAAAGGGACACCTCTCGGAATCTGACTTCCTTGCTTACCTTTATTGTTATGCTTTATACTACGAACTTGTTAAAATCCATCATCTTGTTTATGTACAACTGTAGGAGCCACTTTAGGGATAACACGTTTAGGACAATTTTTAGTCATATGACCAAAAATATTACATGTAGGGCATCCATGTGGCTTCCACTCGTATTCAACTTTAATAGTTTCCTTAGTAAACCCATCACCCTCCAAGTCAGGAACACCAATAGTAATTGTCTCATGTAAATCACAATCAGATTTAATTTCAATTAAACAACGAGCAAAACTACTACGACTCCAAGATTCTTTACACATAGTGCTAGTAAAAGAATCAAGCATAATAGGCTTACCAAGATATGTAGCAATCAAACTAATACCCTCTTCCTCAAACACTTGAATAGGCACATCACGAAGTTTGACCCACACAGGAATATAAGTAAATTCTTCGTTTCAAATACTAGTCTTCATAGTATACCTTTTAAGAATAATGGGAGAATTAGGAATCATCCATAGGCCACCTTCCAAAATAGCTTCATAACCCGATTGTGTATCAAATTGAAAGAAAAAGAAACCATTAGAATTCATCATGATCCTTTTTAACCCAAATTTAGCCCAATTTGTTTTAGCATAATACTCAACCACTGGAAATTCCATTAGTTTACCAATAAAGTATCCATAGAGCGTATTATGAAATCGAGTATTAACTTTTTCAGCCACTTTACGTGGAATAGATACCTGAACCCCCTCAAACCTGTTCTCAGATATGGTAGAGCCTATGTTAGTACGAGCAATAGGTGGAGCTTGTTGGCTTGAACTAGCAGCAGCTGCATAAGAGTTAGATGGGACACCAATATCCACCGATTGTACAATAGGACATTCATTCTCACCACGGCTAACAGTGGAACCATTTGCAAAAATAACTCATATGTAGGAAATCCCGATTCAGTAGCTGTATGTTTGGAAGACCACGCAGTTTCCTCTACCTCTAGCACAGGATCCAGAGGATTAGAATAAGTGAAATCATCACTATTTGGGTTAAATACCTCACTCCTCATTGGCTCAGTGACCCGTTCATAAGGTATTATATCCATTTGTTCAAACGATAACTCATCATCAACCAATTTAGTAAACGTAGGAGATGAAACAATCACCTCTTTATGCTGATCTGAGGACATTTGTATAGTGATATTAGATAAATCTGGTGTAACCCTAGCATCATGTCAAAAATTAGGGCTCATAAACGGAGCACTAGCATTAATATCATCACGCCCCCTACTTTAAGAGCATTAACATGATGTCTTTTTTGTGTTCTAGCAACGCTCTCCAATTCCACTTGGTGAGTACATACGATATCAAGAGTCCTTTTCCGTTGATTAGTAGACATTCGCTTCCAGGCTTCATATTTGTTGTTTTGAATGTCATTCATAAACCTATTAATCACCTCCACCGTATTGAGGGAGATCGAGAACAACTTTTCAACATCTGCTAACGACCCAACATTCAGATTCTGTCCTTCTACAATTACCGTTACAGTTCCATTAACCAAACTAGGGTTTGACGAAACCCTAGTCGATTCAAAATTCTTGGAACCCATCATAGCAGCCCCACGACTAAAACCTTAACAATAAATAAACGATCGACAACGGCAGCAACAATCACAACCCTAATGATGAAAAAAACACTCGACACCCTAAAAACGATTACTAATACCAACCAGAAAACAAAAAAGCTGCAATAGTCGCAGGTTACACGTGAATCAGCACAATAAATAAAGACTAAACCAACCTAATAAGCGACTAGGAAAACCAAAGAAACAAATCACATGCAGAAAAACAATGACGACAGAAAACTAAAAGAAAAACCAATTTAATTAAACCTAAAACCAATCAACCAAATAAGGACTTTGTTAATTCAAGAATAATCGGAGATTAATCGAGAAAACAACATCGTTATAAGGTATTCAGATTAAAGGAAAAAGAAAATCAGGTTATGAGGTGAGGAGAATTTTCGGCAGCCATTGTTGTTTTTAGGGTTTTTTTTGTCCTTACTTTTCAAAAGTTAAAACGCATGAATATAATACTTTAGTTTCGACACGACTTAAACGTAATTAAATCGAAAACGTCAAAAATATTAAATATCGAGACAATCGATAATAAAACGTAAATTTTCGGGCATGCGTCGGTATCGCGATCACTATTAGTTCTCATCAACAAAAATAAATACAATAAAAATCATTCTTATGATAATTTGAGAATATAATATCGATACCTAACGTATTCCTTGCCGGTTTTCATCTAAACAACATTCTTACGCTAAGTTTCAAGTCATAACCTTCTCGATTAGCCGATAATTTAAAATTCTCATTAAGGTAAACACATAATACGCAATAGTCGAGATTAAAATAATGGCCTGAAATTGACGGATTGTCACATCCTCTGCACCTAATTGGGATCTTCGTCCTGAAAATCAACTTGCGTTCTTCCTCGATTGCTCGTTGAAATTAAAGCGATAATTGTATTTTGGTCCTTGTCTTTAGTTCCATTAGACTTGACAATAGGAATTCGAATTTGCTTCGGTTGCCTAAATTCCTTATCGATAATATCAACAAGTTCCTTAATGAAATGCAACTTACCGTCAATTCATATTTATCAAGAGGGATAATAAGATCTTCGTCGGGAAGAAATTTCTTTAGGTTCGACACATGAAAAAGTATTGTGAATTCCTTGTAGCTATCGAGGTAATTTAAGTTTTCAGGCCACCGGACCCACTCTTGATATCATCTCGAATAGTCCAAACTAACGGGGACTTAACTTCCCACGTTTTCCAAAATATATAAAACCTTTTCCATGGTGATAGCCTTAGCATAACTTTTCCACCTACCTCGAATTCCAAAGGTTTTCGCTTCACATTATCATAACTTTCATGTCTACTACGAGTGGTTAACAAATGATTCTTAGTTAGCGCGATCGATTTATTTATCGGAATGAAATGAGCAGAGTCAATCAGTCAACATTGACACAAATTAAATCCAGACTGAGTTTTCAAGAGCTTAACAATGATATCGATTGTAATTTGCTCTTACCTCCCAAACGATAACGAATAACACAATGGTAATCACTTATAGGCTTATTTACCTCTTTTTATTCCATAATACATTGTAGGATCTTTCAATCGGTGGATATCGTACATTTAGTGCCACATAATTTAGGTCTCCATAGACAAAGAGTAAAAATCACCACACCCAATTACAAGTCATGGGTTGTGTAGTTTCCTCATTCTTTCTAAGTTTCCTAGAAGCATAAACAAATCAAAACAACTCCAAATCCTTTAAGAGATGTATCACGATCAACAACAAAATCTTTACTTCTTTCGGGTAACGATATGATCAGCGTGCTGCATAGTTTCCTTTTCATGGTTTAAAAAGCTTTCTCTTCATCATCGCCCAACACATACGGTTCATTCTTTTTAGTTAGCTTAGTTAATGGTTTTGATATCAAAGAGAATCCTTCAATAAACCTTCAGTAGTAACCAACCAAACCTAGAAATTGTCGTACTTCAGTTGGAGTAGTTGGAGAACTCAAATTTTTTATGGCTTCGATTTTCATAGAATCAACATGTACCCCACTTTTATCAATGACATGTCAGAGAAATCGTACGAAACTAAGCCAAAGATCACACTTTTAGAATTTTGCGTACAACTTCTCGTTCTTTAAAAAGTTCAAGATAGTCTTTAAGTGTTCGGCATGTTTTTCCTCGCTCTTAGAGAAGATTATAACATCATCAAAGAAAACGATCACGAATTTATCAAGATACGACTTACACATACGATTCATTAAGTCTATGAATACAGTAGGTGCGTTGGTCAACCCAAAAAGGCATAACCCGAAACTCGTAATGATCATAACAAGTCTAAACGTCGTAATAGGAATATCTTCCTCACGAATGTGAAGTTGATGGTAAATAGAACGAAGATCAATATTGAAGAAAATACAAGAACCTTGAAGTGGATCAAATAGTTCATCAATTCTTGGAAGTGGGTAACGATTCTCAATCGTTAGCTTATTCAGCTCTCGGTGATCGATGCACATACGGAACGGAGCAATCTTTCTTCTTAACAAATAAAATAGGAGCTCCCCAAGGTGAAGAGCTTGGTCGAATAAAACCATTATAAGATAGTTCTTGCAACTGCACAAATAATTCCTTCAGCTCGGATGGTGCTAATCGATACGGCGTACGTGCCACGGTTGTAGCACCAGGAATTAGATCAATTAGGAATTCTATTTTCCTTAGAGGCGAAAGCTCTGGAAAATCTTTCAGAAAAACTTCAGAATAGTCACGAATGACTGGAACAATCTCTACTCACTTCTCTTACGGTTTCTTCCCTGATACATGAGCTAGGAATAAGTCACAACCTTTTTTGATATACTTACGAGCTCTATTGCACGGAACGATTTTCAGTTTAGAATTTATTTTTTCCCTTCAATGACCATATCAGCCTTGTCTTGAATTATGTGTCCCATGAGCTAATAAGCCATGCATACAGCTTCACAAATAGTAAATAGCTTAGAAGAAGTCACATCACCGCGTATATTCTTGGTCAGCCCGTGAATACACTGCTTGACCTTGACAGTTCGGGTTCCATCATTCTTTGACATAAAGGAGTCAATTCGTGGGAAATGCTTGGTATATCTACCAATGTTAGTTCCCTTCAGTTTGAGGTTGTACAACACTTGCTCCATACTTTGGAAACACTCTGAGGTCAAAAATCCTCAGTCAACCACTTCCTTACCTTAGCCTATGGTGTCCCATAAGCAATATAGATACTTATGGAAGCAAGTCTTCCATTCCACCAAGTTAATGCACGACTTTGGAGAGTAGCGATTTCAAACTGCACCTTATCCTCCAGATTACTGTCACTGATTCGAAAGACTGACGCTAGCTTTTCAACAACTGACACAATCCTCCATCATCTTTAGTCCCCTTAAGAGTCTACCGTTTGCATTTCATGAATGAAGTGTAGTATAGTCTCTATTTTCGGGCACATTAGTTCCATTAGCACCACCAACCTTATTGGCTCTAGCTTTAGCTCCACAAGTTCCAATTCCACCAGCTTTAGCTTCAGCTCCAGCTCTGTCATTCATGTTGGCGATGAATTCAGTTAAAGGTACAGCAACTTGTTCACTAATAACTTGGCGCATTTGTGCCTTGGTCATAGCTTCCTTTGACTACATGATTCTTGTGCAACGAAAATCAAATCATAATGAGTATTCATTCAATGGTTGCGTTATACCACATGAATTTAAAAGAGAAAAGCAAAGAATGATAATAATATAACGATGTAGGATTAGGAATCAAAGGATAGTCATTCCATTAATCAAAAACTAGTACAAGTTTTATTGCCAAGCATTATAGAACTTAAAAGACTGATCCTACTAACTGATCTCACAGTTTAGTTAGTGATTTATGAAAAGATACTACAATTGATAAACTAATCTACTCAGAGTTACTAGATGATTCATGTGGCTAAGAAGGCTCTTCACTCCCACTAGCAGAAGCTTTCTTCAGTGTCTTTCTGGGACGTTTGGTATCCTCCTCAATTGGTGGTTTTGGAACAGTCCCAATACAACCATCCCACGATCAAAGAATTATAGGAATAAAATCATAGAATGAGTCGAGCAAACGAATTACGAGTCAATAAGAGTTTAATTGCGCATATTCTATATGCTTAAGCCCACACGTTTGTAAATCATTATTTCCATGGATTGATCAAATCCATCCAAATAAGATTTAGAAATTTGTGGTTCAACAATTTATAATTTTCTTGTTCAAATAAATGGCCAATTCATTCCAACAAGACGATTATAAATCACCTTATTTAAGCATCGCCAGCTCAACACAGATGATCAGGATCGAAACAAATGAAAAACTAATTTAACATAAAATGATTAGTGATATGATATGGAATCCTGGTTGGCATGTAAATACCATACCAATAGATCTCAGTTCC
The DNA here is from genome assembly GCA_025667525.1 of Glebionis coronaria. Taxonomy (NCBI): domain Eukaryota; kingdom Viridiplantae; phylum Streptophyta; class Magnoliopsida; order Asterales; family Asteraceae; genus Glebionis; species Glebionis coronaria. The sequence continues at coordinate 1,762,544 of JANFOE010000296.1, forward strand.
TAATAACCAATAGTACCATCTCAGACAAACTTGTTTCTAGCAAAACAGTAGAATGTTGAAGATTAATGAAAATGGAGATAAAATTTACTAAACGAAATGAACGGGTTGATAAATCAAGAATAAGAACCAAGGAATCAAAATCCTTATAACCAAAAGAATATCATCGAGAATATTAACCATTTCTTTGAGATCATGTATATCCACAACTTAGTGAGTCTCGAGAATAACATGATTAACTTCAGGAATAGCTTCTGCGTTTGCGTTAAAATGACTAGGGTGGCTTCGTGACAATCTACGTTGTATAAATATCTCGTACAAGTATAAAGTTATCATTTATAATTAAATAAATGAAAACATACCTTGTAATTCACAAGTACAAATAATCGATAAAGATTACAACATATATATAATCCAATATATATATACAAATACTCTCATTCTCATCCATTGACAACTCAGAGGTTTCTCTTGCAACTGTTATAGTTAAAAGATTTCAAAAAATCATTTTTGGAAAATCTTTGCTTTCTCTATAACTTGAGCTCTGATACCTATCTGTAACACCCCCAATTTCGGTCATAGCAGCAGAAAGGTCCTTGGGTGTTACTATCATGATTCAAACTCATAATCATAGAAAACGGCTCCAAACGAGTCGTTTTAATAAACATCCATTCATACATTATTTAAAAGATAAAATTTCGTACACGGTCCCAGATGATTCAAAAAGTTTACAACGCACATCAAAATAAGCTTTATTTTGAATGGAAATAATTTATAATAGCGGGCCAAAGTCATTTAAGCAAGCTTGACGAAACCGCCTTCCTTGAGTGCCTTCTTTATGGACCTGAGATAAAACATGCTAAAAAGTCAACAAAATTTGTTGAGTGAATCTATAGAGTTTAAAGTAAGTAAATCGAACACAAGTATTCAGAATAAACCTTCAACGATTAACAATTATGTTGTACAAATATAATTATCGTTGTTATTTCATAAGTCTCATGATATTGAACGTTAACATATTATATTTCAGCCCACAACACACCTAGCCAAGTGTATATATTTCTCTTATACAATGCATCCGATGTGCTCTAATACACTAGTGCTTCACTGCACCTCGCGATAGCTAATCGCATCGGACAGGGCGTCACCCCGATAGATCTATTTTCAGTATTAGCGTTCACTCACACCGAGTGATTAACAATACATGATAAGTGGGTCCTTGAGGCTATAAAAAAACTTATGTAAATAACTTTCATCTATTCCCTTGTGATCCGTTTTATAAATTAATAGGGTTTACCACAACTTCTGGTTGCACCTATTCATGGGCTTACAACAACTTCTTGTTGTACCCTTCATTTTTAATAAATACTTTTCAAGTAAAACGAGCTTCCATAACTTCTTGTTGCGCCCATTCATGGGTTTACCGCAACTTATAGTTGTACCCTTTATTTTTAATAAATAAGCATGTTATCCCCCTCGCATGTTTCTAAAACAATTAAAGAATTTAAAAGCAAACCTATAGACTCACCTTAGCACAAGAGTGGTAATGAGATGATCACCGACGATTAGTGATGCCCGTTAAACACGAAAACCTCAACCTACCAAATAAGGCGCGCTCGTTAATAATTGACTCAAGTATAAAACATACTTAATAACACAAAACTAAAAATTACAAAACCATGACAATCTCGAAAGAATAACAATGCAAGTGGTACTACTATACCCTCCTACATGTTTACTTTATTACACTATACCCTCGATAAAAATCTGCCAGCACATACCAAATGTACAAGCTTATTTCCCTTACTTAAACAACTCCGTTTTCGACGCAACTTGGTGACAAACTCACAAATAACCTGAATAAGACTCTGTTTAAACTTCATTCAAAAATATTACTCCTAAGACCTTCTGTCCGACACATCTTTGAATTACAAAAACCTGACAGTTTTACGCCATCGACTCATAAAACCATTTTGATCTCTCTAAACAATTCCGTTTACAAAACCAACACTCGGGTTTGAAAATGGAATCACAACATGAGGTTTATAAACTTTTTAAAACTCATCTTATAGTCCCCGAGATTCGATCCAAATATCGACTACAACTTCGAATTGTGTCGATACTCGTCTCCCGGTACACGAATAATCAAACTATCATAACTTCCTCCTCGTTTGGAGTTGGAAGCTCTAATTTATATCAAATCGAAGGTAATGAAAATCTCTACAACCTTATCCAACTAGTTTAACAATAACTCAAACTTAAGACATCCAAAATCTGCCTTAAGCTCACTGCCCTAAATCACCTTATAAAAACTCACACAAATTCATGCTTTCAACTCAATCCAACTACTTTTCTATCAATCCTAACATCCTACTATTACCCACTTTCAATCCTAACACTTGCATATATATCAAAACAAAAATCAAAATCAAAACTTCAAGTTTTTAACATCAAAATACCATGATCCAATCAAGATCATCAAATGCATGATCATATAACAACTTTACCAAATCTATTTCATAAAAATATTAAAACCTTCATGCATGTGGTTAAAATTAGTACTAAAAGATTCACCTTTTGATTTTAGGATAGGGACTTAATTTAGTTTTAGTTAAATCAAGCTTGAAATCAAACAATTTGGGTGTTTTTGGGGTGTTCTAGCTCTCAGAAATAATAAGAAAAAAAGGGGAGGATAGTTTGATTTTTATTTCACATATTGTGTGTGTGTTTTTCTAAGTGGAAGAATAATTTATAGTGGTAGGTAGGGGACTAATCTTTCCAACTTTGCAATTCTTTGGAATAAAAAGCAATTAAACAGTTTAAAGGGTAGAAAATGACTATTAGTAAATTTTGAAAATATTTACGAGACTCTGGTTTCGTAAAAATATTTTTCAAAAGTTAAAACGCATCATAAATATAATAATTTAGTTTCGAGACGAATTAAAATGTAATTAAATCGAAAACGTCAAAAATATTAAATATCTAGACAATCGATAATAAAACGTATATTTTCGGGCATCCGTCGGTATCGCGATCACTAGTAGTTCTCGTCACTCGTTAAAACGTAAAGTACGAGAAACAAAAATAAATACAATAAAAATCATTCTTATGATAATTTGAGAATATAATATCGATACCTAACGTATTCCTTGCCGGTTTTTATCTAAACGACACTCTTACGCTAAGTTTCAAGTCATAACCTTCCCGGTTAGCCGATAATTTAAATTTCTCATTAAGGTAAACACATAATACGTAATAGTCGAGATTAAAATAATGGCCTGAAATTGACGGATTGTCACAGATGGTCTCTCCATTCTTTGACGAATGGAATGATAGTCCCTCTTAAGTCTTTCCTGCTCAGCTGTTAGAAAGAACTGACCATAAAACAGAGTCTTGAATTGGTCCCAAGTCAAAGCAGCTAACCAAACGTCACCTCCATTTGCTAGCTTGTATGCCCTCCACCAAGCTAAGGCATCTCCTTCAAACTTATAGCAAGCCAACCTTGCCTTGTAGATTCCATCACATCCCATAGCATCAAAAAGTTTCTCCATATTGAAATCCAGTTTTCCGCATCAAATGATATCTTAGCTCTCTCATAAGATCGAGTTTCTGCTTGTTAAACCTTTCAAGCCAAGTGTGTAGAGTAACCGGTGGAGGAGGAGGAGGATTGTTTTGATTCTGGTATTCATTTCGGATCTGATTCCTGATCTGTGGAAGTATAGCTTGCAGAGTTGCTTGGACTGCTGCAGCCAGTTCCTGTTCACGTGTGTTGACCATCTGACAGTTTAAGAGAGGAAAATGAAATGATTAAGCTGATTAGAACATAGGATAAAAATAAGAAATGCATGAAGAGTTTGTGAAGGCATAGCCAACGGAAACAACCATTGGCAATAGTGGACGCCTATGGGTCGGTACACATAACAAAATTGACATGAGCAAAGGTGAACGCCTATGGGGCGGTTCAAAAAATGAAATTCGAATGAAAAGCACATGCTACTAAATATAGCCAGTCCTGTACCAACAATTACTTAGTCAAAAACTTAATATAAAACAATGATGATGCATGAAATGAAATGAGTAAAATGTACTGCTAGTTTTAGGAAGACACTGATGACTACCCACTAGTCACAGGTCAATTTTAAGAGCCTACAGGTCGAAACCAGGCTCTGATACCATAATTGTAACACCACATTTGGATAAAGGAACAATTATGTAGTAATTATGGCGTGTCATCATAGCATGTAAGGTAAATGTCTAAAACATTAAATGACCATAAATGAAACCGGAAACAAACATAGATTCCAACATAAGATCCACACACAAATGCATAAGTATAGAATGTAAGGAAAGGACCAAACAATGTCCAACAAAGCAAAAGTATGTAAGTGCATTAAAAGAGAACGAAGACTAGGCGCCTCCATTCCATGCACGTACTATTGTTTCCTAGCTTTAACCTTTAGTACCTGCCATATTGGGACATGGAAAGAAAAATACGGCTAAACAATACACTCAGTGTGCGGATATATGATAATAAAATGTAAAGCATTAACATAAGCAAGTAACAAAATGAAATGAATAATAGCGGAATAAGTGTATGTCCTAGAAAATCTGGTTTAAGCTTATAAGTCTGGTTTTATATTTCTAAAAAGACTTATGTTTAGTTTATTCTAAAAACTGTATTTTAAATATGCCGGGAGCCCATATAGGTCATGTTATATCAACGTGCATGAATACTTAGAGGGGTTGCCTATAATTAATATAGTATGAGTGGAGCGATCAGCTCCTGTAACGGATGCAAGGCACACACCGCAATTACCATGAAATCTTACTAACTTGTCCTTGGATGCACCCATTCGCCCCAAATGATAATAATAACAAAGGCCAAATGATGTAAAGGGACGTTGCGAGCAATCACTCTCACCGTAAAAGAGTCATAACACCGGTGCCTTCTGTGCTATGGTTATGAAACCCCCATAACTAGGTGAAACTGGCATGCATGTATATAGCTCAGGCAATCTAAAATAAAAATAACATATATGGAATGAGTTTAATACACGTAAACTACTAGGAAAACAGATGGCTGTAAACGGGGAATCCTAATATATGAAAGAAGTGTCCTTACTGAAGGACGGAATATCCGTACCTTATGTCCAGTAAATGAAGACGAAAACGAACGTGGAAGATCACTCCGACTTCACGATAGCTACATAATAAAGGGACTTGAATAAGTTTCTGTTTTACGTATACATACTTGTTATTTAGTTTACTCGACGTGTTCATACTTATTATACTTGTTCTGGTCTTGTTTTATTATTTCATGTTTAATCATGTGTTTCTTAGTGTTTCATGTATTTTAGATTCATGTATTTCATGTTTTATGTGTTATTAATGAGTAACTTTCTAAAAATAGTAGGTTTATATATATAGTAACTTTCCAAAATAGCAGGTTTCTATATATAGTAAATTTCCAAAATAGCGAGTTTCCTTAAATAGTAAGTTTCCAAAAATAGAAACTTTTCATATTTAGTATGTTTCCATAAATAGCAAGTTACCATATTTAGTATGTTTCCATAATTATCATGTTACCATAATTACTATAATTCCATATTTACCATGTTTCTATAATTAAGGTATTTCCATAATTATTTATAGGCTTATTAAACAATTTAATGATATAACATATAGTTTTAACAAGCTTATAATATGTCATGTATAATTATATTGTAAAGTTTAATAATAATTAAATACTTAGGCTTAACTTATAATTATTAATTAATAATGATATTACATGTTATCATAAGTTATTATTAATTAATAATGTTGGATGATTAATGTTATTAAACTTTACCTTAAAATGATATAAATTAATTAAACTAAGTTTTAATTAATTTACATGTACATGAATAATTAAGTAATTAATTATTTTATCCTAAGTTTTACTTAAATAAAATGTACATACATAATTCATGATTTTTATTTAAATAAAATTATATCCTAAGGTATGCATATTAATTAATTTCATTAATCATGCTTTAATTAAACTAATTATATAAAAAAAATTAATACATGCATTTGTTAATAGTTTAGCCAAACACCCCTTGCGTGTTTTGGTGTTAACCGAACCCCAAATTAAAGCTTCACCGAGACCATGGGGTCTCGGTGTTGCCTCGAAGTCCAGGCAACACCACAGTCGGATGGCTGTGGCTTACGGCCGAACCCTGCCGCAGCCACCGGTCTGCTGCCCGTTGCTGCCTGTGCAGCCCCTGGCTAAGCCAGTTTGCCGCTGCTGTTGTCGTTCGTCCCCCTGCTACCCACTGCATACTCACCGAGACCTATAAGGTCTCGGTTCCCACTGTTTGGGTCATGCATCCCACTGCTATGGCAGTTGGGGTTACGGTTGCTTAAACCAAAACACCACCACCACAAAGGTTGCGGCTGGTGGAACAATAAGCCACCGAGAGTCACACGACTAGTTAATGTTTATGGCCTGTCATAAACATTTTGTTTAACAAGCTGCCTGTAGCTTGCGGTTAATGTGGTATTTCAGCCACATTCTTTGTACTTCAACGCTTTTTTTGGTTCTATTTACCGGGGTCATTGTTACCCTTTTACCAAAAAAAAGAGAGTCACACGACTCTCGGTTTGTGTGCAACCAAGCCAAACAAAACCAAAACCAAAGCTTTTCTTGTTTTAATCTCATTAATTACATGTTTTCCCTTATATGTTTTTAAAGATCTTAGATCATACATAATTAAAATAAAAAGAAAAGGATTATGGAATACCAAACGCGTGGATGTTTTAAGGATTGAATAACGAACACGAACCTATAATATCAAGGATAAAAAATCAATGGATCGTTCTTGTGGTTGTTGTTGATGCCGCGACCAAGAGAAGGAATGAGGAGAGATTTTTATGGTTTTGTAAATTTACTGTGATATGTATTTTTATGAAAAACCCTGGAGTCCTTTTTGGTTAAGGAGTAGATTACAAATGGGTTGGGCCAAGCTCTCTTCCTCCCTTGTTTTGGACGCCACATATACTACACATACATACACATTCATTTTTTTTTCGTGTCTTAAATTATCATCGTGTGTGTTCGTGTTTTATGTCTTGTATGTTTTAATTATTTTACGTGAATACTTATCGTGCATTAATATTCATGTTTACATTCGTATACTTATAATAATTAATTAATATACGTAACGTTCGTATTAAATGTTCATGATTCATTTCGTATATTAATTAATTAAAAAGTTAAAATTTAACAGTAAATTCGTGCATTTAAGGACCTTAAGGATTTTAAAGCGGGTTTTACAACGGATATCGTGAAAAAGACAAAAGATCACAAGAAACAAGCAAAAACGAACACAAAAAATGAAGCCGCACAATGAACCGGGCTCAAGTTATGAAATTCCAAAGAAAAGTCCTTGAATATTTGAAGATGTACAAGAAAGGTCCTTCAACTTTGAAGAATTGACACTTTATACCCTTGTAAATCTCATAATCACAAGTTTGGTCCCTAAAGTATGTCAAATGTCCAAGAAAGACCCTTGAAAAAATAAATTTACTTTTGGTCCTTATTTCATGATTAAAGTTACAAAAGGACCATTTGTGTAATTATATCAAAGTTATACAAGCCCTAAATTCCTTTAGAAAACATTTTGTGGCCCTAGTCTAAAAAACAATACTTCATTTACAAAGGAATTCGGATTTATGGGCTGAATATTCTTTGTTTACCTACTTTGCCAAAGACCAAGGGCTGTTTATGTACAAGTAAACTTTTGAATCCCATAACACGCGCCAAACAAACACCTCCCACCTTTTTCGGATCAAAATAGTTATTATTCACTCTTAATCCACCCAGAATTACTTCCACTTAAAACATGGGGTTATTTTAAGTTACCCACACCCAAAAGCAATTAACCTTTACACGCATCCATCCCAAACTACACATCAACCACCCCATCACCCATGGACCCCACCCAAGCCTCCCCTGCACCAATGGACTCTCGACTTAGCCTCCAAGTAATGCCACGTGGCCAAATCGACGTCCCACACCTCATACTTGCTCCCTACGTTCAAGATAAACGATCAAGATCAAGTTTGGACAGCTCATACATAAAAACGCATCTAGAAGCTTAAGGGCACTTTTGAGAATTCATAGCTAGGGTTTGTGTAATTTTCAGCTTTGTAGAATAGTCTTAGACCTCTATATAAGGAGACCTCAACCTGTGAGAGTCCCTCGCTTCATCTTTTAGCTTTGTCATTTGTAATTCCTTTGTTTTGAATGAAAGTTGGTATTTTGTGTTCATACAATTGTAATCCCTTTTTATTCAAACAAGTTGGTATAATAGAAGCTGAAATTTATGTTCCATTATCTTGTGATTTTTTTTCTAAGTTTGGTTTCAATACGTTTTGATTTGGTTAAGTTTTCAAAGGTTTCAAAAGTGCTTATTGTTTTTGTAGAAACTAGAAGGGGGGGGGGGGGTTGAATACTTTCTTAATTTTACTTGTTAAAAGATGTTTTTTTTAAAATCCTTTTCAAAAGCTTAGGCTTGAGGATTTATGTGAAACCTTCTTATGCACAATATGAACAATGTATAGTGCAACTAAACTAATAATCACAAGTATAAAGAATAATGAATGTAAAGAGATAAGGGAAGGAAAGATCAAACCAAACACCAAGGATTTATAGTTTGGCAACGAATATCACTCCTCGTTCCTACTCCACTCCTCGAGTACTCCTTACTCGAGAGTTCACTAATCAACAAGCTCCTTAAGGTGGAGAAACCGTACACAACGTTGCTTATCCAATTTCCGACTCTAAGCTAAAAGTCAATCCATAATCTTAGCTAGGACCAATCTACACCAATATCCTTTAAGGACCAAGTATTAACCTTGATACATACAAAACTTCCAAATAGACACAACTACTTGGATCTTCATAACAAATACACAACAATGAATAAATAAGTTTAGATCTTCAACGGATCTTTGAGGTAGACACAACACTTCAAGGATGATAGTGTTCTTCTCTTTGCACTTTGAGAGGAAGAGATGAGAGGAGAAAGATTCACTTCTAAACAAGTAGTAATCAAACAAATGACCAAGGATTTGAGTGATTTAAGAAGCATGAAAGAATCTGGAAATATATGTGCAAAAGAGGTGAAGAGAAAATTTAACACCCCCAAATTTACACGCAACGGAATATATCTTTGGGTGCTAAACAATGGTATAAAAACACACAATTTATAAAGAACGACTCGAAAAGAGACGTTTCAAATTTATCGTTCCTAAAATGTTCATCTGAGTAGCGTAGTCCCAAGTAATCGTTACCAAAAGATAAGTTAAAAAAACATATTAGTTTGTTTTAAAAATGGAACGATAAATAAATCAAAGAGTTTGAACAACAAAAGCAGTGCACAACTTCATCCCCGTGACCTCCAAGCTTCCACTTCTTGATTACCTGAAATACATGTAAGTAAAACAATCAGCAAAAATTCCGAGTGAAATCTATAGGTTTATGTAATCATTTTCAACACAAGCAAAGATTATAAGTTTGTGGCATGCATATTAAGCATCGAATAATAATTTACATCAACAATATTAATTGTATATAGCATAAATTGCAATAAGCTCATGGAACCGAGCCCTTGGACACTCCCATATCAGTCTAATAAGACGAGAGATTTATTAATTGTCGTTCCCTCCAGATTATTGGTACATTGCCGTATACCTAACTTCTCAATACAATATGTTCAAACAGTGTGGAGGTCGGGCCTAAGCTTCTGTGACAAGTCCATACAAACTGAACCGGGGCGGCTTCCCCCATAGATCTATTAATTTTACTAGCGGTTAACCCATCATAGGTTAATTAACGGTCCATTATTGAGGCTTTAACAATGGCAATCACATAATGCAATTTAAAGGCAACCACGGGTCCATTCAAAGAGGGACAAGCATACCATAAAAGACTTGTGTTCTACGTTTATAAAACATGTATTCTCCCTCGCGGGTTTTAAAATCATTTAATAACTAGTATAAAGCGAGGCTATAGACTCACTTAAGTAGTAGAAGTAGTTGAAGACGATCGCCGACGATAGTAGATGCCCGATAAACACGATAACCGCAACCTAGCAAGTAAGGTGCGTACATTAATAATAGACTCGAGAAATAAACCATACATAAGAATATAAAACTAGACTCATAAAATCACGACAAACTCGAGAGAAAACGATACAAGTGATACTATTACACTCTCCTATATATTCATTTTATTATGCTTTGCCTTTAATAAAAATCTGCCGGAACATACCGAATGTCCAAGCCGTTTTCCCATACTTAGACACATCAACATTTCATGATACTACCTGAGGAACTCACATACTATATGTAGAAAGTCCTCCCAAGAGCCCATCAAAAGATTTTACTTCTAAAGTTCCCTGCCCGACTCATCTTTGAATTACAAAATTCAGACAATTTAGCGACCTTGACTTACGAAACCATTTTGAACATTCAAAACAACTCCATTTATAAAACCGACACTTGATTCTAAAAATAGACTCAAAATACTAAACTTTGAGCTTGAGAAAAGCCCTTGAATCCTTTTGAAACTCATTTTATAGTCCCCGAGATTCGATCCAAATATTGACAACAATTTTCGGATTGTGTCAACACTCGTCTCCCGGTACACGAAAATCAAGCTAGTGTATCTTCCACCTCGTTTAGAGTTGGAAGCCCTACTTTATATCAAATCAAAGCTAACGAAATTTTCTACAACATGATCCCATAATATCAACCTATTTTCAGAAGGACCCCCGAAAATGGCCTCAAACCTACTGCACAAAATCACCTTTTAAAATCTCCCACAAAATCACCTTTGAAAATCTCCCACAAAATCATGTTTTTGATCAAAACCAATCAGTTTTATTATCAACCTAACATCCTAATATCATCATAAACCAATCCTAAAACTTGTATCAACATCAAAATCAAAAACCCAAAAATTAAAAATCAACTTTTTAACAAAAACATAACATAAACATTACTTGATCATCATTTCTAACACATGCATGATCAAAATCTCCACCTAAAAATCCTAGTTTTTATCAAAAATAAAAACTTAATGCATGTAAGAAAAATTAGTATCATTAGAATCACCTTGAGATTTTAGGAATGGGTCTTGTTTTAGTTTGGATTGAATCAAGCTAGATTTTGAGAAAATTTTGACCAAAGATAAAGAGGGGGTCACGGTTTGGAAGAAAAAAAAGAAAGGAAGAGAAAATTTTTTGTTTTATTATTATTATATAAAAGTTAGTGGAAGTAAAAACCCATTTATATGGTGGTACAAGGGTTAATTTTGCCAATTTGTGATAGTTTTGGTCCAAAATGGAATAAAATAGTTTAAAAGGGTAGAAAATGTGAATTGTAAATTTTAAAATATTTACGAGACTCGGGTTTCGTAAAAATACTTTTCAAAAGTTTAAACGCACACGAAAAATAATAATATAACGACTCGATACGTAATTAAAACGATATCATCGAAAGTATTAAATATCGAAACGATCGATAATAAAATATAATTTTTTTGGCATTCGTCAGCATCGCGATCATTTGTAGTCCTCGTTACTCGTCAAAATATAAAAATAAAATATTCAATATCGGTTTCAACTTAAAACGTTAAGCATAATAGTATTTAACGTTATAAATACTTCAAAATAATTGAAAATATAATTAAATTATGACCTTATTTTTACGGGTTTTACATCCTCACCACCTTAAGGGAGCGATGTCCCGGCGCTCGACTCACCTCATACTCGAGTTGTTCACTACCCGGAAGGATGAGGGCATTCCTTATAAAGAATTCATCACGTTCCCACGTGAATCTCGATCCACGATCTCCACTGGTTCTTTTACAAAACGCAACTTGTCGTCAAGTTGTATCTCACCAAAAAGTAATAAATAAATCCTTATCCACCAGTCACCCGTCAAGCTCGACACATGAAAATTTTATGAATCACACGAAGCTCATTCGACGACAAGAATAGATGACAGGATTTTCGGGTAAGTCCAGTTAAAAGGAATGTTGCAATTTAAAGGATAGCCACTGGCCGGATAGCCATGGACGCACATCACAAAAATAACGAGAAAATATTTTTGTTATCGAAGTGTGCTCACACACAGATCCATTCTAAAAAAAATAATACTAGGACACAATCTCACTTCCGCTTCATGCGCAGTCAAAGACTCGATAAGCATCGTCGTTGTAGGTAAAAAAGATATTGCATGGTACGTGTTCTCCATGATCGGACGTCGTTGGATAATTCCGCCTCAAGTTCCCACAACTTACGATCATTTGACTAGATCACATACCACATAAGTACATAAACATCGAGTATAGATCTCCACCGTTAATCATCGAAAAAACCTTGAACAAACCCTTGATAATAACCACTTGATCTCCATAGTCTTTCCACTTGCGGTGTCGGCTTCAACATACTCCTCGAGGTTGTAACGAATTTATTAACTCCATTCATTAAGAGATTCGGTCCATTGGTGAAGATTCTCAATATAACGGGTGTATCGATAGCTTCTGCTCCAATGCTCAAGGTGATGCATCATATTCCTCATTTATTCTTCATACTAGACCCCAAGAGTTTCGTCATCATGAAAGAGTCTTCTATGATCCTTCGATAGTAGCAAGTAAAATTACAAGAACTTCATATCCATGATAAGTTGCCATTGATAACTCGGTCCTCAATCATTCCACAAGTACACGTATAAGTCCTGGAGACACTTATCGTTTCTTCTTATACACTACTTCCCGAGATTCATTTTAAACTCAGAATAAAATAGTGATCTTAAATACGAGGAACAGAACGAGATAAAAATGAATTCAATAAACGCATAAACAGACAAGATGTGGTAAAATGATTTAAGGTTGACGATCGACGATGGATCTCGACTCACGTAACCGTAAAACATAATAATTCACAATACTAGAAAAATGAGAGCGAAGAATGAATTAAATATTAACATTAAAATAACGTTTGTCACAATTATCCGTCCCGGATTTGTATTACCTTAAAACACAGTTGAGGTACCTTCTTGATAAGGATGAATGGATGATATATTAAAAATAGAAGTAAAATAGTTTCAAAATTTATTTTGCCATCTTAAGAAACTTTGAAAGAATGACATGAATTTATTAATTAAACTCATATTGATGGTTACAACTAGAAAATATAATTTCCAAATTAAATCATTATTAGGAATATGAATTAAACCGGTAATTTCATTACATTAAAAGTAATGTAGGATAAGTCAATTTGTTCAAAAGATAGAGCATAATATTATTTTAAACATTAGTTTTAGTTATACAAAAGATGATGTATAAATTTGACCTTTTACTTGTGATGGTTATTTCGATAATTGAAAATCATTGGAAAATGTATAAAAGTTCCATGAAAATTTTATAATACGTTGTAAAAATACATAAAGGTGTTTATTATTTCAAAATAAACATGGGATATATTCGGGTTTCAAAATGTGACAAGATAACAAACGAATACGAATGGAAATAATGGTCAACAATTAGTACGAAATTAGTGGTACAAAAGGGGACGAAGAAAAATGTCGTATGAATTCTTAAAGAGAATAATAAGATGAAGGCGTTGATAGTAAGACGATAAGAAATAATAGATTAAACAAGTTGTCAATTTTGTTAGTGCGATCGATGGTTCACCAACATCAGCTCGTTAACTTAGCGGTGGTCGACACATGATCGGAAATAAGATCCATACAAAAATTTTAATAAAAGAAAATTCCTAATAATCACTTGTAATTAAAATAAATCAAATGAACGATGTTAGTGTTTAAAGAGATAAGTCAAAGCACGGTTCACAAGAGTGGATTTCGAGACAAAAGAGAGTGACGGACGTCATCCCGGATATACGGAAATCACTCTAGTGATAATTCATTATTCACGTGCGGAGACATTCCAAAGATCTACCCAGTCGCATAAAGAAGATTGGACAAGAAGGAAGGATAAAACATCGAGACTTTCAAGTCATTTATCAATAGTCAGTAATTAGACGAACGGTCAAAAGAAATCAGTTATAAGATAAAATGAAGTAACAAGTGGAAAAACGATCGTCGTGTAAAAACGTATTCGTAAGCGCGTAATTCGTTCAAGAGAAGGTAAGAAAACGTATGCAAACGCATAGAAATTACGCTACTTGCATAAAATATAAAGGTTTTCAAAACTTATTTTCACTTTATTTCATTTTATTTATCTTTATCATAAATACATGTAAAAAGTTCTTTATTATCAAGATTTTTAAGGTGACTACTATTCAGCCTAGCATGACTCCTTCTAAATTAGACATAGGTGATCAGGCCATGTATAATTTAGGGCTAGCAATGTAGTGCTCCATTTCGTCGAAGAGTATTACGTTTCTTATGTTTATATATAAACCATGCCATTTGTAAAATGTAATTTAAAAATAGTTTATAAATTTATAGGATACAAGTAATTTGTGAGATACTCAATAAGCAACTTTTAATGTTACGAAAAGTATTTTATAAGACCAAAGTAAAAACAATTGGTGAAAATAATCGTAAAACAATATCAGATTTATTTATAAGGTGACATTATGACAACGTATAAAGTAGCCAAAGGTTTACAAAAAGTGGCTAATAGTAGCTCACAAAACAACCAATGAAATGGTTACAAGTTGTTAAGGTTTCAAAAGGTTATATGGTTTAGACGAAAACGCCATGAGACACGTGATGAGAATGTCGAAGAAGAATGTGAAGGCAAAACTTCAAAACTCAACCCAAATCAGTGGAAGGTTAGAAGAAAATAAACATAAAATAACATCGAATGACAAATGAGTCATATATATATAAAGAATAAAGCAATCCATATGGGTATTCTATGTAAGATACTCGACACAACATGCTTTTAAGAAAGTATATTATTCGTTTTTAAATTACACCATTAATCCGGTAATTGCTAATCCTGTAATGTTTCTATTTTTAAACATTTTCACATGCAAGTAGTATTAGTTAGTTGTAAAATAATATTCGTTAAAATTTTACAATCTCAAATGAACTCAAAACTGCTTAGAAACGTTTAAAACCCATGTTACGAATTTTCTATCAGATTTGACTTTTAAATATGAGCCGATTAATTGACCCGATAAACGACATCTCCAAGACTCGGAGTCTAAAGCATTTTGATGCAAAACGACGTTTCAGACGACTTTCTAGTTTTACCCGAGACTTGAAACCCAATATAAAATGACCAAAATACCCCTGCAAGTTCTGTGCAGGTTTGACTATTTTATTTTAAAAACGCAGATTTTACTTTTAAGTTTTGACCTGTTTATACAGACCCTGCAGTTTCTCCATTAAATATATTTTTCGACACTTCCTAACCACTCAAAATATATATATATACACACATGTCTTGTGGATTTTACAACAACAAAAAATAATTCTCATAATGAGCATCAAATAAAAATAGCATAATGAATGACAGAAGATGCTTCAAGGTATCCAACACAAAATTTAGGAAGCAAAACGGTGAATGACGTTCATAATTTAAGTTTCAAGGTGCAAAGTAGGCAAATGTCCTTGGTGCCACGATTGTCCAAAAACACAAAACATAACAAGAAAAGAATGAAACATTCATAGGTTGCGTTCCGGGAGCAAGAAGGTTAATGAAAGAGGATAATACAAGTTTATAGATGTAAAATCGTATTCCAATCTAGCGCCATAATCTAGACGATGATTTATAAAATGACGATGGCGTTACCGAGATATAAGCGAACAATACACTTCAGAGTCGATACATATAAATGTCAATGAATTAAATCTTCGTATGTCGTGTAAAATGGTGATAAAAATCAACAAAATATTATGAAAAACCATGATATTATTCAACATGATTTTAAGAAATGTTTCAAAATGTGTGACTCACACGATAGCGGTTAGTCTATTCCAAGGACACATTGAGCTACACAATGGTCTAGAGATTACGTTTCAAGACGTCCAAGCACAAAAAGCCGGAAAACGATTTGGATATCTATAGATATCTCAAAGGGTTAAACAATGAACATAGCACATGCAAATGAAGGTATGTAAGGTCATAATATAAAATTTTTGCAATGAAAGCAATTTAAATGCTTCAAAATAAATACAGAAGGATCTTGAAAATTCATTGTATTTATTTAAGTTAATCATTAATAAATGATAAACTTTTATCGAAAAGCTTAACGACATAAATATATATCGATAAAGGGATCCTAGATATAAATATATATCCATAAATGGATCATAGTATTTATTTATAAATACTTGCCAATAAGATATACGTAATAACGTATACTAAAATTGTAATCTCAGAAGTAGCTTGAACCTGAAGTCACGCGAAGTCATGTGCACCGACTATTTGAAAAATAAAAACTGACAGTTATAGTTTAGGTTTTTAAAATAAAGACCTAGTTCTCTATAACTCATGGCTCTGATACCAATCTTTAACACCCCCAAATTTACACGCAGCGGAATATATCTTTGGGTGCTAAACAATTGTATAAAAACACACAATTTATAAAGAACGGCTCGAAAAGAGACGTTTCAAATTTATCGTTCCTAAAACATTCATCAGAGTAGCGTAGTCCCAAGTAATCGTTACCAAAAGATAAGTTAAAACAACATATTAGTTTGTTTTAAAAATGGAACGATAAATAAATCAAAGAGTTTGAACAACAAAAGCAGTGCACAACTTCATCCCCGTGACCTCCAAGCTTCCACTTCTTGATTACCTGAAATACATGTAAGTAAAACAATCAGCAAAAATGCCGAGTGAAATCTATAGGTTTATGTAATCATTTTCAACACAAGCAAAGATTATAAGTTTGTGGCATGCATATTAGGCATCGAATAATAATTTGCATTAACAATATTAATTGTATATAGCATAAATTGCAATAAGCTCATGGAACCGAGCCCTTAGACACTCCCATATCAGTCTAATAAGACGAGAGATTTATTAACTGTCGTTACCTCCAGATTATTGGTACATTGCCGTATACCTGACTTCTCAATACAATATGTTCAAACAGTGTGGAGGTCGGGCCTAAGCTTCTGTGACAAGTCCGCACAAACTGAACCGGGGCGGCTTCCCCCATAGATCTATTAATTTTACTAGCGGTTAATCCATCATAGGTTAATTAACGATCCATAATTGAGGCTTTAACAATGGAAATCACTTAATGCAATTTAAAGGCAACCACGGGTCCATTCAAAGAGGGACAAGCATACCATCAAAGACTTGTGTTCTAAGTTTATAAAACATGTATTCCCCCTCGCAGGTTTTAAAATCCTTTAATAACTAGTATAAAGCGAGGCTATAGACTCATGTTAAGTAGTAGAAGTATTTGAAGACGATCGCCGACGATAGTAGATGCCCGATAAACACGATAACCGCAACCTAGCAAGTAAGGTGCGTACATTAATAATAGACTCGAGAAATAAACCATACATAAGAATATAAAACTCGAATCATAAAATCACGAATAACTCGAGAGAAAACGATACAAGTGATACTATTACGCTCTCCTATATATTCATTTTATTATTCTTTGCCTTTAATAAAATCTGCCGGAACATACCGAATGTCCAAGTCGTTTTCCCATACTTAGACACATAAACATTTCATGATACTACCTGAGGAACTCACATACTATATGTAGAAAGTAATCCCAAGAGCCCATCAAAAGATTTTACTTCTAAAGTTCCCTGCCCGACTCATCTTTGAATTAAAAAATTCGGACAGTTTAGCGACCTTGACTTACGAAACCATTTTGACCATTCAAAACAACTCCATTTATAAAACCGACACTTGATTCTAAAAATAGACTCAAAATACTAAACTTTGAGCCTGAGAACAACCCTTGAATCCTTTTGAAACTCATTTTATAGTCCCCGAGATTCGATCCAAATATTGACAACAATTTTCGGATTGTGTCAACACTCGTCTCCCGGTACACGAAAATCAAACTAGTGTATCTTCCACCTCGTTTGGAGTTGGAAGGCCTACTTTATATCAAATCGAAGCTATCGAAATTTTCTACAACATAATCCCATAATATCAACATATTTTCAGACATAATATCCCCGAAAATGGCCTCAAACCTACTGCCCAAAATCACCTTTCAAAATCTCCCACAAAATCATGTTTTTGATCAAAAGCAATCATTTTTATCATCAACCTAACATCCTAATATCATCATAAACCAATCCTAACACTTGTATCATCATCAAAATCAAAAACCCAAAAATTAGAAATCAACTTTTTAACAAAAACATAACATAAACATCACTTGATCACCATTTCTAACACATGCATGATCAAAATCTCCACCTAAAAATCCTAGTTTTTATCAAAAATAAAAACTTAATGCATGTAAGAAAAATTAGTATCATTAGAATCACCTTGAGATTTTAGGAATGGGTCTTGTTTTAGTTTGGATTGAATCAAGCTAGATTTTGAGAAAATTTTGATCAAAGATGTAGAGGGGGTCACGGTTTGGAAGAAAAAAAAAGAAAGGAAGAGAAAAATTTTTGTTTTACTATTATTATATAAAAGTTAGTGGAAGTAAAAACCCTTTTATATGATGGTACAAGGGTTAATTTTGCCAATTTGTGATAGTTTTGGTCCAAAAATGGAATAAAATAGTTTAAAAGGGTAGAAAATGTGAATTGTAAATTTTAAAATATTTACGAGACTGGTATTCCGTAAAAAAACTTTTCAAAAGTTTAAACGCACACGAAAAATAATAATATAACGACTCGATACGTAATTAAAACGATATCGTCGAAAGTATTAAATATCGAAACGATCGATAATAAAATATAATTTTTTTTGGCATCCGTCGGCATCGTGATCACTAGTAGTCCTCGTTACTCGTCAAAATATAAAAATAAAATATTCAATATCGGTTTCAACTTAAACCGTTAAGCATAATAGTATTTAACGTTATAAAATACTTCAAAATAATTGAAAATATATTTAAATTATGACCTTATTTTTACGGGTTTTACAGAAAATATGAGAATGGTCCACTATATAAGACAAACTTCCAACGGCTATATCTGCCTGCGGTTCCTTATTGGAGCCCGCGGTTCCTTATCGATAAGGAACCGCCATAGCCACTAAGGAACCGCCAGAATAGACTCCGCTCCTTTTTGTCTTTTAGTGGTATGGTTCGAATCTGGAGATTAAAATATCCTGAAAGGATATTCTAAACCTAGATAGAATATGCCATTTTCAAATTTTTAAATAATTAATTTAATAAAACATTTTCTTAAAAAGGAAGTTTAATAAAAACTTGTCACATTTAATAAAAAATGAGTTTTAAGAAAAGATTAAATCCTTGATCACTTAATTAAGATGAGTACTTGTTTGTACATACCTTAAGTGATAATGGTTGAAATGAGAAATACTTGAACTCAAGAATTCATTTTTCGTTGTTTTCGTAAATGTTTGTTTTTACATATTGTCGTAATCAAAACAAAGCGAGACCGAAAAATGCCAGTAACGTTTTTAACAATCTCCCCCTTTTTTATTCCGACAATACATAAACTCAATCACCTAATAAAAACAAGATTTTCGAAGACGAGTTTATTTTATTTCTCCCTCTTTGTCGAAGCAAAAAGGTTGCAAAGTCTTTGAAGAAGAAAAGAACCAGACTTTGCAAATGCTCCCCTTTGGTGCTTACTCCCCTTGTTTGGGGCACCAAGGAATCGAGATATAGTGACAAGCTACATAGAAGGGTTAGTAGTAGAGACGAAACACCCATCAAGATATAGCAAAGGTCACACAAAACAAAAAAATATAAGAGAAGAGACAAAGATCCAAGATAAGTCATGTAAAAAGGAAACATGATAAAAGATACAAGGAAACAAAGCATACAAAGATGTATGAGAAATAAAACAAGCCAAAAGAGAAGCATAAATCTAATCCTAGTTAAACAAGAACTCTAAGATTTGCTTGAACTAGATGTCTTGAAGATAAGCAACCAATGCTTGGATAAAAGAAAAGGTAGTGGCAGAAGGAGGTGGTGGTGGATTGGTAGAGATCTCATAGTCATAGTGAAGAGGAGTTTTGACTAAGAGACTCTTGATGTAATTTAACTCCTCATAGATATGAGCCATATCAAGATGTTGATATTGACAACAATGACAATATGTTCCATGATGCATGACATTATTATGTGAAGGAGGAAGAACACTAAAGGCTAGTGGTGGAAGATAAGAACTTCTACAATCAACATTATTAGAAGAATAAGAGATGTGATTTTGAGTGTTCTTAGGTGAATTGGGATTGAAAGCAATTGGAGAAAATGGAGGAGAATCAAGGCTTTCATTTGAAGAATAAGACATTTTAATTTGATAAAGGATGCAAAATGCTTAGGTTTAAATAGAGAAAGCCCAAAATATTTTGGGGGTGGTCAAAAGGTTGAAACAAAGATTCCAAAAAGTGTTGGAACAAATTTGTAGTTTCAGAAATACCCAAAAGGAAGGTTCTGTGCATGGTTCCTTTTCTCCACCGGCGGTTCCTTATCGATAAGGAGCTGTGGTCTCAATAGAGAACTGCCCACAGTGGGTCGATTTTGGTGATGAGTGAGGATTTTCAAATTAAGCAAATCCTATTTTTCTAGTCTAACTAATCATGGAGACATGCTAAGAAGCAAAGATAGACAAAGAAAACACACAAGAACTCACCAAACAAGGTTTTGACCAAAATACATGGATTTTGAAGAAAATCGATGTTGGAGGTGTGTAGACAAAAAGTCATGACACAATGATCCTCCATAGCTCACTTTTGTTCTTGCTATATTTGAGAGACACATACATATGAATTATGTAAGCTCATTATCAATAGCAAGAAGCTATGAAAAATGTTTTTAGATTGAATTAACAATGCAAAAACATTTCTCGACCATTTTCGAAATAAATTTGAGAATTTTGAAAAAGAGAAGAGAAGTTTTCCAAAAAGAGTTTGCGATACTCAAAAGCTCAAAGAAAGAAAAGACTCAAAAGAGAAAAAGACTCGACTAATAAAATGCGCAATTAAGGAATATGTTCCATTAAACCTAGACCTAGATGCGAGTAATTAAAAGGTTCCCTCTTAAGTGGCTTAGTGAAGATGTCGGCTAAGTTTTCTACCGAGGGTACCTTCTCAATCGAAATGTTCCCCTTTTGAACATTATCCCTAAGGAAATGGTGGCGAATCTGTATGTGCTTAGTTTGTGAATGTTGCACGGGATTCTTGCTAAGGTCTATTGCACCCTTATTGTCGCACATGACGGGAACATCATCAAGAGAAATCCCGTAATCAACAAGCGCTTGCTTCATCCATAGAGTTTGTTGACAAGCTTTACCGGCACTCACATACTCGGCTTTCGTGGTGTATATAGCAAGAGCGGTTTGTTTCTTGGAGAACCAAGAAGTTAAACAACAACCCATGAAGGTACATACTCCACTAGTGCTTTTCCGGTCCACATAGTCTCCCGCATGATCCGAGTCCGCGTAGACAATAGTTTCTACGTCGGTCCCTTTAGGATACCATAATCCTAAATGTATAGTGCCCTTAATGTATCGGAAGATACGCTTAACGGATTCAAGCTGAGAGGTTTTGGGAGCCTCTTGGAAGCGAGCACAAAGGCAAACACTAAACATGATATCCGGTCGACTTGCCGTTAGGTACAACAAACTACCAATCATACCTCTATATTTGGTGTTGTCTACCGACTCACAATCATCATGTACGGTGAGTTTAGTATTCGAGGCCATAGGGGTCTTCATTGGTCTAGAGTCTTCTAATCCAATTTCTTTAGCATTTCTTTAATATACTTGGATTGATTAAAGAAAATACCATCGTCCATTTGTTTAATTTGGAGTCCTACAAAGAAGTTAAGTTCTCCTGTCATACTCATTTCAAACTCTTCATGATTTTGGAAAAGTCATCACACAATGATTGACAAGTTGAACCAAATATAATGTCATCAACATATTTTTGTACGATAATGAGGTGAGAACCTTTCTTCTTTGTAAAGAGCGTATTGTCTACCATCCCCATGGTATACTCATGTTTTATAAGAAACGCTTTAAGTCTATCATACCAAGCTTTGAGTGCTTGTTTGAGACCATAAAGAGCTTTCTTAAGCTTGTAAACATGATTTGGTTTCTCAAAATCAATGAAGCCGGGAGGTTGAGCCACATATACCTCCTCATTGATCAAACCCTTAATACATCCATTTGTTGAAGCTTAAAGTCAAAGGCACAAACGTAGGCTAAAAGGATTCTAATAGATTCTAATCTTGCTACGGGTGCGTATGTCTCGCCATAATCAATACCTTCTTGTTGATTATAGCCTTGATCTACAAGTCTAGCCTTGTTAGGAGACACAACACCATTCTCGTCTAACTTATTCCTATTTACCCATTTGGTTCCTATGATGGTCGAACTTCTAGATGGAGGACCAAGTTTCCAAACGTCATTAGCAATAAATTGATTCAATTCTTCTTGCATGGTGATCACCCAACTCTCATCCATCAAAGCTTCTTTAACATTCTTTGGTTCAATCAAGGAGACAAAACAAAAGAAGTTACTTTGATTTTGGACTTGAGATCTTAGGGTCCTTTGATTTAGTTCGCCTATGACGTTGTTGAGAGCATGATCCTTTGACTCCTTAATGTTTACTCCCTTTTCAACACTAATGTCTTCAACTAATATGTTTCTAACATCTTTGGCATTAACTATGTCTATTTCATCCAAGTCATCATCTACCAAAGGTGGTGTCTTAGATGAAGGAGGGGTTTTTGTTGTCCCATAATATTTGATGATATAACACGAATTAAAGGAAGAAAAGATAGATAAAAGTAGATGAATTCTAGAGAGAGAAACTAGAGAGAGCAAAGAGAGAGATGTGTGAAATTTAGGGAGGATTAGATTAAGAAAATGAATAACCAACACCCTTCCTAACATGCTTGGAAGGGTATTTATAGTCCCACTACATGTGTGCTTGTTTATGGACGATATTGTTTGGGCCGGGCTTGAATAAATACTTAGTACCTTGAAAGAGGCCTTTTAAGCTAACCATCAAGCCCGTAATGTTACGACTATTATACTACCTATTACAACGTTCTAATAAACTAATAAACCTTTGACCGATCATTCTTGTTTGACTCAATATTTTGAGGCTAACAATCTCCCCCAATGAGAGGTCATTCCCCTTTGTCATTTGAAGATTTGTAGAGATTACTAATCTCGCCATAACTGAATGTTGAACGTGTAATAGTAGTCTTGTTCCTTCATGTTGTGATCTTTGAGCCTTTGTCGTTGTCTTTCGACTTTGTCTTTTGATCTTGAGATTTTCAAATCATTCTTGACTTGTCTTTGCAATCTTGCAATCTTGTGTCTTCATCCACATGCTCATACTTTGAACCATCTTGAAAGCTTGCTGACAATCTCCTTTGAAGAGAGGTCATTCCCCAACATTAATTGATAAGGAAGATTTTATTCATCAGAGTTGCGGAAGTCTTTAGCTTTCTTGATTGTTGAATATGTCTTTGGGCATGAGTATGTGGTTTTGAATCTTCGACTTTGCTGGGTACATCGTAACACCACCTTTTCGAGACAAAACATAGACACGGACTGAATGGCTTTGACATTTGTCCTAAATTGGTAGCGTTTTACAGCCGGTCGGTGAAGACCGTTAGACGATATCAAATATCGTACCTGTAATTAGGTAGATTCAATTAAGAACCTCCTTGACAAGGTTTCGCGGCTGTACTAGCCGTTCTCTTTACTCGACCGTCTCAAAGCAAGACTGCGAACATAAAGAGTGAATCAATTGGATAGATAACCGCTTGATTAAAGTCGTCAATTCAATTTCCTGGAACAAGTTTGATTCATAAAGAATCTTGCCATTGTTGCTTTCCAGTTGACACAAGCTTGATTCATAAGAATCTCGCAAGTCACCTACCGTAGCGCTGTTTGAGGTTGACGCTAGAAGGATTTCCATTCGTCACTGTGAATATTAATGAATATCACTCTGAATGTTCTGGCAAGACCATAAAGATATTGCGTAGAAACCTGAAACGAGTATGAATCAATTCAGAATCAAACCACTGTTGCTTTTCAGTTTACACATGTTCAATTCTAAAAGAATCTTACACATGACCTACCGTAGTGTTGTTAGATGTTAACACTGGAAGGATTTCCATTCATCATTGTGAATACTAAGTAGTATCACTCTGAGTGTTCTAGCAATATCACAAGTATATAGCGTAGGACTCTCTTTATCGTCATTCCGTGTCCTAAAGAGATTTGATTGATCTCTTGGCTCTAGACTCGATTTGTGCACTTTTAGTGGTCGGAGGCTGGAACAGATGCCATCTGTTCAATATCAACTATCTCGGAGTGAGAAAGTCAATAGAATTCGTGTTGATCTCCGTGACAATAAAAAAAACTTCTTTTGAGAGAAGCCTGGGTCAGTTGGGGAGGGGTTGTGCATTACATCACTGGTTCCATGATGCGTTGTCTTGATGATGTGTTGACCCAATTTGTGCCTAAGTTGTATGGAGGGCAAATTTCTTTTCATCCTTTATCCTTACATTTCTTTTTCATTCTTCAACCCCTCCAATGCTTACCAAGACATCATCACTAGCACCTTTTTGTGATTGTTCCAGTGTTAGCTTCAGTACTTAGTCTGCATTCAGCTACGTTTACATTCTACTCCATCTTTCCTAAGGACTTCTAATAATCTATTGGATTGTCCATTGGAAGATTCCTCCGGTTTTGGTTTAATCATAGGACGCATGCCTAACCACCCTTTTAACACCAATAACATTGTGAATTAAAGATGTTGTAGGTATTTGATCGTAACCATAAGTAATTGAGTCTTTAGATCCCGTTTTAATCACACTTTCTCCCCTATCTCTAATATATAAAATCTTTTGATATTAGAGATACCAAATTTGATTAAAATATATTGCGAAAAGTAGTCTTGAAAACTTAAGGGAGAAAAATGTGTCAAACTTAGCATGACTTAGGAAATCCCCCCCCCCCCTCAAAAATTGATCCAATTGAATTTTCATTACGGGTATATGATCCACATTAAACTTTTGAGGATAGGAGTTGTCGAACACACAAATTTTGAAAGATTTTGAATAATCATTGAAAAATTCTTGAAAAAATTGTGTTTAACGCTTTTTGAAAAATCCATTTCCTTTTGGCGACATGGTATTTCTAAATCATAAACTTGAGTTTATAGATGTTGAATGTCTTGATGGATCCACTCAAGTGTAAGAAGATTTATCTTCTTTTGCTGAGGGTAAGGGCACTAAAGCGTACACTCCCCCGTGAATATAGATCCGGGTTGCAATCTGAAAGTGATTACAAGCCATTGTGTTGAGTTCAAAACGTTGAATGTTTTGTGACAAGCTCAACCCAAGATAGATTGCTCTACCCTTTGTTAGGAAAAGTTATCCAAAATAGACATTTTCCTTTATTAAAATTGGAAATGACATGTTTTGAAATATATTTACAACTTTCATTCGAGCTTTATGTACACACCAGTGTCATTATTGAGTGACATTTCTATGTACGTCCATATTATCGATACTGAAAGACATGTCGAGAAGAATATTTTTGGATTTTCAAAGATTCTTAATTTTGTGTTTTGCTTTTTTATTAATATTTACATGTAGATGTTCGATAGGTGAATCAAGCAAGCTTCTTTGCCAGAATCTCCAGTTCTGCTGGAGTCAAATAACTCATACCAATTTGCCTAACTAGATACGCAAACCTCTCTTTCGAAAGATCTTTTGTAAACAAGTCAGCTAATTGGTAATCAGTTCAAACAAAGTATAGTTCAACGATAACCCTTTCAACTTGTTCCTTAATAAAGTGATATCTGACATCAATGTGCTTCGTGCGGGAATGTTGTACCGGATTGTAGGAGATGGCTATGGCGGACTTTGAGTCACAGTACATAGGTACTTTATCAAAGTGGAAGCCATAATCCGTGAGTTGTGTTCTCATCCAAAGAACTTGAGCACAACACGCAGATAGAGACACATACTCCGCTTCGGCTGATGACAGTGTCGTGCAATCCTGCTTCTTGGAAGACCATCCCATGAGCTTATCTTAACCTATATATTGTGCACCACCAGAAGTACTTTTTTGTGTATCAAGACACCCTGCATGATCAGAATCTGAATAGGCCGTTAGAAAGAAACCGGTTTCCCTCGGATACCAGAGTCACAAATGAATGGTATTCTTGAGGTACCGAAAGATCCGTTTAACCTCCTTAAGGTGCTTTTCAGTGGTTCGTGCTTGATATCGTGCACAATAACACGTAGCATGTGATATATCTAGTCGGCTTGCTGTTAAGTGCATGAGGGAGCCGATCATAGAACGGTATTTCGTTTGATCTATGGCATCTCCCTCCAAATCAGCATCTAAGGATGTGGTTGATAATGGTGTCCCAACGGGGTCACATGAGGTAATTCCATGCTTTTTTATTATCTCTTGACAATACTTAGCTTGGTTAATAAAGATACCACTTGGGGATTGGTGAACTTGAATTCCTAGAAAGAATTTTAGTTCTCCCATCATTGACATTTCAAATTTGTTGGCATTACTTTTTCAAACCATTTTGAAAGTTTTGGGTTTGTAGACTCGAAAATAATGTCATCAACATAAATCTGCACAAGCAAAATGTCATCCCCATATTTATAAGTGAACAAAGTTAGATCAATGAAACCTTTTGAGAAACCTTTAGATACCAGAAATTTCGAGAGCTCGTCGTACCACGACCTTGGAGCTAGCTTGAGTCCATAAAGTGCTTTGTGGAGACGATACACCTTGTCAGGATGAAGAGGATTGACGAATCCTTCCGGCTGTGTGACATAGAATTCTTCCTTCAAAGGACCGTTTAGAAACGCCGTCTTTACGTCCATTTGATAAACGATGAATCCTTTATGTGCAACATAATCAAGGAAAATCCTGACTGCTTCCATACGAGCTACTAATGCAAATGATTCTTCAAAATCAATACCCTCTTTTTGGCCATACCCTTTAGCCACTAGCCTAGCTTTGTTCTTCATGATCGTGTTTTCTTCATCCATCTTGTTTTTCCAGATCCATCGAAGGCTTAACGGTGTTACATCGTATGGTCTGTCAACAAGTTCCCAGACCATAAGTCTTTCAAATTGTTGAAGTTCATCCGTCATCAACTCAATCCAAGCATGATCAGCCATGGCTTCTTTGATGTTTTTCAGTTTAGCTGTACTCACGGCGAGTGCGAACATACAAACATCGCCATCGTTTTCTAATTGTCGTCTTGTACGAACAGGCTATGAAGGGTTTCCAATTACTTGAACCGAAGGATGATCTTGGGTCCAATGATGTGTTGAAGGATGTCGTTGATAAAAACGTATGCATATTTGATGGATCAACATGGCAAGTAGGGGACTCTCCAGTGTCATGTACCAGTGTACCAAATGGGTTGATAAAGTCATCTTCGTCATTTAATGCATAGTCTGCTTGATTTGTGTTCTCTGGAGCAATGCCAGTAGTTGTGGATGTTGTAATATCGATTGTTGAAGTGATATTCTGAGGAGGTAAATCTGCAACAACCCGGTGTTGAAGTAGATGAAGTTTTATCCTTTTGTTGATGATCGGTATCATCATTCTTATCATGACTGACAACAGAAGACTTCGATACAACATGTTTCTCCCCCGTGAAATATTCATTAAACATTGGTCCATATAACATTTCCAACTCTTCAATTGTCGTGTCCACTATCTTACTCTATCCGGCTATTGAACCTGGTTTCCCTCTGCATAGAAAGTAAAGACGGACGCCGAGTCTAGGAACATTACCTTGAAACAACTTTGAGCTTGACGGTTCATTGATGTGGTCTTGAGTGCCGAGTTCCGTGCGGTTGTGCATAGAAGTTTTCTGTGGTTGTGGATTGGGACTTGAACTGTTTTGTTCAAGTGCCATTTCTTGTAATTCATCAAATCTGATATGAATAGTCTATCAATTTTGTTCTCTTGTTGTATACTTTATATCCCTTAGACTGAGTTGCATATCCCACTAGAATGCATGCTTACCTTTCTCTTTCATCTTGTCCAGATTTTCACCATCTCGTATAATGTAACAAGTACATCCAAACCTGGTGTTCATATTCAAGCTAACTCATCTAACCCTGGTACGACGTCGAATGCATCTAAACGTGATTATAACAAAGTGGATAGTGGTACCAAACCTGGTTCGCATACTAATAGTCCCAATAAAGGTAAATCTATTGTGAGTGGCGTTTCTACTTTGAATTCATTTGGGTCTCTTTCAGAGGAAATAGGTGACCAAAGTGGAGATGATGATGATGAGGAGGTTGAAAACGTTTATGATGAATCTGCTAATCTTCTTAATTCTCAATCAGGGGCAAGCACTCCTGTCACGAATGTCTTAAATGTTTAGTATAGCCTCTTGGAATATAAGGGGTTTGAACCACTCCCCTAAAAGAATAAAGGTTCGTCAAGTTATCAATGATAATAATCTGAGTGTTTGTGCTATCTTGGAATCCCATGTTGATGCTTCATGTGTTTATGATATTTGTCGTAAGATTTTTAGCAGATGGAAGTGGACGTCTAATGGTGGTTTGGAAGTGGACGTCTAATAGTAGCTATCTTGGAATCACATGTTGATAATGTGGATGTTATGGTGTTGTCTCAAACAAGTCAAGTTATGCATTGTAAGATTAATACGCGTATTGATAATCGTACTTTGTTTTGCTCTTTCGTTTATACTGATAACTACTATATGGATCGGCGTGTTCTATGGAATAATCTTGTTGTTCAGGCGACTTTCATGCGTGATAAACCCTGGGCTGTATTGGGTGATTTTAATGCTGCGGTAAATATTGAAAATCACTCATGTGGCGGCTACACTCCTAATATTGCCATGCGGGATTTCAAGGAATGTGTAAATCTTATGGAAGTTATGGATGTTAATGCTACAGGTTTACACTTTACTGGAATGAGAAACCACAGGGTGATGATGGTATTCTCAAAAAGATTGATCGGGTTATGTCTAACATAAAGTTTCTTGATGAGTTTCTAGGATGTTTTGCTATTTTTCAACATCACAGGATTTCTGACCATTCTCCTTGTGTTTTACGTATTCCTACAGTTAGCAAACCTAAGCCTAAACCGTTTAAATTCCGTAATTTTCTTGTGCATAAGGAGGGTTTTCATGAAGTGGTAGCTAATGGATGGTTGGCCAATGTTCATGGTTGTGCTATGTATAAGTTTGTTAAACGTTTAAAAGGCTTAAAGGACCCCTTGCATAAATTGCTTTTTGAACATGGTAACCTTCATGATCGTGTTAAACGTTTAAAAGGCTTAAAGGCCCCGTTGCATAAATTGCTGTTCAGCAAGCTCTTGACAAAGATCCATCTAATGTGTTGCTGAAGGAAGAGCATGCTCATTATCTAGTTGCTTTTAAAGAAGCTTCTCTTGATGAGGAACGCTTCCTTCGTCAGAAATCTAAAATTGAATGGCATGATGCAGGAGATTCGAATACGGCTTATTTTCATAATTCGGTTAAGAGTAGGGCTGCTCGTAATCGTATTGAAATGGTGCGTGACTCTCATAATGTTCTTCATGATGGTGGTGTTGTGCCTGGAGCTTTTGTTGCTCATTATGAGCAGTTTCTTGGCCAGGCAAGTGATTCAGGTGCTTTTAATACTTCTAATTTGTTTGTTCAAAAGCTTGGTGCTCAGAAAGCTGCTCATATGGTTAGAGTCATCTCTGATTCTGAAATTAAAAGCGCGTTATTTTCCATGAGTGATGATAAAGCGCCTAGTCCGGATGGTTTTAGTGCTGCTTTTTTAAGAAGTCTTGGGATATTGTGGGTGCTGATTTTACATGTGCTATTCGTGAGTTTTTCTCTAATGGAAAACTTCTTAAAGAGGTTACTCATACTATCATTGCACTTATCCCTAAGGTTTCTGCCCCAAATAAGATTACTGATTATCGCCCCATCTCTTGTTGTAACGTTATTTTCAAATGCATTAGCAAGATAATTGCTAACCGTATTAAAGGGGATTTGCCAGATTCTCATGACCATCTTTTCTTTGAATGTTCTTATTCTATGCAGGTTTGGTCTAAGGTTCGGGTCCTCTCTGATATGAATAGCGTCCCCCTCTAATTGATGATATATTAGCTTATGTTATTCTAATTTCTAAGGGAAAGTCTTGCCCTAGCATCCTTGCACGTCTTGTGTTGGCTGCTACAACGTACTTTATATGGATGGAACGTAATTCAAGACTTTTCAAGAAAAAGGAGATGACAGTTGATCAACTTGTTCAGATTATTTGTGATACTATTCGATTGAAGTTGATTTCATTTCGTTTTAAGAAGTTGTCTACCAGGTCGAGTTTGCTGCTTGACAAATGGAGGGTGCCGAGATTTAGAGTTTTTCACAATGGGAGTGCTGGGTGAGGGTTGTACTCTTTTTTCCTTGTCCAAGGTTTTTCCCATTGGGTTTTCTTTGGCAAGGTTTTTTAAGGAGGCAGGCTCATTTGGATTTCCTTTGCTCCTATCGTGGTGTTGTTGGAAGCTGAAGAGAATGCGTGTCTTCATGTTTGTATCTTGGTTTCTATCAAGTTTACTTGTATTGTAGTTCTAGTTTAAGTTGTGTGTAGCATGCAGTTGACATGGCTTCGGCCCAAAAGAATAGTGGTAGTTTTGAAGCGGATAATAATGTTCGAGCAGCCTCAAATAAAGTACGGTATCATCTTTCAAAAACTACGTTTTGTTTGGGTGTTCGAGCAATAGATGTTTCATGTTCAATACCTTCGGCTTCAAAATAATTCTTTAGAGTTGAATTCAAGAATTTTGTTCTTCTGTCAGTACGTACCACATTCACTTGAGCTTGAAGACCACGTTGTATCTACTTTAGGAAGTTGATGAGAACTTCGGGTGTTTCATCCTTGGACCTCAAGAAGTGAGTCCATGTGTACCTTGAGTATTCATCGATAATTAATAGAATGTATTTCTTCCCATTGATACTTTGAACACGCATGTGACCACACAAATCCATATGAAGAAGATCTAACCGTCCGTTAGAGCTTGGTGTAGTCTTTGTCTGAAACTACTTCATTTGGCTTTACAAAGCTCACAAGAAGAACAAATATGATATTTGACGAATTTTAAGCTTAGAAGGCCTCTCACAATATCTTTCTTGTAAAGCAAGTTGATGGTATCAAAATTGAGATGAGATAGACGTTGATGCCATAACCATGCCTGAGTGGTTGAAGCTTTATCCATGAAGCAAATTGGAGTTGTAGAAGTTGTGTCTTGAAGTGAAATAGTGTAGAGATCAGTACCCCGTGAACCGGTAAGTAAGTCATTCTCATCATAATCACGAACAAAACATGTCTTCTTTCTGAAAGAAACCTCCAAATCGGCATCACAGAATTGACCAACCAGGAAAAGATTGTGATTGAGCCTTTGACGTAGTATACCCTTATGATCATTATATTCCCCTGAAACAAATCTCCATATCCTAGGATCGGTGCAAACTAATCATTTCCGAATCGGGATCGTACCCAGGAACTTCTCCACGAAGTTAATTAGAAGCTTGAGATTCCCCATCATGTGCTTCGTGCATTCGGAGTCCAGTATGAAGAGAATTATTTCGATCACCTATAGAAGAATTAGAGCACGATGGAGCATTTTCTAAATTGGATTCCATGTTAGTTGTGATTTTCGATTCATTAGTTTCCCTAGTTTCAGCACTAAAAGGCACACTAACGTTCGTTGGCATGTTTTCTTTCCTAACCTTAGGCATCAATTTATATCCTGGAGGACATTGATTAGCAAACCACCATTTCCAAGACTTGCTACCAGACTCATATAATTCCTTAATTCTGCTTCTAGGGTTCTTAGTGGTGGAGTTTGATGCAATACTTTTCTTAGTGGGGGTTGCACCAGAATGGTTTACTTTGCATTTGGGTTTACTAGCACTAATAGGCATCGCAACTTGCTTCTTAGTTCTAGTATCTACGCCTTTGACTTTTTTGGGTAAAGGGGACTCTACGCCTTTGACATTATTCATAGCACATATAGAATGATCAGCATTAGCACATTTTCAAGATTTCACACAAACAAACTTAACATTTAAAAGCATTCAAAGCAGTCGAATCATTCAAATCATCATTACATGTGATTACAGACGTTTTATTCTTAGAAACATTTAAATTCCTAGGGTGGTCTTCTACTTTCTTCATCTTCCCTTGACTTTTGTTTTGCCAAACCTTTTTCATTCATTTGAGTGCTCTTAAGCTGAGGCCGGCTAACACTAGCAGTGGGGACTACTCCTGTAGTAAAAGACACACGTCTATTAGTGTTTCTAGAAGTCTGAGGCGAGTGACTATCTTTGTTTTGTGTGGGTTTAGTGGCTAATCGTTACATCCCTGGCTTGAGCACATTTGTGCTTTGTGCTTGAATAACCGTTTTGGGACGAGTATGTGGTAACCTATGCTTCCCATCCGTCTTGGGGGCAAACCCAGATGTTGCAAATGAAGAATTTGAGAAAACAGATGGTTTTCCCAAGACAGAGGATTTGGTCACTTTATACGCATTGGGTTGTCTCACAACAGGTTTCTTAATTCTAGGTTCCACAATTTTCCCACCCATTTTAGCAACGAGTTTCTTCAACTCTTCTATTGCTATGTCTTTTTCTTGTAACTGAGCTTTCAAATCCGCAATATCAAGACTTTTTTCGTTTAGTAATCGACATGACTCAGATAATTTTATTTCCAAAGATGTATCATTTGAAAAGCTGCCAACTTTGTTTTGCAAAGCAAGTTCAAGTGAATGACAATGTTTTTGAAGATAATCATATCTATGTTGAATTAACGAAAACTATTTTTGGTCAACTTTATTCGAAAGCTCAGTTTCAAGACGTTCACACTCTTTGACTTGATCAAGATATTTGCATGCAACATCAGAATATTCATCGATACCAGCAGAAGATGTAACATAAACACACATAATATCTTTTGAGAGGCATTCTTGCAAGAGTAGAGCATATGCTATAGCAAAATCGTCTCTTTCAGGTTGATGGTCGTCAATTTCTTTTTCAAAAGATTCCACATATTTCAAATCGTCAAACATTTCTTGCTCTATTAACGTTTCAAATTCCAAAGCATGTTTCTTTGTTCTTTCCGCAAGAGGAATCAAAATAGTTTTCACAAGAACAGTTATATCGTGAGGAATTTCTTTATCGCCTTTCAAAAGTTCACGTTTTTTCCAGTCATCATCAACAACCTTTTTGAAATTTTCAATGTTACACTTAAGAATACTAAGTGCTTGCTTACTCTTGCTTATAGAAGCTTGATGCGACAAGTACCCGATATATTTTGAAACATTAGTTTTCTTAGTGGAAAAAACTTGTCTCCATTTAATTCTTATTTGTGCACATTTGTAAAATATTTGCTCACGAGACTTCTGTTTTTGTGGTTTGAAAATTTCATGAAGACTATTTTCATAAGCATAATTATATGGTTTCACAAAGTCTTTATTCACTGGTGATCTACTCTCCTCTTCAAAACTTAGTGACTCATCACTATCAGGCTTATCAAGAAGACAATCAAGATCGGTCCATTGGGACTCCTCAAGGTATATGCACGGGTTCTTAGATTGAGCTTGCTCGAGGTACTTAGGACTAGCAAAACTAGCTTTACCCTTGAAAAACGAACGAGGTGCCAACATTCTCATGGTTTGAATGGATTGATTTGTTTTATAAACAATTATCATAAAAAATCAATTTGAACTTCAAGTTCTACGACTTTGTCAATGTCTTTAGCTTGTTTAATTATGAAATCTTTTTGCAAGTTTGCAACCTCTTCCGTTTTCACAGTGACTAGTTTAGTTTTATCTTCTTGAAGAAACCCAATCTTTTGAGTCAACTCATTCACTTTGGTGGTAGCAAGATACGTTTTGTGTCATTCCGTACTCAAAGAGGTGTTATAATTACGTTTCTCTTGTTCTAAAAGCTTAAGTGTTTCGTTGTATGTTGTTTCAAAAACATCCTTGATAGTAATAATGACACCCCCTTTGTACCTTGCAAGCTCTTTGTCTTTTTGAAGAAGCTCAGCTCTGCAGCTTGCAAGAAGCTCACTAGATTTTATAACTGCAGCTTTGCTTTCTTCAAAATTTTGAGTGAGTGTAGTGTTTGCCTTCTTTAATTGCTTTTGACTCTTTTTAGTTTCTTTGACATCTTTTTGTAAAGAAGCAATTAATTTAGCAAGCGCAATACGCTCCTCATCATCATCATACTCGTTTGCATGTTGATCATCCTCAGACTCATTATTGCACATGTTTGATGAATCGGGTGTGGTATTGCTATCAACCGTTTCCATCATACATGTGTCAGTAATGGTTGTAGGAAGCTCACAATGCTCATGAGTATCACCAAACACATTATATTCGTCGTCAGTGTGTACCTTATCGATTGGCTCAGTGTCAAAGATACGACCATTGTCATCTTCAGTGACTTTGAGAACTTCTTCAATCTTTACCATGTACGAGTAATGTGCTTCGAGTTCTTGGTCGGAGACTTCATCATCAGTTTCATCAAGAATTGCTCCTTCCTCTGCCGACAATTTGACCCCTGCATCCATCTTCTTGCATAACAGCATTTTCTCCTTATGATATGCATAATCCTTAACCCGTTTCGGCTTTCTACATTCCTTTGCCATATATCCAAATCCATTGCAATTATAGCACTGAATCCCACTTTGCTGAACCACTTGAGTACCAACTTTTTCCCTATTCCCAGTAACGGTAACAACTCTCTGATTATCATATGCAGCAGGTTGGCGATCATAACGTGCAGAACCCTCAACATGCGTTGGATTACGTCGTTCATACCTTGAAGGACTCTCCCCACGCCTACGTGTATCAAACCTTGGAGGGCTCTCAACATATCGGTTGCGCGTGTTAGATGAAGTTCGGAGGTTGTTGTTGGTAGGTTTGTAAATCTTCTTGTAAGACTTCATTATGAAAGCAATTTGTTGTTCTATTTCCCTATCCTTCTGAGCTTGTTCTTCATCACTATCTTCTTCAGATGAGTGCTCAGATTGTGGTGATGGTGCTCTAGGCTCTTTACCTCTTGATTTTGTGGGAACAGATATCTTGGATGCAGTGGAGTATCTTGGTGAGGATGATTAAGTAGAGTATGACTTTGGAGCACGAGAGCGATGATTTGGATAGTGTTGATTAGTAGACACCAAAGCAAGTGGATTAGCAGCCTTTGCTACCCGTTCAGCTCGAAGTTCATTTGCCTCATTCTTAAATTGTTTCAAAATGTCAAAGAGCGTGTGATAGTTGACCTCGTCTAACTTATTTTGTTGTTTCAGCAACGTTACAAATCGTGTCCACTCTGGTTGAAGTTGCTGTAGAAATTGCACATTGACTTTTATGGTGGAGACTTCCAAGTTCTTTCGTGTCATGTCATTCATCATCTTGTAGAATCTGGAGTAATATGAATCAATTGATTCTCCGTCCAATAAAATAAACTTTCCAAAGTTCTAGAACAAGTTTGTTTTGACATCTTGCTTGTTAAGTGATTCTCCTTGTTGCAATCGTTCAATGGCAAACCACATTTCTTTTGTAGTAGAGCAAGCATCACCATTGAGTAAATATCATCCCCAATCCCACTTAGAATCAAGTAGATTGCTTCCTTCTCTACATCAATCCAAGCACATTTCTCGTTCGTAGTGTTCTCATATGTTTCCTCAATTGTCTGCTCATCGGAACCGGGCGTCGAGTCGGTTGCTGGAGTTACAGGAATGGTTATTGTAGTGAGAGTATAGGGTCCTTCTTTGATGCAACGACGTAGAACATCACTATTTGGCTTAGTATCAAGATATCGAATAAAACGTGATTGCCATTGTGCATATCGACTAGACACAAGCATTGGTGGTCTCTCTTTGTTACCCGCCACAATGATGTTGTTGTTCGTCACACAATACTCTGTAGTAGAATCCATCTTGATAATCTTTGAATTTTGAAATGAATATGGATCTTAAGTAGATGTGGTAGTGATTGTTGTTATAGAGAAAAGTAGTTGAAATCCCCTTAAAAAATGTTCTCGAAAAACCAAAAAGTTCTCCAAGACCAAAAAAACACACGATTAAGTGTATTTTCGGAATATTAAAAAATCCTCCTATCTTCGCAATGTCAAAAAAATTAATCTTCACAATGTTCAAACAATAGTTTTCGCAATACTCAAACAATTGAATCTTCGCAATATTCAAACAAATGAATCTTCACAATGTTCAAACAATTGAATCTTTGCAATGTTCAAACAATTGAATCTTCGCAATGTTCAAACAATTGAATCTTCGTAATATTAAAACCCTAGAGTAATCTTCGGAATACCTGTCGCAATATGAAAACCCTAGAGTATTGCGATGGAATTTTAATCACAAGTGTCGCAATAACGATATTGTTTCGAAAAAGACGAATATAAATGTGATTTTTGCTTAGAAATCCGTGATTTTAACCAATCCAAAGCACCCAAATCCCTACCACAACTATGTAGGATATTTATATCAAGATTTAGAGCACGAAACACAAAAAAATCAATTCGGGATGATTAATGGATCAAATCACACGAATCAAATTTAAAACCAAACAACCAATCACTAATCTACCCCGTGGCTATTGATACCAAATGGTGTCCCATAATATTTGATGATATAACACGAATTAAAGGAAGAAATGATAGATGAAAGTAGATGAATTCTAAAGAGAGAAAGTAGAGAGAGAAAAGAGAGAGATGTGTGAAACTTAGGGAGGATTAGATTAAGAAAATGAACAAACCACACCCTTCCTAACATGCTAGGAAGGGTAATTTTAGTCCCCCTACATTTGGGCTTGTTTATGGACTATATTGTTTGGGTCGGGCTTAGATAAATGCTTAGTACCTTGAAAGAGGCCTTTTAAGCTAGCCATCAAGCACGTAATGTCACGACTATTATACTACCTATTACAACGTTCTAATAAACGATACATAATAAACCTATGACAGATCATTCTTGTTTGACTCAATAATTTTAGGCTAACAGTTTCATCAAATGTCACGTTAACTGATTCCTTAATTACACCCTAGGTTCTATTGAGGACTATGTAGGCTTTGCTAGTTTGGGAATAACCTAAAAAGATACCTTCGAAAGACATTGGGTCGAACTTAGTAAGGTAATCTTTGGTGTTGAGAATGAAGCACTTGCTTCCAAACACCCTAAAGTATTCCAATGAGGGCTTCTTACCTTTAAGAATCTCATAGGGGGTCATTCTTAGGAAATGTCGAATAAGAATTCGGTTAAGAATATAGGTCGATGTGTCCACGGCATTGCACCAAAATTTTTGAGGCAAAGATTGCTCATTTAACATCGTCCTACTCATCTCTTGGATGGTCCTATTCTTCCTTTCAACTACCCCATTTGATTGTGGACTGCGAGGAGCCGAGAAGTTATGGGTAATACCGTGAGCTTCACAAAAGGCATCGAATTGCACTTCATTATCAAATTCCCTACCATGATCCGTCCTAATAGAGACAATTGAACATCCTAGTTGATTTTGAATTTTTCGACAAAAGGTTTTGAATTGATCGAAAGCTTCATTCTTAGACGCCAAATTTTTTTTTTGGGAAAGGGTTTCCCCGGTAAATATATTAACCAAAAAAGCGTTGAAATACAAAGGAATGTGGCTAAGATACCACATTAACCGCATGCTACAGGCAGCATGTTAACACATGATTATGTCATGGCATAAACATAAACTAATCTGTATAACTAGTGTATGAAGGTTACCTCTATAACTCCGTATGGCGGAAGGTCCAAAGAGATAAATATGTAGGAGCTCTAAGCACTGAGAGGTCGAAACCAAATTCTTGGCTTTGTGACTTGAGTGAACTTGCTTCCCAATTTTGCAAGCATCACAAAAGTGGCTATCAAACTTCATCTTGGGGAGATGTCTTACCAACTCCTTAGAGACAAAAGATTGAATTAAACGCATATTAGCATGACCTAATCTCATATGCCAAAGAGTAGAACTATCATCTAAAGTCGCTAGACATAAGTTGTCCTTTGACTTCCTATTGAACTTCATGACAAAAAGCCCACTGCTTTCTAACACCTTTTCTAATGACCTTTCCATCTTTTACGATTTCACTGTCATATTCCGAAAAGATGACCTTACACTTATTGTCACAACTTTGACCTATACTTAGAAGGTTAAAACCTAAGTTATCTACGTGCTCTACATTTTCTATGGTCATAGAGTCAAGAGAGACCGTACCTTTGCCAATGATATTACCACGTCGATTACTTGCGAATGTAACGTTACCTCCATCATATGCTTTGTAGAGTGAGAACAAACTTTGATTACCCGTCATGTGTTTAGAACAACCACTATCATTAATCCACTCGTCGGGCTCTAAATCGATTCCCAAACATATGTAGGTAACAACACACAAGATCAAACATTTGGTCCCCAATATCTCATGGGTCCAAAGTTGTTACTTCCAAACATCCCATGCATTTGGTTGGGATGCATGAATGGAGGAGACATTCCCCATGGGGAAAAGTATTGTTGTTGAAAATTGTTCCAATTCATATGGCCATTTTGTTGTCCATAGTTGCTCCTAGGTGTCTTTGATCTTGATCTAGAATTATTGTTATTCCTTCTAGGTTGTTGGAGTTTTACTTCTAAGTCGTGATTTAGCTTGATTATCTCTTTTTGGTGTAGGTGTTCTACTTCTAGGTTTAGACTCCTTTCGTACTCTTGGAGGAGTAGATGTTTGTCTAGATAAGTTTCTAGTTCCTATTAGAGGTTTACTCAAGGACTTGTAGAATTTATCTAGAGTAGGCTTTTCAAGAATAGGTACTTTGACCTTGTTAATAAGAATATGTTTTGGCACTTCACCTAAAATAGAATTTTCAGAAAGTTCAGGATTTTCACAAAAACTATCTTTTGGCCGCGGTTCTTTAGCCCCACCCGCGGTTCCATAGCAATAAGGAACCGCACCTTATACCGACGAACCGCGTACAGGGGTGCGTTTTCTGAAAACCTAACTTGTTTTGGTTCACTAGTTGATGCTTCATTAGTGTTATATCTCAACCCAAGTCTTTCCTTAGAATGAATTTGTTTGTTCAACATATCATCAAGAGCACTAGTACCTTTCATGAACTTTTCCAATTTAATGGAGGTACTCTTGAGATCTTCATTCTCTTGTCTAAGGTTTTCACATTTTAAACAACCTAAATCAACTTTTTTTGTTTTTCTCAAGCTTAGCTAATTTCTCTCTTAGCTCACTAATCTCATTTTCAAGCTTAGTTCTAGTTGATTTTAGCACTTTGTTCTTTTCAATGAATTTAAGGCTAAGTTTATGTAAATTATTGTATTGGCCTTCTAATTCACTATCATATTGAGAAGAACTATTATTGCTATAATAATCGGTTTCGGAATGTACCTCTTTAGAAGTGTGAGCCATAAGACATTTCTCATCTTTAGGGTTGTCATCAACATCTTCACTGCTATCAATCCATGAACCTCCAACGAACGCCGTGTGGTTCTTGTTGCATGAAGGCTTAGGACAATCACCGATGAAATGATTCGGATCACCACATCTAAAGCATTTCCTATCACCTTTATCATCTTTGGCAAACCGGTTTTTGGAGAAGAGTTTCTTGTCGTTGTTTGGTTGCCTCACGTGTTGACCTCGTCATTTGAATAACTTCTTAAAGTATCTAACCGCCATGGCATATTCCTCATCATCACTGTACGAGGAGCTTTCATGGTCACTTTGCGCCTTCTTGGCTTTAAGTGCAAGAGACTTTCTTTCACTCTTGGTCTTCACCATTTCCGAGTCCTTCAAAATTATCATCTCATGAACTTTCATGTTACCAATGAGTTCATCGAGTGATAATTTGGCGAGATCCTTTGATTCTTCAATCGCCGTGACTTTAGCTCTCCATTTTGGATGCAACGCCCTAAGAAACTTCCTAACATTGTTCTTGCTAGAAAAACCTTCATCAAATGCTTTTAAACTAGTAATAATAGTGTTAAATCTAGCAAATGCACTATCAATAGTTTCATCTTCTAAGATGAAAAATTGTTCATATTGTTGAACAAGAAGATCGATTTTGCTTTCTTCGACTTGGCTATTACCTTGGTGGGTTACTAAAAGAGTGTTCCAAATATCTTTAGCGGTTTCACACATAAAAATCCTTTCGTACTCTTTCTTTGGTAAAGCCTTATAAATCACCATTTTAGCCTCATTATTATTAGCAAGTTTCCTTTTAGTTTCATCATTAGCTTTTTCAAAAGTGACTATCTCTTTGCTTTTAGAAACTTCATTATATTGATACGGCAAAAAATCACCATGGGTAATAACATGCCAAAGATCTAAATCTTTTATTTTCACATAAGTTTCAAATCTATTTTTCCAATAAATGAAACTGTCGGTTTCAAAAAGAGGTGGTCTTTGCATAAATGAAACTATCGGTTTCAAGTTTTAAAATATAATATATTTTAAAAAGGCTTGAGCAAACACGCTCTGATACCAATTGTAGAAACTAGAAGGGGGGGGGTTGAATTGTTTCTTAAATTTACTTGTTAAAAGATGGTCTTTTTTAAAAATCCTTTTCAAAAACTTAGGCTTGAGTATTTATGTGAAACCTTCTTATACACAATATGAACAAGGTATAGTGCAACTAAACTAATAATCACAAGTATAAAGAATAATGAATGTAAAGAGATAAGGGAAGAAAAGATCAAACCAAACACCAATGATTTATAGTGGTTCGCCACTGAATCCCACTCATCGTTCCTACTCCACTCCTTGAGTACTCCTTACTCGAGAGTTCACTAATCAACAAACTCTTTAAGGTGGAGAAACCGTACACAACGTTGCTAATCCAATTTCCGACTCTAAGATAAAAGCCGAGCCCTAATCTTAACTAGGTCCAATCTACACCAATATACTTTAAGGACCAAGTATTAACCTTAATACATATATAACTTCCAAATAGACACAACTACTTGGATCTTCATAACAATGACACTACATTGAATAAATAAGTTTGGATGTTCAATGGATCTTTGAGGTAACACAACACTTCAAGGATGATAGTGTTATTCTCTTTGCACTTTGAGAGGAAGAGATGGGAGGAGAAAGATTCACTTCTAAACAAGTAGTAATCAAACAAATGATCAGGGATTTGAGTGATTTAAGAAGTATGAAAGAATCTAGAAATGTATGTGCAAAAGAGGTGAAGAGAAAATCTGAGAATGGTCCATGTTGATCCCAAACATAGATCGATTTAGCTTTGTGTTATCGAGGTTGAACCAAGTATAACACTTAGAGAAACTTTGTGTTAATGACAATCTAAGAGTTATGCGAAATTAACACTTAAAATGAAGAACAAAGCAAAACACAATGTTTACCAAACTTTCACTTGAATTGATTATCAATGAGGTACAATGAAAGTATTCAGAACCTATATAAAACATAAACCTTAAGGCCTTCTTTTTATAGAAGAAAGAGCCTTGTACAATAA
The DNA here is from genome assembly GCA_025667525.1 of Glebionis coronaria. Taxonomy (NCBI): domain Eukaryota; kingdom Viridiplantae; phylum Streptophyta; class Magnoliopsida; order Asterales; family Asteraceae; genus Glebionis; species Glebionis coronaria. Next base: position 1,804,261 of record JANFOE010000296.1, read on the forward strand.
TCTAGAAAATACAATATGCAATGTATATCTTCCTAACATATCAAACGTGTTGACAAATTATTCTATTGTAGCAAGGATCTCTCTTGTCAGTGCTTGAATTGTGCTCATTCTGTCAGCGCTTTATTTACTCTTGTCGGCGGTTGAAATCTCTTTGTCAGCGGCATAGTGATGTAGCTTAATTTTATTCCTAACAATCCTCCCCTAAACTTGATACTTATACTAATGATCAAGTTTCTGAATAAAACAAAATACAAAGAGGATTCTTACAAACAAAAACCTACTCCTGAATTTGAGAATATATAAATCTCATGAAGTCCATGTTAACATCACTGGTGTAGTCAACTTCAAGTCTAGTGATGATCAATTTCTTCAATAAGTCTTGTGAAAATGGATACTTCACATCTATCAGCAAGAACTCTGCAAACTTTGTAGTACTCAAATAAAACACCCCAGCAGCAAGATACAAATGCCACATTAAACTACTCAAATTATCCAGATCCAACCATATTGGATCAGCATCATCATGGGCAAACATTCTTCTGAATGTCGTCTAAATCTTTATTCCATTCAAGGAAGAAGGACCTTCAGCCTCATACTTCTCCCTTAAAAAAATCCAAAGAGTTTCTACATCCAAAATCTAATAGAATCCTCCTCATACTTGATGATGGGATTCTTGAAGTCAAGTGGCACAACAGCAGCCATATCAGATGCCTCCAAAGGAGAGAGCACCATGTTTCTCTTCAACACAACTTGATGTGAATTCAACTGATCAAGATTTTCAAATTTAAGCTTGAATCCTTTCTTCCTTGGTTTTGGTACAATGGAAGCCTTCTCAATCTGCCTAGCTTCCTCAGTCTCTTCATGTCTCTCCACAGAAAGCATCCTAAGGATATTCTCCTTACAAACTTGTTCCCAAATAGGAAATGCATAGTACTCCAACTGATAAAAAAAAAGCTTCTTTAACTTGGCATATGTGCATCCAGTCTGATGACACCTAAGAAGCCAGTAATACAGCTCTCTTCTGTCCCTTTTCCTCTCGTAAAGTACCTTGTTGGCTCTAGGCTTCAAAATGATCTTACAATCACTTTGAACTCTTAACAGAATCTCCAAACCCTATATCTTCTCTTTCAAAGTCATGTCTGGATTTTCTGTGACATTTTCTTCCCACTTAAAATACATAGTAACAACCTTAGGCATATCAAAATCTACCTGCATCTTCATCTGTGTGAGCTTTTCCATGGCTAGCTCATCATTGTTACCATATTCCAATCTTTCTGGGTCTTCTTCTAAAATGTTAGACCCATGATCACTCTCCTCCTCATCATCATCAGATCCTTCCTTCTCATCACCTTCAGATACTGATGAGAGAATCTGTGCTTCAATACTACCCTTCCTAAGCCCCTTCTTTTCTTACTCTTATAGTTGTTGAGCAAGCATTTCATCAAATTTCTTTTGGGTTGCATCTTTTGGGACACTTCTACAACTAATACTGCTTTACCCTTGTCTAATGGATCAATCAAGGGCAAAGTAGAAGACTGTACTTGAGTAGAAGGTTCCTGAATCATGAGTGGTGGTTGGGATACACCAATCATACTTGGAATCCTGTCAGTGGTTGAACTAGGCGTGTCAGCGTCAAGTTACCTTTGTTAGTGGCTGACAATCCACTAGATTGAATCATCATTTCTGTGAAAGTTTGTTGCATAGGAGTGATCAAAAAAGGAGTAGGAGTAGCTTGTTTCTTTATACCAGACAATGCTTCAGCTATTTCTTAGTCCCATACGAGCCTTGGGACCCCTTAACACTTAAATTAGGTTCATCCTTGCCTTTGGAAGAATCATTTTCAGTGGAAAAAACCATTGCTCTCCTTCTCCTTGCAGCTTCTAAAACACCTATCCTCTCCCTCAATTGCTTGAGTTCAAGGTCTTGATCTGTGACTTTCTGTACAAGTTCTGCATTAGACTTTTGCAAGCCTAAGCAGATAGCCGTCAATTCTAAATTATTGAGTGGTTGCAGACTTCCCTCCTCCATAATTGGGATTTGACTCCCAAGAATGGATTCATCAGGCATAGTTCTCTCAACTGTATGGCTAGGACCACTAGAGAAGACTCCAATAGTCCTTTATCTTTTCTCCATTCTATAATCACCAGGTTCAGAAGATGAAGTGGATTGGTGAACATGTGTTGGTGGTGGTGAGGTGACATCGGGTGAAATAGGTGTGTCAATGGCTGAAACACGAGTGTCAGCGGCTGAAGGGCCAAGGTGCATAAGATCATCTTGGTGAGGGGAAGGTGGTTGTTGTTCTTGGACAGGTTCAGGTTCTGGGTGAGGTTGAGGGTTGTTGGCTGCCTCAATAACAACCAACATAGGGGGTGTCAAAGGTAAAGGTCTGAAAGGTGCAGTATTCATGGATAGAAAAATTTTTGCTTTCTGAGTAGGGATCTTATAAAAACCATCATGATCCCTACGACAATAACCTTGGTGCTCAAAAACCATTTGTAAAAATCTAGGGTAAGCAAGAGTCATCTTGTTACCCTTGTTTTTCAACATGCCCTCAAAAATCATATGGGAAAAATATATTTTTGCCCAGTAGACAAACAAACAAGAATACAACCAAAAGAATGATTGATTTCATTGAAAGAAGTACACTTGGGACTAAGGCGTTGCAAGAGGACATGTATCAAGAACTACCAGGAGGGGGAAATTGTTGTTTAGAATATTTATTAATTTTTCCCTCTGGGGGAAATTCAAATCCAACCCTCAAAGTCCCTCTTGTAACTGTTCTTGGGGAAGGGTAGCCACACCATCAGCATCATCAAGCCTTAAGACTTGACAAATGAGTGCTTCAGTGACCACCCAATTTACCCTATGTACAGTCCCTGACAATGTAATCACTCCATCAACCGTTTCAGAACTTGCAGTGTTCCAAAACTGTTTGATGTGTGTGATAGGAATGAGTGGAGCATGCTTCAAAGCGTACCTTAAGTTAGAAGCCAAGAGATACTCAATCATTCCTTTGTATTTGTAGGATATGTAAATCTATGCTTATGTTTTAGAGAGAGAAAGAGATAGAGAGATGGTGAGAATACACACACTTAGAGAGAGAAAGTAAAAGAAAAACACTTTTTCACTATGTGTAAAATGAGGAACACACACCCTCTCCATCAAAGGAGAGGGTTTATATACCCAAGCCTTGCAATGGGCTTGGGCTTACACGTTTGGGCCGGCCTACACATGTTGTAGGCTAGGCTTGGACTTGTTTGATAAATAAAGAAAGTTAACTAAACTACGAGCTATTGCATGGACTATCGTTGGAGTGACCGATCCTTCTTAATACGTAAAACATATTTCCAACAATCTCCCCCTAAGGGAGGTCACTCCAAACAAGGGCGTTACCCAAGTTACAATAATAAAATAAACCTAGCATACTATGCTTGTCTTGAGCTCGTAGTCTTCGTCTTTCTTTTTCTTTTTCTTTTCTGGTGAACATGCTGATGTGATCTTTGATATCAGTATCGAGCATTAACCACTTGCCTTGATCTCATGCATCTGTCACTTGTGATCTTCGCCTCTTCGTGACTTCATGTCCCACATACTTATACCTTCGTAATTCTTGAAAGCTTCAGAGTTCGATACAGCGGAAGACTTAACTTTTAGGCTTTCTTGAATTAGATGAGGTATTAAGTACATAAGGTATAAGCATGCGGGGACGAATTCTTCTTGGATTCGGCAACGCCACCGTCTTCAAATGCCGCAACATAAGTAGACACGAACGAAATGGCTTTGAACATTTCATTCTAAATCGGTAGCATTTTACCTCCGGTCGGTGAAGACCGTTGGATGATATTAGATATCGTACCCGTGACGGATAGTTTCAATTAAGTAACTTCCTGACAGGATTTCGCGGGTAAACCCGTTCTCTTTATTCGACCGTCCAAAGCTGACTGCGAACATAAAGAGTGAATCATTTGGATAATAATATCCGCATGATTTGAAGCCGTCAATTCATGTTCCTAGAACAAGTGAAATTCAATTAAGAACCGCATAATCGTTGCTTTCCAGTTGTCACGAGCTTGATTCGTATAGAATCTTGCAAGTTACCTACCAAGTGCTGTTTGAGGTTAACACTAGAAGGATTTCCACTCATCACTGTGAACACTAAGGTATCACTCTGAGTGTTCTGGCAAGATCACTAAGATATTGCGTAGAGGCCTGGAACGTGTTTAAATTTAGTTAAAAATTAAACAGTTGTTGCTTTCCAGTTATCACAAGTTTGATTCATAAAGAATCGCACAAGTCACCTACCATGAGCTTTTTGTTATTCGCTCAAGAAGGATTTCCATCTTCATTGTAAATACTTTTGTATTACTCGGATGTTCAGGAAAGATCATGAAGATTTTGTGTAGGACTCTTAAAATCTTTCTTACTTTTCATAGTGTGTGAAGAAGCAAGGAAATATGGAAGTGTGTCCTAATGAGATATTTGATGATCTCAAATGGCTCTAGACTCGATCGTGCTCTTTGGATTTTAGTGATCGGAGGCTGGAGAGGAGTGCCATCTTTTCAATACCAATTTATTCGGAGTGAATAAATCAATAGATGACGTGTTGATCTCCGTGTGATTAAAACAAATATCTTTTGAGAGATATCTGAGTTAGCTGGGATGGGTTGTGCATTACATCACTGGGTCCATGATGTCTGTCTTCAATATCGAGAATCATTAAAATGATCTCAATAGCATATGTGTTGACCTGGTTTCTGCTTAAGTTGTAAGGAGGGCTTCTTTCTTTACACCCTTTATCTTTACAATTCTTTTTCATTCTTCAACCCCTTCAATGCTTACCAATACGTCATAACTAGCACCTTGTTGTGATTGTTCCAGTGCTAACTTATGTACTCGGTCGGCATTCAGCTACGTTCACAATCTTTTCTCCAACTTTCCTAAGGACTACTATTTCTAGCTATGGAATGTCCTTGGGAAGATTCCTCCGGTTCTGGAAGAATCATAAGACTTAACCTATCCTACCATCCTTATGTCACCACAATCTTCATCGTCGTGAAATAAATGGGTTGTGGCTAAGTATAAATCACCATGAAATCCATTTTTGATATGCAAATCCATTTTGCTCCCCCTTAACATATGCCACGATATTCGAAAACATTTCGCATATGTCAGGATGAGCCAGCACATTAAGTCAAACCATTTGTGATAATATCCCATATTAAATCATATTTTCTCCCCCATATTAAAAATATTAACCCAATCGATGTTTTTAATATCAATTGATTTAATGAAGTTTTAACAAAGGTTTTGGGAAGAAAAATGCGAGTCCGTTTTATCTTCATGATACCAAATGTATGAGATATGATACCGATTTGTAACATGATCACATATTCACCATATTAAAAAAGAATTGACAAGGTTGGACCTGATAGATGAGAACATCATATGATAAGATCAAATGGTTCTTGTCAGCATATGTTGGTCGCCTCGTCACGTCTGAAGTCATCTCTTGACACCACATGTACGATTGGTATTGTTGTCTTGACACCAACTTGTGAACTTGGCACGTTCGGCATCGAAGATTCTGAATGCTTGACAATTGCTCCCCCTCAATTGTTGACCTGTGTTCTATTGAAAGAGTTGTAGTCGTCGGTTGAGTAGTCGCATCGTCGAGTATGTAGATACCAATTGTAGATTGCTATGGTTGTAGAGATGATAACTTCATAAAAAACAAGACTTCTCTTGTTTTAACAAATAAATGCACTGAAGCGTACATAGATTTGTGTTAGACCAAGTTATAAAGTAAACTTGATCCCTTACAAGGTTTTAAAGTAAACCTTGCCCGAAAAATTAATTCCCGTTGAGAGCCAAAGCTTTCATAAGAAATACTTGACTTTAATATGAAAACCGGGTTGCAGTCTGAAATAACTACAAGCCATAAGGGCATGTTTTATGAAATATTTACAAATTTTGTACGAACTCTATTTATGGCGCCGTGTCGATATTAATCAACATTTCTAAGGCCGTAAATATTATCGTACCAAAAGACATTCCTTTAAAAATAAAGTAAAAATATTTTTGGATTTTTCTAGATTTGTTAATTTTTATGGTTTTGATATGGTTTTATATTTTTCTATTTTGCTTTTGTGAATAAAAATATAAACAATATATACAAATGATCACCAAGGATACGGAGAATAGTTTTACCACCACTATTCTTTCGCTTCATATGCCAGTTCCTTTAGAGTCTCAGGCGAGAAAGTTCTCATTCCTAGCTTGTCGGCCAAAAATTCAATTCGGGCACGATCTAAAGCCTTCGTGAAAATATCCGCCAATTGATACTCAGATCGGACAAAGTAAAGCTCGATTACTCCATTTTCCACTTGCTCCTTGATGAAGTGGTAGCGAATGTCAATATGCTTTGACCGGGAGAATTGAACGTTGTTGCAGCATAAGGCAGTTGCACTCTTGTTGTCACAGTACATCGGAATTTTGTTGAAACCTAGACCATAGTCAGTTAATTGCGATCTCATCCAAAGAATTTGAGCACAGCAACCGGACATAGCTATGTATTCTGCTTCCGAACTTGAAATTGCAGCGCTTTTCTGCCTTTTTGATGCCCAACTGATTAATCGATCTCCTAGTAGTTGCAATGTTCCACTCGTGCTACGCCTTGTATCTTGACAACCCGCGTGATCTACATCTGCATATGCCATTAGTGCAATATAAGAGTCCTTCGAATACCAAAGTCCCCGATTAATGGTTCCTTTAAGATATCGAAAGATCCTTTTAACAGTAGCTAAGTGTAACTCAGTAGGCCTAGTTTGATACCTAGCACACATACATATAGCAAACTGAAGATCAGGTCGACTGGCTGTGATATACAGAAGAGTACCGATCATTCCACGATAAAATGTCGGATCAACGGCAACTCCATGTAGATCTGCATCAAGCTTAGATTTTTCCACCATTGGAGTATCCACAGGGTCGCAAGATTCCATCTTATATTTCTTTAGCGATTCAAGGGCATACTTGGATTGATTGATAAAGATGCCTCTGGGACTCTAAGATATCTGAAGACCTAAGAAGAATGATACCTTGCCCATCATTGACATCTTAAACTTGGAAGACATGAGTTTCCCAAATTCGTCAGATAAAGTTTGGGTCGAGGCTGCAAATATAATATCATCAACATATATTTGTACCATAATCATATCTTTACCTCGTTTCTGAATGAACAGCGTGGGATCCACCTTGCCTTTAGCGAAGCCTTGCATAATGAGGAATTGTGACAATAGATCATACCATGCGCGTGGAGCTTGCTTCAACCCATAGAGAGCCTTCTTAAGCTTGTACACATGATTAGGATAATTAGGATTCACAAAATCATCCGGCTGTTGAACATAGACTTCTTCCTTGATTTCACCATTAAGAAATGCCGTCTTCACATCCATCTGATAGACAATCATATTCATATGGGATGCATAAGCGAGGAATAGTCTAATAGCTTCCAAACGGGCAACAGGTGCAAAGGATTCCATAAAGTCGACGCCCAATAATTGCTTGTATCCACGAGCTACTAGTCGAGCTTTGTTCTTCAATATTCCGCCTAACTCATCGAGTTTCACCTTGTAAACCCATTTCAAAGTGAGTAATTGCACTTGATCCGGGCATGGGACAAGTTCCCATACTTCAAGACGTATAAACTCATTAAGTTCTTCTTGCATAGCTTCTATCCAACAGGATTGAGTAAAAGCTTGTTGCCATGTCTTAGGTTCAACTTCAGTGAGAAAAGCATCAAAGTGACAAAACATTGCACTTTCTTGTAACTGACTTCGTGTGGATACCGGACGATTAGGGTCACCAATAATAGAATCTATAGGATGATCCTTTGTCCACTTGCTGTCATGTTCACGAATCCGTGGATTGGAGTAAACTGTAGTAGGAGCTTCCTCTGAGGTGGACGACCCGGCTTGATTAGGGTCGGGAATTGGTACACCAAAGAATGGAAGTTCACGCATTTGAGCGAATTCCAAATCGTGATCATCGTCATCCTCTTCATCATCAATAGGCATGACATGGGTAGTTGAAACATGTGTTGGTTGAGAATTACTTGTTGAAGGTATATCTTGACCAATTGTAGGTGCAGACGTATCTGATTGTGCTTCGGTCGCTGGAGCGACAACTTCGGTTATCGGATCTAGTACCTCAGGTTCTGGAGCAACAATACTTGGAGGAGTACAGAATTCATCAAAGAACGGTTGAAACAACGTATCCCATTCAGTCCTAGAAGGTGGTATAAATGATGATGAAGTAGGGTTATTTGGGACAAGACCAGAACTAATGTTACTGGGTCCCATTTCATGAAGTGCGGGTTCAGAGCTGCTTTGCTCAGAAGCCATTGCTGTCAGCTCATCAAAATCAACATTCATAGTTTCGAGGATCTTGCGAGAGTTACGGTTGTAGATTCGTTATGCCTTCTTTGCGGGGGCGTAACCAATGAAAATACCAATATCAGCCTTTGGTTGAATTTTTCCCAAATTGTCACCATCATTATTTGGATAGCAAAGAGAACCAAATAATAAATCTGGTACTTTTCCATGGAGAAGCTCATAAGGTGTTTTACCATGGCGTTTATGAATTAGTGACCGGTTTTGGGTGTACACTACTGTAGATACTGCTTCTGCCCATAAAAACAATGGAGCCTTTGCATAAATTAACATCGTTCGAGCAGCTTCCATAAGTGTGCGATTTCACCTTTCAACGACACCGTTTTGTTGTGGAGTGCGAGCAACGGATGTTTCATGAGATATGCCAACTTCTTCATAATAATCACGCAGGATTTGATTCACAAATTCGGTTCCATTATCTGTACGAATGCGTCGGACAGTAGTGTTGAGACGCACTTGAATCATCTTGAGAAATCCGATGATGAATATAGGTGCCTCATTTTTTGCTTTAAGAAATTTCACCCATGTAAACCGAGAGTAATCATCGACAATGACGAGGATGTACTTTTTGCCACTAAGACTTCAACACGCATTGACCCACAAAGATCCATATGCAACAGATAAAGTTTCTCTTGGTTGGTGTCTTCCATCTTCGGTTTGTAAGATTTCTTAGTGCTTTTCCTCATTGTACACGCGGAACACAAATGATCCTTGTGAAATGAAAGTTTAGGAAGACCACAAACAAGTTCGTTTTTCGCCAAATGATTAATAGCGTCAAAGTTAAGATGAGATAACCGTCGATGCCATAACCATGACTTAGTCTTCGATGCTTTGGAGAGAAGACATACGGGAGAAGCGGACATCATGTCTTGTAGAGACAAAGTATACAAATTATTCCCTCGAGTACCTTTCAATAAATCAACCCCTTCCAAATTACGAATGAAGCAGGTATGCTCTCGAAAAGCAACTTCTAGGTTTGCATCACAAAATTGTCCCACAGAAAATAAGTTGTGACCGAGACCTTCCACATAATACACTCTCGAAATTATAACATTCCCAATATGATATTCACCATAACCCATTATCTTTGCAATATGATCATTTCCAAATCTAACCGTACCAAGAAACTTGCTGACGAAATTTCTGAGCTGAGAGCGATCTCCGGTCATATGCTTGGAGCAACCAGAGTCCAAATACCAGAGAACAATTTGGACCACCTGTTTTCAACAACAACAGTAGACAATGCATTGGAAACTATTGGTTCCAGAGTGTTAGCAGATACAGATAGAAAATTATCAGAATTGCAAACATTTGTGTGACCCTTAGATTTCCTGCGTTTTCTAATGTGAGTTTTAGCACTAACAGGTTTTACTGTTCCAACTTTCTTAGGTTTTGGATTATTCGCGGGCACTACAGTGGGAGCAGACCTATTTAAAGGGCACTTGGTTCCTACGGTAGTGTCAGTGTTCCTAGTTAAAGGACACGCTTGTGTTTTGGTAGCCTTGGTACTCCTAGTTAAAGGGCACACTTTCTTCGCTTTAGTGGGAGTGATCCTAGTCAAAGGGCACGTATTTCCTACTATAGTGAAAGTTCTACCAGTGTGGCGCTACATCCAACCAACTTAGGTTAACACTTTCCCAGTCGGTTTCCATTCTAATCCATTTTTCCGGGCATACATCTCATTCACATGCTCAATAAGGCAAGAATCATGACGACTAGAAAACATACATTCATTGCAATTCCAACATTTTAAATTAGAATTCACAGTAGGCTTAGAACGCTGCACGACCGTAGAGCCTTTAGGTTTAGCTACATGATTCTTTTTATTCAAAACAGATATAACATTCCTATGATGGGCTTCTACTTTCTTCTTCACTTGACTACTAGATGGGGGCAAGATCCTATCATTCTTCTTGTTTCTTTTAAGCTTAGATCTTTGAGCCTTAGTAGTGGTGCTTACTCCTGTAGAAGGCAACACGAGAATATTAGAAGCTGGTTTTGATTCCGCCTTATCTTTAGTGACCAAAGTTTGAGATGGTTTAGTCCTAGGGCCCTTGTTAAGTGGTGTGACGGCTATAAGGTTCCTTTTGATTGCACTAGAGGACGATGCTGAGACAGTGGCTGCGTTATCCACAACATTTTTACCTTTTAGAGTACGAAGTGTTTCCTTTAACTCAGCCAAGACCAGATTCTTATCACAAATTTGTTCCCTCAATTCAGATATTTCCACCGACTTTCGATTCAATTGTTCAATCAATGATTGATTCTGTGCAGTGGTATCAACACATACGGGCTTTACTGAATCAAAAAGTCGTGTATTTTTCTGTTTTAAGTTATCAACTTTGGATAAAATCTTGGAAACTCGATTATCTAGATCCAGTTTAAAATTCTCAGCTGCCTCAAGTACGTTCACACAGTTAAGCTCCTTAGATTTCTCTATTTCTATCGGCAAAGATTTAGCAACTTTGTCACTTGGCCGACGCTGTTTTGATTGTAAATTCAATTGAAAATTCTTTTCAAAGTTTGCATCATCGATATTAACACCTTCGAATGACGTTTCAAAGATTTCTTGAATAAATTGTTTCTTGCATTCAAGCGAAATACAATGTGTTTGAATCTCATCAAAACGTTTTGAAAGCTAAGAATATGAGTCTTGAAGCTTTAAAAATTCAGCGTCAGATTCGTGACAATTACTATCTACCACATTATCCACAGATTCAACATTATGCACAATAGAATCATTATCAACACTTTTATTCACACAGACAGAAACTATATCATGAGACATCACTTGCTTCAGAAGCTGATCATTTTGGCGTGAAACCCGTTCTATTTCAAGTAAACTGTTTTCAAAAGCATCTTCCATTTTAATGAAAACACGTCTTGCTTCTTCTATTTCCAAAAACAAATCTTGATCAAGATTACTAAGACAAGCCTTAACATTGTCTACAAACGGAACAATTTCATTTCGGAACGCAGCTCTAGTGTGCTCAAAGTTCCATTCACCTTCCGTTATGGCCGAAGCCGTCGTACGTTCCAAAATGACCTTGTCAAAATCGGCTAAGTGTTGGTGAACCGCATTTAAGTTAACGGACGCCTTGCTTACCGGTGGAATTAACTTTGTTAAATCCGTTTTGACAAGTGTAGGAGACGTACTAGGAAGGTTTTCATTTGACAAACTTTGGGGCACAAGAACTGTCAATTCTGCTAATTCATTTTGTAAGCGAATGCGTGTCTTTTTCAAAAATTGATCTTTGTTATGTTGATCATAATCAATTGTATGGAATTTTGAAAGCATTTTAGAATGAGTTTCATCCGCAAGTGATTATGTCTCCTCAGTACTACGAACAAAAGGTGCTTCTTTCGATTTGCCAATTATGGTCATATCATAAAGACCGAGAATATATTCCTGAGCTTGTTTTGCATAACCGGGATTAGGTGGTAAATCTTGAAGACGTTTAAGTTCGAGTTCTTTAAATGATTTAGTTAAAAGATGAACCTTTTCTGTGGAAGCGTATTGTTTTAAAAGCTGTTGTTCCTTGAATTTAAGAAGTTTGGTAGCATTAATTTCTGATTCAACCTTTTTAGACTCGAGAGTTTCGAAATCCTTTTTAAGTTTCTGAAAATCATTGACAACCGACTCCTTTTCTTTTAATTCATTAGAAAGATTAGCTTTTAATGATTCTATTTCTTTCAAGTGTTCAATCTTTTCAAAACGAAATTGGTCAAATTCAGAACATGTTATTTTCTCTGCTTGAGGGACCATTTCAAAAGTTTTGACCTTTTCTTTATGCAACGCAAGCTCAGCAGTTAGGGTGGAATTGGTATTTACGGATTGTCTGAGGGCCATATGCATTTGATCAATAATATGTTTAGGCACCATGACCAAATCATGTTGAGAATAAGATTCCATACCCGTCATAGCATTTGGTTGAGGTTCACTCAAATGTGTAGGATTGGGTACCACATCATTTGAGTTACTAGTTCTCGAATGTTGTTCGAGGTTTTCCTTTTCATGCCCAACTTGATGTTGGTTATCATCAATATTATTAGATGTGGTTGGTACCTCACTGACGACATCAGAACCGTAGTGAGAGAGATTAGCAACGAGAGCAGCTTGGGCAGAGTGAATGTCATCACAATCTGAATCATATGCGTCAAGATCATCTGCTTGATAAGCTGCATTAGAAGTAGAAACGACTGCAATGCCTTCAGTATCTGCTGCCCCTGGGTCTGCAAGAAATGCTAACTCCTCTGAATCCAAAATCTTCCCCTTAGACTGAGCATCAACCAAATACATCTTCTCACGAAACCATGCATCATCCCTCCTCCTTTTCGGCTGAGTGCATTCCTTAGCCATATGACCTTGTCCTCGGCAATTGTAGCAAGTCACAACCTTCTTAGGACCAATAGGACTCCCATTTCCACTAGCTTGAGAATTCACAGCTTGATTGTTCCCAGTCCTTGTAGGAGGTCCATATGAATTTTGCCTTCCCAGAATTGGTTGCACCGTCACTTGACCATCTTGAACAGTGGCTTGTTGTCGAGGATTTGATGAGGTGCGAAGCTGATTGTTTGTTGGTGGAAATCCTCTAGTTGCAACAAGTTTTGACAAGTAGGCTGTAAGATGGTTTAGAACATCAGCTGGCGTATCATTTGGAGTAAAGACCGGTGCTTGGATTGGTGGAAGTTCATTAGAGTAGAAAGCTTGTGTTGGTTGTGCTTCTATTGGAAAATATCCTTGCTGAGGAGTATAACCCATTGGAGAAGTGTTAGCTTGTGATGGTGATGTCTGATATGATGGTTGCTGCGGAAAAGATTGTTGATGAACACCTTGTTGAAATGCTTGCTGTGGCATCATTGGTGGTTGATAAGATGGTTGTTGATAGGTGTGTGGTGGTGGTTGCTGCAAGTATGATGGTTGTTGATAAGTGTAAGCCATGTTTTGTTGAGAAGCATACATTGCAAGTGGATCATGAACTTGAGGTATAGACAACCGAGCCTCGATCACATGGCATTCGTGTTGTTGAAGAAAAGCTTGAAATCCACATTGGTGTTATGCAAGTCCTTAGCCAATTTAACATCCGTCACGTATTTTTTCCATTCTGAAGGAAGAGTGTTCAAATACTTGGTGTTCAATTGAAAGGTAGGAATTGTCATGCCATAGATATTGAGCTCATTCAACAATAGGGTAAATCTCAGATAGTAATCATTGAGAGTCTCCCCTGGCACATAGGAAAACTTATCAAAAGTATCATAAAGCTTACACTCTCGTTCTTGTTTAGTTAATGAGGTGCCTTGCATGAGAACACGAATTCTATCCCATAACTCTTTGGCAACTTTATCTTTGCTGGCGAGTTTGTAGACATCTGGAGGAAGGGCTTGGAGAATGATGTTTGTAGCATACTTATCACATTTGTCTTGAATCTTCATATCTCCAGTCAATTCACCCGTTGTGCGAGGACGAGTAGTTGTACCTTCCGTCACTGTACCATAATCTAATGGTCCATTGAGCACCGATGCCCAAATGAGATGTCCATTCTCCTTGTTCAACATATAAAGTTCCATTCGGGAAGCCCATTCCTCATACATAGTCTTCACCAACATTGGTGGACGATTATCCGGTACCCGAGAGGATGGACTTATCCGTAAGAGATGTGTACTCCATTTCAATAAGTTAAGATTTACAAACGTTGATCGATCAATGAAAGAAAGTAAATGTGTTTGTTGTTGTGAGTTGAAGTCGAGAAACAATGTTAAAATCCCCTAAAATATGTCCTCGATAAATCAAAAATTCCAAGTCAAAATTACACACGAAATTTTTAAGGAATATTTTTTGTTATCAGAATGTTGATCGGAATAGTGATCAGAATATCAGTCGGAATAAGCCCTATCGGAATAACCTTGATCAGAATCTCCCAAATCGGAATAAACCCTAATCGGAATGTCAAAGATCGGAAAGTCCTAAATCGGAATGAACCAAATCGGAATGTCCCTTTTCGGAATGTGCCAAATCGGAATGTCCTTTTTCGGAATGCCAAATCGGAATACCTAATCGGAATACCTAATCGGAATACCTGATCGGAATGTACCCAAAATCGGAATCCCTAAACCCTATTCCGATTACACTGATCGGAATGTCCTATAAACCCTTTTCCGATGACCTGATCGGAATAATTCCCACTTTTCTCGGACAAAACTCAACCAATTCGTGATTTTAAGCCAAAAAATGATCAAAACACCCAAAATTTTTGTGTTTTTAGCCAAAGTCACTATACCAAATCCCTACCACAACTATGTAGAAGATTTGTATCAAGAAAAAACCATCAAAAACACAAAAAAAATTTGGTTCGTGTAAAAATGGATCAAAATAGGCGTATGAATCAAGAACACAAACACATGAACAATACAATCATCCCATGGCTCTTGATACCATTTGTAGGATATGTAAATCTATGCTTATGTTTTAGAGAGAGAAAGAGATAGAGAGATGGTGAGAACACACACACTTAGAGAGAGAAAGTGAAAGAAAAACACTTTTTCACTATGTGTAAAATGAGGAACACACACCCTCTCCATCAAAGGAGAGGGTTTATATACCCAAGCCTTACAATGGGCTTGGGCTTACACGTTTGGGCCGGCCTACACATGTTGTAGGCTAGGCTTGGACTTGTTTGATAAATAAAGAAAGTTAACTAAACTACGAGCTATTGCATGGACTATCGTTGGAGTGACAGATCCTTCTTAATACGTAAAACGTATTTCCAATAGTATTGAGGATGATGTGTGTTGTCAGCCTCAAGATAGGCGATCATGTTGTGTTGATCCCTAAAGCCCAAAGTAACACCAACAGGTTTGAATAACAAAGCCATGAAAACTTGTTTCTGAGAGGTTAGAAAGTATGAAGGTGATAATGAAAGAGTTTGGAGAAAATAGAAGACAATGAAGCAAGGTACCTTGTTCAAAATAGTAGGAGCCGTATTTATAGTATTGATACTAGGACATTATTGGTTGAAATAAGAGGTAAGTTATTCAAAATATAATGATGAAAATCTTAAAAAATAATAACTTATTGTAGAAACTAGAAGGGGGGGGGGGGGGTTGAATAGTTTCTTAAATTTTACTTGTTAAAATATGGTTTCCAAAAAATCCTTTTTCAAAAAACTTAGGCTTGAGGAAATATGTGAAATCTTCTTATGCACAAATATGAACAATGATAGTGTAGCTAAACTAATACTAACAAAATATATCCACAAAGAATAAAGAATGATAGTGTAGATAATCTAATATTAACACATGTACATGCAAAAAGTAATAAGGAATGTAAAGAGTTAAGGGTAAAGAAAGATCAAACCGAACACCAAGGATTTATAGTGGTTCGGCAACGAAGCTCACTCCTCGTTCCTACTCCACTCCTCGAGTACTCCTTACTCGAGAGTTCACTACACAACAAGCTCCTTATGGTGGAGAAAACCGTACACGTCGCTTAACCAATTTCCGACTCTAAGCTAAAAGTCGAGCCCTAATCGTAGCTAGGACCAATCTACACAACTATACTTAGTACATACACAACTTCCAAATAGACACAACTACTTGGATCTTCACAACTATGACACAACTACAAGTATATAAAAATTGATCTTCAATGGATCTTTGGTGGTGGACTCAACACTTCACTAGGATAGTGTTCTTCTCTTTGCACTTGGAGAGGAAGAGATGGAAGAACAAGATTCACTTCTTAAACAAGTAATAATCAAACAAATGATCAAAGATTTGAGTGATTAAAGAATGGGTTTGAATCTGGAAATGAATGTGCAAAAGAGGTGAGGTGAAAAGCTGAGAATGGCCAACTATTTAAAAGACAAAGGAGCCAACGGCTAGTTCTGTCCGCGGTACCTTATCACAGCCCGGGGTACCTTATCGATAAGGTACTGCCTAGGCGCTAAGGTACCGCCGGACTAGACTCCGCTCCTTTTTGTCCTTTAGTGGTGGAGGTCTTATCTGGGTATAAAATATCCTGAAAGGATATTCTTAACAGAATAAGAATATGCCATTTTCAAATTTCAAATAATTAATTTAATAAAACATTTTCTTAAAAATAAAGTTCAATAAAAACTTGTCACATTTAATAAAAAGTGAGTTTTAAGAAAAGATTAAATCACTTGATCACTTGATTAAGGTTAGTACTTGTTTATCCATACCTTAAGTGAAAATGGGTAAAATGAAAAATACTTGAACTCAAGAATTCGTTTTTCGTTGTTTTCGTAAATGCTTGTTTTTACATATTGTCGTAATCAAAACTAAGCGAGACCGAAAAATGCAAGTAACGTTTTTAGTCATTATTGCATTAACAATCTCCCCTTTTTTGATTCTGACAATACATAAACTCAATCACACAAAAAACAAGATTTTCGAAGACGAGTTTATTCATTTCTCCCCCTTTGTCGAAGCAAAAAGGTTGCGTAATCCGGTGTTGAAGAAACGGACTTTGCAAAGACTCCCCCTTGGTGCTTACTCCCCCTAGCTTGGGGCACCGAGGAATCGAGATATGGTG
The DNA here is from genome assembly GCA_025667525.1 of Glebionis coronaria. Lineage (NCBI taxonomy): Eukaryota > Viridiplantae > Streptophyta > Magnoliopsida > Asterales > Asteraceae > Glebionis > Glebionis coronaria. The sequence goes on from JANFOE010000296.1 coordinate 1,821,265, forward strand.
ACAAGCTACATAGAAGGGTTAGTTGAACAAAAGAAACAACCAACAATATATAGCAATAGGTCACATAAAAAATAAAATAAAAAGAGAAGAAAACACAAAGACAAAGATCCAAGATAGGGTACTAAAAGTACATCATACAAAGAAGTATGGAAAAGGAAATAAGCCAAAAGCATAAATCTAATCCTAGTTATTCTAGAATTCTAATATTTGCTTGAATTTGGTGTCTTGAGGATAAGCAATCAATGCTTATATGAAAGACAAGGTAATAGCAGAGGGTGGTGGTGGCTTGTTGGAGATCTCATAATCATAGTGAAGAGGAGGCTTGATTAAGAGACTATTGATGTAGCTCAACTCCTCATAGATGTATCCCATAGCAAGATGTTGATATTGACAACAATGACAATATGTTCCATGGTGCATGACATTATCATGAGAAGGAGGAAGAACACTAAAGGGTGGTGGTGGAAGAAAAGAGGTTCCACAATCAACATTCTTGGTAGGAGAAATGTGATTAAGAGTGTTCTTGGGTGGGTTTGGATTGAAAGCAATTGGAGAAAATGGAGATTCAAGGCTTTCATTGGGAGAATAAGACATTTTGGATGTGAAGTAATGCAAAATGCTTATGGTTTAAATAAGGAATGCTTAGGGTATTTTTGGGGTGGTCAAAGGGTTTGAAACAAAGATTCTCAAAAATGTTGGAGTAAATCTGGAGTTTCAGACAAAAACCTGAAAAAGGAAGGCCACTGTAGGCGGTTCCTTATCTAGGGTGGCGGTACCTTATCAATAAGGTACCGCGGTTCACATAAGGAACCGCCTGCAGAAGCAGGTTTGATGTTTGGAGGAAGATTTTTCAGCAAATCTTATTTTTCTAGTCTAACTTATCATAGGGATATGCTTAAAAGCAAAGATAGACAAAGAAAACATATGCAAACTTACCAAATAGAGATTTGACCAAAATACATAGATTAAAAAAAATCAATGTAGGAGGTGTGTAAGACAAGACCTTAAGTCATGACACAATGATCCTCCATGATTCAATCTTGTTCTTGCTATGTTTGAGAGAATCATACATATGAATTATGTAAGCTCTATATTAATAGCGAGAATCTATGAAAAATCGTTTTTTAGATTGAATTAACAATGTTAAACGAGTTTCTCAACCGTTTTCGAAAGAGACTTTGAGAGTTTTGAAAAGAAGAGAAGAAGATTTTTCAAAAGGAGTTTAAAAGACTCAAGGACTCAAAGTGGTAATAGAAAACACACAAGAAGAAAGGAAATTTAAGGAAGATGTTCCATTAATCCTAGACCTAGACGCAAGTAATTAAAAGGTTCCCTCTTAAGTGGCTTAGTGAAGATATCAGCTAAGTTGTCCTCGGAGGGCACCTTTTCAATAGTAATGTTCCCCTTTTGAACATTATCCCTAAGGAAATGGTGTCTAATTTCTATGTGTTTGGTTCGCGAATGTTGCACGGGATTCTTGCTTAGGTCTATAGCGCCTTTATTATCTCACATGATGGGAACATCATCAAGAGAAATCCCGTAATCAACAAGCGCTTGCTTCATCCATAGAGCTTGTTGGCATGCTTTTCCGGCACTCACATACTCGGCTTCCGTGGTGGATATCGCAAGAGCGGTTTGTTTCTTGGAGAACCAAGAAGTTAAACAACAACCCATGAAGGTACAAACTCTACTAGTGCTTTTCCGGTCCACATAGTCTCCCGCATGATCCGAGTCCGCGTAGACAATGGTTTCTACGCCGGTCCCTTTAGGATACCATAATCCTAAATGTATAGTGCCTTTAATGTATCGGAAGATACGCTTAACCGCTTTAAGTGAGAGGTTTTGGGAGCCTCTTGGAAGCGAGCACAAAGGCAAAATCTAAACATGATATCCAGTCGACTTGCCGTTAGGTACAACAAACTACCAATCATACCTCTATATTTGGTGTTGTCTACCGACTCACAATCATCATCTACAGTGAGTTTAGTATCCGAGGCCATAGGGGTCTTCATTGGTCTAGATTCTTCTAATCCAAATTTCTTTAGCATTTCTTTAGCGTACTTAGATTGACTAAAGAAAATACCATCGTCCATTTGTTTAATTTGGAGTCCTAGAAAGAAGTTAAGTTCTCCCATCATACTCATTTCAAACTCATCATGCATGATTTTGGCAAAGTCATCACAAAATTCTTGACAAGTTGAGCCAAATATAATGTCATCAACATATATTTGTACGATTATGAGGTGAGAACCTTTCTTCTTTGTAAAGAGTGTATTGTCTACCATTCCCATGGTATACTAATGTTTAACAAGAAACGCTTTAAGTCTATCATACCAAGCTTTGGGTGCTTGTTTGAGTCCATAAAGTGCTTTCTTAAGCTTGTAAACATGGTCCGGTTTCTCAAAATCAATGAAGCCGGGAGGTTGAGCCACATATACCTCCTCATTGATCAAACCGTTAAGAAATGCACTCTTTACATCCATTTGTTGAAGCTTAATATCTAAGGCACAAGCGTAGGCTAAAAGGATTCTAATAGATTCTAATCTAGCTACCGGTGCATATGTCTCGTCATAATCAATCCCTTCTTGTTGATTATAGCCTTGAGCTACAAGTCTAGCCTTGTTACGAGAAACAACACCATTCTCATCTAGCTTATTCCTAAATACCCATTTGGTTCCAATAATGGTAGAACTTCTAGGTGGAGGAACAAGTTCCCAAACATCATTGGCAACGAATTGATTCAATTCTTCTTGCATCGCAATGACCCAACTCTCATCCGTCAAGGCTTCTTTAACATTCTTAGGTTCAATCAAGGAGACAAAACAAAAGAAGTTGCTTTGGTTTTGGACTTGAGATCTTAGGGTCCTTTCATTTAAGTCACCAATGACATTATTGAGAGTATGATCCCTAGACTCCTTAATGTTTACTTCCTTTTCAACACTAAGGTCTTCAACTCCTATTTTTCTAACCTCTTTGGCTTTAACTACTTCTAATTCATCCAAGTCATCATCAACCAAAGGTGGTGTCTTGGGTGAAGGAGGGGTTTCATCAAAGGTTACGTTGAGTGATTCTTCAATAACCCCTGAGGTTCTATTTAGGACTATGTAGGCCTTACTAGTTTGGGAATAACCTAAAAGAATACCTTCGTAAGACTTTGGGTCAAACTTGGTAAGGTAGTCTTTGGTGTTGAGGATAAAGCACTTGCTTCCAAACACCCTAAAGTATTCTAATGAGGGTTTCTTACCTTTAAGAATCTCATAGGGGGTCTTTCCTAGGAAAGGTCGAATAAGAATTCGGTTGAGAATATAAGTCGATGTATCTACGGCATTGCACCAAAACTTTTGAGGCAACGATTGCTCGTTTAACATCGTCGTTGACTCATCTCTTGGAGAGTCGTATTCTTCCTTTCAACTACCCCATTTGATTGTGGAGTGCGAGGAGCCGAGAAGTTATGGGTAATACCATGAGCTTCACAAAAGGCACCAAATTGCACTTCATTATCAAATTCCCTACCATGATCCGTCCTAATAGAAACAATTGAACATCCTAGTTGATTTGAATTCTCCGACTAAAGATTTCGAAGTGATCGAAAGCTTCATTCTTAGATGCCAAAAATCTATTCCAAGTGAATCTAGAATAGTCGTCAACTATAACTAGGGTATAAAGGTTACCTCCATAACTCCGTATGGCGGAAGGTCCAAAGAGATCCATATGTAGGAGCTCTAAGCACCGAGAGGTTGAAACTAAATTCTTGGCTTTGTGACTTGAGTGAACTTGCTTTCCAACTTTGCAAGCATCACAAAAGTGACTATCAAACTTAATCTTGGGGAGGTGTCTTACCAACTCCTTAGAGACTAAAGATTGAATTAAACGCATATTAGCGTGACCTAATCTCCTATGCCAAAGAGTAGAACTATCATCTATAGTCGCAAGACATATGTTGTCTTTTGACTTCTTATTAACCTTCATGACATAAAGCCCATGCTTTCTAACACCTTTTCCAATGACTTTTCCATCTTTTACGATTTCACTGTCATGTTCCGAAAAGATGACCTTACACTTATTATCACAAATTTGACCTATACTTAAAAGGTTAAAACCTAAGTTATCTACGTGCTCAACATTTTCAATGGTCATGGAGTCAAGAGAAACCGTACCTTTGCCAATGATATTACCACGTAGACTACTAGCGAATGTGACGTTACCTCCATCATATGCTTTGTAATGCGAGAACAAACTTCGATTACCCGTCATGTGTTTAGAACATCCACTATCCTTAATCCACTCATCGGGCTCCAAATCAATTCCCAAGCATATCTAGGTAACAATACACAAGATCAAACATTTGGTCCCCAATATCTCATGGGTCCAAAATTGTTAGTTCCAAACATCCCTTGCATTTGGTTGGGATGAATGAATGAGGTGGGGATTCCCCATGGAGAACAAAATGGAGGAGGGTAGTAATTCATGTAACCATTTTGTTGTTTATTACTTCTCCTAGGTGTGTTTGATCTAGGTTTAGAGTTATTATTATTCTTTCTAGGTGTTGGAGTTTTACTTCTAGTTCGTGAGTTGTTTTGATTATCTCTTGTAGGCGTTGTCGTTCTACTTCTAGGCTTAGACTCATTTCGTACTCTAGGTGGAGTAGAAGATAGTCTAGATAAACTTCTATTTCCCATGAGAGGTTTACTTAATGGCTTATAGAACTTACTAATAGCATTGTCGTCAAGTATGGGTAATTGAACCTTATTAACAGTAAGATGTTTTGGTTTTTCATTTAACTTAGATTTTTCAGAAAGTTCAGAGTTTTCACAAAAATCAACTTCTGGCCGCGGTACCTTATCTATGGCCGCGGTTCCATAGTGATAAGGAACCGCGCCATACAATGTGGAACCGCGTCCAGAAGGTGTTTTCTGTGAAAACCTGACTTGTTTTGGTTCACTAGTTGAGGCTTCATTTGAGTTAAAACCTAGACCAAGTTTTTCCTTAGAATGAACTTGTTTGTTTAACATATCATCAAGAGCACTAGTACCTTTCATGAACTTTTCCAATTTAATGGAGGTGCTCTTGAGATCATCATTCTCTAATCTAAGTTTCTCACAACTTAAGCAACCTAAATCAACCTCTTTGTTTTTCTCAAGTTTAGCCAATTTCTCCCTAAGTTCATTGATCTCATTTTCAAGCTTAGTTTTGGTTGATTTTAAGGTTTTATTCTTTTCTATGAATTTAAGACTAAGTTTGTGTAAGCTATCATATTTGCCTTCAAATTCAGTATCATCTAAAGTGGAACTATCATTGCTATAATATTCGGTTTCGGAATGTACCTCTTTAGAAGTGTGAGCCATAAGACATTTCTCCTCTTTGGGGTTGTCATCATCATCTTCACCGCTATCGCTCCAAGCACCACTTACGAATGCCGTGTGGTTCTTATCACGAGCGGGCTTTGGACAATCACCAATGAAGTGTTTTGGATCACCACATCTAAAGCAACTCCTATCACCTTTTTCGTTCTTGACAAACCGATTCTTTGACAATGGTTTCTTGTCATAGTTTGGTTGCCTAACGTGTTGACCTCGTCTCTTGAAGAACTTCTTGAAATCTCTCACCGCCAATGCATACTCCTCGTCATCACTTTCCGAGGAACTATCATGGTCACTTTGTGCCTTCTTGGCCTTAAGTGCAAGAGATTTCCTTTCACTCTTGGTTTTTACTAATTCCGAGTCCTTCAAAATTATCATCTCATGAACCTTCAAGTTTCCTATGAGTTCATCGAGTGATAAAGTTGAGAGATATTTCGATTCTTCAATAGCCGTGACTTTTGCTCTCCACTTTGGATGTAAGGCCCTTAGAAACTTCCTAACATTGTTCTTTCTAGAAAAACCTTCATCAAGTGCTTTTAGACTAGTAATAATGGTGTTAAACCTAGCAAATGCACTATCAATAGTTTCATCTTCTAAGATGACAAATTGTTCATATTGTTGGACAAGAAGATCGATTTTACTTTCTTTGACTTGGCTATTACCTTGGTGGGTTACTAAAAGAGTGTTCCAAATATCTTTAGCGGTTTCACACATAAAAATTCTTTCATACTCTTTCTTAGGCAAAGCATTATAAATCACCATTTTAGCCTCATTATTTTTTGAAAGTTTCTTTTTAGTATCATCATTAGCTTTGTTAAAAGTGACTAATTCTTTTGTTTTAGAAACTTCATTAAATTGAAAGGGTAAAAAATCACCATTGGTAATAACATGCCAAAGATCTAAATCTTTTGATTTCACATAAGTTTCAAATCTATTTTTCCAATAAATAAAACTATCGGTTTCAAAAAGTGGTGGTCTTTGCATAGATTGCCCTTCTAGGTACTTGTTGGAATCCATAGATCGATTCAAGTTTTAAAATACAATATACTTTAAAAATTCTTGAGCAACCCGCTCTGATACCAATTGTAGAAACTAGAAGGGGGGGTTGAATAGTTTCTTAAATTTTACTTGTTAAAATATGGTTTTCAAAAAATCCTTTTTCAAAAAACTTAGGCTTGAGGAAATATGTGAAATCTTCTTATGCACAAATATGAACAATGATAGTGTAGCTAAACTAATACTAACAAAAATATATCCACAAAGAATAAAGAATGATAGTGTAGCTAATCTAATATTAACACATGTACATGCAAAAAGTAATAAGGAATGTAAAGAGTTAAGGGTAAAGAAAGATCAAACCGAACACCAAGGATTTATAGTGGTTCGGCAACGAAGCTCACTCCTCGTTCCTACTCCACTCCTCGAGTACTCCTTACTCGAGAGTTCACTACACAACAAGCTCCTTATGGTGGAGAAAACCGTACACGTCGCTTAACCAATTTCCGACTCTAAGCTAAAAGTCGAGCCCTAATCGTAGCTAGGACCAATCTACACAACTATACTTAGTACATACACAACTTCCAAATAGACACAACTAATTGGATCTTCACAACTATGACACAACTACAAGTATATAAAAATTGATCTTCAATGGATCTTTGGTGGTGGACTCAACACTTCACTAGGATAGTGTTCTTCTCTTTGCACTTGGAGAGGAAGAGATGGAAGAACAAGATTCACTTCTTAAACAAGTAATAATCAAACAAATGATCAAAGATTTGAGTGATTAAAGAAGGGGTTTGAATCTGGAAATGAATGTGCAAAAGAGGTGAGGTGAAAAGCTGAGAATGGCCAACTATTTAAAGGACAAAGGAGCCAACGGCTAGTTGTGCCCGCGGTACCTTATCACAGCCCGCGGTACCTTATCGATAAGGTACCGCCTAGGCGCTAAGGTACCGCCGGACTAGACTTCGCTCCTTTTTGTCCTTTAGTGGTGGAGGTCTTATCTGGGTATAAAAATATCCTGAAAGGATATTCTTAACAGTATAAGAATATGCCATTTTCAAATTTCAAATAATTAATTTAATAAAACATTTTCTTAAAAATAAAGTTTAATAAAAACTTGTCAATTAAAATAAAAAGTGAGTTTTAAGAAAAGATTAAATCACTTGATCACTTGATTAAGGTTAGTACTTGTTTATCCATACCTTAAGTGAAAATGGGTAAAATGAAAAATACTTGAACTCAAGAATTCGTTTTTCGTTGTTTTCGTAAATGCTTGTTTTAATATATTGTCGTAATCAAAACTAAGCGAGACCGAAAATACAAGTAACGTTTTTAGTCATTATTGCATTAACACTTATATCTTAGCAATTAAAGAATTTACCAAATCCCATAAAATTACGGCCCAAAATATCGCAAAAGTAACAACTAGGTGGGGCCCAGTGTTCTTCGACGGTCAAAATGGTAGTGTCAGTGGGTAACGGCTATATTTTGTCAGCGTTAGAATTAGTCATGGCAGTGTTTGAAAATGTACTTGTCAGCGGGTGAACCACTATGTGTCAACAGCTAAAAATAAAAAGTAATAAAATAAAAAGACCTTAACAAAGAGGTTTACCCTAATGAAGATAGCTCATACTCTGAAAATGACTGAAGTTTGGCAAGAACTGTCCATTCATGCACACTTGCATAAGTAAGATAGACATAATTGTCCTCAAGTGTCAAAGTCCTTAAGAGTGAAGAAATCTCATACAAACCCTTTGTAACTCCCAAGTAGACCCATTTTTTTAGTTACACCAAGTCTCCCAACCAACCAAACCCAATTCTAGGCCAAAAGTCTTGGCAACATGCACATTATATCAACTTTGCATGCTATAGTGCCTCAAGAACTAGAAATTCCAACAATTCTTAAAAAGAAAAGTCTTCATTATTTCTAACTCCTACTCACCGGTGGACACAATCTGGAATTGTGATAAGAGCACTCTTTGAGTACCCAAATACCTAAAGGTTTCCTAAACCTCCCCTTAAACTTACACAGGTTGCAAATAAATAATGATGATAAAATTTTATTTCAAAATAGGAATATAAATATTCCAACCATCATAAATAAAAATTCTTCAAGATATGAAGTCCATAAGCAATTATGTATCCAATTGCACAATGCTCATAAATGCCTGCATGATTAGATCAAAAACCACAAAAACTAACATAGGCTATCAACGGCTAAAATGCCTTTGTCAGCGTTAGAAAAGATAGTGGAAAATCTAATACTTTTACATGAGATAATAACTATGGATATCCTGTACATATTATACAACAATCACAAAAACACATAAATTATGGACTGATCATTCCAATACTTATTACCAAGTATTGGAACCTCCCAGCATCAAAAGGTTTAGTTAATAAATCAGCCACATTTTCCTCTATGTCCACTCTATCTGGATGTATTAAACCTTTTTCAAAACAATCCCTTATAAAATGATGCCTTATTTCTATGTGTTTAGTTTTATAATGATGTACATGATTCTTAATAATGCATAAAGTACTGTTATTATCTACAAGAATCTTAGTATGCATAAAATTTTACCCATAATCTAAAATCTGATTTTGAATCCTTAGCACTTGTGCACAACATGCAGCAGCTGCTACATACTCAGCCTCAGTTGTTGAATTGGCTATCAGAGTCGGCTTCTTGCATTGCCATGATATAATTCTGCTCCCAAGAAATTGGCATCCACCAATTGTGGATTTCCTATCATTGTTGCCTCCTCTATAATCACCGTCTAAATAGCCTACAAGCTCTAATGGAGAATCTTTAGGGTATCATAATCCCAAAGTAGGATAGCACCTAAGATACCTAAAGATTCTCTTGACAGCATGAAGATGACACTCTTTGGGAGTCACTTGATGGCGTGCACATGCACACACAGCAAACATGATATCCGGTCTAGAAGCAGTAAGATACACCAATGACCCAATCATTGATCTATAGTGCCTGACATCAACATACTTTCCATCTCCAGTCTATCCCTAGGGATGTTCCTTATCCATGGGTGTGCTAGTCCGTTTTTCATGAGGGGAAAATCTAAACTTCTTAAAAATTTCAGCTACATATTTGTCTTGTGAGATGAAGATACCTGTTTCTTTCTGCTGAACTTGAAGACCTAGATCGAAACTCATCTCACCCATAGAACTCATTTGAAATTTATCAGTCATTAGCTTGGGGAAGTTATCACTCATCTATTGGTTAGAAGAACCAAAGATAATGTCATCAACATAGAGCTGCACAAGAAGAAAATCCTCCCCTTCCTGTTTTGTGAATAATGTTTGATCTATGGTGACCCTTTTGAAACCATTTTCCACCAAATATGTGGAAAGTGTACCATACCAAGATCTAGGGGCCTGATGAAGACCATACATGGCCTTTTTAACTCTATAAACCTTGTTTGGATGCTCTGAATCTTCAAAACCAGGAGGCTGCATAACATACACTTCCTCTTGAATTGTGCCATACAAGAAAGCACTCTTGACACCCATCTGGTAGACTGTGAAACCCATGCAAGAAGCATAGGCTAGGAAAATCCTTATTGCTTTAATTCTGGCAACAGGTGCAAAAACCTCTTCATAGTCAATGCCTTCTTCTTGTGTATAACCTTGAGCAACCAGCCTTGCCTTGTTTCTAATCACAATACCTCTCTCATCTCTCTTGTTTCTTAGAACCCAACGTGCTCCAATAGGTCTCACATGCTTAGGACGGTCCACAAGCTCCCAAACATCCTGAATTGCAAACTGGTGAACATCTTGCATTGCTTCAACCTAACTTGGTTCTTTGAGAGCATCAAAAATTTTCTTAGGCTCACTTTATGATAGAAAGCAAGCAAACAAACACTCTTGAACTAATGGGGTATCATCCTTTTTGTGAATGTTTGCAATGAATCCTCCTTTAGGATTCTTTGTTCTTCTTGTTTGAACTGGTGAATTGATGTGGCCAATGATTTATGTAGGAGGGTGAGCTTTGGACACCTTAGTAAGAATTCCTCCCTCAAACAATGTGTTGTCATAGACTGTAGATTCCAAAGTACCATGATCCTCACCATCATTAGTTTCATACTCACTTGAACTATGAACCACATTGTTAGCGGTTAGATTTATGACGCTGACATCTTCATTGAGTGTGGAACTTTCACCAAGTTCAGACACATTTTTGTCAACGAATGAAAGCAATGTGTCAGCGGCTGAATCATGTGTGTCAGCGGCTGAATTACTTTTGTCAACGGATGAAACACTTTCACTGACTTTTTCTTCTTGTTTCTTTCTCTCCACTTCCCTTTCAGTAGCAGATGCCTGAATGAATTCTTCACTCCAAATGGGGAATTCCACAAAAGAAAGTGTGGGAGTGACCTCATCTGCTTGTGATCCTTGCACCTTTGAGTCCTGTATACATGCATTATCAACAACATTTTCTTCCACAATCTTTGGAGAAGTCTCCAAGACATCTGGATTAGTAACAGGCAAATAATTCATGGACCTAGATAGTGGCTCTAAATCAAAAATCCAGTCTGGTGCATTAACAGGATCACTAGGTTTACTCTCTAAAAAGTCAACATATATCTTTTCTATTATGACTTTATCTCTCTTGTTGTAAACCCTATACCCTTTTCTATTCATAGAATAACCCACAAAATAACCCTCATCGCCTTTTGAATTAAACTTACCTAGATTGTCACTAGTATTCAAAATCACTACATGACATCCAAATGGTCTAAGAAAATCTGTATTAGGTTTTCTATTCCAAAAGAGCTCATAAGGGGTCTTATTGTGAATCTTGTTAACCAAGGCCCTATTTTGTACATAACAAGCAGTATTCACAGCCTCAGCCCAAAATGCAATGGGTAACTTAGCATCTTCTAACATGGTCCTAGCTGCCTCAATGAGAGTTCTATTTCTCCTTTCAGCTACAACATTTTGCTGTGGAGTTCTAGCTATGCTAAACTCCCTAGTAATTCCCTTATCCACACAGAAGGCATCTAATAGGTCATTCTTAAACTCTCCACCATTATCACTCCTAAGAACGTTAACTGTAAACCCTGATTTCTTTTCCATTTGATTAATAAAATTAATTAGGATTTTGGCAGTATCACTCTTTTTAACTAAGAAGAAAGTCCATGTAAACCTAGCGTGGTCATTAGTGACCACAAAGCAATAAGACTTGCCATTTAAATTGTCTATATTAGTGGGTCCAAATAAGTCCGTGAAGCAGGTGTAGAGGTTTAGAACTAGATTGAACACTCTTAGACTTAAATGAGGACTTGTGATGTTTGCCTTTAAGACATACAACACAATTATGATCATTATGGAATGCTTTTGAGGGCAGTCCTCTCACAAGATCAAACCTCACAAGTCTGTTCATGTTCTTAAAATTTATGTGCCCTAACCTTCTGTGCCATAAGTTACTTTCATCTGCTGAAGCTTTAGCATATAGACATGATAAGTTATTATTCATCTTAATCCCTTGTAAGTTGACATTATAAATATCCTTATGTCTAAGTGTTCTAAACTCTATGAACTTTTCAGAAGGAATCTCAAAGTCTTTGCTTAAAACCAAAGATTCTGTATAAGTAAAGAGAACTTTATTTTTGTTGTCACAAACTTGTGACACACTAAACAAGTTATAGTCAAGTTCCTTTACCAAAAAGACTTCAACCAAATGTAGGTTATTGGTGATGAGAGTGCCTTTGCCTGATATAGTACCATACCCTCCTCCAAAGTATACTTTATCACCATTTGAAATAGGAGTATAGTTTTTCAAGTAGTCCTCCTTTCCAGTCATGTGCCTTGAGCATCCAGAATCCCAATATCCATAATCATTAACCTGCTTTGGAATGCCATGCACATAAAAAAACAAATCAGTTTTCTTTGGGAATCCAAGCCTGAGTAGACTTGGATCTATTTGGTTGTTCAACAAGAGTAGACTTGTTTCTTGTGACAACCCCCTGTTCATCCCTCTTAACATTGAAAACCCAATTTATCCCAATATACTTTTCAAGATATTTAACATGTTGCATGACATTGAGACACTATTAGAAGTTGATGACGGGTCTTGTTTAGGTCTCCAAGTTAAGTTGGATGATGCCCTATATTCCTTTCCTTTCGGTTGTAAATACTTGTTATTACTGGGTCTAACATTAGGTCTGACAACTTCTAATTGTGGCATTTTCATACCAAACCTAATTTTGTCAGCGGCTGATTTTGCCCTGTCAGCGGATGAATTTTTCCTATCAGCATTTGAATTAGGGTTTGCTACAAGAACCCACTGTTTGTTAGACCAAGTATTTGTCTTTTGGAAAGGCCTGTGTCCTTGGGTGTTAACTGCCTTAGTAAAATAACCCTTTACCAAAAAGATAAGGAGCTGGTCTAGTGGTCTGTGGTCTAGTATGAACATAAGGCTTTCGGTTAACAGTGTTTAACTTATTGTCAATGACTGGTTTGAATCTGTTGACACATCTATAAGCCAAATGTGAGAAGCTCCCACATGTATAACAAGCCTTTCTAGACATAACCTTAGGTCTAGGTTCATAAAATCCAGTCCCATTGATACTAGCTTGACTTTTTGGTGATCTAGGTTGTCTATACATCTCTGTATACTTAACACTAGATTTGCTTTTAGGTCTTGTGCTTAGGTCAATAGGTTTGCCAGTAGTAGGGTTGGTCACAACAATGGGTTTAGGTCAACTGATTCACTATCAAGAAGTCCACCCTTAACAAAGAGAAAAGGATTGGCCTTCTTCCATTGTTCTAGGTCAGTCACCCTTTGCTTGTATTCTTCAACTAGTGTGAGAGCACGTAGTGGAGGAGTAAATTCCTCCACTTGTAACTCTGAAATACCAGTCCAAGACAAGTCTTTCTTAAGAACTCCATAAAATTCACCTGATGGAGGTGGAACTGCAGCATACTCTTTAGAGTTCATCCTAACTCCAGACATGTCCTTATGGTTTCTCTGTTCACTTAAGACCTTATCTAGGGTTTGACTAGCTTTTTCAAAATTTTCAATCTTAAACCCTACATTCTCTCTAGCTTGAGCGGCCTCATCTAGCTTTAGTTTTAATTCATTATTAGCTTCTATGTAAGAAGCCTTTGCTACAGAACTAAGTGCTAGATCCCTTTTAAGAACAGTAATTTGATCTTTAAGGTCAAATTCCATTTTCTTATAATCCTCAACCATCCCATCAGATTGAGCAAGCCCCCTTTTATAGTTTGAAATAGTGATATTCAACCAAGAATATCAGATTGTAGCTTTACAATTTCTTTATTAAGTTTATCAGTATTATGTCTACAACCCTTACTAGAAAAGGCATCATCATATGCCTCATTGTCTGATGAAGATGAAGATCTGACCATGAGAGCATATTGAACATGCTCTTCATCCTTTTCAGCAATCAGTGCTTGATTCTCCACTTCATCCTTGTCCAGATAGCTCCAATCAAATCTAACGCCATCAATTCCTTGCACTGCTACCATGGATTTAGGCTTGGCATCTTCCCTTGATGATCTATCTAGAATTATGTTCACCGTCATTCCTTTTGGGAGATCTACATTCTCTAGCAAAGTGTCCCATTCTGTGAGAGTTGTAACATTCCACTTTGGATTTATCAAATCCAGCAGTCTCTTTGCTATTGAAAGTCATCTTTCTTCCAATCTTTTGTTCCACCTACTTGCTCTTATACTGCTAAGAGCCATCTTCCACTTTATATCTATCTCCTCAAGATCAACATCACTATTTTGCTGAAGATCTTCAAAAGAAATTGATGATCCATTAGGCAAAGAAGAAATATAAGCACATACAGTATCCAAATCTATTCCTGCTGGTTTGAGATTTGGTGAAACATGATTGTATGTGTCAGTTTCTGATGATCCACTGTCAAGAGAAGTTTGTCCGCTGACAAAGCAAGATTTATCAGCGTCCAAGGTGCCATGATGAGAAATAAAAGCCATGCTACCAGAAGGTGTTTTACTTCCTTGTTTAAGCAAAACTTCAGGTTTCATGACTTTCAATTGATTGTAGATATCATCAAAGGTCATATTCTTGTAAGCTTGTAAGGTTGAATGTAGAAATATTACATTGGCATGTATTTCCCAACCATCTCCAAGAACTCCAAGGAATGCAGCATTAACATCATCATCTTCAAACTCAGTTTCCATGAAAGCTATTTGCTAGTAATATCTTGAAGACGACTTCTCACTTCACTCAACTTTTCATTAGGTCGAGCTTTAAAAACAGCAAACTCCATTACCAGTTTCTTCTTCCTCTGTTTGAGAGTGTCCTCATTACCACCATAGGTGATCTCAAGGGCTTCCCAAAGCTCTTTGGCAGATTCATACTTTCTGAATTTGTGCTGGTTTTTGCTTCCAAGAGAAAGTTTGAGAAAGCTCAATGCTTCATGTCAAGCCTTCTATCTGCTACCTCTGTAGCAGAGGTGGCTCTTCCATCTTTAGGTCTAGGAACCAAATCGTCAGATTTAGCATTGGTTTTTCTCCTACTATTAACATAGTCTATAATATTTTGAGCCTGGTTAAACCTGTTTCCAAGCTCAACAACCTCCCAGAGGACATAGTTGTCCACTTGGAGATACTGCTCAAAATTAAACTTCCAAATCTCGAAGTTATCAGGGTCAAGCATAGGAATTTTGAGGTTGTGGTTTGAGGAACCAGAACTTTGGTTTTTTGAGATGGACATGATGATTTTAGGGTTTTTGTAAAATTAGGGTTTTGAAGTTCTTATGATCAAAAGTTTCTCAACAAGCTCTGATACCACTTGTTACTCCCAAACTTAGATCGATTTAGCTTTGTGTTATCGAGGTTGAACCAAGTATAACACTTAGAGAAACTTTGTGTTAATGACAATCTAAAAGTTATGTGAAATTAGCACTTAGAATGAAGAACAAAGCAAAACATAATGTTTACCAAACTTTCACTTGAATTGATTATCAGTGAGGTACAATAAAAGTATTCAGAACCTATATAAAACATAAACATAAAGGCCTCCTTTTATAGAACAAGGAGCCTTGTACAATAATCTAACTTGTCAACTATTCTAGGAAGATATATCAAGATAACTATAGAAAATACAATATGAAATGTATATCTTCCTAACATATCAAAACGTGTTAACAAAGTATTCTGTTGTAGCAGGGATCTCTCTTGTCAGTGCTTGAATTTCTCTTGTCAGTGCTCATTCTGTCAGCGCTTGATTTACTCTTGTCAGCGGTTGAAATCCCTTTGTCAACGGCATAGTGCTGTAGCTTAATTTTATTCCCAATAGTCTACTATTTATAAGACAAACTTCCAACTGCTATATCTGCTCGTGGGTCCTTATTGGAACACGCGGTTCCTTATTAGAGCCCGTGGTTCCTTATCGATAAGGAACCGTCATAGCCACTAAGGAACTGCCAGAGTAGACTCCGCTTCTTTTTGTGTTTTAGTGGTATGGTTCGAATCTGGAGATGAAAATATCCTGAAAGGATATTCCAAACCTAGATAGAATATGCCATTTTCAAATTTTCAAATTTTAAAATAATTAATTTAATAAAACATTTTCTTAAAAAGAAAGTTTAATAAAAACTTGTCACACTTAATAAAAAGTGAGTTTTAAGAAAAGATTAAATCCTTGATCACTTAATTAGGATGAGTACTTGTTTGTAAATACCTTAAGTGATAATGGTTGATATGAAAAATACTTGAACTCAAGAATTCATTTTTCGTTGTTTTCGTAAATGCTTATTTTTACATATTGTCGTAATGAAAACAAAGCGAGACCGAAAAATGCAAGTAACGTTTTTAGGCATCATTGCATTAACAGTTTTGCTTATATTTTGTGTATTAACCCCATTCCAAAAGCTATATGCTCTCATAAGCTTGTTCACAACAAGCTTGTGGAAGGTTTTTAACCTTTGGAGTAGATTGTGTGTTGCTTGTGTTGAAGATCCAAGCCCTTGGTTCAGCTATTGAACCATCAACAAGGGTCTGGTATTCATTCCTTGACCAA
Source organism: Glebionis coronaria (assembly GCA_025667525.1). Lineage (NCBI taxonomy): Eukaryota > Viridiplantae > Streptophyta > Magnoliopsida > Asterales > Asteraceae > Glebionis > Glebionis coronaria. The sequence goes on from JANFOE010000296.1 coordinate 1,837,669, forward strand.
GACACCCTAGCCCTGTGCTAGTTGTTACACAAGCTCTAAGGAGCTTAGCTGACTCTCTCTTGGAAGTTAAGGGAGAGAGGTTCACTCTCTTAAACCCTCTCTTTAAGTTTCCGTCTAAAATTGCATGTTAAGTGATTTGCCATGTGATTTTAAGTTCTAGTGTTTGTGATACTTGGTTTATTGTTTGCATCTGTTATTTAGTTGTTGGTTGAGGTATTTGAATCATAAAAATAACAAGTTGTTCATAATAATACAAAGATCAATTAACAAACGCCACTATTTCACTTAACTGTTTAGGCGAAACTCCATACACAAATCGCATTGAAGACGCTCCACTCGTTCGTAAGCACAATGGACTCGCTGTGAGTATGGAAGAAGGATAGGGTCAGCAGACCCTTCTATCTCATGTATTCATCTACTTATTGTACTCTTTTTGAAGGTGGAGCCTGACTCTATTCCTTCGCCCGTGAGACATCTACTTAGTTGTACAAACATATTTTCAAAGGGGTGTTTGGATTCTCTTGGCAAAAGGCCTTAAGGCCTTGTGCATTAGGTTTCTATGGCTGGAATTTGTTTAACAAGTGTTTTTAAGTGTATTTGGATAACTAGTTAAATCTCAAGTTAATTGGAAAAGAATTTCTTAGTTATGTGAAAAATCAAGTTTTGGTGTTCATCACATGGTCAAACACATCAGAAGGAATCATTTGCTAATTTGTTGGATTTAAGGGCTAAAACTTGGTTTGCAAGTAGCTTAGGTTGGTGTGCATCTGTGCAATATCTGATTACTAGTTTTGGTAGCTTATTGTATAAGTTATAGCTTATAGAAAGTCACTGAAGTGGTCATTTGCATCAGCAAAGTGACCACTTAGTTTTAGGATTGCATTGTGTTATATACTTGGTGCCCCTTGAGTTTATTGCTTGTTATTGATTCATTGGCTGCATATGGTTGTGTTTTAAGGGTTGGTTTGTTCTTTGACAAGCTAATAAGCCCATTGGCTTATTGAGCTTTTTGTGCCAAAACAGAGGCCAAATTCACCAACTGGTGGACTTGGTTCATTGGTCTTGACCTCAATACTTGATCCAAGAGTGATCAAACATTGCTTATAAACATCCCACAAACAAGCTTGAAGCATAAAACGTGGTTTGACTTTTGTTGACTTTGGTCAAATAAGCCAAAGTTAGCTTTAAAATTATGCTTGGCTTATTGGTACATGTAACAACTTTGTTTTTGTAACTGGTGTCATTTTTCTAATCTTATTACCAATACTGGAAGGTTTCAGCTTATTTGGTTAAGGTTATGCTAGAAAATCAACTTATTTGGCTTTTTCAGCCAGCTTATTGGTTCCTACTGCTTATTGCACTTGACTTTTTGGTGATTTTTTTTATTATTAGTTAAGATATTTAGGAGCTTTTGCAAAAAGAATCAGCTTTTGAAACGCCCTAGAACTCTAAGTCGACTATTTTATCTTTTAGTGAAAAAGTTCATTTCAATTTTCTAGCTTATTACTTGGTCTTTTACAGAATTTCTTTTTGCAGTTAAGCTTTAAAACTCATAAGAAGGTTGTGTGTTTAACCAGAGCTTATGGAACTGGCTTATAGCTTAATGGGCTTATTGGCCCATTAAGGATTAGCTTATTGACATTTAAGCTGTCATAAGCTCACTTTCAGCTTTTGGGCCTTTAGATTTTTGTACTTAAAATTAAATTTTGAGTCAGACTGTGCTTTTCTAGCTTATTTGGTTGACTTTTTTGCTTATTAGGCTAAAAAGCCCATTAAGACTTGCTGTTTTGGTATTTAGTCCATTTTGGGGGTCCAATAGGGGTATTTTGGTTATTTCAAGTTAACTTTTGGATTATTCAGGTTAAAATACACTAGTTTGCAAGTTTTTAGAAATTTTTAGAAATTTTGGATTTTTAAGTATTATTTTTATATTTTATTTTATTTAAAAATTGTTTTTAGGGTTTTTAAGTAGTTTTAAAAGTTTTAAAATTTGGAAAAATACTTTTTAGCTTAGTTAAAATATTTTTGAGGTTTACAAGTTGAAAAATCTTTGATTGGGGTTTTTGTTAATTTATCTGATTTTTAGGGTTTTAATTAGCATTTAAAAATTAGATATTAATTAATTTAAAAAGTTTCAAGAAGTTTTGATTATTTTTAAACCTTAGATATATTTTTAAGATTTTATTGTAATTTTTGTGAATTTTAAGGATAAGTTTAGTTTTGCCTCATTTTGCATGAAAATGCCTTTTTCGTCTTATTTTAATTTTATTGTAATCCGTCATCTTCTTTCACTTTTCTTTCATTATTAATCAACAACAACGAATTTAACACACAATTAACCTCCTTGAAGAACGATCTCATTAAGGGTCATAAGTGTTCGATTTTCCTAAATCGAATACTAAATACTTACCCCTTCTACGCCTTTTTCCTAAAAGGTGTATTTTTACCACAATGATTGCACTTCAGTTTCAAGTTTTGGATATCGGGTTTACTTCATCATGTGCTCACGACAAATAGCCGTATGAATACGAGGTTGGTAAGTTAGACAGAGAGATGTAATCAGCAATCAATTCTCACGGTATATTTATGAGCTTCATAACGACAATGGTACTTCATAATCTAAGCAAAAATTTTCAAAGTTTCTCAATGACTTTCAAAACTTTTCAAGACATTTGCTTAAGACTAAGAACTTATCGAGGATATGGGCGTTCATGATAATGATGCTTCCGAGAGTTCGAAATCATCATGAGGGAAGATCATGTACTTTGAAGTAATCGAATCAACTTCTAGGGGGAAGTAGTGTACATGGAATGGTATCTACTTTACTTTGTATGATTTTTATGAAGTATTTTGCAGACGTGAGAAGAATTGTTGTTGATTTCCTACATGTTACCCCAAACGGATTATCACCAAAAACTAAACGACATGAAACAGTATAGAAGCAGTATTATTTGGTATGGTTCTTCTACAAATTTCTGCTGTGCACTTAAACCGATGAGCTAGAAGATTGTTCAAACTACATCAAAGTGTCAAAATCTGCTTAAGATACACATATTGGTTTGGCGGGAAGCTGATTCAGAAACTTCGTAAAAAAGAAGTCTATGACGAAAGTTTTTTTAAGACATGCTGCATGAATTTGGGGAACTTAATCCAAATCATGCATAATACAATTGTTTCATAACAAGAAAAGACAAAGAGGATTCAAGCTGAGGTACAAGTTATGAAGACCAGAAGACTTGAAGACTCGTATATCAATGAGATTAGCAATTTCTATCAATCCTCGCATGTCGTAGAGGAATGACCTCTCAGTGAGAGAGATTGTTAGCCTCAATATATGGAGTTAAACAAGAAGACTTAGAAGACATCCTCAGCATTGGAAGCGCCTTAGAAGACTTTATTTTGTTGTATTTGTACTTGTTAGGAACATTGTAAGTAATTTCGTATGTCTCCACATTGGGGGGAAGATTGTTAGCCCTAAAATGTGAGCGTCATTTACGAAATTACAATAGTTTAATATAGTAGGGACTAGTTTCGTCACTTGTTATAAGTGAGATACACCCGAGCTATATATACCCCTCCATATGAAGGGGGTGAGAATTGTCATTTTGTGTTTATTGTTTCTCTCTCTAATAAACACACACATCTTTCTTCTTTCTACTTTCTCTCTCTAAAATGTCTAAACACTTATTTTATCCTCCCGACCTCCGAAACTATACCTTGTTAGATTGAATCTTATAGGTTAATACAATGGCCGTTGGGGAATGTTGCTGGACAATACAACAGAAGGAAATATTTAGATAAATTGTTCGGTGAATCTAATACTTCATTATGTTACATTATAATGGGGAAGCATGAGTGAATTTTTATGCATAAGTTTTATAATCTGTCATTTGTTCATTTTTGGTTAAGTTGTGTTACTTCTATCATCTGTGCATGGTTTTTTCACATTTTATTCTCAATCTTCTAAGTAAACAAACCTTTTCAATCTCCAAGTTAACAAAAAAATACATAATCGACATGAAACTGAACAAGATTACCATTTTCCGAAGAAATATTCTTTTCATATAACTAAAACTTCACGTTTGCAATAACTACGGGTTTCTTCAACAATTGCTAAAAACCCCTACCATGGTGCCAGGTATTGAAAAAAACAAAAAGAAAAAACAAATGGTGCATCTGTAAATTCCAAGTTGAAACACAAGATGCTATAATCCGTACCCATCTTGTGTAGACAACCCATCACTTGCACTCGTCGAACCTCCACTTACAGCTTTTTTGCCACTTCTCAATCTCAACTGGTCCACCTATCTATCCAGTCTTTTTCACCAACATCAGTGAACTCCTTAATAGATTTAAACCGATGGTCTTTGTGATGTAGCTGCTCATTAGCTCCATTATCATAAACTAGCATTTGACGCAATGCTATTGTAACGACTTATTGAACTAATCTAAGATATTACATTTATCTCAGCACAAAAGCAAGACCTAGTATATTTCTATCCTCATAAGTACGATCCTCGAGCTTATTGTACCATTCCACATCCTGAAAAATGGCAACAATACATGTATCAATCATAAACCTTTGATATATAACTAATAACAAGGGTATTATTTTTACCCGTGCATCCCAACATTACTAATATCTATTTACGAAAAATAGGACATCAACATGTAGCACTAGTGGAACTTATAAAATCCCTTTCAAACATTTTATCAAACACTTTGGTGTGCTGGTTTTTTAAACATATTTTCAATCAATTTCATTTCAACTAAATCTTCTATTCAACAAATCATGTTAATAAACTTTTAAAACTGGTAACTCTATAAACAAAAATGATGATTAACGAATCACAATTCATAAAACCAAAAATGTCTCTATATCTTTTTGTTGGCTCCAAATTCCTTGTCTTCTAGAAGACATTTAGAAAGATTACGGTTGACCTAGGGCAGTTGCTTCTTAATCTGCAAGAAAAAGAATACTCCTAAAGTCATACCTGTTTATAACCGTAATTCGAGTGCTTCGTTCCTTCGCCTCCTTCTGTCGCTTTTGTTTCTCTCTATATTCTTCATAGACAACTCGATTGCCTCTGCCTGTGCTTGTAAATTCTATTCAATATACTTATTTTACAAAACATTAATATTCTTTATGGGATAATCATTTATAGTATCAATCAATTTTCTTAGCAAAGAGTGTTATACATTAATAGTAACGAATCTAGGGATAACATCTATCACACAAACCATAACAAAATAAACAAAAATTATTCACATAAACCAAGAACATGTTTAAAGTCCATACAATAGTGTACATATTATAAAAAGGATTGCACAAAAGAAGATACTTACTGATCCTCACGAAGATTGTTGTCAACTACAATAAAATTTGACCAAGCCAATAGATGCATAACCAACCCATAAGTCACGATGGTGGTGACACCAAGTTCCATGGCAGTCCCACAGTTTGTAGCCAATATAACACGCGTCTAGTAGAAAGGGTCTGGACCCATTATGGACTGAATAACATGTAGAGGAAGCTGACTGCATACCAGAAAGATGAAAAGAGAGATCACATTGTGTATATGACTTTCTCTCTGAATGGAACCTTCCTGTCATGATTAAAAATATACTCGTATTATTTGTATTTCTTAACAGAGAAAACGGAATTCTCGAAAAGCAAACTGAGGCTAATACGTGCTTATATTAAACGCCATTTTACAAACACATAATGTGGTTCACGAAAGAGATCCCAAACACCCCTTTATGATCCATTTGTCACTCTCAGAAGGACTATGTGTGACTCCTATAGCCTCCTTCCCAGATAGTTGTGTGACTCTTTTCCATTTGTTACTTTGATTACTATGTTAGGCTAAGTTATTTGTGACTATATGGGAATGTGATTATAATTAGGGATGATGCTATGATATAATCCTTTGTAAAATCATTTTAACCTAATGTTTTAAGACCACTTTGCCACTTAGTTCTACCACGTTATTCTATCAAAATTGATTTCCTACAATAGTTTGATGCCGAGAGGATCAAGTTGTTATAATAAGTTTTTAAAGAAGTTGTCTATAGTTTTTGAATCTTAGGTTAGAGAGACCCTCTTAGACATTTTAATAAAATATGAAACTTATTGGAAGCTTGTTTTGAGCTTAGTCGCTTAAATGGACATAAGTCTTGAATCAAACGAAGTGAATTGTGAAAACGCCATTTTAACAAAAAAGGATTATCACGTTTTACCTGCCTAACCATATCTTGATCATTATTTTCATCGTCACGGAATATATGAACTATCCCATATAAGTCATATTTTGTTATTATATTATTCAAATCAATCATTTCCATCTTCGATTATTATTTTGCTTACCAATACGAAACTAATTCCTCGCGAATGATCCTGCCTTACCACTACATAACTATAATACGAACGAATGGGTATACTTGCCCGTGTTTGTATTCTAGTCCCTTGTTTTGTCTAAACCTTGTTATAAATTTAAGACTTGCAAAACGAACATCATGTTCTTAGAAATTGTACCATTCAACATACTTTTTTTCTTTTGTGTTTTAATTTTGCAGGTTCTTTAGGTATGTATATCTCTCAGACTCTCACACACATAAACTAAGAAAGGCTTTATAATGTATTAATTTATCCGATTATATAAGATTCTAGAAAAAAATGGTATGCCTTTCTCAAAACCCTAATGATGAACTCTGATTGTATATGAGATCCATCATATATGGTGAAAAGTACATCTTGAAAATTTATTTCTTTACGTTGTGTTCAATTTCTTTTTTATTTTGGCGTTTTGTAGGAAAAGGAAACTATGGAAGAGTCCTTCTACGTTTTGTGGTTCGTTTACTTCGTCATACAATTTGGTTTTTACTAATTATAGTGTCTTGCTTCTTTGGATATAATGAATCACTGTTTCGGAGTACCATATGGTTGCAGGTAACAATACCGTCAAGTTTTAGCAATAAATCGTATAAGTACATGTATATATAAGTTTCAGCATACCAAGGTGGTTATAATGTTCTCAATGTTCTAACTGGAGTTGGTCCAGATGCAGGTTCTCCTTTTGCTGCTAAACCTTGATGTCGAGAAGGTGTGCTAAACATTTGATGGTTCTAAACATTTTTACTTTGGCATGTAACTTAATCTTAATCTTAATCTTGACTGTGTATAATACCACAATCGATGACATGGCACCAATTAAACATTAATTTTCGGAAAATTTCTAAACACAAGACGTTTGCAATGTTTCAACTTATGTTATTCGAAACTAACTCAAGAAACTTGACCACAAGACAAAGCTACCAGTTGTGATTTAGTTTTGCAAAACTAAACTAATATACTCAAACAAACATAACCTTGTGGAAACCTTGGTTTCCTCGATCTTTTAGCTACTAGGAATGCATCATGTTCATATGATTAGATAATCAAAGCGAAATTAGAACACGACACATTAACAAGGTGTTTGGACACAAAGAACATGAATTAAACTAATGGATTGTTCATTATATTAATAACAAACAACCACTAGACGTGTATACATTGAATCCCACGTCTAGTCGACACACGCTTTAGGTTTACATTGTGAGTGAACTTATGAAAAACCTAATAACCCTTGGTTCCTTTTATAGTGTAAGGATTAGGGTTTACAAGAGATAAAATCAAATAAACATGTAAATATTATATTTAAATAAACTTATACAGAATATATTCTGCATGTTTATCTAAATAGAAGCTTCCAAAGGCTTCTTTGTCTACGTTTCTGTCAATGCTTGGATTGCATGTGACAATGCTTGGATTGCACATGACAATGCTTGAGCCATCAACGCTTAGATTTCTCTTGTCAACGCTTGGATTGCTCTTGACAACGCTTAGACATTATCTTCATGTTTTCTTCGTTTTTGAGTTTCTGCCACATCAACGTTTTGACCCAACAATCTTCCCCTAGTTGATGTCGGCAAAACTCTTTGTGTATCTCTTGTAAGTTGTACACGATCTTCAAATTGCTTCCCCTCAAGTGTAGCATGTATATCTTCCCCTTTTTGTCACATCAACAGGGAAGTAAACAATGTATGCAATCTTTGAAGATTCTCCAAATGTAGGCTCTATATAATGATCTTGAAGAAAAATAAATAAAGTAATCTTGATGTAGAAGTAGAATAACCCAACCTTGTGTTCCATGTCTTTCACTATCCATGTGATGAAGAACTTATACTGATGGTTAAATATAAGTAGACCTCGATCCCTTGTCAATATTCTCATCCTTTGTGAGACACTGAGCACGATAATGTAACTCCTTCAAGTGTTATGACAAATCTTCGTCGCCAACCGTGTAAAGCACGAACAAGTTATTGTTATGTTATGGATGACAGCCATTGACTTAACAATATGACAAAACACAAACTCACGAAAATCTTCTTTGAACATCAAACTTACCATAAGAATTCTTCCCCTTAAGCCAACACCTTTTCATGACGAATTTTAATGGAATAACATCTTCATACCAAATGTAAAAGCCACTCACAAGGCTATCCCGATTACATAGTTTAAAATATCCATCGAATTCCCACGAATAGTTGCTAACTCGCATTAAGATCATTAATCCCTTTAAAAATATCCGAGCCATAAATATCAACATGATATTCTGAATAAAAACAGAGATTCCATGTACCTTCGTGTGTAAATTCCTCCTTTTTGTGTGCTAAAAACGTACCAATTTTCTCAACAGCAACTATTCTTTTGTTGTCCAACATCCTCTCTTATCCAAGATCTCTATCAGATGCATTGTCCGATATCAGACAATACTTATCAGCGTTTGGATTCACATTTATCGGACAACTCATGTCAACGCTATCCTGTCAGCGTTTGACTTATTCTTGTCAGCGTCAAATTAACAAACGTCAGCGTCAACCATAAACCTCATCAGCGTCGAACCAAAAACCTTGTCAGCGTCTTAGACATGCTTTGACAGCGTTTGAATAATAAGTATCAATGTCTTGGGACCCCACATGGCTACCTCACATGAGTAATATGGACCAGCAAGTACATCTTATATTGCATCTTGCAAAGCAATATAAAATTCAGCAAATCACCCCACGTGAACCAAACTTCAAACCTTTTCTTTATATGCACCGTGTGAATACTCCATCATTAAAAAATCCAAATTGCTGCTCATTACTTGAACGGTTGAACCCTTGTAAATATATTAGGGACCCTACACCAATGTCACGTGATTGTGCCAATAAAAAAGTACTCCAACCTAAATAGTAGCAGCTTTTCTTGTCTATGTCTTTTGTAACCCCACGTGAGCAGTGATATAAAAACAGTGATATAAAAACAAGCTTCGTTTGTTTTTGCTATTGACAAGTACCATCAAGCAAGCACGTGAGATCCATTTTGATTTCTTGAATCACACACCCTATCATGCGTCCTTATCAGCAATAAACAATAATACATATGATATCCTCTTTTGCTTGTAAAACGCATCACGTCATTATCTGCTCTTTCTTTTCTGTTTATAAACTCGATCTAGGGTTTAGAATTTGAGCACCGAAACCCTAACTCAGGATTTAAAAATTAACCTTAGATCGTGTATCTTCACACGTTTTAACAGCCACGAACAACATAACATTCTGCTTTTTATGTCAATCTAGGGTTTGAGAAACCCTAGTTCATGATTTCATGTGAAAAAGCAAAAACATTAATACCTTAAACAGTGAACTTCGACCTTGAATAACTTCTTCATTAGAGCTCAGATCAAAAATCCCTTCGGTGAGATCCTACACACAATTGCCAAGAATCTACAGTTCAAAAATCACGAAGATCCAACGGTTAAAGAAGGAGAGATCGTGTTTTGAACATGGCTGTTTACAAAAAACTGCATATACTCACTGCTGACTTTGACGCCTAATAACTTTTTCCTGGGGATAAAACGTGACAATCCCTCTAGTGGATGTCTAGATATATGTGTATAGAACACACACAAGAAATTTCGTGACGATCCAACGGTTCAATCAAAAGTTATGACCTTCTGAATACTGATGCGCACACAAAAACGTCCAGAAAAACCCTAGACGGATTTTTCTTCTTTTCACCATACACGAACACCTTGTTGGTCCTAGCATCACGAGGCTCTGATACCAATTGTGGAAACCTTGGTTTCCTCGATCTTTTAGCTACTAGGAATGCATCATGTTCATATGATTAGATAATCAAAGCGGAATTAGAACACGACACATTAACAAGGTGTTTGGATACAAAGAACATGAATTAAACTAATGGATTGTTCATTATATTAATAACAAACAACCACTAGACGTGTATACATTGAATCCCACGTCTAGTCGACACACGCTTTAGGTTTACATTGTGAATGAACTTATGAAAAACCTAATAACCCTTGGTTCCTTTTATAGTGTAAGGATTAGGGTTTACAAGAGATAAAATCAAATAAACATGTAAATCTTATATTTAAATAAACTTATACATAATATATTCTGCATGTTTATCTAAGTAGAAGCTTCCATAGGCTTCTTTGTCTACGTTTATGTCAATGCTTGGATTGCATGTGACAATGCTTGGATTGCACATGACAATGCTTGAGCCATCAACGCTTAGATTGCTCTTTTCAACACTTGGATTGCTCTTGACAACTCTTAGACAATATCTTCATGTTTTTTTTTCGTTTTTGAGTTTCTGCCACATCAACTTTTTTACCCAACAAACCTAAGTCGGTTATGATAATACGTACCTTTATCAACTCATAAACTAAAATCTAACTTTTTCATAGACCCTAAAACTCTACCTATTCATTTTAGTTGTGCTTATAATAGTGCGTATTTATCGTTTTATTTTTTTTGCAGCAGAAGGCTATGTTTTGAAGGTGAAAAAAACTATATACGACAGAAGATGATGGTTTTAATTTCAATATATGTGCATGGCTAAAAGTCTAAAACATATATTGTGTTGCAAGTCTCAAAGAATCACCCTACAATATCGGTGAAACTTATTCTTTTGCTTGAGGCTCTTAGACCCACTCTCGTGGAACATCTAATGTATAACCTCAAAATCTCTTTATCTGTATTCATTGATGTGCTTGCAATTATCAATTTTATATGTTAGTATTATATACAAGCTAATGCACCTTTTGTGGAGTTCTTAAATATTATATTTGAAAGTTTATGGAGATATATTTAATAGTCGTATGATAGGATCGAACTTGAGATTACGGGATTGCACACAATACGTAAAGAGTTAATTTAATTAATAAATATATTATTGTATTTATTAATTTATTAAATTATTTAATAAATAAATTTATATATTTATTAATTTAAACCGAGCAAGTAAATATATAACTTTAACGATCGTTAATTAGTTAATAGTTAAGTATTAACGAATGTTAAATAAATATATAGTATGTATATATAAAGAAAGAAGTTTGGAAGATTTCGGAACACCCCTAAGGGGTGTTTTGGTCGGTCGGTTATGGGCTCCAAGGGGGGGGGCAAAAGTTGCCTTTTATTTATCTTGGGCTACAAAGGGTTGAGGCCTATAAATACAAACCCCTATCCCCCATAATCTTCATAACTTAAATCTTTTCCCCTCCTTTCTCTTTGGTTCGATCGCAAGCCTACACCAACAAAGGGTTTTGGTTGGTTTTTCTTGGTTGATCGATTGTATACGTAATCTAGTCCTAGCCCCTCTCTAGGGTTATTGGGTATATTAAATACAAGCGTTGTAGCTCGGTTTTCACGTGCTAGAATCACAGTTGGCTCGTTGTATTACATGTGTACAAGATCGTAATTTAGTCTTACTTTAGACTATATCTTGGTATATTACGGTATAAACCCGAATTGGTGACTCGTTCTTCGTTTTGTGGAAATGCTTTAGCGTAAAGGTATGTAACCCTAATTCAATTAATTATAATTGTGTTATTATTATGATCTTGTTAAATCGCTTCCGCTATATGTGCTTTGATCTCGTTTAGGGTTTTTAAATAATTGTTATGATATTAATAAACCTTCAGTGGCATCGAGAGCCAGGTTTAACGTGTTATAATTATCGAAAATCTAAAGTTTTTTAACTAATAATTGTTTTGAGTTAAAACTACATGTTTTTTAGGTTTTCATAAAATTAGGGTTTTGGTTTTTAAAAATTAGGGTTTTGGCTCTATTTTTAATATAAAAAAAGGGAATTGTTTTGAAACCCTAAATTACCTGTGGGATAATTTTAGATTAAATTATATGATTAATTGTTATGTCATGTATGGTTATGATCCGTCTAGATTAAATTGTTAAGATTTATGGGGAATCCATGATTACGTGCATGTTTTCATGGATCGTAAAATTATACGTTTATATGATTTTATGTGCTACGTGATTATTTGATTCAATAATCTTGAATTATGGAAGAATTTTATATGAATATAAAGACCTAGATTTGATGATTATTGAATAAATCGTATGCATATGGATATTTGATTTATTTATTGCACATATAAACTGTTATCATGTGTTTATGATTTAGTTTTTTTACTTGTTTATACATAAAATTGTTGTTGTAAACAAGGGTTTTTTTTTAAAAGAAATAATATGAACTAAATCATATTAAAATAATTATTTTTTTAGAGATTTAAATTACATAAGATTACATTGATTGGTGAATTGCAATAATAATCTAACAGCCTACTCTATTTGATAAACTATAAAGTGGGTTTAACACAACGCTGGTCATGTACGCGGTTAAGGAAGGAGGTGTTATGCCATTAGTCGCTGACCAAATTCCCGGCTCGCCTGTGCGTCAAATTGAAATTACCTACGATTATTAATTGAATTATACCTTAAGGGTGATTTACCACAAATTCACATCCGAAACACAATGAATAAGGGTATTGCTTTGTGTGTAGCCAAGTTCTAGCAAAAGTACGATGTGATTAGTTGTGGGTAAATTCTTTAATTGGTTTAACCAATACCGCAACATAACTTGTGAAGAAATTTAATCTCGTGGAAAAGTTTACTATATATTTTATTAAACTTATGCTATGGAGATTGTATGCATGCTTCTCCATACTTTGATTTTGACATCAAAATTTATACCCTTAAAATTTAAGTCGAATGCTCCTAATTGACGAACACTTGAAATTACTTCGTCATCAAATGAGATTTTTGGATGATGTCGTGATAGAGAGAAAACCATTGGTAGAATGAGAATTCGTATGATGGTTTTACGGTACTCAGATTAGTCGACTTAATTAAGTTACTCAGTGAGATCTGGAAACTTAATGCATTCAGAAGGGATGAAATATGTTTAAATGCAAAACGTTTTTTTGGCAATGTAAATCCCTTAAATATCTAGAAATTGAAAATTGTTTGTCAATTGAATTGTTCGACAAGTCGTTGTGTTGAGTACATTCATTACTAGCAGATCAACTGATGTAATGGATCTATGTCAATATAGTTCTAGAATTCAAGGAAAATAATATGGTTTTATACCGGGGTAATTTTATTTTCTTGAAAGTATTTTGTTATTGAAAATACAAATATTTGAACTTATTTCTGTAGAAATGGCTCAACCCACCAATAAAACGATAAGTTCCGCATTCAAAGCTTTCTTTGAACGTCCTGAACTTACTGGCCCAAACTTCAATGATTGGTACCGCTCGCTAAGAATTATCTTGAGAGCAGCGGGTACTATCGATATCTTGACTACTCCCTATCCGGAGGATCTTGATGAAGGAGCATCTGATGTACAAAGGCTTGAACACGCTACTAATGTTGAGAAGAACTCGGAGGTGGCTTGCTTAATGCTAGGAAAAATGGCTCCTGCACTTCAACAGAAGCATGAGCTATTTTCACCAAAGCGAATGTTTGATGAGCTTAAGGCTATGTTTGAAAAGCCGCAAGCTGTGGAGATCTACGACTTGGTAGATGCTTTGCATAGCTGCAAGCAAGCTCCAAGAAAGTCTGTAAGTGCCCATTATTTGGAGATGAGGGGTTATATGGAACAACTCATTGCACTAGGACAACCATATGATCGTAATATGGCTATAAACTTGATCAATACGTCCCTTAACAAGGACTTTGATTGTAGAGTTTTTACCCCTTTAGGAAAAGGAAGGCAAAAGTGGCAAGTATTAAGTGTCGGTTTAGGAAAACCGAGCACTAATGACCAAATAAGTCCAAGTTCGTTTCCCAAGGAGGCAAGTGCGTTGTGTAATGAATTGATTTTGATTTGTGATTATAAGATTGAAAAAGAAATAAAGAAATGAGATTAGAAAAGGAAGACGGTTACGACGACGGATTAAACTAAGACGAAAAGGTCGATCACGTAAAACCGTAAAAAGTGCAAAAACTAAAATTTTAACCTAAAAATTCCTAAAAATTACTAAAAAATCCACAATAATATTCTAAGAGTTTACAAAAAATCCAAACTTGCTAAAACCTTTTAATTAATTAGATAATGACTTTTTAATGCTAATTAAAGTCCTTAAAATCACAATTAATTATTAAAAAGTCCCAAGCAAGATTTTAAAGTTTGTAAACCTCAAAAATAACCTAATTAAGCTAAAAAGTATTTTTTAAAATTTTAAAACCAAATAAAACTAGTTTTAAACACTTAAAAACTATTAAAATCAATTAAAACTTAAATTAATACTAGAGAATAATTGAAAAGCCCTAAAAATATTTGGAAAGTTACAAAATTCCTAATTAAGTGTCTACAATCTAGGAAAAATGTAAAAACTTAAAAAGTCAAACTTTTAATTTTTAATAATAAAATAATATTAAAATATTCAAAAAAAATCAAAGTTTATAAAAAAATTCTAAAAAATTACCAAAAATCTAGAATAATGTAACTAAAACAAAAATGCAATCAAAAGTTTCCAAAACCTTTTTAATAATTTAATATTAATTTCTAAAGTTGGTTAAAAACCCTAAAATCATAAAAAAATCAAAAATAAGTCAAATTGGAAACTTAAACAGCTGTAAACCTCAAAAATATTGTTAAAAACCTAAAAACTATTTTTCAGATTTTTAAATACCTTTTCCTATTTTTAATTTACTTTTCAAAATTTAAACTTAATAATCCTAGAAAATTAAATAAGTACGTGAAAAATAAACTTTTTGAACTAAAAAGTCCTATACCCTAATAAGAACACAAGAAAAATGCTAACTTGCAAAACCCTTAAGAGAATAAGCTGGAATCAGCTTATAAATAAGCTGATTAGTTAATTAACCCAAAAACAAAGACTACTTAAATAATTAAAGTTCCAAGTGATAACCAATCAAAGACCCTAGGGCAACTGGTTATCACGTTGGAGTGTGAGAGGAGTGGTGCAGGTTCGAGTCTTGGCCACGTCCTTTTTGTAAAACTTTTTTTTTCTTTTTTAAACTTTAAATACACAAAAGAAGTAACCTAAACTCACTCCAAACAAACTTTTTATCAAACTAAGCTAAAAATCAAAGCCTAGAAAATCCAAAACGTGCCCAGATACAAAAGAACTGATGAACCAAAAGTTAATATCTTCACTTGTGAAGAAATGACAAGAGGACTTGTTTTTGGAGTTTTGATGGTTTTTGATGGACAATAGGGGCACCCCTACACTCAGTTTGAGTGTAGGGAGTCAAATATAGCACAAAAACACAAGTTTCTTAGCAAAATTCAAGCTCAAATTGCATAAAAATGTTACTGATTAGGCTTATATAGGTCTGAGAGTGTTTTGCTGGTTCAATTGGCAAAATGGTGAGATTCAAGTGTTCACAACTTGTTCACAATCCAAACAAATGACATACAATCAATCACAATCCCTGCTTAAACCTTAACCCTAACAGATTTCAAGAGTGATGGCACAAATTCTTCACAAAATCAGGCAGACAAGCACTTACTGATTTTAGACCACTTTTTCAATTTTTTTAGCATGTAACTTGATTTAAACTACACCCAACTGAAATCCAAGTACATACACTACCTAACAACTGCCTAGTGAGTGATTACAACAGGTTTTAAGCCAAATTTAAACCATTTATCACCACTTAATCCCTAATCCAAACACCCCTTAAACTTCTGAAAACCAATTTTAACAAAGCAAATCTTAATAAAACTCTACCAAACTGATTTCAAACACTCCTAATATGCATAACAAACAATTTAAGTCCTAATCAAGCAGATAAAACAAACAAACAAGCAAATTCACAAAAATTCACCAAATCACATGAATCTTAACTTTTGAAAACTAAAACAAGGGAACCAAGGATTATACCTTGTGGGACCCACATCCAGGCCCTACTAAGGCTGCTATGCCTTCTCCTACAAGTTGGGGCTTGTGCAGTTGGCTTATAGGAACAAGTGTGCAAGTAGAGATGCTAGTGGTGGTCACAAGTGACACACACACCCAATATGTCTTCTAAATAAAATAATGGATAATATGAACCTGCTAAGAGAGAAAAAGAAGACCGTGTAAAAGCTAAGGGCAGACCCCTAGCTTATGGATAAAGCTAGAAGTGAGCTTTAGCTTAGATTAGGACTGTGATAAGCTAAAAAGTGACCAAACAATGGTTGTCTAAGATTGGGTACCCACTATACCAGAACAAGCCATGGTATCATGGACATACACAATCTCAAACACCACTAAACTAACACATTCCATCACCATTTTATCAGATTTTTATGAAAATTTAGAGTTTAAGAAAACCTTGAAATAAAAACAGAAACTTGGAAAACTTGATAAACTTGCTGAAAACTTAAAACCAAACTGAATAATGATAATTTAATCAACTGAAATATAAAAATGGGACTAGCTTTCTTCACATAACACTTCACCAACTTTCATTCATTAAAAGGGGCTTTACAAGGATGTGAACAAGGAAAGCAAGAACAATTGAAAATGTAAACCTAAGTGCCTTTATATAGAGGCTTACAAGCATTCTAGAACTATTAATAAAAAATTCAAAAGCTGAAACCCTAATGCTAGCTTTTCCAGAAATGCCCTTGGTCTCTTGGCGTTTGAAAATGGTCAATTGGCCTTCATGTGATGATTTTTGGCTGTATGTTGATGCAAGCTGGATAAAAAATGATCTTGGCCATTAAAAGGAGTCTTTGGGGACACGAAAATGTTATGAGTCGTTGATCCTGCTGTCACCCTTTTGTTTGCTTGTGCAGGGGAGGGCCAAGGTATCACATGGGTGAGAGTGACGGGTTATTTGGGAGTTGGGTTTGGGTTAAATTAAGCTAAATCAAGGATCTGGAAAATAATGTGCAAAAACTCCTTGATTTAAGCCTAATTGAAGCTAGGGATAGCTTAGGGTTTATGGGGATAATGGGGTGGTTTTAATCCGATTTAGGGGTAACTAAATTTAAAAAGTTGTTTGGAGGGAAGTTTAAAACTGATTATAAATAATCAGTTTAGTTGCTAGTGGATGTGTGACGTGGGAGGGGGTTGTGAGGTGGAGGTT
Organism: Glebionis coronaria; assembly: GCA_025667525.1. Taxonomy (NCBI): domain Eukaryota; kingdom Viridiplantae; phylum Streptophyta; class Magnoliopsida; order Asterales; family Asteraceae; genus Glebionis; species Glebionis coronaria. Next base: position 1,855,129 of record JANFOE010000296.1, read on the forward strand.
AGTGATTGGTGGAGTGTGGTGAGGTGAAGAGATGATTGGCTGGGGTGTGTTTAGGTGTTTGGCAGAATAGGTCCCCCAAGGTTCTTCTTCTTTTCACTTTGCAATAAACAGCTAACAACTTCAAATTTCTTCACAACAACTTTGGCAAACTTGTCATTTTTGGCACAAGTACTTTGTAAACTTTAAACAAGGACTTCTTATGTAATTTCTTCATTCTTCAAGGACTGAACTAGTAACATCTTGCTAATTTAGGGACCCAAAGGCAAATAGAGAGTATTGCAAGGGTATAAATTGCCAAGTCTTCAAAAATGAGGGACCAATGTTGACAATCTTCAATTCTTCAAGGACTATTTTGGAAAATCATGACTCGGGTCTGGTTCATTGTGCGGCTTCGTTTCCCGTGTTCGTTTTTGATTGATTCTTGTGATCTTTTTGTCATTTCCTCAATATCCGTACCTAAAATACACAAGCAACAAACACGAGCATATATTTGGCAGTTTTAATGATATTTTATGCATTTTAAGCCCGATTTGGACGATGAGACTATGCATAAAAGCAGTCTCATCAGACTTCAATGATTTCATTAGAAACTATGATATGCATTGCATGGGGAAGACATTTAATGGTTTGCATGCAATGCTCATTGACTATGAAAATGGGTTGAAAGACAAGGCATCTACCGTTATGCCTTCTGTACTAACCATACAAAAGGGTAGAGTGAGTAAGTCAAAACCGCAAGCGAATAAGAAGAAAGGCAAAGGCAAGGGTAATAAGGGCAAACAAGTTGCGACTTATTCGAAACCCAAGCAGAAATTTGTCAAGAAGATTCAATCTTAAATGGATGAGACTTGTCACCATTGCAGGGCAAGTGGTCAGTGGAAGAGGAATTGCCCTCTTTACCTCGAAGAATTGCGAGAAATAAAGAAGAAGTCTGAGTAGAGCGCTGCAGCTTCAGGTACTTTATTTATGATTAAATTGTTCAATTTAACATACAAATTAAATTCCTGGGTATATGATACGGGATGCGGTATTAACATTCATAATACGTTGCAGGGATTTAATCTAGAAAGGAAGCTTTCATATGGGGAACAATATCTGCAAGTGGGCAATGGCGCACAAGCAGCGGTTGAAGCTATAGGAACTTTTGATCCAGTTTTACCTTCGGGTTTAGTACTGAGATTAAATGATTGTCATTATGCACCTGCAATTGTTAGGGGTGTTATTTCCTTTTCTTGTTTGTTAAATAATGGATTTGTTCACACGATTGATAATAATGGAATTTCTGTTTGGAAAAATGGTATTTTCTATTTTAATGCCAATTCTGTGAATGGTGTGTTTGAAATGGACATGCATGATAATGAATCCAAGAACGATAAATCTGTATTTATTATGAGTAAGAAGAGAAAAACTCTTCTTATCTTTGGCATTGTAGACTTACCCATATTGGGAAGACTCGTATACAAAAGCTTCAACGTGAAGGTCTTTTGGAAAACATCAATGATGAATCATTTGATAAATGTGAGTCTTGTATCTCTAGAAAGATGACCAAGAAACCTTTTAATAGCAATATTGAAAGGGCTACTGATCTACTTTGACTTATACATACTAATGTGTGTGGACCACTTAGACATACGTCAAGGAAAGGTGCTAGCTACTTCTTAACATTTACGGATGATTATAGTCGTTATGGTTATGTTTATTTACTTAAGCATAAACATGAGGTATTTGAAACATTCAAAGTGTTTAAAGCAGAACTAGAACTGCAATTCGGGAAGAAGATTAAAGCTCTTCATTCTGATAAAGGTGGTGAATATTTAATTCAAGAGTTTATAGATTATCCAAGTGAGAATGGAATTGTTCAGCATCTTATTTCTCCCTATACTCCACAAAAAAATGGTGTATCCGAAAGGAGAAATCATACATTATTGGATATGGTACGATCTATGTTTCATTTTACGGCTTTACCTTTATCCTTTTGGGATTATGCTTTAAAATCTGTTGTTCGAATTTTAAACATGGTTCCCAGAAAGAAGGTCGATAAGACACCATATGAACTATGGCATGGCAAGAAGCCATATTTGTCTTATTTAAAGGTCTGGGGTTGCAAGGCGTATGTGAAACGTGACTCGGGTGACAAACTCCAAAAAACGATCTGTAAAATGTATCTTTGTAGGATACCCTAAGGAAACTATGGGTTACTACTTTTATTATCCACCTGAGAACAAAGTCATTGTTGCTAGGTAATTCCTGTAGGTAATTCCTGGATACTTCCTTGAATCTGATCTTGTAAATCAAGAATTCAGTGGGAGAAATTATTATCTTGAAGAGAGTCATATAGATACATTACCTTCTGAAAACACTAGCGATGTAATTCCTGTAGAACCAGAATGTCTGGCGGTTCCACCGGAATTAGTTCCTCTGCGTAGATCTCCACAAGGATTAAAAAAGCAAATAGCAATATATGTCTTAACATAGAGGATCATGATGAGTTAGGGGATCTTGGTGAACCCGCTAATTATAAATCCGCCATACTTGATCCTGAAAAGGATAAGTGGATGGTTGCTATGGATGAGGAAATGAAATCCATGAAAGTAAATGATGTTTAGATTCTTGTAGAACCACCACCGAATGCTAAAGTAGTGAGACATAAGTGGATATACAAGAAGAAAACTGACATGGACGGAAAAGTACATTCCTATAAAGCTCGTTTAGTAGCTGAAGGTTTTACTCAAACTTTTGGCGTAGACTACGAGGAGACATTTTCTCCTGTAGCAGACTTAAGAGCTATTAGGCTCATAGCTATAGCAGCATACTATGACTATGAGATATGGCAAATGGATGTTAAAACTACCTTCTTGAACGGTCGCTTAGATGAAGACATCTATATGCAGCAACCAGAAGGGTATGTTGATCCTGAGAATCCAGGACATGTGTGCAAACTTCAAAGATTCATTTATGGTTTGAAGCAAGCATCACGTCAATGGAATAAAAGATTTGAAGAAGAAAGCAAAAAGTTTGGATTTGTTCAGAATCGTGATGAGCCATGTGTATATCGCAAAGCTAGTGGGAGTGATGTAGTATTCCTAGTCCTATATGTTGATGACATATTAATCATGGGAAGTAACATTCCAAGACTTAAAGTAGTTAAGGATTATCTTGGTAAATGTTTTTCTATGAAGGATTTAGGAGAAGCTGCATATATTCTGGTAATTAAGATCTATCGGGATATGAAAAGACTGTTAATTGGTCTATGTTAAGATGCTTATATAGATAAGATTTTGAAGAAGTATAATATGCATAATTCCAAAAAAGGTTTTCAACCTATGGAAGTTAAGCATAATCTGAGTCATGAGATGGATGCATCAACTCCTGAAGAGAAGGCATACATGTAGAAGGTGCCTTATGCTTCGTCTGTAGGATCTATAATGTATGTTGTTAAATGCATAAGGCCTGATGTGGCGTTTGCTCAGAATTTTGTCAGTAGATACCAACAGAATCCACAGAAGCTCCACTGGACTGCTGTTAAACATTTTCTACAGTATTTGAGGAATACCAAAAGAAATGTTTTGGTATTCGAAGGGTATCCATGTAGATAACCAAATGTGGTTTGGATTAGGAATTTTATTGGAGATCTTGGGATGATGCTTGCATTAAAAACCTAATAGATATGTATTGTGACAATTCTGCCGCAATAATGTTTGCCAATGACCCTGGAGTCATGAAAGGCGACTGACACTTTATGCGTAGACATCACTACGTCCGAGAACAAGTTGAAGCTCGGGAAATCGAATTGATAAAAGTTAACACAGATGATAACGTAGCCGATCCTTTATCTAAGGCTTTGCCTAGACCAAAGGTAGTTAAGCATGCCAAAGCGATTGGGTTGCAACTAGCTAGCGAACTCATGCAATAAATCTGTGATTAGTATTTGGATAAAGGATGTTATGATATTATTATATAATGAAATAAAGATTGGGTTTCGTTTATTTTTTTTATTTAATAAGTGTATCCTATTTTACATGTTTTAATCTATGAATAAAAGTTATGCTAAATATCCGTTGTCGATTAATAATATGGGAATATTATTAAACTAAGACAAATCAAAATAGCGATAGAGTATACTTGAAAGTATATTGATCGGTTTTGGATGATATTCGATGAATAGAATATAGGACTTATCCCAACTATATGTTATTACTTTATGGATCTTTGTCATTAAGTAAAATATAAATAGTTATCCTTAGACTTGAGATACCAGGAAACTGTTATGAATCTAGTGCATCTATGTGGAATAATCTAACGCAAAACGTAACTAGTAGCTATAAGGATTATTTTCGGAAGTCTTGCAAAATTCATAAGTTTTGCTCGTAGTCAAAATGGAATTTATTTCCTCCAGTTTTATTTTGGAGTTTAATATAGCTGGGCCCCTTGTGGGATTAGTAAGATGTTTGTGTGGCCACACCCAAATTTGTTTTGGTAATCTTGCTGAATCTGAGAACGAGAAACAGAATGGTTAATGAAAGGAATGACTGATATCCATATCCTTATTAACGTTGTATTAGAAATAAAAGGATAATAATAATGATGTAGAATCGTTAAAAGGTTTTGTCCAGGAGACCTTACTCGAGTTGTACTAGAGACATTGCTAAGTGTAACTAGACGCTAGTCAATGTAATCACGATATTCAAAATATGTCCAAGTGGGAGCTGAAAGTTTATGGACTTATATTTAATAGTCGTGTGATAGGATTGAACTCGAGATTACGGGATTGCACACAATACGTAAAGAGTTATTTTAATTAATAAATATATTTATTGTATTTATTAATTTATTTAATAAATATATTTATATATTTATTAATTTAAACCGAGCAAGTAAATATATAACTTTAACGATCGTTAATTAATTAATAGTCAAGTATTAATGAATGTTAAATAAAATATAGTACGTATATACAAAGAAAGAAGTTTGGAAGATTCCAGAACACCCCTAAAGGGGTGTTTTGGTCGGTCGGTTATGGGCTCCAAGGGGGGGGGGGCAAAGGTTGCCTTTTATTTATCTTGGGATACAAAGGGTTGAGGCCTATAAATACAAACCCTATCCCTCATAATCTTCATAACTTAAATATTTTCCCCTCCTTTCTCTTTGGTTCGATCGCAATCCTACACCAACAAAGGGTTTCGGTTGGTTTTTTTTGGTTGATCGATTGTATACTTAATCTAGTCCTAGACCCTCTCTAGGGTTGTTGGGTAGATTAAATACAAGCGTTGTAGCTCAGGTTTCACGTGCTAGAATCACGGTTAGCTCGTTGTATTACGTATGTACAAGATCATAATATAGTCTTACTTTAGACTATATATTGGTATTTTACGGTATAAACCCGAATTGGTGATTCGTTCTTCGTCTTGTGGAATTGCTTTAGCGTAAAGGTACGTAACCCTAATTCGATTAATTATAATTGTGTTATTATTGTGATCTTGTTAAATCACTTTCGCTATATGTGCTTTGATCTCGTTTAGGGTTTTATATAATTGTTATGATATTAATAAACCTTCAGTATTCAGTTAGATGATCGCCCAATTTGAAAGTTCTTTTATTTTATTAGAAAGTCTGAATTATTGATAGTAGTAACACACTTTAGAATGAATGAAATTTTCCACTATAATTCAAGCTTAATGCGAAAACCTTTTTATAAATATGAAGCTGATTATTTCGTATTAACAATGTATACATTAGTCTGTTTTGTGTATCCACATATTTCTTATCAAAGCTGGTGTTTAATGTTGAAACAGATATGGATTTTGGTGCATATGATAAAACATGCAACGTTGTGCTTAAAGGATGAAAAGAACCACATCACTACATCAGGAATTAAACAAGAAAGACCCGATACAGGATCATTATCGCTCCCCTTAACAAAATCATGTATCCCTGTCAGATCTATTATTAGTTGATATAGTCTTATAACTCAACCAAGAGAATGCTCCTTTAGTTGTAGGACAACTTCTAGATGACGAGTGTCCAGGGATTTCATCAAAGGGTTGATTCTATCTGTGCGTTCTATACTTCGGGTTGAGCCTCTTGTGGATGAGTGTGAAAAAAGGTGGGTTAATTATTTGAATTATTAGATTCTTATATATTCAATATGTTAAGCTCTATCCTTTTATCATTCGCTTACTCCTTTCCAGGAATCGACTACGCTTACTTAATTTTTGGAGCACCTAGTGAGTGAAGGAAGCAAACATGTAGCAATAAAAAATATCAAATACTTCCTCACGACCAGCCCCTATTAGGATTCACATGTTGTTTTTTTGCAACCTAGAAGATTGGTTGACCTCAAACTATTGCTAAAGGTAATCATGTTACAGAAAGCATAGTTCGATCAGTTCTGGAAAATGGATGCGGCATGACATTAATTACAAGAAACCTGGTTTTCTGGTATTTAAAATTTTGCCTATTTAAATATGATAATCTGGTGCTTATAAGGTCAAAAGGTATGAAGTGCCAACTGGCATAAGGAGCATGAATATAGCTTAGAGGTAACAATAAAAAAACCCTTGGTGTATGTACGATTAATTGGGGTTGCCAGAAACAAAGTTTCTAAAAGTTTTGAATGGAAAATAAGCCCTTTACCTTGGAGCTCGACATTTCTTTCCATCTTTGCGTTTACCATTTGCAGGTTCATCATCTGATGACTGGTCATCATAATCACTTTGATCCTCGTCTTCCTTGGTAGGCTGAATATGTTCCTTGAACAAAGACTGTAGCGCAAGTGCCGGTATAGGATTAGAGCCCAAAACTCAAATGAGTAACTAAGTGTTATAAGAAAGAAATACATGAATTTAGTTCTTTATGAAGTGTCTAACCAAAATATGTCGCATACCTCGTTCTCGAAAAGAAATTTGAACCATTGATCTCGTAGAACGTCAGTGGTGAGACCCCTCTTTTTCTTATTAGATTGTTTATTTGCATCAACTGTCTCTATATATTTTTTATTGGCTCCAAATTCCTTGTCTTCTAGAAGACATTTAGAAAGATTATGATTGACCTTAGGCAGTTGCTTCTTAATCTGCAAGAAAAAGAATAATCCCAAAGTCAGACCCATTTATAACCGTAATTCGAGTGCTTCGTTCCTTCTCCTCCTTCTGTCTATTTTGTTTCTCTCTATATTCTTCATAGAAAACTCGATTGCCTATGCATGTGCTTGTAAATATTATTCAATATATTTATTTTACAAAAGATTAATATTCTTTATGGGATATTCATTTATAGTATCAATCAATTTTCTAAGCAAAGAGTGTTATACATTAATAGTAACAAATCTAGGGATAACATCTGCCACACAAACCATAATCAAATAAACACAAATTATTCACATAAACCTAGAACCTGTTAAAAGTTCATACAACAGTGTACATATTATAAAGAGGATTGCACAAAAGAAGACACTTACTGATCCTCAGGAAGATTTTTGTCAACTCTAATAAAATTTGACCCAGCCAATAGATGCATAACCAACCCATAAGTCACGATGGTGGTGATACCAATTTCCATGATAGTCCCACATTTTGAAGCCAATATAACACGCATCTAGTAGAAAGGGTCTGGACCCGTTGTGGACTAAATAACATGTAGAGGAAGCTGACTGCATACCAGAAAGATGAAAAGAGAGATCACATTGTGTATATGAGTTTCTCTTTGAATGGAACCTTCCTGTCATGATTAAAAATATACTCGTATTATTTGTATTTCTTTAGAGAGAAAATGCAATTCTCGAAAAGCAATTTGAGGCGAATACCCGCTTATATAAAAGACCATTTTACAAACACATAATCTGGTTCACGAAAGAGATCCCAAACACCCTTTTTATGATCTATTTGTCACTCTCAGAAGGACTATGTGTGACCCCTATAGCCTCCTTCGCAGATGGTTGTTTAGTGAAACTTGAAGTAGAATTAAAAAGAGTAAATAAATACCAAAAACGTAAATGCAGAACTAATATAAGAAAATGGCAATTAATTTCAGAGAAAGAAAGTCACCTACAGACCAAAGAGAGGACAACTTGACATCCTCTGCACGTGGGACATCGGCTATATTATTCTCATATTAAATGGGTCTGTGAATTCCTAGTGGTGACTGCCAATTTGACTGTGATGTAATATATGTGTAGGATGACGATGTTTGATAGGAAAACAATATACTGGTGTAAAACATGCCTCCAATAGACCACTACTCGGACAAAGTTCCAAAACATGTTTTGTGAGATTGATAGTTTCAAATTCCATCCGTCGTTCCACTCCTGCCAATAAACTTACAAATGCAGAAGGTAAGTTTATATTACATTCAAAAATAATTCTGTAAATTCTAATTGGCATAGGCATGTTCATAATGAAATGTAACGAATGAAAGTTCCTTTCAACATGTCCAACCACTACTCCAAAAGGACTAATATCACTACCATCTACAAAGGGCTTGTCGGTTGTTAGGATGTTTCACAAACAGCGCCTAGTTGCATTTTGAGTTTTAGAGGCAACAAATACGTGTTCGTTTTTAAAATAAGGGGAAGTTGTTTATTACATATTTCAGGCCCGATGTTCATATAGTCAAACCTTTTTTTCTGTTTCATAAGAAATAATGATCCCATTTAACTTTTTTTATATATTATGTGTATCTATCTTGAACTTGGTAAGCTCTTGTACCAATATCTCTATCTAGAATAATGTGCGTGAGGTATTTCTGCTACTTCTTATAAGCTCCCTCCGTTTAGAGGGAAATGTTATACGTTGATAAACCACAGGTGTATGCATTTCTTCACTCGAGCAAAAAGTTTGACTTAATGAAGGTCAAACAGAAAGCCTAACTTATTTGAGTTGGATATTTGTAGGTTACCTGGCCTTTGTTACGAATTATTATCATTCTATAGCTGCTATTGCAGTTTTGAGGATTGGATAAACTTTTTTATATGCATATAACAGTGCAAATAAGCAATCTCAAACAAGCCTAATACGGTTAATTGCATAATGAGATTTTAAACTGTAGAACCACTGTCATTAACCTATAACAGTGAGTATGTAACCCGATTTTTATGTTAACATTTTCAAGTGCCTATATGCTTAATTTTCAATAAAATATGAGCAATTTTTAGTGCTTGCTAAAACTGCATATTCTGATTATTTAGAGTAAAGAAGTACTTAAAAGTATGCCAGTTGGTAATTCATACATTTTGACCTTATAAGCACCAAATTATCATATTGCAATAGGAAAAATTTTAAATATCAGAAAACCAGGTTTCTTGTAATTAAAGTCATGCCGCATCCATTTTCCAGAACTGATCGAACTATGCTTTCTGTAACATGATTACCTTTGGCAATAGTTCGAGGTCAGCCAATCTTCTAGGTTGCAAAAAAACAACACGTGAATCCTAATAGGGCTGGTCGTGAGGAAGTATTCGGGATTGTTATTGCTACATGTTTGCTTCCTTCACTCACAAGGTGCTCTAATAATGAAGTAAACGTAGTCGATTTCTAGAAAGGAGTAAGCGAATGATAAAAGGATAGAGCCTAACATAATGGACATATAAAAATCTTATAATTCAAATAATTAACCCACCTTTTTTCACACTCATCCACAAGAGGCTCAACCCGAAGTATAGAACGCACATATAGAATCAACCCTTTGATGAAATCCCTGGACACTCGTCATCTAGAAGTTGTCCTACAACTAAAGGAGCATTCTCTTGGTTGAGTTATAAGACTATATCAACTAATAATATATCTGATAGGGATACATGCTTTTGTTAAGGGGAGCGGTAATGATCCTATATCAAGTCTTTCTTGTTTAATTCCTAATGTTGTGATGTGGTTCTTTTCATCCTTTAAGCACAACGTTGCATGTTTTATCATATGTACCAAAATCCATATTTGTTTCTACATTAAACACCAGCTTTGATCAGTAATATGTGGATACAGAAAATAGACTAATGTATACGTTGTTAATATGAAATAATCAGCTTTATATTTATAAAAAGGTTTCCGCATTAAGCTTGAATTATATTGGCAAATTTCATTCATTCTAAAGTGTGTAACTACTATCAATAATTCAACCTTTCTACTAAAATAAAAGAACTTTCAAATTGGGCGATTATCTAACTGAATACAATATTTAAGAACTCCACAAAAGGTGCATTAAGTTGTATATAATCCTAACATATACAACTGATAATTTCAAGCACATCAATGAATAAACATAAAGAGATGTTGAGGTTATATTAAATATTCCACGAGAGTGGGTCTAAGAGCCTCAAGGGAAAGAATAAGTTTCACCCATATTGTAGGGTGATTCTTTGAGACTTGCAACACTATATGTTTTAGACTTTTAGCCATGCACATATATTGAAATTAAAACCATATGTGGGGTTTTTCACCTTCAAAACATAGCCTTCCGCTCCAAAAAAATAAAACGAAAAATACGCACTATTATTAGCAAAAAAAATGAATAGGTAGAGTTTTAGGGTCTATGAAAAAGTTAGGTTTTAGTTTATGAGTTGATAAAGGTACGTATTATCATAACCAACTTAGGTTATGTTTGTTTGAGTATATTAGCTTGGTTTTGCAAAACTAAATCACAACTGGTGGCTTTGTCTAGTGGTCAAGTTTCTTGAGTTAGTTTCAAATAACTTAAGTTCGAACGTTACAAACGTCTTGTTCTTAGAAATTTTCCAAAAATTAATGTTTAATTGGTGTCATGTCATCGTTTGTGGTATTATACACAGTCAAAATTAAGATTAAGATTACGTTACATGCCTAAGTAAAAATGTTTAGAACCATCAAATGTTTAGCGCACCTTATCAACGTCAAGGTTTAGCAGCAACGGGAGCACCTGCATCTGGACCAAGTCCAGTTAGGACATTGAGAACATTATAACCACCTTGGTATGCTGAAACTTATATATACATGTACTTATAGGATTTATAGCTAAAACTTGATAGTATTGTTACCTGCAACCATATGGTACTCCGAAACAGTGAGTCATTATATCCAAAGAAGCAAGACACTATAATTAGGAAAAACCAAGTTGTATGCCGATGTAAACGAAACACAAAACGCAGGACTCTTTTATAGTTTCCTTCTCCGACAAAACACCAATATAAAAAAGAAATTGAACACAACATAAAGAAATAAATTTTCAAGATGTACTTTTCACCATATACAATGGATCTCATATACAATCAGAGTTCATCATTAGGGTTTTGAGAAAGGCATACCATTTTTTCCAGAATCTTATATAATCAGGTAAATTAATACATTATAAAGCCTTTCTTAGTTTATGTGTGTGAGAGTCTGAGAGATATACATACCTAAATAACTTTCAAAATTAAAACACAAAAGAAAAAAAGTATGTTGAATGGTACAATTTCTAAGAACGTGATGTTCGTTTTGCAAGTCTTAAATTTATAACAAGGTTTAGACAAAACAAGGGACTAGAATACAAACACGGGGTAAGTACACTCTTTCGTTCGTAGTATAGTTTTGTATTGGTAAGCCAGGATCGTTCGCGAGGACTTAGTTTCGTTTTGGTAAGCAGAATAATAATCGAAGATGGAAATGATTGATTTGAATAATATAATAACAAAATATGACTTATATGGGATAGTGCATATAAATTCGGGATGATGATAATAATGATCGAGATATGGTTAGGTAGGTAAAACGTGATAATCATTTTTCGTCAAAATGGTGTTTTCACAATTCACTTGGTTTGATTAAAGACTTATGTCTATTTAAGCGACTAAGTTTAAAACAAGTTTCAACTAAGTTCAATATTTTATCAAAATGTCTAAGAGGATCTCTCTAACCAAAGAGTCAAAACCCATAGATAAGTTATTTAAAAACTTACTATAACAACTTGACCCTCTCGGCGTCAAACTATTGTAACAAATCAATTTTGATAAAATAACCCGGTAGAACTAAGTGGCAACGTGGTTCTACAACATTAGCCTGAAATCATTTTACAAAGGATCATATCATAGCATCATCACTAATTATAATCACATACCCCTTGTCACAAATAACTTAGCCTAGCATAGTAATCAAAGTAACAAATGAAAAAGAGTAAAGAACATCATACTTAGATTGAATGAATTGACGAGTACACAAGTGTTACGATTGTATCGTCTTTCCACGAATCGAAGAGTAAGATACTCTCGTTACAAGTATTTCCCAAAAGTGGAATATACTTAAAATTTACTAAAGAGACTAAGAATACTCGAATTATGGAGTACTAGGTGAGAGTGAGAGTGGATATATAAAATGAGAAGAGGAGCCCTCTATTTATAGTGCAGACTAGGGGTAAAAGTGTGTCGCACTTCTCCAAATGTGTGTGGCACATTGGAGGTGGCATTTGTGAACCGCACATCTGAAATTATGGGCCGCACATTCGTGCGTCCAGAATGTTCTTCTCTTTATTCTTCTATTATTGCAAGTAAGGACTCCAATTTGCTTTCTTTCACTTTTTGCTTTCTTTCACTTTGAGCCTTCAATCTTTTACCTGCATATATAACGCAATGTATTAAGTATCAGAAGTTCTTATTTATCATACAAAGTGAGACAATAGCAACGGATTAAATATGTATATTTTAGGTGTTATTAGAATGTTAGTGCGATTCTTGCTGTGAATGGTATAGTTTCTAAGAACGTTAGCGCGATTCTTGCTGTGAATGGTACATTTTTGGTACGGGTTATTTTGGTTTGAAAGTTAGGGTTATGTTTTATAGATTACGATGAATGTGTCATATAGTTTGGGAGTCTCTTTATATATATTTGAAAAGTCAAAACATAATATGCTATAAACTTTTTTTAGAAGATATTATCTGTGTTTTTGATATACAACACAAAGATGGGCTTAGCTCATTTGGTTGAATTCTTTCAATGTTTACTATATGTCCCAAGTTAGAATGTTCTCATGGCCGCGGTTTTTATTAATTTTCCGAATTTTAACTCAAAGTTAGTGCCACGTCATCGTTTATGAGATTATATCATCGTGCTTTGTCAGCATTATCCCAATCATAGTTAGTTCCATATATAAGTAAGCATATATATATATATATATATATATATATATATATATATATATATATATATATATATATATATATATATCTTTATATTATATATAGGTATAAATATGATTTGAAACCATACTTTTTAATCCAGTCATATCCCAGTCACATCTTTAAACCAACAGGATTTGAGAAATTCTTAGAAAATCTACATTTTCTACGTTTTTTTGTGATTTGAAATCGCACTTTCTGAAATTGCGTTTTGGAAACACTGTTTTGGAACTATTTCTGAAACTGCGTTTTGGAAATTGCGTTTTCGAAATAACAAAGTTTTGAAAATTGCGTTTTCAAAATGCAGTTTTTTATTATTTCTACTTTTTTATAAAAAACTGTCATTTGCAAGATTTGAACATGGGACCTTTCGTTTAGAGGTAATCAAACTTACCAACTTGTTATGGTAAGTTTTTTGTTTAATTGTTACCAACCCATATACTTAAACTGACTAAAATTAAATACCTTTATTTTTTGTTTTTAACTTTTGAAATATTTTTCTTAGTTTTCTTTTAAGTTTCAAATTGTTTGTTTTCTAGATTTTGGATTAAAAACATGTTTATTTCAACTTTTTAAATATTTTCCAAAAATCATAAAAATTTTATTCTAATTTTATATAAAAACTAGAAAACTCCATATTACCCTTTTCTATTTCTTTTCCCAAATAAAAATAAAACATCTTCACATATCTATTTCTAACGTTTTCGTCACTTTTTAACGCTTTTTTTACGTTTCGACAGTTTCTCACGTTTTTGTCACTTTTATTTATGTTTCTTCATTTTTCACGTTTTCCCCATTTTTTATATGTTTTTGTCACTTTTTCTATGTCTTCTTCAATTATTTTTATGTTTTGGTTATTTTTTCACTTTCTTGTCAGTTGTTTACGTTTTCGTCATAATTCTACGTTTTCATCAAATATATATACGTTTTCATCAGTATTGGTAAATTCTTTTCTTCGATTTAGTCCGTTTTCGTCAGTATTTTTACGTTTTCATCATTAATTTTACGTTTTCGTCCAAATATTTATGTTTTCGTCCGAATTTTTACGTTTTCGTTAGTATTTTTTTACGCTTTCGTCAGAATATTTATGTTTTCGTACGAATTTTTACGTTTTCGTCTGGTTTTTACTTTTTCTTCTGATTTTTTACTTTTTTGTCAGTATTTTTACGTTTTTGTCCGATTTTTTTATGTTTTTGTCCGATTTTTTACGTTTTTGTCAGCTTTTTTACGTTTTCATCCGATTTTTTTTACGTTTAAGTCAGGTTTTTTCAACATTTTTGTCCGATTTTTTATGTTTTCATCAGCGTATTTACATTTTTCGTCCGTATTTTTACGTTTTCGTCTATATTTAGCGTTTTCATATATATATTTTAGTTTTCGTCATTATTTTTACTTTTTCGCCTGAAATGTCCAAAATATTCTGAGGAAAACATAAAGACGCACATGAAAACGTAAAAAACAGACGAAAACGTAAAAATACAGACAATAATATAAAAATTCAGACGAAAATGTAAAAGTACAGACGGAAACGTATAAATACTAAGGAATACATAAAAATACTGACGAAAACGTAAAATTACTGACGAAAACGTAAAATTACTGATGAAAACATAAAAATGCTGACGAAAACGTAAAAACGCTGACGAAACCCTAAAAAATCAGACTAAAACGTAAAAAATCGGTCGAAAACGTAAAAAACCTAATGAAACCCTAAAAAATCAGACGAAACGTAATAATACTGACGAAAACATAAAAAGGATGATG